>OU466862.2:59568208-60193208 GCA_911865555.2 Thlaspi arvense | reverse complement strand
TCACCAAACATATCATTCTTAACCACTTTATTAGCATCTTTGTCAAAGACAGACTTTCACAAGTCCAAAATGCTAGACTCCATTGCTTCCCTCACAAACGTCTGCGAAGCATCTCTCCCTGGCTTCAACTACTCATCTACATTCTTCAACGCTGCTTCGATTCTAGACGTGAACTCTCAGCCAGTTAAACTGTATCCTCTTCCTCTGAGATTCAAAACAAGGCGATCAAGATCTCTTATTCCAGCATCAAGATCCTTCCAAGCCGCCATGATTAGTCTCCATTGCACCCATTCGCCATCTTTCCGATATACTCCCTTCTTGAGTATGATGTAATCTGAGTAGACATAGTGAATAACACAAAGCAGCCTCTCCACCACGAACTATCAGGACTCCGGTCCTTTCTTGCATCTCCTCATAACTTATAGCAAAACCATAACATACTATTGATATCATCACACAACAAGAACATCGATTCAGCCATAGAGAGCGAGAGCTCAACTCCTAGCTGCACAACCTCATCTTTCAACTCCTCCTTTGCAAAATCCCCACTGCCAAAAAAACAACAACAATTAGCGATGAACTATACTGAGGAAACAATACATCCATATATTAATTCCCTGAACTAAGATATTGTTAATTTTCTTTCTTAATTTTCTCTAATCTCAATATGGTCTAAATGATACTATTACTGAGTAGTGATCCAAGAATGTAAGGAAGAGATGGTGGGGGCAGTGCCAGCATCTCACTATGTACGTCGTCCAAAAGTGGCATACACAGGTCCTTAAGAATCCTTATCCTCTTCACTTTGGGTGCTGCTTCACCAGCTTCTTCATAAAAAAGAGACTTCCACAAGTCAGTAACGTTAGACTCTATCGTCTCTCTCGCAAACCCATCCATCATCACCTCCTTCGTGGATCTCAGTTTATCCTCTACCTTCTTCATCGCATGCTTCTGTCTTGCAATGGCCGACGACAAAACTTGATCGTCGTAAGAGTAATCTTCTCTTCGAGAACCATAACAAGGCGGTGCACGACTATGATCCCCTCGGTGAAATCCTCCCAAGTGTCGCCGATCAGTCTCCACCGGACCGAGTTGTCATCGTTGTGAAACACACCGCTCTTGGGTTTGATGTAGTCTGAGTAGACATGATGAAAAACAAGGAGCAGCCTCTGTAACGTGGCGCAGAACCATAACATAGTACGGATGTCATCACACAGCAAGAACATCGTTTCAGAAACAAGTAGCGAGATATCAACTCCTAGTCGTACAACTTCTTCTTTCATCTCCTCCTTCCCAAAGCGGCTTCTACAAAACCACGCACACACAAAAAGTCAATGTTTCTTCTGAGAGTAAAAACTCTCTCAAAGAAACAAGGGACAAAATAACAGCACTGACCCTGTATCGAATGGATAGCGTCTGTACGACAACGGTGGCAGTTTACCATTACGACGGAGAATACAAGAAAGTGGTTTTGGTTCCATGTCTTTCCTATAATCCCAAAAACATCAAATTCAGAATCATAATCGAATGCAAATTACTCAAAGAAACCCTAGAACTCTACATATCCTATCTTTTTTTTTTTTTTTTTTTGATAACTCAGGATATATCCCAGACCTATGGAAAAGTCCAGACTAATCCTCTGGGGGAGGTACAGTCCATAGGTAGATCCTCTCTCCGGATATTCAAATGGGCCGACAGCATAGGCCCATATCTATATAGCCAAATGGGATTAATCTAGCAATTTCGTACATATCCTATCTTTTATCATCTTATTTGAAATCGAATTCATATATCACATCAAAAGTTCATAGAGAAACAAACTCACTCTTCGTTGATGAAGACAGAAATTTTACCAAAAAGCCTTCCTGATATAAGATCAATGGGATGATCTTATAAATGGTTGGGTGAATGGGTGGAAGCAAGTAGCTGGACTGAAGTCTTTTTCTACTTGCTCAAGAGATGATCGAAGTGGATGGTGATGGGATCAATCTGCTGGACTGAAGTCTCTTTCAGGCTTGATCGGTGGATGAAATGGAATAGAAGGGTGGATCGAAGAACGCCACTCAAGGGTGTGGAAACCCCTGTGATGAGTTCACAAACCTAGTCTCAAGGCATCACACACAAAAGACATAGATTCAAATGTTTACTAAGTGAAAAATTTCATTTTGCTTAGATAAACAAAAACAAAGCCAAAGCTTTAGAGAAAAATCTCTTTTAATTTCCAAAAATTTCTATATTTTTTTACAACAGAACAATGAGCTTTTATAGCTCTTACAAATGATCTTTACAAATAAATACACTTAAATGAAATTATTTACATTTAAACAAAAGGAAAAAAATAAGCTAAATCAAATAAAAGTCTTCTTGGCACCAATTTCTCTTTAAACTTAAATGAGAATCCTATGATTTTGTGAAATGATGAAGGCCAGATTCTTATAATAAATCTACATAATGAAGATAATTGATTTAATATTTTTTCATATTGTATCATTCTCTCCCTCTTCAAATGGTTTTGTCCTCAAAACTTATTTTTTTTAAAAAAAAAAACTTTTTAGCAAATATTACTTATAACATAAATAAAACTTTTTTTTTCATTTTATAATTTTTTTTAAACAAAAAAATCGGAATAAACAAAAACATAAATAGAAAAAGAGTTTTTTTGTTTTTTTAATGAAAGAAATAAAATTTAATTTTAAGGGAAAAACACTGATTTTTTTTGGGTTTTTTTTTAAATAAAAAAATCACGAATCAAAGAACAAAAACATAAAATCATTTTTTGAGTTTTTTTTTAAGTTTATAAAAATTAAACAATAAAAACAACTAAAACTTTCTTTTTATTTCTTTAATGGGAATCTTGATAAAACATGAAACAAAAAAAAAAAAAAAAAAATAGAGGATAAGAGCTTTTAGCTCTGATACCAAATGATATAAGATCAATGGGATGATCTTATAAATGGTTGGGTGAATGGGTGGAAGCAAACAGCTGGACTGAAGTCTCTTTCTACTTGCTCAAGAGATGATCGAAGTGGATGGTGATGGGATCAATCTGCTGGACTGAAGTCTCTTTCAGGCTTGATCGATGGATGAAATGGAATAGAATGGTGGATCGAAGAACGCCACTCAAAGGTGTAGAAGCCCCTGTGATGAGTTCACAAACCTAGTCTCAAGGCATCGCACACAAGAGACATAGATTCAAATGTTTACTAAGTGAATAATTCCATCTTGCTTAGATAAACAAAAACAAAGCCAAAGCTTTAAAGAAAAATCTTTTTTAATTTTCAAAAATTTCTATATTTTTTTACAACAGAACAATGAGCTTTTATAGCTTTTACAAAAAATTTTTACAAATAAATACACTTAAATAAAATTATTTAGTATTTTTCCATATTGTATCACTTCCGAATATTAATGCTTCTTTTTCGCCGGGACGAAAAATAAATAAGTAGGACATACTAGTAATGAGGGCATTTCTAGTCGTCAAAATTTGTTTGGGCTCTCTGTCAAGGCCTGAAGAAGTTTTTGGCCTATTATTCTCTTCGTTTACGGAGTTGGACCCTGTATCGCGTTTGATCTTGCTCTTGCTCTTGCCGTCGCCGTCGCCGTCGCCGTCTCTGCCGCGAATCGGCCACCTGTCATCGTTGCTTACACAGGCAAGCTATCTACTAGATTACAATATTTTTAGGAAGTCACTGTTAAGACCTGATTAGATTTTCCATCGTTGATGGACCTCCGAGTCAGTTTAGGGTGTAAAGCTCTTTCTTTTTACTGGGTTTCTCAATTAGATTACAAAAGTTTCGATGCTTGATTTGAATTTAAACACTGTGACCAAATATCCTCATTTCGGATCCATTGTTTTCGATTTGCTGGACAAATATGAACGAAGAAGAAAACTCAAAACCCAGAGGATCTTATCTGCATATAGACAAAATCTAAATTCGAAGTCTTTTTGTCTATTTGTGAATCCTCTTGTAATAGATTCAAGAAAGTTCATTACTTTCTCTTCAACATTTTGGAGGTTTTTCTTTTGGTTGGCTAGTTTGATTGAATTGGACTAATGGAGTTTCGATTCTTTGTCAGATTTATAACATTTTCTTACCATGAAGAAAGGTATGATGCGATGGGGTGATGATGATGATGATGCCTCATCTGAGGAACCATCATCGTCCTCTGCTTCTGACTCAAACGCAGATAATACAGAGATTGGGAAGAAGAAGAGAAAGAGCAAGAAGCCAATAGGTAGATCTCTCATCGTCCTCTGCTTCATTGTTCTTTAAAGTTTCAACATTGTGATGATCTCTCATGTAACTTTGTCTTGTCTGCAGCGAGGTTTGCGAAGAAAGATAAGAAAGCTTTCGACTACGAATCTCTGCAGCAGCACGGTTACAAAGCTGTTGGTCTTTCAGATATTGCTCCTCCTGAGGAGAAAGCAGACTGGTCATGGGCTACGGGAAAGGATAAACAGAGAGCAGAGGAAGTGAAAGAGAGCTATGGAGATCGAGAAGCTACAAGAGCTGCGGTTGCAGGTGGAGAGACGATTGCGAATGCGCAGCTGCGGAGTGATAGGAAGAATCTTTCTTTTTCGCAGAAGGAGAAGAAGAAGAGAGATTTGGGCCAAGCTAGTAGAGGGAAGAACTACGTTGAAGAAGAGAAGAGGCAGTTGAGAGAGAGTGGTGTTTACTCTGGTTTTGATTCTTGAAAATCTCGACTTTGAGGTAACATCTTTGTATCTTTTTGTGATGATTATGTAATATAGATTCCGAGAAACAAGAGTTTGCCTTCACGAATAGTATATGGAGAGTCATCACTTTGCTTTGTTTACTCTGGTTTTTGACTCTTAAAAATCTCGACTTTGAGGTAACATGTTTTGTATTTTGGTGATTATGTAATATGTATTCCGAGAAACAAGAGCTTGCCTTCACGAATAGTATATGGAGAATCATCACTTAGCTTTGTTTACTCTGGTTTTGATTCTGAAAAATCTCAGCTTTGAGGTAATATCTTTGTATCTTTTTGTGATGATTATGTAATATGGATTCCGAGAAACAAGAGCTTGCCTTCACGAATAGTATATGGAGAGTCATCACTTGGCTTTGTTTACTCTGGTTTTTGACTCTTAAAAATCTCGACTTTGAGGTAACATCTTTTGTATTTGATGATTATGTAATATGAACGCAAAGAAACAAGAGCTTGCCTTCACTAATAGTATATGGAGAATCATCACTTAGCTTTTGTTACTTATGTTTTGATTCTTAAAAATCTCAACTTTGAGGAAACATCTTTGTATAGTATATGGAGAATCATCAATTACTTAGCTTTGGTTATTCCTGAAAATCTCAGCTTTGAGGTAAATCTTAGTGCATCTGATGATACTTTGATATGAATGCTAAGACAATCTTGATTGGATTATTAACCTAATATCTTAATTTCGAAATATGTTTGATATGATTGGCAAGAAGAAACAGGAGCTTTAATTTCACTAATAACCATAAATTTACACTTTTGCAACTATAAGAATCTTACAGTACTGCAAAAAACCCAAGCGTTGTAGCAGAGAAAGAACTCTATCTCTGTGACCTAATGCTGTAAATTGATTCTCCAAAACACCAACCTTCATCTGTTCTAGCAATCTGGAACGAGATAGAATGAATTGGCTCTTATTTGATCTCTCTCTCTCTCTTTCTCATGGAAATGTCGACTGGTTTTGGCGGTATAATTTTACCGGACAAGATTCAAGAACGAAGTCAAAGAATCAACGTCTCTCTTCTCAGAAGGATACTTGATCGGTCTTGAAGAGTTCTTGGGGAAGACGAGTATGGTAGGGAAGCTCCCAAGCTGCAACTCCTGCTTAGCAAACTCCTTCTGTTCACCATCCGCTCTAAACTTCGCAACCTTAATCCCACTTCCGGCCAATTTCTCCGCCAATTCATCGTACGAAGCTTCCATGGCTTGACAAAACGGACACCAAGGAGCATAAAGCACGACGATCCAAGGCTCTCTCCTGTTCTCCAACTTCATCAGATTCTCAATCCCTTGCCTGCTCAAAGCCACAAGAGACTCACTCTTGAAGATATCCTCAACAACAGGTTTCGACTTCCCGTTTACACCATCACCCTTGTTAGCATCATCCTTGATGTTCCCTTTGTGAAGCCCACACTCTTTAGCCTTCGCATCTTCCCACCACCATCTCCCTTCTCTCTCGTGCTGTCCCGGTAAAACCGCCCTCGTGCACGGCTCACAACCGATTGAAACATACCCTGCCGCGTGCAATGTGTTGACCGGAACATCCATCGTCCTCAAGAAGCTCCAAACATGGTCCCCTTCCACATTCGCAACAGGGTTCCACTTCACCAAACTACCTGCTCCACCATCTAAACCTTCGAAAACAGGATCCACCTGAACAATCGGAACCTCAGACCTCGTTCCAGGAGATTGATCTTTCCTCTGACCAGTGATCCAAGCTCTTAAACCCTTGAGTGCACGCCTCAAAGGTCTCACCTTTCTCACACGGCAACACTCTTGATGCCCATCTTCGTAGAATGAGAACAATCCTTTGCTCCTAACCAAACCTTGAACCTCAACAGAGTCAGGAAACATATACTCAATCCTAATCCCATAGTGTTTCTCCACAGCATCCAAGAACCGGTACGTCTCCGGGTTTAATCTCCCTGTATCCAAGCTAAATACTCTATATGGTCTCCCGGTTAAGTGAGCATACTCAATCAAAGCAACATCTTCTGCACCACTGCAAACACAAGAAACGAAAAAGAATCAGTCTTTGATCAAACTTATCATTATTTGATTTCATAATCTATGAATCAATCTCAATATGTAATACCTAAATGCGATGGCGATATCGTTCCCGAATTTCTCGAGGGCTTTATCCATGATCTCAAGAGGTGAAGCATTCTCTAGCTTCTTTGCAAGTTGTTCAAAATCCTCAATCTCTACTACTTCTTCTACTTCCTCTGCGATTTCTGCTACCATTGTTGCTGCGAGAGGAATCATAGAGTCTTTTGTCTTTGGCTCTGCGTTTAAGGGTTTAACAGATGATCGCTTCCCAGATAGATTCAGAGACATCGGAGTGACATGAACACGATCCAACAATCTCAACGAACCAATATGCGATACTGGTATAAGAAACAAAAAAGTGGAATCTTTTTTAGGAATCGATCGCCATATATAAAAACCCAATCACCAATTCAAACAAACGAAAAAAGTCGAATTTGATATACAATACTAAGAACACCACACTGACCCATCAAGCAATTTCTCAGATTTCGACTCGAAAAGTTTGAAAATCGATGGAGAAATTGAGACTTATTTTATTTTTACCTTTGGGATCTGAAGAAATTCCAGAACGAGAGAAACCAGAGCTTGTGATCCTAGAAGAAGAAACTGTTGCTGCCATTGACATCTTTTCACAGCAAGATTTTGAATTGAAGATAGATTTCGCTCTCTAAGATTTTGATTTGTTCTTTCGTACTTTTTTGTTTTCTTTTCCAGGTGCTCTGAGAAGAAGCGTGGCATTAAATAACAAAATCGAAGAACCAGGTGAATCCAGGTTCATTGAACCTGGACGCATTGTTTTGTTTTTGGCAGCGCGAAGATTCTGGTCAAAATGGATTACGTGGCAGTTTTTGAGTGGATGTCCTTAATTTTAATTACATAGCATTCACTTGGGCATGTGGGGCCCAGAGGAAACGAAGTCAAATTTGGCAAAACCAATCCAATACTTATTTTTAAAATTTTACATATATTACTATGGGTTTTATACGTTTTTTTCCACATGTTGAAATATAAAATACTATAGGCGAAACTATCACTAAATATCATATAAAACTAACGCAATGAGAGATTACATTACCTTTTTTTTTTGTTAAAGGATTTTTTTATGCCTAGGTGGGAGATTTGAGATTACATAACCAATACAATATACTCTTTTTTCTTTAGTTAAAGATTATATTCTTTTTTTTTCCTGGCACCAGGATATTTATATATTCTCTATGCAAGTCATTTTAAAAGTTAGAGAATCTTTATTACTTTTCTGGTCCCATTTCTTAATTTAAAGTATACTTATCAACAATAGTTAATTTTATTTGAATATTTAAACATAAGCACACCTTGTTATAAAATTAGGTGCTTCACCTACTTAAACGTTATAATGCATGTGATCAAATGAGACTAACACAAGTTGTTGATTTTCTGTTTGTAATAAAATAAGAAAATAGCTAATGCCCAAATGTATAGACTAATTTCTAGAAGCTTTAAGAGAGATTTATGGATTAGTTTAACGGTGATAGAATATATAGCTATGCTTAAATTAGTGGAGGATTAAACTTAAGCACTAGCCTAATAATTAAGGATCATAAACCCACCAGCTATCAATATCTTCTAACTCCTTTTTCAGGATCATCACGAATTTTCTATCGCTATCATCTCTTTTCTTCCGCTCGAACATTAGTGTGGACCCGGCATTAGTGTTATAATTGGGCTTTACATTGATCCAACTTTTAACTAATTTTGCTGGCTAATGGGCCGCAAGACTATTTAAGCATTAAGTTTTCAAAATATTTGTTGAACTCGATCAGTCTACATATGTAACACATTTAATATCCTTGAATATTTAAGCTACATGAAATTATGAATTCAAAATCCATAATCTTATTTAAAGGGTCCATCTTTTATTTCTAACCAAACCGTTTTAAAAAAAAATGTTTTCCTTTTTCTTTTGACATATTGCCATACTCCTTATATTTGAGAAACTATAAAGGAAAACTAAAACTAAAACCAATAAGTCGTGACACATTGTAGCATTTGTTCTAAAAAAATAAAAAATAATAATAACATCGGTACTGTCTGGGATGGAATTTCATGATCCTTTAGACAATCGAATTTTGTAAGAGGAGATTATAAAAAAACATCGCAAATGCCAGATTTTTTGGTGAGTATGTTCCGGTCAAAAGAATCTACTATATATTTCCAAATAGTGTATTAAAGTCATTCCATACTTTTCCGATGAACTGACAAGGAATACATGCGTTACGAATAATAAAAAATGCAACGTTGTTGGAAAATACGTTATGATGTAAGATGTGTTATTAATAAATTTATTCCAGCCAAGTGGCAAGGCGTCACTATAGAGTTCCAGATTCTTTTTTTGTACTGATCTCGTTTTATATATGAGACGCTAAATTCTTTTTGGTAAGTCAAATACTAAAATCTAATACTATGGTTTAGATGTATGTAAATGTGTTTTGTTTTTACTGATATATATATATATTTTGTATATCTTTGCATATATTTTCCTACAAATTTAAAAAAAATATTTTATATCATATTTTTTATGTTTGGATTTTAATTAAAGTCCAGTTCATTTTTAAAATATTTTAAATAAAATATTTGGATATCAGCTAGCATCCTGTATCCTCTTTATCATAAAAAAGCGCATCAAACTTTGCTTGCGAGATACTACCAAAACACCATAGCCAATTAGCACTAATTAAATTGCTCGGTAATTATAAAAAATCTTGATGACTACTAATTAACAAATTATTCATATAGTAGTAGAACACTAGAACTTGATTTTCACAACAAGATGAAAAACTCTCTCCTTAAAAGTGGGTTCTGAGACAGCAAGATTGAACCATGATTCAGTTTTGAGACACATAATGGGAAACTGGAAAATATGGGAGTGAAGCAAAAGGGACTAATCAATACGTATTCAAAGTTTTATGTGTCAAGAAAAAAAAAACGTGTTCAAAGTCGATATCTGAATTATGATTCAACCCCCCCCAAACAGATGTTTAAATTAGAACGAAAATATAGAATAACAGATATATGATGAAAAAGTCGATATTATTTATAGACATCATCAATATAAAGCGAACGATATTCATATTAATTGTTGTTTGTTTGCATATATTCTATTAATCCGAAACGGAGACTTTTTTGTTGTGAAGTGTTGCGTGTCATCGCATGAGGATTCACATACATGCAAATGCAATATGGTCGCACGTGGTTTTTTTACTTACTTTCCAGATAGTTTTTTTTTTTGTTTGAGAAACTGTTTCAATTTTTTTTTTTTTTTGGTATGAATGTCAAGAAAACTGTTTGGCAACTTTTCAGATAGTTGGCAATAATTTGGGTTAACTTTTACAATAAAAAAAAAACACATGAAGATTAAAGACAAAGGAATTCAATATTTTGATTTTTTTAAAGACTATCTTAATTATAATATGTAACTAAACAGAGAAAACAGTTGTTAATTGTTTATCTTTCAGTTACATGTTCTCTGTTTATTTTTAAATTTTATTAAACAACTATATTAAATTATACTCACATTAGTATTAATTAATAAATGTAAAATCATAAAAGTAAAGACCTAAAGTAAATCTAGCTAGATTTAAATTTGAAATAACTGTTTCTTTTTTTTGAATCTTGAAATAACCGTTTCTCAATTTATGGCATAAAGTTATAAACCATAGTTTTAAATAAAATAACCGTTTCAACAAAAATATATTTATATATTTGAATAAATCTTTTGATGTATGAAACAATACATCAGACACAGATTAAATTATATGTATCCTAGTTGATGGAAAAGGTAAAACAATAAACAATTATATATCTTTTCTTATTCAAATATTTATATGCTTTCAATTTTTATACAGTAACCCAAAATTATATATATCTTATCTATTATTTGAAACAAGCATATGTATTTATTTTTAAAATAAGCCAAATCTGAATCTGATGATATTTGTTTTTGAAAAAATTGAAAACAGACGCATACATATTTTAAATCTAAAACCTGATTATTATTTTGTATAGTCTAAAATATAAAAAATGTGAAGTGAGTATTTATAAACATATTCACTGATTTTCCTTCCACCAAACTATTCTATATTTTTTTGTTTTCTTTTGTTTTTTAAAAGGACATATGGTATGCACTGTTGTTACAGACTTACAGTAGAAACTATTATATACTAATGAATGGGTTAAATCCTCTAGAAATATATTAATAAATACTACTTTGATGGAAGGAACGTTTTATCGATGGGAAATTGGTTGATATAACCATATAAATATCTAAAATTTAGAAAATAATCATATCAAAGTAGGTGTTATTATATTCTTTATATATTCTACAATATATACCAAAAACTCCTTCGTTTAAATCAACAAATAGATTGCATTACTATACTATACTGAGTTGGTGTAGTATACTATTAATAGTTGTACAAATATATTATTTTATACCGTACTATACTATCATTATGAGAATTGACTTTATGTTGTATGAGTATTCACTAGCTTCTCATCCTTACCAATATTATCGTCTCCTGAATTCACTTTCATATAAGACATCTTCCAACGTAAATTCCATATCTATAGATACCCGAAAAATAAATTGGTCACAGTATTTCAAATAGAGTATACTACTATATTATACTCAGTTGGTGTAGTATACTATATTATACTCAGTTGGTGTAGTATGTTATTAAATAATATTTGTAGTACACTACTATACTATTTTTTTTTTAGCCTAATGATCGATCAATCAATACGTTTTTATTTAAAACAGAAGGATTTTTTAATCTTTTTCCTGTGGGCCATAGTTACTTTCTATATTTTTGAATATCATAGTTATATTTTTGAATTCTTTTACTAATATATTTATATTGCAAATTAACCCTTTATCGATTGAAGAAGGTAAGTGACAAACCCTGTAACAAAAAAAAAAAAAGGTAAGTGACAAAGGGGAATGGAGTAAGAATTTTTAGCTCCCTTTAGAGAAAAGTTGACTAAAATATATTATTGGCAATAATTTAAGTCTGTTCGCTAACAAACATGCAACGCTTCTCTCACAAGCGTAAGTTACGCTCGTGCATGGTGACAAAAAATAAATACGTTTTTATACTATTCTATTTGTTCAGCTTCTACAAACCATAAATCAACTTAATAAAACATGCAACAGAACAAAAAAAAACAAAACATGCATAAGAGTTAAGACTAATTTAATACAAATTATTTTGAACGCCTTCATTAATTACGATTATATATATATGTTCGTACATCTTAGAATTAATTAAACAAACAATAGTTACATTTATCCAAACTATCTAGTAATCAGACAATTCGGGGTGGGCATTCGGTTTACTTATGATTTTGGTTCAGATTTGGCTCGGTTCAATTAGTTTTGTTATACTAATGCAATTAAAAGTTAATTTAGGTTGGTTTTAGTTCCGTTAACAGATTGCAAAACAGAACCTAATGTAAACAACTAAACATAATGCAACGTCAACGTGAATGAAACCTAGCCGCTTAGGTATAGCATGAGCTTCAGATTTTTTTTTTTTTGAGTTTTGAGAATTTAAAATAATTAATATCATTAATCACTAATAATTTAATAATTAGATAAATATATTGAAACCGAACCAAACTGAATCAGTTCATTCGGGTTGACAAAAATCATAACCGAAATGTTGTAGTATAGACTTTGGTTTGGCTTGGCTTGGTTTGAATTCGGTTGGTTCAGTTCGATTAGGTTTTTTTACCCACCCCTCATAATTACATATCCAAACTAATTAGACTCTAATCCAAATTACCGATCTTGTTGTCGTCAAAGAAAAAAAAATTTACCGATCTTGTTTCGATGCCTCAGCTAAACCTAATTTTTTTTTGGGACTATAACATGCTTACCGAAGTAATTAAAGCATATTTATTGAGTAAATATATTCACGAGGTACAAATGATCTATATCATATGGCTCAAAGTGATTATATGTTAAATGAGGCTTAATATAATTAGTTTGACTTACCTTTTGGCTTATTTAATTATAAGCGAAATCTTCAGTGTATTAGTTTCTACTACAAGTATATTAAAAAGGAAACACTTGGTACGTAGTACTAATTGATAGTCTTATAAGTACTGTTTTAGAAGTTATCATACATATTATTTTCACAAAGAAACAAGGCTGGAGGTGTACTGTCGACTATATTTTTTTCTTTCAAATATACAAATGAACTCATAGAAAAGAAATAATTATCGCAAAAAAATATAAAGAACAGAAAAAGCAGCACAACATGACAAAGCATAATAACAACAGAAACTAATGGCATTTAATCTCCTTTCTTTAAGCTATCTATTTTTTTGTTCAACTAAGAAAAATGAAAAAGTAGAAAATAAGACAAAGGTTACGAGGACAATTAGTCCAAGAAAACTTGCCAATTCGAAAATAGAGAATTCTCTGTTAGTTGCCTTCACCTATTTGTTTAGGTGCAACCGTGCAAGCATTTTGAATCGACAGAAAAAAAAGTCGATAAAAGTTTCCAAAACATATATATAAAACCGTGAGATTTAGAAAAGAACCGATGAAAAACCCAATCGTTAGATCATATGTTAGGTCAAAAGTGCCGCGGCTTCGATGGAATTCTGATCTTCACAACTCTTTTGTTCAAGCCGTCGAACAACTCGGTGGCGAACATAGTAAGCACTTTCCTTTCTCTTGTAAAACTACAGTTATAATTTCTTTCAAAAATGAAGAAAATTCACAATTTCTGATATCAGAACAGCATTTTTTTTTATTAATTTACCAACCATGGAGATTCTGTTCTTTTGAAGTTAGCGATTATAACAATTCTTATAGTAAAGATTCTCTCTGGATTTGTTTCATTCGATTTCAAATAAATACATATATATATATATAACTTTCTTTAAAATTGCAGGAGCAACTCCTAAAATGGTTTTACAGTTAATGGATGTGAAAGGACTCACAATATCACATGTGAAAAGCCATCTCCAGGTCCTAACATTTAATACATCTAGCTTATACACAAAATATTTGTATGTATGAACAATATCACATTTTATAATTTTTGATTTGGATATTGAACCATATATGTCTTAATTACTTTCCAATAGATGTATAGGAGCATGAAGCTGGAAGAATCCATGCAAGGTAAACAAATATCATTTTAAATTTAAATTATATGATTATGTATGCATTGTATATATTTGCATATATATTGAAATTCAACATAGTGTTCATATATAAACACATGCAATCTATTTCAGACGAGATATTGGCAAAGAGAAGTGTTAGAGTGACAGGACAAGTTACTTGGTGGCAGTTTCAACAGTACCTTCATAACTATCAACGCCTTCGAGGCAATGTCAACTTTTTCCAAAATCAACAAAGGTTCGTCTAGTTTTTTTTTTGGGTCAATTAAAGGTTCGTCTAGTGATAACTTAATCCATAAACTTAATTTGCTTTTAATATATATGTTCGGGTTTAAATGAGCAACATAAGTATATATGTATACATTTTTCTGTATATTTCTTGTAGGCAAGAAGAGGAAATGTATGAAAAAATAATAACATTTGGAGAATCAAGTAATGGAACCAAGGAAGCACCGAGTGACTATTTTACTTGCAAGTCTCTCTATGAATCTTCAAGGGTAATTACTCTGTCCATTTATTTGACTATATCATGGATATATATATATATATATATATGTATATTGCCAAATTGTTCTTTCAATCATCAGGAGTAAAACTTCTCTTCCTATGCATTTCTTACACTATCATGATCAAGAGTAAATATATACTCTTGATATATGAACTTGAATAATATCTATATATGCAATATCGGCATGCTACATATGTACTCACGGCCATATATCATTTCCAAGCGTCTTATGTTTATGAAGGTTTATTGAGATTTGTCTATTCTGTTAATATACTTTTGTTAACTGTATTTATTGATGTAATATGTTTTGTTAACTATTTTGCGACATTTTGTTTTTGGTATAGAGAGAAATTAGCTTATGCAAGCTTCATCTTGTATCGACAAGTAATTAAAAGTCACGCATACATATGAAATTTAATTTCAGCAAATGACTAGAAAATAATATTCTTATAACAATAATGATCATAACATGAGAAGGATATTGATGTTATGTTATCACTTATAATGTATGTGTCCATCTCAGTTTACGAAAATAGACATGCAAGTTTAATTAGGAATTATCTTTACTTTCGTTTTACACAGGTCCGACTTAATAAAACCAGAGCTGATGATGACAATGGTGAAGTTTGTGGTGCTATGGATGATGATGATAATGTTGTTCATGATGATTGCAATGTTGTTACTTTGTCACTAAACTCGATAAAAGCTTCCAAAGGTGACGAAGAATTGTCCCTCGAGCTCACTCTTGGTCTCAACACCTGACAAGAAATTGAATTTTGTAGAAATCGTTGCAAAGTATGTAGATGCAATGTTAAAAAAAAAAGTATGTAGATGCATGTACTAAAAATTTGGTTCAATAACCAAAAAAAAACTATAATCTACAAACTAACCAATTTCTTTCTCTCTCTATCTCTCCCTATCTATCTCTAAGCATTTGGTTAGTTTCTAATTTTTTTTTATAATTATTCAACAAATTCACCCAAAATATTTACTTAAAAAAAAAACCATTCTTGTATATTACTGAACATCGTTGCAAGTTGGTGTGTTTTTATTGAGATTTTAAACCGACGACTAATGTTATTTTTTTATTTCGCTAGACCAATAAGATAAACAATAAAAGTTAATATATAAAAATTGAACAAATGGAAAGGTTTTAAAAGTTGGGATACGTTTCTCCAAATCTCTTAAATAAGAACGTTTCTCAGAACTCTCTCATGCTTTTCTTTTTGTATGAATATTTTAAAAATAAAATATAGGATGAGAGATGATAATGAAGGTGTTAGCATTGTAGAGACTACCATAGAAAGCTTTAATTTTTTTTTATTATTAAAAAAATTGATTTTTGTTCTAAAAAAAGAAAAATTTAATAAATTACATTTTGCCACGTTATATAAGAGATATTTCTTCCACCTCGCAGAGTGCCATTTCTATTTTTAGTCTCGCCACATTATTAATTTTTTTTTCCTTTTTATTTTTGCTTTAGAACCCTGTAAAAAATCACCCCGATGTTCTTAAGACTCGATTGTAAACGGAGCCATGCAACGAGGACAATACAAACTGTATTATTTTATTTTTGTAATAAAAGAATAATGAGTATTTTCTGTTCTTAAAACAATATATAAGTAGGAGTTTGGCTCGCACGCATGTGCTAGCATAAACAATTTTAAAAATTTAATTACATAAATATAATATCAAAATCGTTATAAATATATTTTTTGTAATATATAAAAAATTAGGTACATAAATTAAATTATAGGACATAATAGCAAAATATGGTATAATTTTAACTAACATTATAACAAAATATCCATTTAATTATGTTAAAGGCCCAAATGGGTCAGACCAGTGGATAACTGGTTAAACGGGTTACCTGCTGCAGATTTGCGGATCAGACGTATATACCTGTAAATTTCATCTTCTTCGTCTTTAATTAATCTTCCTCAATTTATCCAATTATCTAGCTTCTAAATTTTCGAAGACTTCTTTGTATAAAACAAATATTTGAACTAAAATAAATTAAACACAGAAAATTATTTGAACTTAAATATATTTCAACTTCTCTTTGTATATTTGTTTAGCTTCTGTTTCACATGGACAACAAAAATGGATTCTTTAGTTAAACATTGTTAGATAATGTTACTTTAGATAATATAATAAGTGCATGTGATGAAGACAATTCTCTAATTTTTATACAATTTGATAATACAATTAATGTTACTTTAGATTATATTGTAGAAAGACAATTTCAAGAAAATTGTTAAAAGTAGATACAATTTATGTTCTTAAAACAAATATATAATAGGAATTCTGGACTTCGAGTTCTATAATATACAATTTATTATCATTTGTACAGATTAATGAAGACAAATTTAAATGAGATTTTCAAAGTAGTGCATGTAAAACCATCGGTCGTAAATTCTCATAATTGGTAAAATTGTCCATTATACACTCGTCCATCTAACGATATAATTTATAATAAAAATAGTAAATTAATATTAAAAAATGGTATGCACAACCGTTTTCAAGTGGTTACAAAGGAATTTTTTTTTTTTTACTATCTGATTAATATTGAAAACAAAGGTGAAATATAAAACGAGATACAGTTTTAAAATACTAAAACGGGCGGATTAACAAGAACTCGCTGGAACAAAACCTAAATAAAGTAAAACACATAAAATTCGAAACTAACAAGAGGTATACCAGCAAAAATTAATTTGTATAGCGCTTTTCTTTTATCAGCTAAACTCATAATAGTACTGTTGTTTGCCCGAAATACCCGAGACCAAATTATTATGTTTTCCGCCTTTGTATGATCAAGCTTCTTTATTTTTCGTAGTGAAAAGTTAATCTAGTTTGACGATTGTCCCGTGAAGCAAAACCATCTTTTTGTTGCTAGAAATTCGGCACATACAATAGAGCTACGAGATAGTAAGAATATCTCTATGGGTATTTCTCAAAATAGTATCTAATGAATAAAGAATTGAAAAAGAGAAAAAGAAAAGAGAGAAAATAAATACGTCTAACATGTCCTTTTGTTGAGAGTTCTTAATTATATTTTAATATTAAGAGAGGAGAGAGAAATAATTTTCAAACAATAAAAAAAGTATAAGGTAAAGAAAGAAGACACCAGTTTAAAACTTCTATAGAATCCACTCTATAAACTTTCTTTAAAAAGACTATTCTAAAATATTAGTATTTTGTCCAAGCTACGCGTAGACTGTATAATTATATTGTAGTTTTAAGAAAGATTGTAAGTTAATTTTGTGTTTAATATTGTGATAAATTATAGAGTAGTATATTTTCATGTGATTCTTAGATATAGTCGAACGAAGTAAATATCAGAATGATGTATAAATATATGTGAAAACATGATCGATGTTTTTTGTATAATAATTTGAAAGTAGATTAATGTATATTTTGGTTTAGTTAAACTTTTTTAAGAGGTGATGCATGTTTTTGCAAATATGAAAGGTAAAATTTGACCTTTTTGTATTATAATTTGATGTGAAATTTTATTGTATTTTTTGTTTATGTAAACAGTATCCACATGAACTATATATTATATTAGAAATCTATTGTCTAAATATGGACATCTTATGTTATAATGCTATTTCTTTAGTGAACACCATGAGTATTTTTTATAATTTCAAAAACTTTTTGCATAAGCTCCCCTTTCGCTTGATGCTTTTAAAAAGAAAATCTCAATCCTTACTCCATTTTTGTTTCATATTGTATCTTAGTATTTTGTTTTTAATTTTAATATAGTATGCATTTCTCTACTTATCATTTTTTTAAGATTCAGTTTGTACATATATGTTTTATAATTAGTTCATATATTCAACGAAGAAAACAAATGACAATTAATAATCAAATTCTTTATTATATGAGTTCCTTATTAATTGATATAATATTTATTTGATAGTTTAGTTAGCTCAATCATTTGCCAATATTTGTGCAGAGTGTGGAATTTATCATTATATGTTATTTGAAAAAAAATCTTTTCAGTTTTATGTTTCATGAAATTTTGAAAATAAAAATTAAGAAAAAGTGAGTAACTGTTTTTAATCACCAGTTCCTTAGTTAGATTTTTACTTCAGTTTTTCACAATATCAGATTACAACGAACAATATGGAACTCTATATCAGCTTTAGTAACTTGAAATCTGTTATAAGTCAAAAAGTTACAATTGTATAAATTAATTTTCTCTAGAAGAAAGAAAACCGAGTCGCTCCTTAAGTTTTACTTTTGGCGAGAAAGACGTTCTCCAATTTCAACAATACTATGATTGAGACTCATTCTACTCGATTCACATTATAAATATAAATGCAAAACAGTTATGAGATTGTATTTTTATGTTGCATACAACAATCTCAAGCATGAGATACATTAGACTTCATTTTTGATAAAGTTGTGTATTATTTATACCATTTGTGGCTCATCGCTATGTCTTTTTTTTTACATCCTCATTGCTATGTCTTTTGGATTTCTAAATGTTTATGCTCCACTTATTTAAGTTTTATTGTTTATTACCAGTTTGGTTGTCATTAATTAAAAAATAAATTTTGTGTTTAGTGACGGCTGATTCTATTTCTAGTGAATCAGAGGCAAGATGATTGGAAACCGAGAAAACGATGACTCCATAAAATGAATTTTTGTTTAAAATTTATAATTGAGTTTTAGTGTAATTTGTTTTCATTTTTAGCTTTGTTTTTTATTTTATTTTATTGAAAATTTAAAAATTATAAAAGTTTTTTTGTAGGTAAAATTTGAGGAAATTTTGATTAATAAATTATTTAATGAAATAAATTTAAATTATTGGTTGAAGAAGATGACATAGCAGTTTTGGAATATATTATTGGTTAATTATTTTTGCTAATGTGGCAGTCTTTAAAAGCTTAGAAATATATCCCAGGAGATTTGTGTGCCACATCATTTTTTTTTCTTTGTTTTTTTTTTAACTTAATTTTTTTTAATAAATTCTGCATTAATGATATTCTTAGCATTAACTCATTCCTTAGATAAATAACTTTTATACTAATATTATAAAAGTGAAAGCTCTAACATACTAAAGTCCTTTAAGTACTTTCGAAAAATACAAAAATAATATAATTTTGGTTTTAACGTAGGGCCAATCAACCAAGTTCTACATCATATTTAAGAAATCTGAGCAACCGTTTTGAATTTGGCCAACAAGGTCTAGTTCTTCTCTTTTAGGCATGACGATTTCCATAAGAGACCTTCCAGCTCCGCGTGGAGGGCAGAGAGGCTTCAATTCCAAAGTTTATTTTTCCAATATCGTCCCATCAAAAACTTTTTCATTTCTTATTTTTGAATTTTTCTAAATGATTTACAGATAGTTATCCATTTAAAGTTCGAGAAGACGATCTCTTGTTCTCAAGAACAGAAATTTCATATTTTGGTATTAAGAAATATTTAAAAAGAAACTCGGAACGTACAAAAAGTCAAAAGAGAGGCCAAACTTGTAGGGGGGATTCAAAGAGTAGGTGATGGCAAGTCTTATCCATTCCCAAGTGTTGGTATGTGGCTACACACCCCGAGAGTACCATAATGCTTCCACACCTGACTTTAGAGGAAAATAATACTTGGCTTAAGCACCTCACAATTCATAAGAGTGAGATTTGTTTTTTTTTTTTGTTGCCAAATTGTATAAACACTTGATTGAGGTGAGATTTTGGCTAGGTCTCACCCCTAAGACAAGAGTAATAATATACTCGAGCTAGATCAAGTCTCTTATGAGTGATTCGTCTCTAATCTTTATGTATCACATCGAATAAGAATATGTTATTGATCTCTCTCGCTTGTTTGTCCAAGACTTCTCGCCAGACAAGCCAGGAGTTTCGGGATTCAAAATTCACTCCATATCTCCTTGATATCAAATCTTGAACCAATGGTTTTTCTAAGTTATACACATCCTACTAAGTTTTAAGTCCATCACAGATAGTTTTAGTTTCTGTATAATAATTTAAAAAATTAAGTGTTAATTGAAATATTTAATACGAGCTGGTTGGCTGTACATATGTGCAGACATGAGAATTTTGATAAAAATTAATTAATAATAATATATATTATTTATAATAAATAAGTGATTGACATATTTATTATGTCTCTTACTTTACATTATTTAGGACGTTTTTCTAACATTTAAAAGCTGACTGTGATATTGTCTTATCACAAAAAACAGATTTACTTCTTTTATATCTTCTTCGTGACCTATCACACCGAAAGTCATGCATTATTTGCTTTAATGAATTGTTTTTAGATTAATAGCTCACTCATTTTATCTTATCCTATCGAACTTCAAACCGCTACCACTATCACAATCTAGATTCTACTATCTATGACCTTCTTTCCGATCATCTCCATGTGCTTCCTCAGAAGAGTGGCAACTTTACTTTCCTAACAAAATCAAACTTCATTCTCCATAGATATTATTATTTCACCAACCTTTTAAAATAAAGTATTATTATTATTATAGTAAGTTTTTTGTTCATAAAAAACTCGAATATGCTGTCACGTCTCATGACATGTGTTACTTTTTTTTTTCCTTTTTTTCTACTAGATTCACTTTCATCGATCTAACACAAAAATAAAAGCTTCAATTTTTTTCCCTTTTCCATCCAACAAATATATACAAAAATGAAAACAATCATATTTTTCTATTTTTTGTTTTTCTATATCTTTGTATTCACTTTCATTGAACAAATACAAAATAATATTTTAGGGAATTATTCTGCACATTTACAAAATTTTGGGGATTTAAATGATCATTTCTTATTTAGAAAATTATGATTTTTGAATTATTTAGAAAATTATGATTATTTTCAAAAATCATAATTATTTATAGAATACCATCAGAAATTTCGTTTTTTAAAAAATTATTGCTTTTAATATATAATATTTTGCTGTCTAAAAGTTCATTGATATTTAATCAAAATTACAAAATCGGTATACATAACTTTCAAAAAACAAATGATATAAACAGATATATGTGTTCTTAAAAATTTCATGACTCATGATAAGAATCCGAAATTTGGGAAGAATTCGATAAGAACGGAATGTATGGGAAAATTCTTATCTAAAATCTCTTTTAAAATTTCTAATAATTTGGGTAAAGATCAATTTCAGAACAATATTTCAGATCATTGAGGGAAAATTTGAGAAACTTTGAGAAAACTCGTAAGAAAATATATATTCTTTTTTCTAAATGGATAATTAAAGTTTCTGATCTTATATACATTCTCTTCTTGCTTGCATTTTAATAAAATACATAGTCCCGATTCAGAATTTGTTTTAAACAAGAAATAGAATAGGACGAGAAATTCAGAATAAGTGCAAGACGTAATGTGAAATCTGTCCCAAAATTTTCAGAGCTACTATAATATACCGAAAAAGATACATGAAAAAGTGAACTTGATAACAAGTTATGTAGATAAGCCTTACTTCTAATTAAATACCTAGACAACTTTGTTTCTTCTAGTATAGTTACCATACCAATGATTTCGGGATCGAAACTCAAAAGACATGACAATGATCGTATAATAGGAAAAATTTTATCGGTTGATACACATATTTTTTATAAAATTTTTAATAACAACAATTGAAATTTGTCTATAATATTTAAAATTATAAAATTTGGAATAAAATAGTGAGTGGCTTTCTTCGCACCTTCACATATAAATAATGTAGAAAATAACCAAAATTACTTTAATAATCCTGTAAAATAAAAAAAAATTTGATAGTTAGAAAAAGTTGTTATATATAAAGCTATCTCTAATTTGATTTTTTTTTTCAAATTTAATATTTTTTATAAAATAATTCTTCAAAATGATTATTTAATTCCTTAAGTTTTTGTAATTGTGAAAATTAACTTTATGTTGATTTTACAGAATTATACTAAGATATAAAAACAATTGTAACGTCTTCGTTTTCTTAGTTAACATTGATTTTTCTTATGCCAAAATTTAAGAAGTCAACTCTAAGTTAGGGAATTAATCTGCATATACGATGGTTGGAAAATAAATTTGCCAATTACAATATTTGTGGAATTAAATGAGCAATTTATCTGCCGTATGAAGGCTTTTATAGACTTGAGACAAAATTAAAAATTTGTATTTTCTATATATTTATTAACAATAATTATAATTTAATTTCAATATCATTAACATCATGGTAACCAATAAAACCAAAATTTATGGTAACCAATAACATCAAAATTAATTCAATCTCATACCATACTATTCATTATGGTATACTAACTAGCAAATACAAACAACTAGGCTGCACTGTCACAAGATTTCTCTACCTTAGATACATGGTTTTGCTTAACAAATTTACAACTCAACGACAACTTAACTCCGTGAAGACCTTGCTCATTGACATTGTACCATTTTCAGATTGAGATTGATTTCTGGTGAAAGCAGGAGCCTTAGGTAAAGGAATGGTGATAGTATCACTACCAAGCCAAACTATTACAGAGCTCATGGTTGGTCTCTTTGCTGCATCCTCTTGAACACACAATAATCCAATCTGAATCAACTTTATAATCTCGTCTCTCGGATTTTCTGTCAGGAAAGGATCGATTACAACCTCAGGTCTTCTTTCAACCCATCTCTTCCATGCCTGCACCAAGAAAGATATGTTACAAGATACAAGAAAAATAGAGCAAATCCTGGTATGTTAAGAAGCTTACAAAAGCTGCAAGTCCTTCTCCTTCAAAGCTATTGTTTCTTTCCCCACTTATCATCTCTAGAAGCACAACACCGAAGCTGAAAACGTCAGATTTAACTGAGATTTGCCCGCGATTTAGGTATTCCGGAGCCATATATCCACTGCATATATGCATCCAGCAACATTAATTGATGGTTTCTTTTTCTGTATCCAAGAATGTCTGAAAGTCTCTGTTAAAAACAGAGTATTTATATGTGTTGTCAAGGTTTATTGATATATTCTTACCGGGTTCCAGCTATTCGTCTTGTTTCAGCTCGAGTCTCGTCAGTGTCGAACAACCTCGCTGTCCCAAAGTCTGCAACTTTAGGGTTCATCTCAGCGTCTAAAAGGATGTTGCTTGCCTTCAAGTCTCGGTGGATAATCTTCAGCTGAGAATCTTCATGGAGATAAACAAGACCTCGCGCAACGCCTTCAATAATTTTGAACCTTACGTCCCATGTAAGAAACGAACGCTTCTCTTTATCTGCGGATCTCAAAGAAAACATTCTTTTGCTAAATATTTTTTTACCAAAATGCAGCGTCTCAAGATTCAAGAAGACTCACCAAAGATGAAATGATCAAGACTTGAATTAGGGACAAGCTCGTAGACAAGAATCTCTTCATCTCCTTCATTACAGAACCCAAGAAGCTTAACCAGATTCTTGTGTTGGAGTCTTGTCAAGAGTGAGACCTCATTCTTAAACTCCGTATCTCCTTGCCCTGAACCACATACTAATCTCTTCACCGCTATCTCTTGCCCGTTCGGTAACATCCCCTGAAACCAGTTATGTCGCAATAAAATCATTAACCCATTTCAAAAATTGACAAGACTTATTACTTCATAAAAGGCTTCTACCTTGTATACTGTTCCGAATCCACCTTGGCCAAGTTTATTATCAGACGAAAAATCATTGGTTGCGGAGATTATCATGCCAAGACCAAACCGCAACATAGATTGTCCATCAGGATCCGAACACTCTGAAACATACCAACATCTAAATTCAAAACCATTACCCTACAAAAATTTAGCTTCACTGAAGCAAACAAACAGCTTACCATTAATGATGTTTTTCTTGTAGCATTTTTCCTCCGATTAAAGACGATGATGAGACCAACAAAAACAACGAGGTTAATAACGGTTGGTAACACAATTATCACGATAGTTGCATTCCGAATCCTTTTTCCTGCCAAAAAAATACCCATCAACCATTTACAACGAACAAGAGAAGATTACGTAAGTAACAAGATAACCTAGCATATATTCACCTTTCTTGTCATTTCCAGGTTTTAACTCAGGATCTCCTTGGGGAAGACTCGAGGCACGGCTAATCATAGACACTCTTGTCATATTCTCAGAAGATCCAGTAATAGGATAAAGATCCCACCGGAAATAACAGCTCGGAAGCCGACCCGCACCGCCTTGGCTTCCCCAGTTATTGTTTTGAAAGTTCAACACACACTGTCTAAGACATTTGGTACACTCACTAGACAAAATGTCGGGAGTACACTGCATCATCATGTAAACATCTGAAAATTCTGTGAACTCTGCTCTTATGACACTATAGAACTTGAGCATAGCCGAGGAATTGTCAGGAGCTGAAGTAGCAGACTGCATTGTTAGGTTGACCAATGCTTCCCATTCTGGTCGAAAAAGCGTGATGCTCTTAGGTGGCTCTATTAACAAAGGATTATCTGACAAAGTAGGTGGCCAAATCTCGAGTTTCTGGAAAACAGAGTGATTAGCGTAACGTACAAGGCAAGAAGCATTGTCATTGTCTCTGGTTGTCCACCTGAAAGACTTCATTCGATTTGGACATCTTTGTTGTGATTCTTGAATCGCTTGCTCCACGCAATTCAGACAAGGTTGCTTCTCGTAGCCTCGGCCACAAAGGGCAAGACCATAAATTTTGTTGGAGCCTTCTCCTATTGAAGTGTTGTAGAAACCGTCGTTGGCGATGATGTTGCTTGCAAGAGAAGAGAAAAGAGAGTTGAGGTTTTCGCTGTAAGTGCTGTTAACGGCGAACAAGCTGCCTTCACAAGCGGCGTTAACGTCGTTAATAGTTTGAAGGAGAAGAAAGCAAGAGAAGAGAATAACAGCATGGACATTTCCCATTTTGGTTCTACTTTTTTTTCTTTCTTTCTTTCTTTCTTTCTTTCTTTCTTTCTTTAGTATCATACTGTTCTTGCCAAGAAAAGGATTGATTATATTTTATAGGATCTGCCTATTTATTTCTGGGTCGTAATTGGCAACGGTGGCCTAGTTAGTCCAAACTTTTTAGAAATTCTTTATATATGTAATTTATAACGATAAGTGTAAAACCATGGGCTCTTGTCTCTTTACATATACCACCAGTATACCACCAAGTTGTGGTTTTTATCTTATTTTAATTTAAGTCCGTAGTTTTCTTCGCACTGTCTTTTTCTATGATAAAATTATCACTTCTCACTGTCACTGGTTTGTCAATACGAAATCTTACAGTTATCTTTTTGTTAAAGGAAAATCTTACAGTTTAGTTGGTCTTCTGTTTGTTAGAAGGATATTAATGAAACAGCTTATAAACATTCATAAACAATAAAAAATATATTAGAAAGAATAAAACAATTAATTTTTTTTTTGTTAACAATTTCAATTTTCTAGAACAGTTAAATGAGTTTACATAAACTAGATGAAACGGAAAATAATACTACTAAAAAAGTATTTCCGAGAATAACGTACAGGTCTTTATTGCCAATAATTAATATAAGGTTGTTTTCTTTATAATAATAAGGGTTATTCTTTTTACTTGGTCAGTAGAAATGGTGCTATACTTTTTAAACTCATTAGAAAATTCGAAAAGTGGACAATTCAATAATTTCATTCATCGGGTATTAAAAAATCAGGATGACTATAAAAAAAATATAAATATCTATATATAATAATAATAATAAGGATCATATATTTAGTAATTAAAAATTGAGGTTTGTCGTGTTCTTTATATAATAATTAGGGACATTGTTTTTGCCAATAATGTAAGGTCGTTTTGTATAGTATAATTAAGGATATTATGGGAGTCCTGCGACTGCAAATGGTAGGTTTGTCGGGAACAGAGCGAAAGTAGGCAAATAGATAGATTCATGCATTTCCAGAGGAAGCAACGTGATACTTTCAAGGAAGTCCCGCCTCAATAAAAGTAGGATCCTTTTACTAAAGATTAAACTGATTTTTTGGATATTTTGAGCTTAGTTTAGATTTAAAATAAATGTTTTGGACATAAAATAAAATAAAATATTTGAAAAAGCCATATAAATTTTAATTTTTGGACTTGTTTTCAAAACCAGATCATATTTTGTAAAGAAATTTTTATAAATTTGATTTATTTAGACCTAGAGGCGGTCGCTTCTGCCCTATCCACTTGGGACGGACCTCTATCATTTTACAGGTGTAGCGGACTATTCATTTTTTTCTTTCTTTGATTTTTTAAAGAGTTTTCTCATTATAGAAACAAAAACAAAATTGGCGTGAAAGGAAATTTCTGGCGATATTATGAAAGTAATGGTTGGTGACAACGGTTTCAGTCTCACTTTGAACCTGACTCGGAAGATGTTTGGTCAACAAATCGATCGCAATTTGAACTTCAGCGCTGAAAATATTCCATTAAGACTTTTATAGGCCTTAAGATTTTCTAATGTTTTTCCCCCATAAGATCGAAAGGCTTCCCAGCATAGAACACTCTAAATGGTTTGAATTTTTAAATATTATACAAACTATTCTAAAAACAAATATGATTCTAACTAAAATTGCTTCTTTCTATGTAAACGTTTGGACACTAAAATGATAACAATACGAGCCTCCCTCATTTACCATCTTTAAAAAAAAAAATTTAAGAAAGAGCAAAACAGAAGTTTGTTTGCACTACACGGCATCTCATTAATTGTACAACAATAAGTATACAAACATGCTTGATGAATTGGCACATGACAGTGGTGCAGTGATGGTGATCATGGTGATGGTGATGGTCCCGTGAGAAAGGCAACAGGCGTGGGCAGTTTCAAGCCATACGAGGATTGAATTAATGGTAGGCCTTTTGGTAACATCCTCTTGAACACACCTATGTGAATTAGTTTCACTACTAGGTTTATTAAGATGTTGTTACTCGGCGCAGCTAAAGGATCGGTGATCTCTGCAGATTTTTCTTCAATCCACCTCTTCCACACATGCAAAGAAATTTTGTAGCAGTTGAATATATGGATGCCCTTCTCCTTCTTTCACGTTTTGGTTTCTTTGACACCAAAGCTATAAACATCGGATTTAGCTGAGAATTGTCCGTATGTCGCGGTATTCATGAGCCATATATCCAGTGCATTAACCAAATCACGTTTATTGCGATGCTAATCAAACAATCCTAGGCAAGAAAAACAGAGCACCTATCTGAAACAGAGCACCTATCTGAAACAGAGCTTACTTACTAAGTTCCAACTACTCTGCTTGTCTCTCCTCGAGTCTGGACCGTCTGGTCCATGCTGAACAGCCTCGCCATCCCAAAGTCTGCAACTTTAGGGTTTCATCTCAGCGTCTAAAAGAATATTGCTTGCCTTCAAATCCTGGTGAATAATCCTCAACTGAGAATCTTCATGGAGATAAAGAAGCCCTCTTGCAACTCCTTGTGTGATTCTGTACCTAACACCAGCGTTTGTCTTCATCTGCATATCTCAAAGAGTTATTTAATGTTGTTGTTTGCTAAAAGTATTGTAACAAAAATGGAGCGGTCTCGCTAAGGCTCACCAACTATGAAGTGGTCAAGACTTGAATTGGGGACAAATTCATAGACAAGAATCTCTTCATCACCATCTCTCCCTCTCTTTTACGGCAAGCTTTCTCTCTCTCTCTCTGGATCTAGATTTAGGAAATGTTAGAAAGGCTTTTTAGATTTAGGAATGGTTAGATTTAGAAACTTGTTACTACTTTCGAAGTTATCATTTCATTTATCTCAACTACAATGATCTTAACTAAAAAAACCATTGCTTGCTACTCAGTTTCAGTTTCCCTTCCACTCTTGGGTTTCTGAATTTTCAGAGTGCCTGAAACTAATGTGATAAATCAAGTGAATTTCTACGAGAATACAAGGAAGACACTGATTCGTTGCTTGCTTCAATAACAATACGGTCCATCTATCACTTAAGTCTTTACAAACAACAAGCCTAATGGGTCTGCCTTTAAGAATCAACACTTTTTAGAAAGTTTATTTCTTCAAGAAAGGGGCACACACACAATGTCTAAACAGAAAAAAGGAAGACAAGAGAATCCCCAAAAAGCTGTTGAGAAGACGCGCACAAACCATATGTGCATTGCTGCAAGAGAAAGCACTTCCACTGTAACAGCCTCTCTTTTGTTTAATCCCCCTGCCGTTATCTTCCAGAGCAAATGAAGAATTTGTCTCACCATCACTAAAGAGAAGGCACCAAAAGAAAGTACCTTTATGCAACTTAGCCATTCCCACTCCAACCTCAGTATGCGACCTGTTTCTCAGTACCAACAGCGTTTTGTTATCTCTGAAGAGAATGTCTGAGAAGGCGACTTCTGGCTTCTCGTACTTACTGCTGCATCCGAGGACATGGCCTGTTATGGTACCGAAAGTGGGAAGCTCTACACCACAGTTTGGAGCAAAAACCTGAGTGAAGTCGGCTTCATTGGGTTCACAGGTCAGAGTGTTGTTGACGACATTGCATTTCCCCTCGCAGAGCTCAGCATACTGTAGGGCTATGCAGCCAAGACCAGGACTCTCATTTAGTTTCCCGAGCTTCCGAGCTGTTCTGTTCTGGTTCAAGATTCTCACCATTTCACTCGCCGAGTTTCCTAAAACCATACTAACACTTAGTGTTCTTATGTGCTCTTTAAAGGGTTTGCTTACAATCAGTATAATAATCTATCATTCAATCTGAACCTGAGAGGGGAATGGTGAAGGAGAATTCCAAATCTAGGAATGGTGAAGGTAAAAAGGAAAGTGAAGATTAATTACCGTGAAGTTTGGAGCTAACAAGCTTTGAGAGTGAGAGCAGAAGTAAAATCGACATCAAAGAGCAGATTTCCTTCTTCATTTCTTGTTTTATTGTTATCCTCTGATGTTGAATGTTGAAGCCGTCGACGGATTTCCGGGGTAAAAGAGAGCAGATAATCTTGTCGGAGATGAAGATGGTGGTCCCTACATATGTGTAAAGTAATAATGTTACGACGAGATAGCTCTTATTTTCCTTTTTCTTTTACCGAGAGAAAAAAGGACATTTTGAATATTGGGCTTTGAGATGTTTTGGGCTCATACATCGAGTCCAATGAAGAAAGAGGGAAATTAAAGTCGACATTATTTAAATATCAATATAACGTCAGCGAACGATTTAATTTGAACAAACATTCTATAAAATCCGAAAGGGAGACTTTTTTTTGTGAACGTGTAACGTGTCATCGCATGAGGATACACATACATGCAATATGGTCGCACGTGGTTTTACACTCTTTCTTTATTTAATTACTTTTTCAGACATTAAAAATATTAACGTGATATTGATGAGTATCACATTTCAATATCACATTCAATGTCCATTGGCTCCTCTTCACACGTGCATAAGTTGATTCAGTAGGCCACATGGTGATGTTTCACATATCCTCACACAACTTACCTCCAAACCGCACTTCTTTTTCCGATAGTATAATTTTTTTTTATTAATATATTTTCGACAGCATCCTATAGCTAAGTTCAAGTGTACCTTTGGATGGCGTCGAGGCCCGGAGCTCTAACGGAGTGGAGTCCCCTTGGTAGCTTCAAGTACCTCTTGGTGGCCCCGTTTGTAATGTCGAGCATGCACTCGTACGTGACGGCTGAAGATGAGGAGAAGGACCTCTGGAGACTGATGATAGTGGCGTTGTTGCTGTGGAGAATAATTCACAGCCAGATATGGATCAGTGTGTCGCGTCAGAGAACGGTCGTGGGGAGAAGGAAGATCGTGGACAAGCACATTATTGAGTTCGAGCAAGTGGACCGAGTCATCTTCAACACTCTCCACATGTACCTAGCCAACATGAAGCTCCCAGGCTTCTCCCGCCTTCCCCTCAGGAGATTAGACGGAGCCATCCTCGTGGCTTTGCTTCACGCTGGCCCGGTCGAGTATCTATACTACTGATCCACAGAGCTCTCCACCACCACTTCCTCTACTCTCGCTACCATTCTCACCACCACTCATCCATCGCCACCGAGCCCATCACGTGTACGAGTACTTTCTTCCATGCATCATTTCCTTCTATATCTTTCATATTTTCAATTTCTTTTAATTTGTCACGCAGCTGTGGTGCACCCCTTCGCCGAGCATATCGTCTACATACTACTCATCTCCCGACCCATGGTAACGGCGTCCCTGTGTGGGATCATGTCCGTTGCTCCTGTCATGGTATACATGACTTATGTTGACTTCATGAACAACATGGGACATTGCAACTTTGAGTTTTTCCCTAAGCATCTCTTCCACCTCTTCCCTTCCCTCAAGTTCCTCTGCTACACCCCCTCGTACGTCCTTTGTTCAACGCTACTATACTTATTAGCTACATTGGTTTTTTTTTTTTTTTTGTAATTGGATGTATGCATGCATATATAACATGGCGTTAAATTTGTTGAAGGTTCCACTCGTTTCATCACACACAAATCCGGACCAACTACTCTCTGTTCATGCCAATGTACGACTATATCTACGGGACAACCAACAAGTGGAGCGAGTCGCTGTACGAGAGGTCGTTCGAGAGAGAGGAGGAATCACCTGACGTCATCCACCTCACTCACCTCACCACACTCGACTCCATCTACCAAATGCGCCTTGGCTTCCCGTCCTTCTCCTCCCACCCCTTGTGGTCACGATCCCCATGGTACCTCACCTTCTTCATGTGGCCCTTCACTCTCCTCTTCTCATTCGTCCCCACCTCTGCTTTCTCCTCCCGCACCTTTGTCTTTGAGAGCAACCGTATCCGTAACCTCACCATTCACTCTCGGTACCTTCTTCCCAAGTTTACCTTCCACGTAAGCATTTACACCTCTCTCTCTCTGTATTTATTCTCAAGTTTGGACTTCTAAAACTATATATATTTCAAGCTTTCACACACAAAATACACAATTTTTTTCGTAATCAAAAACACATTTTTCAGGGGGAAAAATGATCTAAATGAATAATATTTTTTGTTTGTTTTGAACAAGTTTTAATGAATAATAATTAAACTCTAACGAAAAGGGAAGAGAGAGTCAAAAAAAAAAAGGAAGAGAGAATGACCAAAATGAACAATACTCTTTTCTCGTGGGTGCACGTTTTAGAATTTGCATCTTTCCAACAAATATTGCAACATAAACATACGGCGCCAGTATAAATCTCAGCGCCACCGTGAGAGCATCAACAATATCATCGAGGCAGCTATCCTCGAAGCAGATGAAAAGGGTGTGAGAGTAATGAGCCTTGGCCTGCTGAACAATGTACATTTTCATTTTCTTAAAACCAATATATATATATATATATATATATATATTGAACCAGAAAATCACCACTAGGTTTAAGTGATTTACGGTTTGGGTTTAAGAGAATATCAAATTGGAGTTCGGAGATTAGTTCATCGAAAAGATGAACTACTTGAAGTTTTTATCAAGTTATAGCTGAACCTTTAGGAAAGGCTGCCTACGTACCCTTGCAAATGGATCAAGCCATTCGTAGTTCGGTGCAAAATGTTTAGATAGAAGAAATCTAGAGAATTCTCTCTAGATCTCGGATTTTTTGGTGGTTGCTTTAGATCGGGTTTTCCTCCCGTTTTCTGATGATCTTCAACTTATGAGGATCTCTCTATTTATAAGAAGGTAAGGTCGGTTCCTTTGACCTCGTTTTCCTTTTTGATTTAGGGATATTTCTCTTTTTCCATTTAGGAAAAATTCTTCTTTTCCTTATTCTTCGGAAGTTTTCCATTATCTTTAAAGATTCTTCCTTAATCCACAAGTCAGTGTGATTTTTCTTATCTTGATGGGCTTAGGTTATTGCTAGAGAAAGTTTTTTAGGAATTGTGCTCATTTCCCCTCTAACAGTAAGTCCCCCTCCCCCCCCAGTTCGGCGAGATTGATTGTAAATCAGGTCGACGGACTTCATGAAGTTAAGTGGGTTTGATCTTGCAATAAGTGTCAGCTCGTCGAGAGTGTCTTCCATAATTCGAGTTGGCCTGTTAAGGATAATTCTTCAAGAAAGTCGTTGCTGGTCTTGATTTACATCGCACTTCGGCGACCTTGATTTCACGTTGCACTTTGACGATTCACATCGCACTTCGGTGGATGCAGAGTGTTGTGTTTTATTGAATAAAGATTTCTTCCTTTTTGTAATGCAGCGCTGCTTCGGCGAGAATGCTTTTTGCATTGAAGTTTATGCAACTGATTTAGATGACTAAACCAGATAGAGTGCTAATTTTATCATACGAAGCGATAAATTTATCTAGTCGACTTAGATAAATCAAAGTGATAATGTAGCGATGCTTTTCAAAGCGTGTAATGGTCTTTTTAAGACATAATGCTTAAACGTTCGTTGACGAGGTGATCCTTAACTTTGAAGGATTTGCGAAGTCGACTTTTCGACTTGCGAAGCGGGAGCATTCTTTAGGCCGTTGCTGGAGGCGAGATTCATTTGCTCGTCTTATACCAAACGACAACAAGATCGAATACCAAGCTTTCACGATTCACTTCGGCCCGAAAGATATGATCAAGGGTCGTGCGAGTTTTGTCGTCGGCTTTCATCTTATCCACTTCGGAAGTACTTAAATCAGACCGAAACATCAAAGGAGTGGTGATCAGCCACTAATTTTATTTTTGCTTTTTGCTTTCTCGAATCGAATGTTTGGCCAGAACATCGATTCGATTCAGCAAGATGCGTTTGCATAAGGGAAGATTGCTCTACGTGCCGAGCTTGTTAAGAGTTTGAGCATTCTCTAGTTCAGCAGTGTGAACATCTTTTTACTTTTTACTAGCTGTAATTCTCACTTTGGTAGCTTTGTTTGTTCCTCCGTTTGTGTAGTGGTCTCATTCGAGAAAAGATTGCAGAGTGAATCTGATGTTTATGATGAAAATTTAACAGAAGATAAACTTCAAGAGCTTTGTCATCATCGTAGAGATGGATCACGATGATGTGACGATGTCGTGAGACTCGGAGCCGAGCTGATTTTCGGATCGCGTATACCTTAGAATAGGTAACGGAAAGAAGATTGGAATAGCTGATAGCAAGAGCTTTCCAACTGTATGTAGATCGTCTGCTGGATCCTTCTGAGTCGTCGGGAAATTGCCCCGCAAATCTTTCAAAATCTCTTCATTCTGGTTAAAATTGCAGGTTTTTGTGATTTTTCGGGAATTTGTGAAGCGATTTGTAAGTGGAGTTTAACTCCGATTGATATGCCGTAAGTTTCTGCAGATTATATGCAGAGAGATCTATCCAGAGGTGCCTCGGATGCAGTCTGAATCTTCTTGGTTGTTCGGTAATTCTCCTCAACAGATCAGTACTTGCACTGTTTTTCTGGGTTGCAGGTTTGCTTGTCCGGGAAGCTAAGTCTTTGCACAGTTCTTCCGCCATTATGAGGGTGTTAGCTCGTCGTTTTAGACTCTTGGGTTGACGGTAGTTACATCGGTAAGTTATTTGTACTTAACCAGTGTCTATTTTGCTGTTGGCGTGTCTCCAAAGTAGCATACTTTGCACTATTCTTCTTCTTCTTTAAAGCTTTGTTGGATAGCTTAGTTGTACAGCAGAAATTCGAATCAGTCGAAGATTCTAAGCAGGATGAGCTGAGAGATTGAGCGTAAGCTAGCTCGTCCGTCTTCTCCTTCCCCCCTTCTTTTTTTGGCGAATCTTAATGCGACTATGAGTGAGATTGGTTTTGACGAGTTTAAGAATGCATTTCTGATCTTTTACTGTACTCGAGGTTCAGAGGTCAATTTTGACTGTTCAAGGCTCGGAGCTCGGCTTTGCTTGTGCGAGCTTCGGAGCTCGGCTTTGACTTTGCGAGATTCGGAGCTTGGCTTTAACATTGCGAGATTCAGAGCTCGGCTTTGACTTTGCGAGATTCAGAGCTCGGATTTGAGTTGATTAGCTGTTCAATCTATGTTGAACTCATAACGAATAATAAAAATAAAGTAAATAGATCGGTGCATTAGTAAAGCTTATCTGGGCGAATGATTTGTGATTTGCTTTGCGGTAGAGTTGATAGGGCTCAGGTTTTATCCAAATAAAACTACTGCAAGTGCACAGCAAAAGCAGTTGTAGTACAAGGGGTTATCGAATCCCAAGGGAGTAAGTAAACTACACTAAAGAGTTCAGGTTCGGATTAAGCTAAGCAATAAGTAATGAATGTAATGCGAAATAACTAAAGTAATAAAAGCAAGTGGGCGTTTTTGAGACTGTTCTTAAAGTTCAGAAAGCTAAAGGCGCTAAGTCAGGACAGTTCGCAGGTTGAATCCGAGAGTGTAGAATGCATGAAATCAGGAATGAATTAAAACCGTCTTGAACATGAATCACAAAGATATAACTAATCAATTCTCATTGCAGAAGTTATCTATGTCTAAATCACAGAGTTTCAAATCTCTTTGCAAACCCTAACAACCTAAACATGCAGTAATGATCAGGTTCAATTGTTCACAAAACTCCTAAGCCAAATCTCTTTGTACTAGGGCGTTTTGCTCATCTAATACTAGTTCAGGTGATTAATAATGCTCTCACATCTATCAAACAACCTAGGGTTTCGAAATCCAGATGATGTGTCTAAGAAATCGATATGAATGCAAGCACAGATGAAGAACTAATGAATTTCCTATAGTTTTAGCAATTCTACAAACTCTTCTTCAACCTTTGAAAAGCCCTAACTTAACTAACAAACTACTCAGACATGGTGATTTGAGAAAACATCATGAAAAGAATAGATTGCATAAAAGAAATAAGAAGTAGAAAGTAAAGGAGTTCAAAATCTGCTCTGAAGGAGTCTGATTTGTCTCTCCAAAAGCTCTGCTACAAATCTCTCTCTAAAGCTCTAAAAAATAATAAGATACAAGATATATGCCAAAAGAATGGCTGAAAACCCTAATATACAAGCTAAAACACGATCTGGGGCCTTTTTGCAAATACTAGAACTTCTGGGCCAAAACTGCAATTTCTTCCCAATCTTTTAAAAACAGGCACGACCTCCTTCCTTTCTGGGTGACGAGCGTCACCAGATTGGTGACGAGCGTCACCCATATGCATACTTTTCTTCTTCAAGCTTGGTACTTCGTGGCTTCAACTTGCAATGCTCCAAAAAGCTCAAATATCTCCAGTTATGCTCCAGACATGTTATAACCTGCAAAGACTCTTCTAGGACTCTAAAAAGACCAAAAAGACTCAATAAAAAGGACTTATATCATGGTTAAAAACCATAAAAACCATGATATATCAACTCCCCCAGACTTAGCTTTTGCTTGCCCTCAAGCAAACATCAGATAGAGTACAGGGTCGAGGTTTGAAAATAAGAAACAGTTAGTCAGTCATCAGAAACACCACACTAGTTAAAGCTTTCGAATCCACATACCACAGAGTCAACACAATATCAAATTTCAGCCTAATCATCACAAGCTTAGCAAATCTCTCAAGTCCAGTCCAAATCCCTTCAAGAAATCCGAAATTTCTACTGCTAACTCCTTATTTTTTATCTAAGTGTGAAGTCTCATCAAGGCTCTATCATCTTAATCACTTTACAGATTCTTTTCCCTTCCTAACAACTGACCAAATCAATCTCAACACAGCTCTCCTATTTTCTCTTCCCTTAATCTTTTTCCTTAGGATATTTTCGAAATTTTCACTTCTTTTTCTCAACTTTTTCAGTCTAAGAAATGGTGCTACTCAATACTTGTGTTTCTTGTGAGGAGACAGGTTCTTGAGTGTGTTCACTACTGTTGTTCCTTGTGAGGAGACAGGGTCATGAATGCACCATTCTTTGGACTTAAACTTTTAAAAACTACATCAGGGAAGATCAAAGAGAGACTGTATTTTAACCTTATTATCAGTGCTTAAAGAGAGAATCAAGATCAATAAGAATCAATCACCAAGACAAGAAGTTTAAAGTTCATTAAGGTGGAGCTAACAGCAAATTTTCCAGATTCTCTAAGAACCTAAACCTTCATTGCTAGACTGATCTACCTATGACTTTCAACTTAGTAAGACTTGTAATCAACTACTGTGGCAATGGTTCTTATCAGCAAAAACGTCCTATGGCTAGTTCCAAGAAAAACTAACAGTTTCAAAAATTTTGACTCTAGGAAAACAGGTTTTTGACTCAACTTTAAGACTCTATAAACATGACACAAAGCACACAACGTCAGTAACCACCTCCCCCAGACTTAAACAACACTGTCCCCAGTGTTATTAAGCCAAGAGTTGGTCAAAATGAAGCATGAGAACATGTAAAACCAAGGCGGAAAAGTGGTACCTCGGGAAGGAGCTAGTGACGAGCGTCACCAGATTGGTGACGAGCGTCACCATCTCTGATACTCCAGAAATCGACATGTTGGATGTTTAAATGCTATGCCATCATGTGTACTCCGAAGTAAAACTGTAAGAGCACTCAAAACACACATCAAAACATCCAAACAAAGCATAATCTATGGTCCAACAAGTTCACAAGACATCATCCAAGCAAACTGAACAAACTGACTCTTTTTTTTTTTTCGATTTTTTCTCATGTTTTTGGGTTTTTTTTTTTAGCTATGTAATAGAAAACTAAACTAATATATAAAAAAAGAAAACTTACCAGTGGGTTGCCTCCCACTAAGCGCTTGTTTAAAGTCATTAGCTCGACTTTGAATGCTGCTCAGACAGCTGGTGGAGCAGAAGGTGGCATTGCATGCCTTGGAGAAGAATGTCTCCTCATCCATGGTGGTTTATAAGCAGTAGATGCTTGAATTCTTCCAAGGAAGTGAGGAACATCAGCAGGATGGGTCGTGACTGTAGGTGGGAGACTACTTTTTCCTGCAAAATCATCAAAAGAAACACCAAGCATTCTACGAGAATCTTGTTGCTTGCATAAGTGTGAAGCAGCTTTTTCACCTTTTAAATTCTTATTGATGAGATTAGGAGGTTTGGATTTGGTTCCAGGAAGTGCATACCTTTGTCTAGTTACAGGTTTCTGGGTTGTGGAATGGTGAATTTTCGGATTGGCAACATATGACGGACTTGTAGCTGTAAGTTCACGTCCCTCCTTTGTGTCCAGGTTGGTGACGAGCGTCACCAGGTCAGTGACGCTCGTCACTGACCCTGCAGTTCGAGTTGCTGCAGTTTTCCAGCAATTCAGCTCTGCAAGTCTTGCCTCCATCACAAACACGTCTTCCTCCAGCAACTGGGCATTCATTGGAACCTCTTTTTCAAGCCTAGTCATGAAGATATGATCCTCACTGCAATCCTCAAACCCAACAGCTTCTGCAGAAGTTTCAGATATTGGCTCTTCAACAGCCATCTTGCTCATTTGCCCACTAATATCTGATTCATTGACACACTCAGCAATAGTGTCATCTGAATGCTCCATGACAGTCTCTTCATCTCTGGAAGTTCTTACAGAATAGGTCTGGCCATCAATAGTAGAACTCCCTCTTAACTTATCCATGTCAAAGTTCATGACAACATCACCAAGATCAAGCTCAATGTTCCCTTTTCTAACATCAATGATGGCTCCAGCAGTAGCCAAGAATGGTCTTCCCAGAATAAGAGGATCTTTAGGCTCTTCAGCACATTTCAGAACCACAAAATCTGTAGGAATTATGCAGCCTTTAATGTTAACAGGAACATTCTCTAACATACCTTCTGGGGTCCTTATGGATCGATCTGCTAGGATGAGAGAGATCCCAGCTGGCTTGAAATCAGTCATTCCAAGTCTAGCAGCAACAGAGAAAGGCATCAAGTTAATACTTGACCCTAGATCACAAAGAGAGTGTGGAAAACGTCCTGCAGATATTGAGCAATCAAGCACAAAGGTCCCTGGATCAGATAGCTTCTCTGGAACTCTGCTTTGAGTGATGGTGTTGACTTGTTTAGAAACAGTCACCTTCTTCTTCTTCTTTGGAACTGTGCCTAAGAGAATTGCACTGATGTCTCTGGTAAGCAATGCTCCTTCCTCAGGACTTACACCATTCACAACCATTCTCTTTACATACCTTCTTAGAGCTGGTGAAAGCTTGACTGCATCAATAAGTGGGATCTCAAGCATCAGCTTGTCTATCATAGCTTTGCATCTGGCTTCTTCTATCTCCTGTTTAGACTTCCTAGGATGCTTGGGGAATGGTGTTTTGGGTTTATAGACACGTTCCTGGTCATAATTTGCAGTTACAGGCGAAACAGCTTCGTTCTGGGGTGGGTGACGACCGTCACCAGGGGGGTGACGCTCGTCACTCACTTGTGACAACCCCCGATATCCTTCTAAGTTGGTGACGAGCATCACTCCTCCTTGGTGACGCTCGTCACTCACCTCTGAGACTGAAAATTTTTCATCTTTAGACTCCATGAGTTGCACGATCTGCTCTGCACTCAACCTCTTTTTCTGCACTGTTTTAAGCTCCTTTTCATTCCTGACTGTGATGGCATTAACCTGATGCTTGGGATTGATATCAGTCCTTCCAGGAAGGAATCCTTCTTGCCTTTGAACAGCTCCTGCAGTTTGAGCAACCTGCACATCAAGCTTCTTCATGTGAGAGTTCAGACTCTCAATTTTTCCGTTCAGGTCTTGATACAGCGAATCTAGCTTGCCATTGAAGTTCACTGTCATCTTCTGCTGTCCTTCAAGTACCTGCTCCAGCATAGCTTCCATTTTATTATCTTGTGGAGGTGCAGTTTGGTAGGAAGAAGAACCAAAATTCCTGCTGTTTTGGTATGGTTTCTCAACTTCAGTCTTCTGGAATGGGGGCTTAGGAGTGTAACCAGGCGTGTTCTGTCCTCCTTTAAAGGTACTCTGCTGATTATTGATGTTGTAGCCTCTGTTCCATTGCTGATTTCCAAACCTTTGGCTCTGAAAACCCCCTCCATTGATGAAATTAACATCTTTCTGCTCAAATTCTTCAGGATTTTCGAAACTCTCCACTTCTGCAGCAAACTGAACTGACTTCTTTCCCACCAGAAGGCTGTGCATGCTGTCTAACTTAGCCTTAACTTCAGCTATTTGGTTACCATAATTCAAACCAGCCTGCTGCTTTCTCTGAAAATCTGCATTCTTAGTGCTGTTACTGCAGGCCAAGTTTTCAATCAATCTTACAGCTTCTTCTGGTCTGTTGGTGTTGAATTTTCCACTACTTGAAGCATCCAGTGCCATCTGATATTTCCAGTCAATGCCTCTGAAGAAGATACCAAGCAGCTGCACCTGATTGAAACCATGATGAGGACAGTCCCTTTGATAAGACTTAAACCTGATCCAATAAGCCTTAAAAGCTTCAGTAGGACCTTGTGTAAAGGATGCAATTTTCGTCCTCATGTCTTCTGATCTGGCATCATCATAGAAATTGTTCAGAAAGGCATTCTTGGTGTCCTCCCAAGTAGTTAGTGAAGCAGGTTCCAGTTGCTTCAGCCAATATGCAGCCTCTCCTCCAAGAGAGTAAGGAAAAAGCTTGCAAAACAGAAAGTCATTGCTAACCCCATTAGCTTTGACACTGGAAGTCAAGTCCTCAAATCTCTCTATGTGATCCATAGGATGCTCATGAGGTAAACCATGGAATGGATGCTGGCCAACCAGCTGATAGTAGACTGGTTTAACCTCAAAATCGTTCCTCTGGAAGGCAGGAGGTCGGATTGCAGCTCTGTTGGCATAGAACTGATCAGGTCTATTGTAGTCACCTAGAGTCCTCTGAACAAAACGCCCAGCAGCGTTATTGACAGCAGCAGGGACCCCCACGTTCTCAGCCACTTGCTGAACCTGCTGTTCAACAATGACATTCCCCTCTTGATCAATTCTCTGCCCCTCTTCGTTCCTCCTGTTTTCTTCCCTGTCAACCAAGTGACCTTCTGCATCTTCAACCAAGATCAGTGGAGCGACCATTGTAGATTGCTTCTTAGCTTTCCTGTTAGTTCTCTCCAACCTAGCAAGCTCGTCGATGCTCAAAGTCACTAGCTCCTTATCTTTGTTGCTGGTTCTGCGATTAGGCATACACCTGAAACAGGAACAAAGAAAAGTAGCTAAAAATCAGTAAACAAATAAAAACTTAGACAAAATCCTAATACTAAAAATCGATAGGCAGCTATTACTCCCCGGCAACGGCGACAAAAACTTGATAGGGCTCAGGTTTTACCCAAATAAAACTACTGCAAGTGCACAGCAAAAGCAGTTGTAGTACAAGGGGTTATCGAATCCCAAGGGAGTAAGTAAACTACACTAAAGAGTTCAGGTTCGGATTAAGCTAAGCAATAAGTAATGAATGTAATGCGAAATAACTAAAGTAATAAAAGCAAGTGGGCGTTTTTGAAACTGTTCTTAAAGTTCAGAAAGCTAAAGGCGCTAAGTCAGGACAGTTCGCAGGTTGAATCCGAGAGTGTAGAATGCATGAAATCAGGAATGAATTAAAACCGTCTTGAACATGAATCACAAAGATATAACTAATCAATTCTCATTGCAGAAGTTATCTATGTCTAAATCACAGAGTTTCAAATCTCTTTGCAAACCCTAACAACCTAAACATGCAGTAATGATCAGGTTCAATTGTTCACAAAACTCCTAAGCCAAATCTCTTTGTACTAGGGCGTTTTGCTCATCTAATACTAGTTCAGGTGATTAATAATGCTCTCACATCTATCAAACAACCTAGGGTTTCGAAATCCAGATGATGTGTCTAAGAAATCGATATGAATGCAAGCACAGATGAAGAACTAATGAATTTCCTATAGTTTTAGCAATTCTACAAACTCTTCTTCAACCTTTGAAAAGCCCTAACTTAACTAACAAACTACTCAGACATGGTGATTTGAGAAAACATCATGAAAAGAATAGATTGCATAAAAGAAATAAGAAGTAGAAAGTAAAGGAGTTCAAAATCTGCTCTGAAGGAGTCTGATTTGTCTCTCCAAAAGCTCTGCTACAAATCTCTCTCTAAAGCTCTAAAAAATAATAAGATACAAGATATATGCCAAAAGAATGGCTGAAAACCCTAATATACAAGCTAAAACACGATCTGGGGCCTTTTTGCAAATACTAGAACTTCTGGGCCAAAACTGCAATTTCTTCCCAATCTTTTAAAAACAGGCACGACCTCCTTCCTTTCTGGGTGACGAGCGTCACCAGATTGGTGACGAGCGTCACCCATATGCATACTTTTCTTCTTCAAGCTTGGTACTTCGTGGCTTCAACTTGCAATGCTCCAAAAAGCTCAAATATCTCCAGTTATGCTCCAGACATGTTATAACCTGCAAAGACTCTTCTAGGACTCTAAAAAGACCAAAAAGACTCAATAAAAAGGACTTATATCATGGTTAAAAACCATAAAAAAACATGATATATCAACTCCCCCAGACTTAGCTTTTGCTTGCCCTCAAGCAAACATCAGATAGAGTACAGGGTCGAGGTTTGAAAATAAGAAACAGTTAGTCAGTCATCAGAAACACCACACTAGTTAAAGCTTTCGAATCCACATACCACAGAGTCAACACAATATCAAATTTCAGCCTAATCATCACAAGCTTAGCAAATCTCTCAAGTCCAGTCCAAATCCCTTCAAGAAATCCGAAATTTCTACTGCTAACTCCTTATTTTTTATCTAAGTGTGAAGTCTCATCAAGGCTCTATCATCTTAATCACTTTACAGATTCTTTTCCCTTCCTAACAACTGACCAAATCAATCTCAACACAGCTCTCCTATTTTCTCTTCCCTTAATCTTTTTCCTTAGGATATTTTCGAAATTTTCACTTCTTTTTCTCAACTTTTTCAGTCTAAGAAATGGTGCTACTCAATACTTGTGTTTCTTGTGAGGAGACAGGTTCTTGAGTGTGTTCACTACTGTTGTTCCTTGTGAGGAGACAGGGTCATGAATGCACCATTCTTTGGACTTAAACTTTTAAAAACTACATCAGGGAAGATCAAAGAGAGACTGTATTTTAACCTTATTATCAGTGCTTAAAGAGAGAATCAAGATCAATAAGAATCAATCACCAAGACAAGAAGTTTAAAGTTCATTAAGGTGGAGCTAACAGCAAATTTTCCAGATTCTCTAAGAACCTAAACCTTCATTGCTAGACTGATCTACCTATGACTTTCAACTTAGTAAGACTTGTAATCAACTACTGTGGCAATGGTTCTTATCAGCAAAAACGTCCTATGGCTAGTTCCAAGAAAAACTAACAGTTTCAAAAATTTTGACTCTAGGAAAACAGGTTTTTGACTCAACTTTAAGACTCTATAAACATGACACAAAGCACACAACGTCAGTAACCAGAAAACCAGAAAACCACCACTAGGTTGAACCAAAGCACACAAAGCACACAACGTCAATTGTTGAACCAGAAAACCACCACTAGGTTTAAGTGATTTACGGTTTGGGTTTAAGAGAATATCAAATTGGAGCTCGGAGATTGGGTCACCGAAAAGATGAACTACTTGATATTTTTATCAAGTTATAGATGAACCTTTAAGAAAGGCTGCCTACGTATCCTTGCAAAGGGATCAAGCCATTCGTAGTTCGGTGCAAAGTGTTTAGATAGAAGAAATCTAGAGAATTCTCTCTAGATCTCAGATTTTTTGGTGGTTGCTTTAGATCGGATTTTCCTCCCGTTTTCTGATGATCTTCAACTTATGAGGAGCTCTCTATTTATAAGAAGGTGATGTCGGTTCATTTGACCTCGTTTTCTTTTTTGATTTACGAATATTTCTCTTTTTCCGTTTAGAAAAAAATTTTTTTTTCCTTATTCTTCGAAAGTTTTCCATTATCTTTAAAGATTCTTCCTTAATCCACAAGTCAGTGTGGTTTTCCTTATCTTGATAGGCTTAGGTTATTGCTAGAGAAAGTCTTTTAAGAAATATGTTCATTTCCCTTCTAACAATATATATATGAATAAACTGTATAATGTATAAGTAACAAAATGAACACACGATTAATGAGAGGGAGGAGCTAAACGGGTGTGGAGAAATGTACGTGCAAAAGTATCCAAAGCTGAAGATAAAACTAGTGGACGGAAGCAACATGGCAGCTGCGGTAGTAGTCAATAGCATTCCAAAGGGAACCACGGAAGTTGTGTTTAGTGGCAAACCCACAAAAGTTGCTTCGGCCGTTGTCTTTGCACTATGTCAGAGGGGAGTTAAGGTATTTGATGTATGAGAAAATGGAATCCACTAAGCTTCTCATACCAAACAAAAATTAATAGCATGAATGGGTATATATAAAGGTGGTGGTTTTACGCGCGGAGGAACATAGCAAACTCGTCAAATCAAGGGTCGTCAAGAAGAATCTGGTACTGTCCTCGAGCAATTATTGTTCCCCATTGGTGTGGTTGGTAGGGGATGAAATAGGGAGAGAAGAGCAGATGAAGGCACAAGAAGGAACACTCTTTATTCCCTTCTCTCAATTCCCACCCGACAAACTCCGCAAGGACTGTTTCTACCACTCCACTCCACTCCGGCTATGCTTGTTCCCAAGTCTGCCCAAAACATCGACTCATGTCAGGTACAACTTTGAATATATACATAGATATGTATTGTTTTACTAAGCTAATTATGCTTATAGGTATATTATATGTGTGCATATATATATAATTAATCAATAAACGGACACTAATTAATTTTTGTCCTATATATATACATAGAATTGGCTGGGGAGGAGGTTGATGAGTGCGTGGAGAGTAGGGGGCATAGTGCATGCGCTCGAGGGTTGGGAGGAGCACGAATGCGGCAACACTCCCAACTTCTTCCGTCTCAACGCCGTCTGGGAAGCTGCTCTCCGCCATGGTTTCCAACCTCTCGTTCTGCCACCATCTCATCACTGATCTTTTCACATTCATGTATTTATCTCCTCTCTCTTGGTTATCTACTTTTCCTTCCAGCTTTGTTTGTACAATAGAAACTTTATAAATTAATATTAGATAGTTTAATAAATACAAAACATTAATAACTTTTTTTTTATTTTGCATTATACCGATTCAAAATATAATACAATTAGATAAAATAATATTATAATACTATTTTTTTTTTTAAACATCTATACAAATATATAATCTCATTAATGCCATAACATAATAAGTAGCATATACACTCTATATTTCAATATAAATAATGATGTTTTAGTGGAAAAAATCAAATTATACAATGTTTTTAATTTTTAATGAAAAACTAATTGTTATTTTATTGTTTTTAACCGTTACAAATTGTTTATGATTGGTTGAAATGTGTTTTAATAATATGCTATTATACCAATAGTTATGAATTTATCAGTTAAAAACTTTTGATGTTATTTTTAAATATTTTTTATCAGTTAATAAATTATAAATTAATGAAATATTACAATCCCAACATTTTTAGTTTCTTTTTTTTCCCGAACATTATTAGTTGATAAAATTTAATTCTTTAATCCACTATAGTTACTTGCTCCACCCCTGACCCCTGATACATTTGCTGCCACACGTACGTGCGTTTTATGTATACTAACATCCATTGATTGGCTTATCTAAAAAATCCCGATCAACTAATCAAAATTAATGAATGCAAAGTTCAAAAAAAAAAAAAAAACTAATCAAAATTAGGAAAAAAGTGAAAAAAACGCTGATTCCCTTAATTTAATTAACTACTGGTAAATCTTTAGCAAAAGAATAAAAATTAACTAATGAGTCTCTTAAGAAAATAATATATGGGTACATATCAGATTCTGATCACCAGAATTATAACCCACTCTACGAAGTATTACCTAGCTGATCCTTGCACATGCATGCATGGTCCTGTTCTAAGTTTTCCTTCGTTTAAAGTTGGCGAGCAACAGACACTAGCTGGCGCTTCAACGTGCATTGGCTAGTAGTTTGCCGCCAAGCATCATCACCTAACATTGCCCAACTCTTTGGTCAATCAGTATTTTGATGGAAAATTAACACTCTTTCATTATTCAAACTAAGAACCACCGGATATACAAAGCCTTCCAGTATATATATCAATGTGTGTGCATATTTGCTTACGTCGAGGATATGATCTATAATCGAAGACAAAAATATGAATATGTAAACTGTATGACTTGCAGAAGTCATAGCTTGTATTTTGTTTTATGCATTTTAAGTGAAAACCTTTTGTCAAAAAAGAAAGAAGACAAATATGAATGAATATATAAATTATTCGAAAACAAATATGAATCTCAATAAAGTTACTTCTTTCTCTGTAAAATTTTGGAGTGTTGGACATTTAAAAGATAATACTACGAGCCACACTTATTATCATCTTAAGAAAAAAAAAACAGAACATAAGTTTGTTTGTACTACACGGCATCTCATTGATTGTACAAAGAGAGCCAAAGAAGTAAAAGAAGTATACAAACATGTTTGATGGCACATAACACATTAGTGGTGCAGTAATGGTTATGGTGATGATGATGGTGATGGTGATGATGATGGTGGTGCCGTAAGAAAGGCAACAGGCGTGGGCAGATCCATGGTGGTAGCAACGCGAGTTTCAAGCCATTCGAGTATTGAATTAATGGTTGGCCTTTTGGTAAAATCCTCTTGAACACACAATAAACCTATGTGAATTAGCTTCATTATTTGGTTTCTTGAGATGTTGTGACTCGGCGCAGCTAAAGGATCGATGATCTCTGCAGATTTTCCTTCAATCCACCTCTTCCACACCTGCAGAGAAATTTTGTAACAGTTTGATATCTTGAGGAAAAAGAATAAAGATGACTGAAATATGTGAAAATCTTACAAAAGATGGAAGCTCTTCTTCTTCATCTTCTTCTTCTTTCAAGTTTTTGTTTCTTTTACCACATATCATCTCCAGAAGCATAACACCAAAGCTATAAACATCGGATTTAGCTGAAAATTGTCCGTATGTTGCATATTCCGGAGCCATATATCCACTGCATTAACCAAATCAAGTTCATTGCGATGCTGATAGAAGAATCTTAGGCAAGGGAAACAGAACATCTATATTAAACAGAGCATACTTACTAGGTTCCAACTACTTTGCTTGTCACTCCTCGAGTCTGGTCCATGTTGAACAGCCTCGCCATCCCAAAGTCTGCAACTTTAGGGTTCATCTCAGCGTCTAAAAGAATATTGCTTGCCTTCAAATCCCGGTGAATAATCCTCAACTGAGAATCTTCATGGAGATAAAGAAGCCCTCTTGCAACTCCTTGTATGATTCTGTACCTAACATCCCATGTAAGATGCCAGCGTTTGTCTTCATCTGCATATTTCAAAGAGTTGTTTAATGTTGTTGTTTGCTAAAAGTATTGTAATAAAAATGAAGAAGGCTCACCAAATATGAAGTGATCAAGACTTGAATTGGGGACAAATTCATAGACAAGAATCTCTTCATCTCCTTCATTACAGAACCCAAGAAGCTTAACCAGATTCCTATGTTGGAGTCTTGTCAAGAGTAAGACCTCATTCTTGAACTCCATATCTCCTTGCCCTGAACCTTTTGTTAATCTCTTTACCGCTATTTCTTGCCCGCTCGGTAGTATTCCCTGAAAACCAATTCTCATGCTATAAGATCACTGACCCATCTAAAGACTTTTGATAGAGGACTCTTACAAGTTTCTTTACCTTGTAGACAGTGCCAAATCCACCTTGGCCAAGCTTCTTTTCAAGAGAGAAGCCATTGGTTGCAGTTACAATCATTCCAAGATCAAAGCGTACCATAGATTGACCATCATTTGAATCAGAATTCTCTGCACATCACAATGAAACATGTAACAAAAACAGAACCTTTTTTCCTTTAAACTTTGACAGCTGAACTTTTAGTTTACAAATTTCTCTATTTTTCTTTTCTTCATTTGCTCACATGACATCAGAGAACCTCGTAATTAAACTCAAAACAGATGTAACCAATCTAAAAAGAAAGTGGGTGATCTGGTACAAGATGAACAAAATGTCTTCTTAAGATGATAGTTCTTATCGACCTAGCTATTTGGGTAGACAAACTAGACTTGGTATCATCTTAAATTTTATAAACTTTCAATTTAAAACCAAATTAGCAATAAGTACATTAACACATGCCTCTTATATATTACTACGAGTCTCTTTTAATTCCTAACAAAACAAAAGATACAACGTAATTTAAATAACTTTACCTTTGATTCCGGTGTGTGACGACTTTCTCTTCCAAAAACAGATTAAACCAACAAATACGAAGAGATTAATGATTGCGGGTACCACAATGATTGCAATGTTTCTTCCTCCAAAACTTTTCTCGTCTCTCCCACAAGGAAGAGTAGTATCTGAAGAAGCTTGACTAGGAGCCAGAGGAGGAGCAAGAACTCTTGTAACATTATCAAAAGCTTTGTAAAAATCGAAAAGATCCCACCGGAAATAACAGCTAGGCCGACTAACTCCACCTCCTTGTTTTCCCCAAGACTTCATTTGAAACTCATTCACACACTCTGTAAGACATTTCTTGCAATCACTTGGCGATAGATCAGGTGTGCATTGCATCAACGCGTAGACATCTGAAATCTCTGTGAACTCTGTTCTTGTGGCGCTATAGTACTTGAGAACTGAGGAAGTCTCAGCGGTAGAAGCAGCCTCGAGCGTCCGGTTAACTATTGCATCCCATTCTTGCCTTAAACGGGTCATGTTCTTGGTTTTGGACGCTAAATCGTTTGGGTTCGAATTGATAGTAGATGGTGAAAGCTCTAGTTTGCCGAAAGTCGAGTGATTCGTATAACGTAGATTGCATAAAACGTCGTTGGCTTCTTCAGTGACCCACGAGAATGACTCCTTTTGGTGAGGACACTTGGCTTTTGTGTTTTCAATGACGTGCTCGAGACATGTCTTACAAGCTTGGTTCTCGTAGCCTCGGTTGCATAAGGCAACAACATGGACTCTGTTGTTTCCGGAATCTCTGCCAAGTGATGCGTTGTAGAAACCGCCGTTATTGACGACGTTAGAAGGAAGAGAAGAGAAGAGTTTGTCACGATTGACGCCGTAATAAACGATGAAAAAGTCTCCATAGCAGATTTCGCCGGCGTGAACATGTTTTAGGGTTTGAAGGAAGAGGAGGAGAAGCGACAGGGACGTAGTCATAAGACAAGTCTTTCCCATTTACTCGAAATCTCAAATTGAAGGGATTGCAAAAGTTGGATTTTTATTTTATCTTCTTCCATTGTAGGAGACATAGCTAATTTATATTTTTTTGTCGGGTCAGTCATGACGTGAGAAATAGGTGCCAGTTGACTCATGACGTGAGAATTAGGTGCCAGTTGACTCGTGACGTGTGAAACAGGTGCCAGTTGACTTAGAAAATAGGATTTTGACTTGCCTTTCAGTTAAAGAGGGCACGTTTTACTTTTTCACTAGTTGTATATTTGTTAATTGTAATTTCCTTTGCGCGGACATCAGATAATTTATAAAAAACAAGTTAGCTGTAGTTCCAAAACAAATTCCTACTTCAAAGAATCAAATGCATTACCATGCGTATAAGGCTAAATAAAATATAGGAAAATGTTATCAAAGGTGTGGCGGCCTAGCGCTTGGAGTCAGAGCCAACTCTAAATTTTTAAAAAATTTGTAAAAGCCACAAGCTATATAAAAAAGGCTGTTTTATATTTATTTTTTTTACAAATAAGCTGTCTTTAATAAAATAAAATCTGCATATCCATACTTGATCTGTTTGGACTTAGGATCGACTCTGTTTGAAGTTAGTTTTTTAGCATTTTAAATAATCACTAAGACCATCTGCATCGATGAGAGATTCATTTGAGTCTCTCATCTAATATTTAATTATTATATTAAGTATAATTTAGTTTTTAAATGATTTTTATAAAAATAAAAATTATTGAATTATTCACAATAAGATAAATGTATCAAAAGTCTTTAGAGAGTTTCTAAAAATCTCTCATATGAGAGACTCATTTCACTTTCTCTCTTCTTTTTTTTTTTATTTTTTTATATTTTTTTAAGTTGAGAGACTCGTTGAAAGACTGCAATGCAGGTGCTCTAATAGTTCTCCTATTAATGATTTTTGTTAATTTCACATTTAACATAAATAAATTTACATATTGCCGATGTTAAAAAGAAAAAAGTTTATATATTGCCAGTTGAAACATATGCCTCCTTTGTTCTGTAAAATCAGATGCTTTAATTTGTATTCACTGGAAAAAAAATGCAAAGCCATTTTGTAGCACCACCATTGTACATTGTATGGCTGTTTTATATAACAAATTAGGTGAAGGTCCGTGTGTTACATAGATTTATGATATTTTATTAATTTTAAATTTAAAATATATTTTATTATATTTTTTATTAAAATTTTATTGATAAATATCAGTTTCTAAGTTAGAGGTACCATGTAATTTATTAATATTTTGTATTAAAAGGTTGATGAAATAATAATATTTATATATAATGAGGTTTGACATTGTTACGAAAATGTAGCTGCCACGATTCTTTGAAAGCACGCAAGGATAATTGGAAAGAAAATTCGGAAAGTAGAATCCAAATTGTGATAGTAGTAGTGGTTTGAGGTTCGATGGGGTATGGAAAGAACGACTGAGCCATTAATCTAAAATGAATTCATGAAAGAAAATAATAAATGATTTTCTATTTGATTTGCCACAAAGAAAACAGAAATAATGAAACTAATTTTTGCACATAAGTAATGCCACAATTAGCTCTTAAAATGTTTTTTTTTCAAAAATAATATGAAGTAGGAGACAATGAATGAGAACCGAGTGGAGAAGGGAGAAAAAAAAAACAGCGTTTGTTGTGTTTGTTCGATTAAAAAAATTTAAGAGAGATAAAAAAACATTTGACACATCATATAAGATTTGTATTTTGTTGGTTGATTTGATTTTCTTTTTTTGTGTGAAAAAGAATTGTGTAGAGAAGAGAAAAAAAACCCAATGTTTTGTTTTTGTGTTTGTTGGATAGAAGAGAATCCAATAAAAATATGAAAAAATGACACATGTCAATTTATAAAGTGATATGTGGCAGCATATCATAGATGTTTCTAAAAAAACCTTACTATATAATACATTATTTGCTGCTTGATTAGTCACAAATAAAAATTAAAGAAATAAAATTACTTTTTGCGCAGAAGTATATCATAATCAGCTCTTGAAAGTAATAAACTTCTAAAATAATATAAAGTAGAAGACATAATGGAAGAGAATCAATAGAGAATGGGGGAAAAATCGAAATTTTAGTTAACAAAATAAAAAAAAAATCAAAATGTTGTTTTTGTGTTTATTTGATTAAAGAAATCTAGTAGAGATAAGAGAAAAAAAATAAAAGAGAAAAAATTTGACACATGATCTTACTCTATCATATATACGATTTGTATTTTGTTGGGTGATTTGATATTTTTCTCTTTTTATTAGATGAAAAAAAATTGTATGGAGAAAAAAAAATCGAAATTTTATTTTTATGGTTGTTTGTTAAAAAAGAATTGAATAGAAATATGAAACAATTTTAAAAAAGAAAAGTGCGACATAACGATTTATAAAATGACATGTGGTAATATATTAGAATTAGTTCTAAAAAGAAATATTTTATTAGAATATATATTTTTTTAACAACATGCAAATGCAATATGGTCCACACAAAAAACACACATGCAAATGCAATATAGTAAATAGCAATCAAGATGAGTTTTTTTCTGGTTCTAAGAGCTTTTACAATGCAAAAAAACTTAATATGGTATCTTAAAAAAAGTTATATTAATTTTTAAATTATGAAAAAATTCAAACCAATTATAAAATGACACATAGTAAATAATTTTTCTAAAAACTTAAGAATAGTTTCTTAAACAAGAAATTTAAAATCTAATTCTTCTCTCTCTTACTTTTTTTATTTTATTAATTTTTTTTGTTAAAATATTATGCTAAGAAACTTGCATTGTACATGCTCTAATATGTCCAATAAAGCAATTCCAAAGGAAGCACCGTGATACTTTCATGGAAAACCAAGAAAACCTTTCAATTAACAAAACAAAAAGAAGACCAAGACCTTCTTTCACTAATGCACAACAGCGGACTGGTCTTTTTTTTTTTTTTTTTCCTTTGAACTATTTAGAGCTGGACTTATTGTGAAAAAAGAAAAGAAAAAAATAATCTTATGCTTTGAATGGATATCAATTTTTCCGTGGTTGATATTTTCGTTTTTGATTTTTTGAGAAAATATAAAATTAAGTAGGTATGCGTTTTCCAAATAAAATACAGGAAGGTAATTTTAGGAACCAAAAGAATGAAGAAAAATAGTAAATTTCTTTCACTATTTATAAATTACACACTATTTTGTGTGTGTATAAATTATACTCTATTTCCAATACATATATCTCAAGCTCTATATTTTACACATGATTCATTATCATTCCTTAATTTTTAGAGTTTAAGTTAGTTAGTTTGTTTTTTTTGTTCTAGTAGACTTATTTAGAAACTCTTTTTTTTGTCAAGACTCATTTAAAAACTCTATTGCTACCAAAACCCTGTGAGAGTTTTTTGGATGATGAAAACTCTTTATTTGTTAAATTTCATGAGTTTTTTTATCAAAAATCAATTGGTAATGAGTGGATTGATGTAAGTTATTAATATATTAGTCAAAGTTTCTCTAAACTTTTAATGTAAGACACATCTTACATAATCTCCACATACTCTCAAGATTAAAGCCTCATGATCCATTAATTCCTAATAATTTCAATAACTGCCCCCTCCTCTCTCCGAGATAATAGCCTTTCGAGGTATTAATTTTTGGCATAATCATCAATTTTAGATCGAGGGGTAAAAGCAACTTCTAGGCTAGATAACAAAAATGTGTGGATCGGGTTCTAGTATTATGCTAAATTTCTGAACTTCCAATCAAAAATAACTGACAATGAATGGGTTGGCCAAAGTTATTTAGAGTACCTCCATCGGTGTTTTTGAGAAGAATATCTCAGAAAAAATTATAGAAATCAGATATGTCTCTCAAATAAAAACCTTTACAAACGTATCTTACAACTGTCACCTAATAATTAGCTCATTCCTTTTAACTCTTAAATTTTAATTAAATAAATAAGTTTTATTAATTATATATATGTGAAAGATGATAAAAGTCTCTCCACCGATGGAGATATTCTAATATATTCTATATGTTTCTTAAAGAATTATTTTTTGAAAATTTTATACTTATTAAGAAATGTCTTGGAATGACATATTTGTCCTTTATTTTTTAGTGATATAATTATGTATAAAGCTAAAGTAAAATCACATATATAAAACAAATACTTATTTTAAAAAATTATAAAACCTACAAATATTATTTGAAATTAAAAAAATTCAAGTAGTTATTTCGAATATAAACAAACAGAATTTGAAAAAAAAAAGTTGAAAAGTGAACAATTACGAAAGATGATAAAAGAACTAGCTAAGAATAATTATCAAACTTATTTGAAAATGCTCAAAAATATTAATGCTTAAAACTAAAGTAATATCATTCATATCCACTTTACTGTGTAAAATGAATGAAAGTTTTTCATAAATAAAGTGTTTAATTATATAGCATAAAAATGAATTTGATTTATACGAAGGAAGAAAAACATGGAAAATACTTATCAACCATTTATTCTAAATGATGGTAATATAAAATTGATATGCGATCACTTTACTCATCAGTCAGATAATATATGAGTTTTAATCTAAAATATATAATTAAACTAAAACAAGATTATTGATTATACTTTTTAACATAGTCATGTTGTTTACATTCACATGATATGAAAATAGACAAAAATATTCTCACATACATTCACAAATATAGTAAAATAGTTCATCACTGAAAAAGAAAAACGTCTCAAATTAAGTAAAATCAATAATTTATCAAGTACGCATAATTTTTTGATATGAAAGCCCAACAAACATATGTAATATTCGAACAGATCTTTTGCTCTGTCTAGCCAATTCTTACTAAAATTTTCCTCAACAGATCACATAATTGAATGAGATAGAAGCTTGCATGAAATAAGAAAAAAAACAGTAAATTGTAATCAGAATAGTGAGACTAAGAGCTATAAGAAAGGAAAAACAAAAAAGACTAATTGTGCTTGAAAATGAGTTAGTTTTTTTTAAAATCGATGTAAAATTAAGGGAACATTTAGTTTAGAATGGAGAAGGATTGATGATGATTTCACTTTCTTGATCTATGAAAATAAGATGTAGAAAAAGTTGAAAATCAATTGAATACAAATAAACAGTAAGAACACATATAATACTTATTGAAGTATATAAATATATGAAATATTTTTTAACAATTAATATAGTATAATCTATATTAGAAATATAATTTACAATATATTTATATTAAGACAAAAAATATTTCAAAAATAAAAGACATATATAACACACAATAATATTAATTTAACTAGTAATATAAATATATAAAATTTTAATTAAATTAATAAATAAGTCTGTGCAACGCGCAGATAAAAATCTAGTGAATATATAAATATATTGGATTATTGCAGATTTTTTTTTTTCCGTCCATTTCATAAAGCCCAAAGGGCATGAAACTCATTAAGGATAGAGCAGATTACATCTCTTACAAAGCCCAATAAACTTATGAAGCTAAATTAAACATGGTTTGGACACATGTTTACACATGGAATAATTTAACAATTGAAGCCAGCAACACATGTAGCTTTGAGATGGAAATTTGCAGCACCGTTACTGTAACCGGAATCTTTATCCTTGCCCAAAAATGCATGTGAGGTAACTTTTCACAGTACTGCTTTGATTTACTCTGCTCATTCCTTATGTATGTATTAACCATTAGAAGATGATGATAACTCTTTGCACCATTAGTAGATTTGCCTAGGATTCTCTGGAGGATTAGAAGCAGAATAATTTCTGGACCGTTTGTGAAAAATGCCAAATCTATTGACTCTGCACCATGACCATCCGATTGAGTCCCCATCAACTCAATTTTACATCACCAAAGAAAAATCTTTCCTTTGCATAATCGGCTTAATAGGAAGGAATTACTCTTCAGAGAAGAAATCAAGCAATCAATGGACAAGAATTTCATCAAATGTTTATGAGATCTGAAATATAAAACACGCAGAAGAGAAGTTCCGATAAACAGAAATTTATATATCCGACAAAGCAGAAACTGAAAATCAAATTAAACGGAAAATATATTACAAACAAAGATCCGATATAATATAAACAGTTCGGCACCAGTGTAGGATTTACACCGGCCACCGGCAAAAAAACTCAAATCTGAGTAAAGTAGTTTAGAAGGTTTGAGAGGATTTAGAATTTTTTTTTTTTTTTATTTTGGTTTATTACTTCTTTTCCAGTAAAATAGGTTTACAATGCTCTTATCTCTATACAAGAACTCTTGTAACATTATCAAAAGCTTTATAATATGGAAAAAGATCCCACCGGAAATAACAGCTAGGCCGACTAATGCCACCTCCTTGTTTTCCCCAAAACTTCCTTTGAAACTCATTCACACACTCTGTAAGACATTTCTTGCAATCACTTGGCGATAGATCAGGTGTGCATTGCATCAACGCGTAGACATCTGAAGTCTCTGTGAACTCTGTTCTTGTGGCGCTATAGTACTTGAGGACTGAGGAAGTCTCAGCAGTAGAAGCAGCCTCGAGCGTCCGGTTAGCTATTGCATCCCATTCTTGCCTTAAACGGGTCATGTTCTTGGTTTTGGACGCTAAATCGTATGGGTTCGGATTGATCGTAGATGGTGAAAGCTCTAGTTTGCCGAAAGTCGAGTGATTCGTATAACGTAGATTGCATAAAACGTCGTCGGCTTCATCAGTGACCCACGAGAAAGACTCCTTTTGGTGAGGACACTTGGCTTTTGTGTTTTCAGCGACGTGCTCGAGACATGTCTTACAAGCTTGGTTCTCGTAGCCTCGTCTGCATAAGGCAACAACATGGACTCTGTTGTTTCCGGAATCGTTGCCAAGTGATGCGTTGTAGAAACCACCGTTATTGACGACGTTAGAAGGAAGAGAAGAGAAGAGCTTGTCTCGATTGACGCCGTAGTTAGCGGTGAAAAAGTCTCCATAACAGATTTCGCCGGCGTGAACATATTTTAGGGTTTGAAGGAAGAGGAGGAGGAGCGACATGGACGTAGTCATAAGACAAGTGTTTCCCATTTACTCGAAATCTCAAATTGAAGGGATTGCAAAAATTAGATTTTTATTTTACTTCTTTCATTGTAGGAACATAGCTAATTTATATCTTTTCTATTGCCTATTGGTCAGTCATAACGTGAGAAATAGGTGCCAGTTGACTTGTGACGTGAGAAATAGGTGCCAGTTGACTTGTGACGTGAGAAATAGGTGCAAGTTGACTTAGAAGATAGGATTTTGACTTGCCTTTTAGTTAAAGTGAACAGTTTTACTTTACAGTAAAATTTAGTAGATGACCTCTCGTAACAAAACATATTGCATTGCAAGGTTTTAAGTTAATACTGAAATTAGGAACATAACAAAACATATTGCATTGCAACGTTTTTACATGGCCTCTCATAAAAAATAAAAGACTAAATATCTATTACTAATAAAAGTTGATGCTAAATACCTCTAAGAGTGTCTACATTGGATTAAAAAACTCAATATGATTGGTCCATATCAGCATATTCATTAAATAAAAAATGTTAAGTATGATTAGAACGGAAAAGCTTGATTTAATTGGTCCACATCAGCTTTTAAATCAAGCCAAAAATTATTAAGTATAATTAAAACATTAAAAGTTAATTTAACAAATTATGTCCAACAAAAAAGTAAATTCAATCTGATTGATCAAAATCAACATATTTATTAAATTAGAAAATGTTAATATGTTAAAAAAATCACAAAGTTAAATTGATATATATATATATATATATAAAATACTTAAATCAAAGCGTGCATATTGCACACAAAAGATAAATACAGTGAAAAATAATGCAAAGACTCCACACCACCGATTCTACAAGTTAGAAAACTAAAATTATAAAATATTAGACTGTAAAAAATAGATATCAATGAAAATTGAATAAAAATATAAGCTAAAACTCTTAGAAGACATGGTGGAGAATGAAGAAATGGTTTTGCATGATCATTGCAGCTCCCTAACAAAATTAAATGCGAATCAACATAAATCATGGATTATATATGCAGTGATACACAACATCAATAAAATTTTCAACAAAAAAAACTACATATTTGAACATATAGATCTTTAAAAAAAAGAACTACATAAATTCTCTGGTAAACAGAAAAAATACCAAAATCTTAGCAAGAAATTTTTTCTCTTAATTAAATGTATATGTACGTCAAAGTTGGATAATTCGATATGTGTCATTATTATTATTTTACCTAATAATTTTCAAAATTTTATAAATAAAAATATGAGAAAATTACATATTATTTATTAAATTTTCTCATATAAATAAAAATTCCTATAAATATATTATAATTTTAATAAAAGAACTAAATCAAACTATTAATACAGACTTGCGCGTAGCGCGAGTTATATACCTAGTCTATTACCAATAAAAGTTGATGCTAAATGCTTCTAAAGGTGTCCACATATGATTTAAAAGATTCAATTATATTGGTACACATCATCATCATCTATAGTTAATTATATAACGTATATTAAATTAATTAATTTTATTTTTTATTTTTAAGAGGAAAATTTCCAATTTTTAATTAATTTTATTTTTGTTATTATTAGAAAATTTTCTAAATTTCAGATTAGTTATTAATAAAAAAAAGGTTAAAAAGTAGATCTTATTTTTCTATTTACAACAAAAAGTAATTTAACATATAAGTAGATTATTAAAGAAAAATTATATATATTAAACAAAATAATTAAAAAAATATATTTAAGATCATCATTGAACTATTTCAAAATTTTAATTATTATAAATAATTAAAATCTGAGCTACTAACTTAAAATATATTAGTTATGGTCCATGTTGATGTTTTATACTAATGAAAGCATCATGTAGAACATAGAAACATAAAGAAATAATTAATATGATTAACAATTTAAATAAATTAAAAACACAAAATATAAATTATCATAATATAATGGGAAGTTAATATAAATCATCATATATATTTTAAATGAGTAATTAATTTAACAAAAAAAATTAAAGTTAAATTGTTATATAAACATATAAAATTGTTATTTTAAAACTATCAATACTATGAAAACAAATTCATGTTAAATGAACAAAAAAAATTCATCAAAAATTTGATATATAGCCTAATTATTTAGAAAATCAACACAAAAAGTTTAATTAACCAAAAAATAATTTTTTATACTACTTACTGAAGATAAAAACATTTAACTAACAAAAAACAAAACAAAAATTATTTCTTACATCATGTCAATACAATTAAAATAAAAATTCATATCAAAAAGGTTAAATTAACAAAGAAAAAAAGAAATTAACTTAATATATATACTATTTAATTAACAAAATCAATATAAACAAAATTAGTAAGAGAATGAAAAAACTTAAGTCATACTAAAAACCTTAACTAACAAAAAGAAGATAAATATTTAAGCTACCTATTTAAAAATCAGTATTAAGAAATTAATTAATTAATCAATAAATAAAACGAAAATTAATTTTAAAAAAAGTATATTTAAAAAAATTCATCTAAAAAGAAATTGACTTGATATGACTAACTACTTAAGAAATCAATATAAACAAAATTTAACTAACAAAATAACGAAAAAAATAAATTTATGTCTTCAAAAATGTCAATATTTTGTGTTAAAATAAAATAGAAATCATTATCAAGAGAGATAAATTATCAAAGGCAAAATTCTTATAAAGTAAAATTAGCTTGATATTTAAGCTAATCTTATGAAAAATCAACATAAAAATATGAACTAAAAAAATAATGATGGTATAAGCTTTTGAGATAAGTCGACATAAAATTTAGAATATCGAGTTATAGCATGTCAAAACAATATTATAATTAAAATTAAAATTCAATAAAAAAAACTTATGTAAAAAAGATTAAATTAATATATATGCTACCTATTTATAAAATCAATAACAAAATAGCTTAATTAAAAATATATATATGTTTTAAGTATATCAAATATGAAAAAAATTATATCAATTAAAATAAAATATAAGATTACTATTAAAAGATAGGTAAAATAACAAACAAAATAATCTAAAAAGAAAATTTGTTCGAAATTTAGTTCCAGAAAATTTATGATTTCTAAAATATTGGCATTCACTATGAATAACCATATAAAATTATAGTATGTTATAGGAGTTTCTAAATCAAATATATTATTTTAATTTATAAAGACTAATACTTTGGCTACGTCTGATTTTAAAACTAACAAAAAAATACAATACAAGTAACTCTACATTCGAAATTTAACAAGTAATAAAGTCTGATTTTATACATAGCTACTACTTATAACTTAGCCAACATGAACAGCACATGATTAACACTTTCTAAAATTTTATTTAAATAATAATATATGACAATGTTATGAATCAAATTCAAATTGGAATATATCTAGATAAACTATTCAAATTAAATCATGAGTAAAACACCTAAAAGATAAAAACAATGAATAATAATGTGAAGACTCTACACTATTTTACATGTTTAAAAAATAAATTATCAAATAGTTAACTGAAAATAAAACAGATTTTATAAATTAAATAGAGATATAACATAAACTTTGTAGAAGATCTGATGGAGAAGCAGAAGAAACTTTACACAATTATTGTAGCATCCTAACAAAAGTATATCTGAATTAACATGAATCATATATTATGTATGAATAGTTACACAACATTAGTGAGATATTTAATCAATAACTAAATATTTGAACATATAAAATCTTAAAAAAGAACAATTATAGAAATCGTAAGGATACAAAACAAAATATGAAAAGTTTAGTAAGGAAATCATTTTCTAAATCAAATATATGCATGTCAAAGTTGAATAGTTCGTTATGTGTCATTACTATGATTTTACTTAATAAGATTTTAAATTTTCTAAGCAAAAAATAGGAAAAACTACAGATTATGTTTTAAATTTTTTTAAATAAAAGAAAATTTCTATAAATATATTATAGTTTTTATAATTTATAAGATATGAACCAAAAAAAGAATTAAATCAAATTATTAATACAGAATCACACGTAGCGCAAGTTAAAAACCTAGTACTAATAAAAGTTGATGTTAAATACCTCTAAGGGTGTCCACATAGGATTTAAAGATTCAATTCTATTGGTACACATCATCATTATTTTTAGTTAATTATATATTGTATATTAAACTTAATTAATTTGTGTTATAAGGAAAATTTCTAAATTTTAATTAATTTTATTTTTGTTGTTATTAGAAAAGTTTCTAAATTTTAAGTTAGTTATTAATAAAAAACAGTTTTGAAAATAGATCTTATTTTTTTATTAACAATAAAAAGTTAAATTAACGTATAAATAGATTATGTAAGAAAAATCATATATATTGAACAAAATTATTAAAAACTGTATTTAAGACTATAATTAAATTATTTTATAATTTTAATCACGATAAACAATTAAAATCTGAACTGTTAACTTAAAATATATTAGTTTTGGTTCGTGTTGATGTCTTAGGCCAATGAGAGCGTCCATATAGAACATATATACTCAATCTGATTAGTTTATATAAGCGTTTTTCAATAAACATAAAAATAAAATAATATGATTAATAATTTAAATAAATTAAAACATACAAAAAATAAAATTATCACAATAGAATAGAAAATTAAGATAATTTTTTAACTAATTAAAATAAATTTATGTTAAAAATCTAAATCTATTGTGAAAATAAAATGCAAACTCATTGTCACAAAAACTAAACTAACAAAAACAAATATGTAAATCAATAACGAAAAAATTAAATTTTTAAAAAAATTTAGCATATATATTTTAAATGAGTAATTTATTTAGAAAAAATATTAATATTAAATTTTCATATAAACATATAAAATTGTTATTTAAAAACTATCAATACTACCCAAAAACAATTCATCTTAAATTATCAAAAAAGAAAGTCATCTAAAACTTATAATTTATGGGGAAATATTTTAAAAATTAACACAAAAATTTTAACAAACCAAAAATGATACTTTATGCTAATTACTGAAGAAAGCAATATAAAAAATGTTTAACTAACAAAAACCAAAACATAAATTATTTCTTACAACATGCCAATACAATTAAAATGAAAGTCTATTTTGAAAAAGTTAAATTAACAAAAAGAGGATATTTACTTAATATCTATGTTATTTATTTAACAAAATCAATATAAAAAGAATAAGTAAGAGAATAAAAAACCATAAATAAAATTTCTATAAATATATTATAGTTTTAATAATTTAAAATATATTAGCCAAAAAAAACTAAACCAAATTATTAATACATACTCGCGTAGCACGAATTAAAAGCCTAGTAATATAAACAATAAGTGAGTTTCTTAGAATTTGAGAGATTCTCTTCAAAATCTAACATATATTCTTAAAAAATATATCTATTTAATATATATATATATATATTTATTATGTTTGAGAGATTTCTTAAAAGATTACATATTTCTCACCTAGATCTTTCAACAATACTTTAATATTAATAAACAATAAAAATTAATATGTATAATTAAAATCTCAGAGAAACTCACTTCATAGTTTCTCACTTACTAATGTTTTTTTTATTACTTTTCTCATTTAACATAAATAAATTTACATATTGTCGATATTAAAAAGAAAAAAAATTATATATTGCCAGTTGAAACATATGCCTTTTTTGTTCAGTAAAATCAGATGCTTTAATTTGTTTTTACAGGAAAAAATGTAAGGCTGTTTTGTAGAACCAACATTGTCAACAAAAATACATACATGCAAATGAAATATAGTAAATAGTAATCAAGATTGAAGTTTTTTCCTGGTTCTAATAAGTCCAATAAAGCAATTCTAAATGAAGCACCGTGATACTTTCGCGGAAAACCAAGAACTTCTTGGCAAGAAGACCTTTCAATTAACAAAAAAAAAAAAAAAAAAGACCAAGACCTTTCAATTAACAAAACAAAAAAAAGACCAAGACCTTTCTTTCACTAATGCACAGCAGCGGACTGATCTTTTGTTTTTTTGTTTTGTTTTGTTTTTTCCTTTGAATTATTTAGAGCTGGGCCCATTGTGAAAAAAAGAAAAGAAAATAAATCTTATGCTTTATATGGGTATCAATTTTTCTATGGTTGATATTTTTGTTTTTGATTTTTTGAGGAAATATAAAATTAAATAAATATGAGGATTCCAAATAAAATACACGAATGTAAAATTTTGGAAACGAAAAAAATGAAAAGAAATAGTTATTTACATTTTTATAAAGTACATATTGTTAAAAGGGAAATCAGCACATTTTTTTTTAAAAAAAATTCTAATAATAATCTAAACCTATTAAGACCAAAAAGATTGCGCCGACAGAAAATCTCGAAGATAATCTTCGAATCCATGAAGCATCATGATAGCTCGAAGGATAAAAAAGAATTTCTATATTCTCCAAAAAAATGGGATATTTCCATATCGCAAATATAGAAATATTCGTCTAAGGTAAAACGGAAAATGAGCTCACAACAACCGACATCATATTCCTATAAATAAAAAGACCCTAAAGCACAAGAAGGAGAACTCATACAATCTAAAGAGCAGCACAACAAAAACCAAAAGAACTCCAAGCTTTCTAGTTGATTGCATAAACATTTTTCTTTCACTTCGGCATAACCTCTCGGTTATACCAAACTTGTAATCGCTTCATCTTTTCAAGCTATTAATAATCTTATTCTTCAAAACCCACAACCATTAAATCAAAACCCTAGTGGTGATTTTCTGGTTCAACAATTGGTGCCGTTTGTGAGAAATATGAGAATAAAATTTTTGAAACTAGCAACAGAAGACCCAAAGCAATGAGCCTTCCGTCTGACAACAGCAACCTCGCCCTCAACACAGAAGAGACCACGCACACCGAAATGCATGCTTTGGATGAGCCCGGCAACCCCGTCATCAACACCATCGCGATCCCACCACCCGCAGGAGCACCTCTGGCCCCAATCCTCGCTATCGACCTCGCCGCAGCAATCCAAGCCGCCTTACTCCCACTCACCCAAAACCTGGTGTCCAAGCTGGACACTCTTCAGGCTCAACAGGCGAAATACGACGAACAAGTCAGCACTCTGGCAGCCGCGACCACCGCGAGATCTGCACCACTAGAACGACAGTTGGTCTTCGAAACACCGGAGCACGACAACACTCGAAGCACAACACCAGCCAATGACGAACCAACTGACGAACTAAATTCCGAGATCGCAAAGCTACATCAGCGAATCAACGCAATCGGATCCCAAGTCCATCGTGTCTAATACGGAATGCAACCCGTTTTCTTCGCGGATCACAGATGTTTATCTCGGCGCGGTGATCAAATTAAAGCTACCTTAATACAACGGGACGGAAGACCCCAACCTATGGCTCACTGGATTCAACGTGGCCATGAAGCGACAACGGTTCGAAACCGACCTAGAACATGAAGCAAACCATTGTCAGACCTTCGTGGAGCACCTCAGAAAAGACGCTCTCAAGTGGTTCTCCAATCTCCTGCCGGCTTTGATCAAATCCTTCAAGGATTTATCCCATGCCTTCATAAAACATTACTCAATGTCCATCACCAGGAGGACGGTCAACCTTTTCACTCTGACACAGGAACTTGACCAACCACTTCGGGAATACATAGAAAAATTCAAGGATGCCGCTGCGGCGGACGGTCAGATACCTCAAGCCTTAGCCATCGAGGCACTCATGAACGGTTTATGGTTCAAATCCTCTTGCAGAAAAATCCAAAAGACATTATAGAAGATGCATTTCACCGCCCTCAAACCCTCATATGAATGGAAGAAGAAAGAACCTTCTACGCTAAGAAACATGGAATGGACGGAGCAAGCACTTCACAAGTCAAAGATCCGGCGAGCAAAGGCAAGCAGTCCGAAGAGAAGCCCTGGAATCAGTGGACCCACGGCGATCCTCTAAGAAGTTCATATGATAGAGATGATAACCACAATCTGTACTGCTCTTTCCATAGGCGAACATGACATGCTACGTCGGCCTTGCGACATCTCCAAAATTCATTATACGAAAAATACAAGGAAGGGAAGATAGAAATTGGTGGAGATCAATCCCAAAATAAAAGCTTCTACTTGCGCAGCTCCAACTCCAAAGATTCACGCCGAAGTGCCCCTAGCAAGGATCGCCGAGATCAAAGCATAAACAACAGTCGGAGTAGCTCAGGAGGAAGGCACCGAAGTCGATCGCCCGAGAAGAAGTGGGAAGATAAGGATAAGGAAAGGGGTACGGAACACGAAAATGACGATGCCAAGCATGACAATCCACCCCCTCCGCCCAAGAGACGGGTTAACATGATCTTGGGAGGCCTTCCCAACTGCAATAACTTGGTTCGTGCCATCAAGGAGTATGGACGAAAAATGATTACCTCACGAAAGTTCCTGTGCCCCGTGGATTATCACCCAAAAATTACCTTCAAATCGAAGGATATGCATGGGTTACACACCCCGCACAACAACCCGCTGGTCGTCGAATTGCATATCCAGGATAGCGAAGTGGCGAAAATACTGGTGGACATCGGCAGCACGGTTAATATCATCTTCAAAAATACCTTAACCAAGATGAGACTCCAAGACAAAGATATCAAGGCAGCACCTAAGCCACTCACCGGGTTTGCTAGCGAATCCTCCTTCACATCGGCACGATACGTTTGACAGTTTACGTCGGTGGAGTTACAAAGATCGTCAAATTCACTGTCATGGATAAATCAGCGATCTATAATGTCATTCTCGGCATGCCATGGATCCACGAGATGAAAGCCATCATATCAACTTATCATCAATGCATGAAGTTTGCCACTTGACTTGACATCTTCACACTTCGCAGCAATCAGCAGATGGCAAGATCTTACTTCATCAGCGAACATAAGGTGCGACTCACCGCAGTAAAAGCGCCCGAGGACACCAAGCAAACAGAGTAGACTCGGCAAGAATTTCACAGCTTTTATACTCTTTTATATATTTTATTTTTAATCATCAATAAAGGCCGGCTTGGCCTATGAGTTAAAAACACTCATCTAATAATTGTAAAGAACTACGAACAGTTGGATCCCAACTTGGGTACGTAGGCAACCTCTGGGTGCAGCTGTAAATTTAATAAATCCTTATTTTTCTGGAAAATAAGCTCGGCATGTAAAGCAATCTTCCTTATGCGAACGCATTTAAACTAAGTCGATGTTCTGGCCAAACATCCGACTCAAAAAGCAAGGGCAAAAATTAATTGTGGTTGATCACCACTCCTTTGAAACTTTGGTTCGATTTAATTACTTCTGAAGTGGATAAAACGAAAGTCGAGGACAATACTCGCACAACCCTCGATCATACCTTTCAGGTCGAAGTGAATATTGAAAACTTGGTATTCGATCTTGATTGTCGTTTGGTATAAGACATGCAAAGGAATCCTGCTCCCAACGCCGAACTACAAAGTTCCATCGCATAACAGAAACTTTCAGAAAAATCAAATTGATTTACTTTTTGCAAAAAAGAATAAGGTAACCTTAATCAAATTTCAATATATAAAAACCCTTTCGGGCAATGTCATTACATAAAAGGCTACACAAAAGCCAAATAAATTACAACAAAAAGGGGGGTAGCTGCTCAGCTTGGATCATCCCTTGACTCTGGCGCCGACGTCTTTTCTTGCCCCTGCTTCAACAGCTCATCAATTGCGGACCTGCTCGGTAGACTGAAATCATCATCGATAATGATTATCTCATCAATAGCATTACTTGCTGTTTGCCACTTCGCGAGTTCTTTCTCGAAGGCTGGAAGCGTCCCAGCGGGGAGTTCCCACCCCTTTTCAAGCATCTTCTTCATATATGCCACCATAGCGCCGCTCTTTTCCACGCCAATCAAGGTAGCCTCAATATCTTCTCCCTGAGCTAGTGATGCTTGAACCCGCTCCATCCGCGGTTTAAACCAAGAGACCATGCTATCAAAAACCTTTTAAGCAACATCTCGCACCGCTTCGTCACGAGAACCCTGAAGCTTTTCCTTCTCGGCGAGACCTTTGCAAATTCTCCTCGTTTGGCTTCTCGAGGAACTCAGTTCGCCCTTTGAGGGCTGCAACCTCTTTACGCGGTTGGGATGACTCCGCTACTTTCAGCGTGAGGACATCTACCGAGCCCTCAAGTTGAGAACACTTCTCTTTAAGAAGCCAATTCTCCTCCTCAACCGTTGGAAGCTCCTCGAGCTTGGCGCAAGTGACATCCAGCATCATCTCCTCGTGGCAATAGTTCTTGTCATATGTTTCGAATGCGGACATATATCCTCCCAGATTCAGCATCATCTCCTCATCGTCGGAGCAGCACCATCCCACTTCAAGCTGAAGTGGTGAGGGTTATAATCAAAGAACTCCTCTTCCTGCTTGGGCTCGGCATGAGCATTCGGAGCAGCATCTTCAGCGTCATACCGGTATCTTACAGGGGAGCAGACCCCTCAGGCGGAAGGGTAGCCTCTTGATGAGCCATCTCGGCATCATCGTCCTCGTCCTGAGGGTCAGTTTCCTGAACTGACTCATCCTGCAAAGCCTTCAGAGCTTTCTCAGCAGCGGACCGTTTAGGCCTTTCCTGCGCTGCAGACCTGGAAAAACTGAAACAGTGATAAAAACATCAGGAATCACGTCAGTCCACCAAAACAATGAATACGATTAAGAATAGATTGGCTAAAAACATCAGAATACATAACAATAAGACACCGCACTTAGAAAAGCACGCACGAACTATTTTGGTCTAGCAACACACCTGCTTTCAAAGACTTAGCTTTCTTTTTGGCCGGCTTGGCCGACTTCGTCTTCTTTTCTAAAGGCCCCTTTTTTATTTTCGGACCACAATTTTTTGCTCAAATTGCACAGCTTCTGGATATCGACGTCGAGACCAAACAGATCCTTCCCAAGGCTAATTGACTCTGCCAAAAAAAAAAAGGAAGCAAATCAGCATCCCAAAAAAAAAGAACACCGGCTGAACACTTGTCAAAAAAACTAGGCCGCCTACCGGGTCTTGATTTCCTAAATCTAAATAATTCGAGTTTGAAGCAGTTGATGGTAATCTTCGTTGATCTTCAAAAAGAAGAAGTATATATCCCATTCATGCACTTTGCTCGTCGGATCTCCACCAACGATCCCGAACCTCATCGTAGTGTAGAAATGGCGTCATGGTCCCGATCTGCTCCATTTCCCGGGCTTCAGAATAGAGATCCTTTAAAAAATATCTCAGTTAAATGGAACCTCCGCCAATCGAGCTACTGCCGCCATGGAAATCAGATGCCTAATAGCGGCATGCGAGAGCTGACCAAGAGGTACCTTCCTCCTTTTACAGTAGCGAAGAAGAAGCGGCGGCAGTGGGAAACTCAAGCCGAACTCAGCGTAATGGCACTCGTACGAGCATAAATAACCCTCCAGGGGCGATGTCACTCTCTCGTGTACCTGCGGCAGGAGCACTTCGACTCCAACAGGGAAATTGCATCTTTGCCTAAGCTCCTGAAGCCTATCAGCTGTAATCCAGGTCCGCCCGTCTTTTATCTTATCTTCTTTAGCCAAATCACTCTTTGGCATCACTATCTTATGAGGAAGACCCTCAATCCGGCTCGCTAGCTCGGAACCCTATGATTCCATCTCAGAATCTATATTGGAATTATCCGGCGAGATTGCATCTCGATAACCTGAAGACCCACCAGAATTTAAGGAAGAAGAAGGAACTGGACTAATCCATGCCCGCTTAACGCGCTCGGCGAGAGAGATATCGTCATCGTCAAAAGAAGAACCATGCGATCCCATTGACATTTTTCAATAAAAGAAGAAATCAGAATTTTCTGGAGAAATCAGAGGGAAGCAAAAGAAAGACCGGCAAGCAGAGGTGATTATCGTGAAAAAGAAATGATCTTTGCAAAAGCAATCTAAGGAAAATAAGAAACCCTGGAGCTAGAAGATGAAAAGATAAAATTCAGGTAATAAAATCAGAAAGAAATATTAACAGTTTCCTTAAAGGACGCGTGTCAAGATTCGCGTATACTCGCCGTCTGAAAAACCTTTCGCCTTTCCCGCTCGGAGCAAAACCCTAATGAGCCGCTTATTTAAATAATTTTATTTAAGGAAAGCACCACGTGTCAAATCCACTTAAAAATGGACCGAGCTGGCCATCGCAAAAAAATTACTCTTGACGAGCTGACACTTATTGCGAGATCAAACTCATTTACTTCATGAAGTCTGCCGACCTGATTTATAATTAGTCTCGCCGAACTGGGGGGGGGGGGTTATTGTTAGAGGGGAAATGAGCACATTTCCTATAAAGCTTTCTCTAGCAATAACCTAAGCCCATCAAGACCAAAAATGTTGCGCCGACGTAGCTCTAAAAAGGAAAACCTTGAAGATAATCTTCAAACCCATGAAGCATCATTATAGCTCGAAGGATAAAGAAGAATTTCTATATTCTCCGAAAAAATGGGATATTTCCATATCGCAAATATAGAAATATTCGTCTAAGGTAAAAAGGAAAATGAGCTCACAACAACCGACCTCATATTCCTATAAATAAAAAGACCCTTAAGCACAAGAAGAAGAACTCATACAATCTAAAGAGCAGCACAGCAAAAACCAAAAGAACTCCAAGCTTTCTAGTTGATTGCATAAACATTTTTCTTTCACTTCGGCATAACCTCTCAGTTTTACCAAACTTGTAATCGCGTCATCTTTTCAAGCTATTAATAAAAATCTTATTCTCCAAAACTCACAATTATTAAATCAAAACTCTAATGGTGATTTTTTAGTTCAACACACACTATTTTATGTGTGTATAAATTACACTTTATTTATAAAAAATAAATTTAGGTTCTATATTTTACACATAATTCCTTATCATTCTTTAATTATTAGAGTTTAAGTTAGTTGGTTTGTTTTTTATTCTTTTACTAAACTCATTTAAAAAATCTCATTTTTTGGGGGTTAAAACTCATTTAGAAACTCTATTGCTACCAAAACCTTGTGTGTGTGAGTTTTTTGGGCGATCAAGACTCTTTAATTGTTACGTTTCATGAATTTTCAACCAAAATCAATTGATAAAGAATGAATTGACCTAAATTATTAATATATTAGTCAAGACCTCTTAATTTTTAGTGTAACGCTATCTTACATACTATTAAAGATTAAAGTCTCGTGATTCAGCAATCCTTAATAATTTCAATACTCCCTCAGAGATATTTGTCATGACCATTAATTTTGGGTCCAAAGGTAAATGCGACTTCTGGACCGGATAACAAGAGTGTGTAGACTGAATTCTGATACCATGCTAAATTTTATGAATTTCCAACCTAAAACTAATTAGTAATGAATATATTAATCTAAATTACTTAAATATATTACTTAAAGTCTTTTCCAATTCCAATTTTTAATATGGATATATTTTACATCATCATATCATATTATTAATTGGCAAGCAAGTTGGGCTGTGGTTGAGAGTTATTGTGGTTGATTATTTTTTGCCTCTCATATGAAAAGACTTCAATTACTCTTAATGAAAATTAATACTCTTAATAAAAATTATGAAAATTATGAAAATTATAAAAACCATCAAATAATCTCTACCATATGTCGATAACATAGAAGCTCTAAATAATCTCTCACTCATTCAACATTATAAATACTTTTATTTAGAATCTTTAGGTCACGCTACTTTCCCTCATCTTAATTTACTTTAACAATCCTTAATAAAATTATTAATTAAATTAAACTATGCGATTGGTTTGATTTTGAAGCGGTTTTGTGTTATTTAATATCGATATGGTTTGGTATGTTTCAATAGATCGATAAATGATATGTGACTTGGGTCATTATGTTTACTAAAACCCTAGATTATAAAATCTTAGATTATAGTTATATATAAATGCCTCCGACCTGTTTGAGTATTTATGTTACATCTATGGTCTGGCCGTTGTGTTTCTTGGGAAGACAGCCGTGTTTATGTAACATGACTATGGTAATCTGTCTTATTTATTTTTTTGTAATCTTTAATTATGGTTTTGTTGTTTCGTGTGTTTGGTTTAAAGTTTTGGTGTGCCTTCAACCTTTTGTTTAAAGGTTTTGGTCGTAGTGGTTCTGAATCATGTGTTTTGTTTTACTTAACTTTTTGATTAGGTGTCGAGAACATAGAGAGAAAAAGAATCGGAAGGAAAAACTTTCGAAAAGCGATTCAAATTTGTTTGAGAGTCTGTATTTGTTTGTTTAGTTTGATCTAATCTATAGCCAATCGAAAAAGAAGCTGAATAGGAAGAATATGAGGAATGAAGCTGAAGTAATTTGCATAAAAGGTATTTACTACTTTATATATCTCCCCGCTTAGGCTTGATCATTATGTTTCGATTACCAATCTATTGTCTATTATGTTATTTCGTTTCCCTATTGTCTGTTGATATCTTCCACTCTTGGAAGCATCAGATAATGTTTACTTTCTATGTTTTTTTCATATATTTAGTTCATTGATTTCTTTTAAATCTTCATTTATTTCTATATTATGATATTTCTTTCACTTTGCTCTGACAAAAGTTGTATTATATCATTGTAAGTATTTAATTTAGTTTTTCTTTATGTGAGTTCATCTTAGTATTTATAATTTAAAAAGATTCTGTTTGCAATTATATCACCATGTTCTATAATGAAGTTTTTAAATTAGTATAGAAAATTCAAATCTGATTTGAATTTCTTATTTTGTAAAGAAAGGCCTCTCACTTGATTTGCTGCTAATCTCCGCGCCTCTCTTCCTCGAACTTCAGTTCACGTTCTTTATCTCTCCATTAAACAGAGTTGTTGAAAGTTAAGAGTCAAGGGAAGATACTAACAAATCACTAATCAATTAATCATTAGTTGACGTTTTTGTAATCTTTGTTTGCATAATCCCGACTCAACAGATTTTGTGATTTAAAATGTGTGTTTTCCATTATTTGGGAATGGAATGTCAAACAGAATGTAGGAAAAATCGGTGGAGCATGCAAGTGAAATTGTGATTTGTTTCTTTGTTTTTTTATTGTTTTTTACTCGCTTTCCAATTAATTCTCTCTGTTTCATTTGGTCAGTCATCACTTTCCAGGCATCGAACATGATCATCAAAGATGTGGTTGCCTCCACGCTGCTCTCCACTGGTTTGTTTGCCACTACGTTCACAAGCTGAGGTGGCAACCCGATTCAGACACTTTTGAGGTTGATATGATGACTTGGCTTGCCACATTTACCCCAAAGACTCTGAAATTCTCAGACATACGTTATCGAGACACGTAAATGCCGTTAGTGAGATTCAAAGTGGAAGGGAATTACTACTTTTTGGATGCAGAGCATAGCTCCATCAAAGCGTTTAATCTATCGTAATGAGGAGGTTTTTCTCATAAGTGCAAGATTGAGAGGAAAGATAGGAAAATAGCCTTATTTTTTATCAGGAAGTGTAATTAACTATATAGTTAAAAAAATATATATAAAATTTTGGTTTCTTCATCGGGTTATTTATTTTGTTCTCTCTGATTTTAAACAATTAGCATGTATATGAAAATCTGATTGCCACTCTTGAGTTTCGTTAATTTAGGAAAACATCTTCCCCAAATTCAGTTTTTTTTTTATGCTTCCAATGAGGTTTGTTTGATTTATGTTTTTCTTTGGTTTACTTCAACTATTGTTGAATTGTAAAAATTATAATCATTGGAGAAAAGTAAAACTCAAAAAACAAGAACATCATATCATTAATTAAGAAGCAAATTGGACTGTATGTGAAAATTATTATGTTTAATAAGTTTGGTTTAAGAACAATTATACTAAATAACAAAATTAATATATTTTAGGTAGTTTTGTCGAAAAAGTAATTAATCTTAATAAATTGAATATATATATATATATATATATTTATGGTTATATCTTGATTTAGATTAATTCAAAAATGATATTTTCATTTTATTTGTAAAGATAAAAATGTATCTATATTTGTCGGATTATAAAAAAAAGATGGTATAAATCCCAAATTTTTATTCCTATAAATAGTGTAATGTATTTGCTACTTTATTTCATATTATTTTTTAAATTTAGGTTAGTTCATATAAATTTTGATATTTTGTTATTTGTTTGTTTTCTTTGAATTTGATAAAACAAAAATTCATAGAAAATTGACAAGTTATTTGATTATTTATTCATTTTGATGTTTTTATAGTACTCTAATTTTATAAAAATAATTTTCAAATTGTATGAAAATAATTTTCTTTTTTTCTTATACACAAAATTTTAGTATAGTTAATTTATTATATTTATATCAGAATTAATGTATTAATAATATTAAAAGTGATTTATCCGCGCAAGGCGCGGGAGACCACCTAGTAATATATAAAAGTTGATGGCATAGTGCATTGAGGGCGTCCACATATAATTAAAAAACTCGATATGATTTGTCCACATCAGCATATTCATTAAATAAAAAATGTTAAGTATGATTAGGACGGAAAACTTGATTTAATTGGTCGACATCAGCTTTTAAATCAAACAAAAAATTATTAAGTATAATTGAAACATTAAAAGTTAATTTAACAAATTATGTCCAACAAAAAAAGTAAATTCAGTCTGATTGATCCAAATCAATATATTTATTAAATCAGAAAATGTTAATATTGTTTAAAATTTTAAAAGTTAAACAAAAAATTAACAATTAACAATACATGTATAAAAAAAGTAACTTTTATCAATTATCAATTTAAAAAAATCTACAACAACTCGATTTAACAATTAAAACAATGAAAACTGAATAAAAATATAACATAAAACTCTTGGAAGACAAGATGGAGAAGGAAAAAATGGTTTTGCAAAATCATTACAGCTTTCTAACAAATTGAAATGGGAATCAATTTGAATCATGGATTATATATACAGTGGTACATAACATCAATAAGACTTTTAATAAAAAACTAAATATTTGAACACATAAACCTTCAAGAAAAAAAGAACTATAGAAATTCTATGGAAAACAGAAAATAATACCAAAATCTTCGCAAGATTATATTTCTCTAAATCAAATGTATATGTACGTCAAAGGTGAATAATTCGATATGTGTCATTATTATTATTTTACCTAATAATGTTTTTTAAAAATTTATAAGTAAAAATAGGATAAGTTACACATTATATACTAAATTCTCTTATATAAATGAAAATTTCTATAAATATATATAACTTTTAATAATTTTAAAGATAATAGCTAAAAAAAAATAAACCAAAATATTAATACAGACGTAGCGCGAGTTATATAACTAATACTCTCTAAAGATTAAAGCCTATAACCCAGTAGTCCCTAATAATCTCAATATTATTTTACTCATATATGGAAAGAAAAGAAAATTTATATTTATGTAAAAATTTGGAATAATGTTTATGTAATATTTGGATACTAACACACCGAGAACATCCAATCTAAACTGTACTGAATCACAAGCGGATACACAAACTAAGGAGAGTGTATTCAAGTTAACATTTGAAAGGAGAAGGATTTGAGTTTAATTGAGTTTTAAGATGGTTTGGTTAAATTCTGGAAATTGTTATGATTTGATATCAAAATTCTATCAAACTTCACCTAGAACCATGAGATTTGGATTCTTATATTTTTAACTAGAAAATTCCATCAAAGCATCTTAAAGTCACTCCAAGTTTCTTAAGATGGTTTGGTTAAATTCTGGAAATTGTTATGATTTGATATCAAAATTCTATCAAACTTCACCTAGAACCATGAGATTTGGATTCTTATATTTTTAACTAGAAAATTCCATCAAAGCATCTTAAAGTCACTCCAAGTTTCTTAAAATCCACTTCTTAAATTATTTCCAATAACAGTGAATTTGAAGTTACATTTTCAAATCATTAGTTCAATAATATTGAATTTTAAACAACTTTTTAAAATTTAAGTTTCAATAACAAAGGGTACACAAACTATCAAAGTGAAAAGCAAAAGAAAGAAGAAAAAAAGTGAATATACTGGTGACGAAGTTTTGGAAATAAGAATTCAATTCATACAGTAATATTCTATTTGCCAATGGGGAAAATATCTCGAGAGACAAGACCAAATGTTAATAAAATGATCATGAGCAGCGAGAGTTTTTAGACAAAAACAAGAACGTTCTTGTACCGTGCTTCAAGTATTAAAGCACCTAGAAGTATATGAGTCTACATAGAGATCTCGGATTCAACGAGGACTTAACTCGGTGATTGATAACTTGTTCAATGAAAGAGTACCAGCTTCACCTTTGACTTGATTCGTTGCATCGGTTCTATGCAATTCGGGCGGAAGATGTAGGGTGAAACCAGCAGCTGTAGGTAAAGGAATCGAGATAGTGTCACTACCAAGCCATTGAATAACCAAACTCATGGTCGGTCTCTTTGCAACATTCTCTTGAACGCACAACAAACCAATGTGGATGAACCTCATGATCTCGCTTGTTGGGCTTCTACTCAAGACAGGATCGATGATACTCGCAGCCTCTCCCGCAACCCAACATTTCCATGCCTATACATTATCATCATAACTCTATAATCAACAAAATATTGAGATTCATTTGTGTTATGTAAGAAAAATAAGTGATTACAATATGCTTACATGTGCAGGGAGCCCCAAGGCTTCGAAGTAGTTCTGGTTACTTTGACCGGTTATCATCTCCAGAAGCACAACCCCGAAACTGTAAACGTCTGTTTTCACTGATATTCTTCCGTTCCTAGCGTATTCAGGAGCCATGTAGCCACTGCAATCATGCAATTGTAACATGACATGTGATCATAATCCAACAGTCACTGATCTAATACGACATTGATGATGAGCCTAATATCAAGAATCTCTAAAATTTCTACTTCAAAAATACTTTCTCTATCATCTATGTGCTGAAACAGAGCATCAATGACTAAAACAGAGCATCCATGAGTATCTATGTTAGAAACAGAGCATACTTACAGGGTTCCAACGCGTCTTCTTGTCACTCCTCGAGTCTGGTCTAAGTTAAATAACCTCGCCATCCCAAAGTCTGAAACTTTAGGGTTCATCTCAGCGTCTAAAAGAATATTGCTCGCCTTCAAGTCTCGGTGAATAATCCTCAGCTGAGAATCTTCGTGTAGATAAAGAAGACCTCGCGCGACGCCTTCTATAATTCTGTACCTTACATTCCACGTTAGAAGCAAACGCTTCTCTTGATCTGCAGATTTCAAAGAAAGGCATCAATACTAAAACATTGTAGATCCAAAAATGCAGTAGCAATCTCGTCAATAGGCTCACCGAATATGAAGTGATCAAGACTTGAATTAGGGACATGCTCGTAGACAAGAATCTCTTCATCTCCTTCATTACAGAACCCAAGAAGCTTAACTAGATTCCTGTGTTGGAGTCTTGTCAAGAGTAAGACCTCATTCTTGAACTCCAAATCTCCTTGCCCTGAACCTCTTGTTAATCTCTTTACCGCTATTTCTTGCCCACTCGGTAATATCCCCTGAAAACACATTCTCGTGTTATGAGATCACTCACACATCTAAACATTTTGAAAGCAGTTTTAAAAGTTTCTCTACCTTGTAGACAGATCCAAATCCACCTTGTCCAAGCTTATTTTCAGGAGAGAAGTTATTGGTTGCACTTAGAATCATGTCAAGATCGAACCGTAGCATAAACTGACCATCAGAAATACAATCCTCCTCTTCACATTCTAAACACACACAAAAAAAAAAAAAAAAACCTATGAGCAAGAATGCATCAAGAAGTTGTGTGAAAAGCATAAGAGCATACCACTGGTTTCATTTTTCGATTTTCTCATCCGACCATAAGCTCTGATCAAACCAATGAGCACGAAAAGATTAATGACGGTAGGAACCACAACTATAGCGATAATTCTTCCTGCAAAATTAGCTCTCATTTTTTATATATATATATGTGAATCTCAGATAATTGTATAAGTGACAATGAACATCAAACTCATTTGTTATCAAACCTTTCATGCCACTAACAGAGATTGCTTGTGCTTGAGGAAACAAAGGTCGAGGAGGAGCAGGAACTCTTGTTATATTAGCGAAAGCTCCGTAAAAAGGAAAAAGATTCCACCGGAAAAGACAGCTCGGTCGACCAACTGCACCTCCTTGTTTCCCCCAATTAAAATCTTTAAAATACTTAACGCACTCTTCCAAACAGCTCTTGCACTCCCCTGAAGTTATGTCCGGTGTGCATTGCATCATCATATAAACATCAGGAAAATCCATAAACCCTGCTCTTGCAGCTCCGTAATACTTGAGAACCGATGTGGAATTCTCAACGGTTGCAGCCTCGAGTGTCCGGCTAACCATTGTTTCCCATTCTTGGCGGAAAAGGGTCATGTTCTTGGTCGATGAATCGATACTAACGCGATCCGGGTCGTTCGTAGCTGGTCCAAGATCGAGTCTCCGAAATGTTGAGTTATCCGTGGTACGTACAAGACAAGATACTTGGTCTGCATCGTCGCTGTCCCAATCGAACGATTCAACGCGATTAGAACAGCTTTTTTTTATCTCTTGAATGGCTTTTTCGACGCAGTTTATGCAAGCTTGACGCTCGTAGCCTCTTCTGCAGAGGGCAAGAGCGTGAACTCTATCGAGTGAAGCATTGTAGAATCCATTGTTTGTGATGACTTTAGAAGCAAGAGAAGAGAAGAGGGAGTCGCGGTTTTCGTGGTAGCTACTGTTGGCGAGGAAGGAGTTTCCGTCGCAGAGGAAACCGGCGTTAACTCCCGTGAAAGTTTGAAGAAGAAGAAGGAAAAAAGAGAGGAAAATCGTAACAGAGTTTTTCATTGTGATTGTTAAATAAAATTATGGGTTTGTTAATTTTTATATATGTAAAAAGCAAAAAAAATAAAATAGGTGAATGAGAATATAATATGGGTTTTGGTTGAAAATTCATCTACTTATCGATCCCAGCTCTTTTCTTCTACAGACTGAATCAACGGTCATGTCTCAATGACCATATCATTCTCATTCTCATGTTCTCACATTTGGAGTCTTCGTCAATAAATATTAATAAATCGCAACCCTTTGAATACGGCTGTGTCAATTACAACTCGTGGGCGGCGACTCTTGCGTCTGATCTAGCTCTCAAGTCAAGTGTGTGAGAGTAAATTAGCCACTAGGTCCCCCCACTGACGAAAAGTAATACAGTATCTAGGTCGCATGGAAATTTCCCGTGCCGTGCTATATTTCTATAAATATATATAAAAAAATAAAAATAAAACCAACTTTTCTGGTTTAGGAACATTCATCTATTAAAGTTGACATTAATGGTAGTTTTTGATCATTCCTAATATAAATTTTAAATATTTTATATAAAATGTGTTTGTAAAAATACTTAAACCAAACTTTTATAAATTTGGTTTGCATGGCCAATAGAATTGATAATGGGCTATTTAGTGAACTAATTAAACTTGTTAGTTAAATCTCATTGTAGTTATCTAACTGCAAACGTGAGTCATGTTTTATGATAGTGTTTAATTAGTTCAAATTTCTTGCATCATTGTTTGACTGTTCGACATTTCTTATGATAGTAAAACTCACGGTGTTATGCTTATCCCTTGTTTTACTTATTGCACTTATCTTTTTTCAATGCCTAGCTTTTAGAACCAACAACCGAAAAATTACAATTGGTGTAGATCAGTTAATTTTCAGATCCACAAACTTAGTTCTTGTGAAATCGATCATTACATATTATTTTGGTGAAATCAATTCTTAAATATTACATTTGTAACTTGTTTATAGCTTTATTAATTATAAATTTTAGCGTTTATTAGAGTTTTTTCCATTAGATAAATGAAAATAGAGTATTTTAAAGTTTTTTCAAAAGTATTTTTGATATATTGCCATATGTTGTTATTTAAAAATTTAACATCTCTATTTGTTTTAACATTGACTTAAACATAAAAGAAATGTGTCATCTCTAAATCCTTGTATTATATATTTGATATCAAGAAAAGAAAGTATTACGCGAATTTATAATATTTTGATTATTTTAATTTTACATGATAGGATTAGGATTCATATGAAATGTTAAATACTTCATAAAACAAAACGAGGGGAATATATGTTTTTGATTCACTGATTGATAACTCAACGAGAACTCAACTCCGTTAAGACAATGCTCATTGACATTGTACTACTTTCAGATTGGGACTGAAGACTTCCAGTGAAAGCAGGAGCGTTAGGTAAAGGAATGATGATAGTCTCACTGCCAAACCAAACTATTACTGAGCTCATGGTTGGTCTCTTTGCTGGATTCTCTTGAACACATAATAGGCCAATCTGAATCAACTTAGTTATCTCGTTTATCGGATCTACTGCCAGTAAAGGATCAATTATAGTTTCAGGCTTTCCTTCAATCCATCTCTTCCATGCCTGCACCAAGAAAATATGTTTTAACTCTCTTTGTCCCCATATATGTTAAAAAAAATTATGAAGCAAAGACTCATAAATTGTGAAAGAAGCTTACAAAAGCTGCAAGTCCTTCTCCTTCAAAGCTATTGTTTCTTTTCCCACTTATCATCTCTAGAAGCATAACACCGAAGCCATATACATCAGATTTAGCTGATATTTGACCGTGGTTCAGGTATTCAGGAGCCATATATCCACTGCAAATAAGCAGAAATTCATGATTGTTTGATCCAAGAATGTTTCAAACATTCTGTTAAAAAAAATTTACTTATATATCTTCAAAGTTTGCTGATATGTTCTTACCGAGTTCCAGCTATTCGTCTTGTTTCAGCACGAGTCTCATCAGTGTCGAACAACCTCGCTGTCCCAAAGTCTGCAACTTTAGGGTTCATCTCTGCATCTAGAAGGATGTTGCTGGCCTTCAAGTCTCGGTGAATAATCTTCAGCTGAGAATCTTCATGAAGATAAAGAAGACCTCGAGCAATGCCTTCTAAAATTCTGAATCTCACATCCCATGTAAGAAGCGAACGCTTCTCTTCATCTGTGGATTTCAGAGAAAACAACTCTTTTGCTGAATATTTCAAGAAGTATTGTAACTAAAATGCGGCGTCTCAAGAAGACTCACCAAATATAAAATTATCAAGACTTGAATTAGGGACAAGCTCGTAGACAAGAATCTCTTCATCTCCTTCATTACAGAACCCAAGAAGCTTAACAAGATTCCTATGTTGGAGTCTTGTCAAGAGTGAAACCTCATTCTTAAACTCCATATCTCCTTGTCCTGAACCTTTTGATAATCTCTTCACCGCTATCTCTTGCCCGTTTGGTAATCTCCCCTGAAACCGGTTCTCAAGATCTGTTACTCTCATTCAAGACCAAGGATCAAGTAATAACTCATTAATTTGTAAACTATATTGTTATTACCTTATGAACCGTACCAAATCCACCTTGTCCAAGCTTATTGTCAGAGGAGAAGTCATCGGTTGCCATTGAGATCATACCAAGATCAAATCGTAACATAAATTGACCAGCAGAGTCAGAGTACTCTGCGCTACCAACTAAAATCAAAATAAGAAAAATAAGTCTCACTCTCTAAAAGTCACAAGATGTATTCAAGCAAGAAAGAAGGTTACCATCGGTTATGTAACTCATGTTGTTTGATTTTCTCCTCCGAGCATAGAGTTTTATGAAACCGATAAACACCAAAAGATTAATGAAAGTAAGTATTACAATTATCACGATAATTCCGCTAGGCCCTAAGCTTCTTCCTACAAATTATTAAACCTTTATTTTAGTCGAAGAACCTCTTTTATCATATACTTACGAAATATAGGAATGCTCTGAATATTTTGTTTTACCTTTCTTGTTTGTTATAGAGCTCTCCTTTTCCTGAGCCTGGGGTCGAGGAGGCGCGGTAACTCTTGTTAAATTATTAAAAGCACCATGGAAAGTATACAGATCCCACCTGAAAAAACAGCTGGGACGATTTACTTCTCCTCCTTGTCTTCCCCAAAACTGGCTTTTAAACAACGTCACGCAATCTCCCAAACATCTCTTGCAATCTTGGGGAGTTATGTCGGGTGTGCACTGCATCAGCATGTAAACATTTGAATACTCCGTGAACTCGGCTCTTTCGGCACCGTAGTACTTAAGTACCGAAGAAGTTTCAGTTTCCGTGGCAGCCTTGACGGTCCGGTTAACCATTGCGTCCCACTGATGCTCGAAAAGGGTAATGTTTTTCGATGGCTCGATACTAAGTGGACTTGGGTATATAATAGCTGGTCTGAGCTCGAGTTTCCCGAAAGTGGTGTGGTTTGAGGAGCGTACAAGACAAGAAACATGATCTTCATCGTCTTTGTCCCACGTGAACGAATCCATACGGTTTAGACAATTTGTTTGAATACCTCGAGCCGCGCTTTCGACACAACTTATACAAGCTTGTTGCTCGTAGCCTCTTGCGCAGATGACAAGAACATGAGCTCTGTTCGGACTGTTGCCTAGTGAAACGTTGTAGAATCCACCATTAGCGACGACTTTATCGGGAAGAGTAGAGAAGAGATTGTCGCGATTCTGAACGTAACTGCTGTTAGCGTTGAAGAAGCTTCCGGCACACCCGACGGCGTTAACGATTTCTAAGTTTTGAATGACAACAAGAAGAGAAGAAGCGAGGAAGATCATCAAAGCAGGGACCTTCCCCATTTCTTTTTTTTTTTATCAATGAAAAAAAGTAATCAATTTTAGAACGTGAGCCTTGTCAGTTTTATATAGGTGAGATGAGAAAGTGCGTATTGGTTGACTTTCAAAGACTCAGAATGTGTTGGTCTTTCTTTTTTGGTTCTGGTCAAAGAACTGTGATCCTTGGTCGTTGGCTGCTTAGAGAGCAACCCCAATAATAACATCATTAATATGGGTCTTAATAATTAATTATTAATATTTGATAGATTTTTTTTTCATTTCCTGTTATCTGTTCTTAAACCAAAAAAAAAAAAAATCATATTTTAGACTCTGCATAATTTTTTAATTCAGTTATATTACTAAAAATTTGTCATTAGACCCCTATAGATCTGCATTGGGGTTGGTCTTAGTTATGCTTTGTGTATGCTTTTTAACTCATCTTATGGGTAAATGAAAGTATGAATTGTAGTTAAAACATTACCAAAAAAGCTATGGTTTCAAATTCAGTTATGTTCCGTATGTCGTTTAAGTTCCAGTTTCAAGTTCAGTTTCGTTGAATTGAAATTGGCATAACTAAACTGGTCTTAATTAGCAAAAAGGTTATTGTTCCGTATGAATTCATCCATAATTATCTTAAAATAAAGCAGACCAATCCATTAATGTAGACACCCATCTTCATTAAATTGGAGAGTAATATCCCCATAGTATTGTTTTTGGTACAAGTTGACTAAGAAAATACCAATTGAAGCATATGCATCATTTGTTATGCATCATTAGATTCTTCAATTTGTTTCACAAAAAAAAAAAAAAAAGGTTTTGCACTTTTTGTGAAATTGGAAAATACTGTTTAGATAGTCTTTTTGTGTGTGAGTGTTTTCCCTCTTTTTAGTTAGTCTTATATGGTTAGAAATAGAATCATATAGAGCTTATAAATATTCATACAATAAGGATAATATATATATATATATAACAATAATATTTTTTGACCAAAAAAATACTTATAAAAAAATAATAAGTGCGGAAAATATAAAGCATAGAATTAGTACAAAAGGTACATCATTAGTTAATTAATTACAATACGGAGGATTTTGATGATGTTTTTTTTGTCAAGTGGATTTTAAAAATGTAAGAGGTCGGTTTATTGCTAATAATGTAAGGTCATCTATATAATTTTTTCTGTCCCCTTCAACAACATGCAATATAGTAATTAAGATAGAGGTTCTGTCGTGCTGTATATGTCCAAAAATCTTGGTTAGTTCTGCAGTATGGCTAAGGCTTTTTAGAAAAATAGAATATGCATTCCAAAGGAAGGACCCTGATACTTTCATGAAAACTAACACCTTTCAATATTTGTTTTTTTTTTGTTTTTGTCAACAACACGTTTCAATTTTAAAACAAAACTTATATTTTGACAAAAAAGTTTATGAAAGAGCTTGGCTCATTGTCAAAACAAAAATTTGGGTCAGACGTTAATGGATGTAGATATTTATGGAGTTTTTGGATTTTAGTTTTTAGTTTCTAGTGAAAAAAATATAAGTTAAATAGAATTTAGTTTTTCAAAAAAAAAATACTAGGAAAGATAAAGTAAAAGCTAGTTTTCTAGTGTTTAAAATGAGTTCAAAACAAAACAAAAAAATAACGAAAAGCTCACTTAAAAACTGCTACCATTCGATACATATATTTTATAGGAAGTAGCGTGAGAGTTTCATGAAAGAGAAGACCAAGACTCTTCATTCAGATCATCAGATGTGGATAGAGGAATTAAGTTTTATATAATAAAAATATGTGATCCGTTGGACTGACAAATTTTCTGACTCGAGTCCGTGTTAGAGTTAGGTAGATATCCAGACTCCAGTTCTTCGATATCTAATAAAATTTAGAATAAAAGCTGAGAAGTTCACCCTAAAAGCCGTACATTCAAAATTCTCTCTACCGCCTCCTTGTACGGACAGTTTTGGAAAACATGCTTTGTTCCTTGAATCTCCGACAAGTTGGTCTCCTGTCTCATGGTCTATCCAAACACTCTCACCATTAGTGCTCTGCGTCGGATCTCTCTTCCCCCTACGCCTTCTCGAAACATCCTCCGTTCTCAGTAACGTGTATTTACCATTTTCTAGCCCCGTGCTAAGTACTTCAAGTCGTGCTCCTACCGCTCCTTCCATATCAAACAAAGCAGATCTCTGCCCCTCGTAACAATGTCTCAAGCTATCTCGAGGAGTAACCAAAAATCTAACAGGCAGCAAGAGGAAGAGGAAGACCTGATAATCCTATCGGATGTGGATAACTCAAGTCTGATAGCTCAATACAACCTCAGCCTCGTGGGGAGGATGTTCCACCAAGAAGGACGTAGCACAGAGGCTCTTATCGCTCTCCTCCCAAGAGCAAACATCTGGGACGTGGACGGCAGAGTCAGGGGGTAGATCTGGGCAATTTCCGGTTCCAGTTCGACTTCGACTCTGAGCTCGATCTACAGAAGGTGCTGAGTAAATGCCCCTGCCACTTCAACAACTGGTCTTTCTCGCTTGAGCGCTGGATCCCGCATGTGAGAGATACTTTCCCCAACACTATGACCTTCTGGGTCCGTACCACTGAGATCCCGACTCACTTCTGGATGGATGCAATCTTCAGAAGAATTGGAAGCTCCCTTGGGGAAGTCCACAAAGTTGAAGAAAGAGCTGCAAAATTCCAAGTTACAATAAACGTGGATGAACCCTTAAGCTTTGAAAAGAAAGCGCAACTACCGTTAGGGGAAATCGTCTGAGTCTTGCTCAAATACGAAAAATTATTCCATTGGTGCTTCACCTGCTTCCACATCTCACATGAAGAGAGATCGTGTCCCTTGCTCACTGAAAAACAGAGAAAAGAAAAGAGAGAGCAGCGAGAAGCAGCAAGGAACCCAGATTTCAGAGCTAGGATGGACGAAGCAAGACACCAACCTGACACCCCTGTCAACGGACAAGCTGGAAGTAGCCAATATCCCTCTCGTATGAGGAGACACGAAGAAGAGTTTATCTTGGAAACCAGAAGAACTTACAGACCCCCGTCGATATCTCAACACGAGCCCTTCCGTTCTCAGCCCAGAAACCAGCCCAGAAACGAGCACCAGGAGCGTGACAGTGTATGGAGACGTATTGAACAACCTTCTGATTACTGTCGCGATCCACGCCACGGGCCTCCGGTCACCTCAAACCCTCGACACCGGGAAGCTGAACTCGTTCCTGAAGCCTCACATCAAAAGAGAAGATTTGTAGATTCCATCACTAAGAGGAATGTGGTCCGTGAGCAAAAGAATCAAGCCCCTCCAAGAGAAAACAGGAAGAGCGCACATCCGCTGGTGCTGGTAACTCAAACCACGACTCTGACTCTGGCCGTACTATATCTGAAATTCCACGAGCCCGCCAGCCAACAAGACAGGCCTATGCTTCACCAGACCATCAGAGGGACCGGCCATTCCGCTTAAATCTACAAAAGAAATCGGGTCAAGTCTCAATGGACAAAGGAAAAGGCATCGACAAAGGAGACTCTTCCGAGACAGGGAGCTCAGCAAAAAAGAGTCTGGCCTTTGAAGTCATGGGACCCGACGTAGCAGAGACGAACAGAGCCCAGCATAACGTCTCCCCGAAACCTCCAGCTTTTGCAGAAATAAAGAAAAATTGGTATGAACAAACGGTGGCGGAAGAAGAAGAAGGGGAAGAAGAAGAGGAAGATGAGGGTGAGGGGTTTTACCCGTGGGAAAAGGAGATAACAAAATCCCCTCGGACGGAGGAGGCTGACGGAGAAGCTGAAGGTCTGAATCGCGGAATTCAGAAACCCCCGGCGGAGGGAGACATAGACGACCTGGGATCAATCGGAGACGAAGACTGGATTGATGATGACGACCTCCTTGACGAGGAGCCCTGGCAGCGCCCTGAGTTAACCCTCGAAGAGATCTTCGAAGATGACCCCATGGTAGACGCTATGGGAACGGTGTTTAAAGATCCAAGCCCTATGGAGGAAGATGAAACGGTTCTCGGCGAGGCGGAAGAGGAGCTGATGGAGGTGTCTCAGGAAATTTCTCCGATGCAGGTTTCCATGGAACCAAAAGCAGAGCCGCCGAAGAAGAAGGCGTCACCGGGCCGGAGTAGGCTGGGGTTCTCGTCGAAGAAGAAGCTGTTGGTGAAGGGCCGTTCATCGCCAAAAGTGAAAGCAAGAGCTTCTGGGTCTGGGCCAAGTGCCAACAAAGTGGAGGGTGGGCCCATAAAGAAGAGTAATGGGCCGCCAAGGAAGAAAATTAGCCCCAAGATCAACCAAAAACCCAAGGACCGAGCCTGGTCAAGGGAGTGGGCCAAAATCAACCAAATGAATGTCCTAGCTTAGAATTGTCAAGGTGCCGGTGCCGACTTGACAAAAGAGCATCTACGGGAACTGCACCGCGTTTACAAACCCAGCTTTTTATTTTTATCGGAGACTAAGAATAATCGTTTTTTCTGCAAAACTTGCAAGTCCTTTTTTGCTACGACCATGTCTGTACCGTGGAGCCACGAGGCAGAAGCGGCGGTCTAGCACTGTTTTATATGGATGATCCAAAATCTGTTATTTCCTATTCGGATAATCGTATGATCGATATTGTAACCTCGTTTGAAGGACATAAAGTATTTATGACTTTTATTTATGGAGATCCGGTCGCAGAGTACCGCAGAGAAGTTTGGGAATGTATCACTAGGCTAGGGAAAAACCGCTATGAAGCATGGTTTATGATAGGTGACTTTAATGAGATTACGGGTAATCACGAGAAGAGAGGGGGAAGGAGGAGAACAGAAGCTTCTTTTATCCCGTTTCACACGATGCTTGACGATTGTGGGATGTTAGATTTTCCCTTCAAGGGAAACTCCCTCTCCTGGGTTGGGAGACGGAGTTCCGGCAAAGTCAAATGCCGCCTCGACAGAGCAGTCGGAAATGAGGAATGGCTCCACCGGTTTTCCCACACAAATGTGGAGTACCTTAAACTTTGGGGTTCAGATCATAGGCCAGTTCTAGCCTGCATCCCATCAGATGTATGTCACCACAAAAAGAGCTTCAGGTTTGATAATAGATGGGTGGGGAAACCCGGGTTCAAGGAAGCAGTATCCTCGGGCTGGAGGTGTCCAAAAGACTACCCCCGACGAAATATACACCAAAGATTAGCGTCATGTCGGAGGACTACCTATCTCTGGAAAAAAATACTCCCGACAAATACGGCGAAATTAATTGAAGACCTAAAGGATCAACTAAATACTGCACTAGTGGATGACAACACTACCTTTGAGGAGACAGAAGACCTAAGGAGACGACTCATTTCAGCGTTTAGAGAAGAGGAACAGTTCTAGAGGCAAAAGAGTAGAGTGACATGGCACACAAAGGGAGACAAGAATACAAAATTCCACCATGTCATCATAAAACAAAGAAGGGCACGGAACCGTATAATTTCAATAAAAAATAAGGATGGCGTATGGGTCGAGAATGCGAGAGGGATCAAAAAAGTGGCATCCTCCTACTTTCAGGATCTTTTCACTTCGACCCACAACGCGGACCATGCACTCTCGCTCCGGTTCATTACCGAGAAAATTTCCGAGTCCACAAATTCCCTCTTGTTGACCGAACCATCGGATGAGGAAATACGAGCAGCCATGTTTGATATAAACCCGGATAAAGCCCCCGGACCGGATGGTATGACGAGTAAATTTTTCTAGAAATTTTGGGCGACAACAAAATCGGACATTACAAAGCTCGTTAAGGAATTTATGACCGGAGTCTTTGATACAAGGCTTAATCAAACTAACATCTGCCTTATACCTAAGAAAGACAAGCCGAGAGTTATGGAGGAATTCCGGCCAATAAGCCTACGCAATGTAACGTATAAGATCTTATCCAAACTACTTTGCAAAAGGCTAAAGAGAGCACTCCCGAACTTGATTTCGGAGACACAATCAGCCTTTATGGCTAGACGTTTGATCACAAATAATATCATGCTAGCACAGGAAAACTTTCACGCGCTCCGAACAAACCCCATGTGCAATTCCAAGTATATGGCAATAAAAACTGACATGAGCAAAGCGTATGATAGAGTGGAATAGAGTTTCCTAGAAGCCTTAATGCTCAAGATGGGTTTCGCGGAAAGATGGGTGAAGCTTCTGATGTTCTGCATATCATCGGTCTCCTACCAAGTCCTCATCAACGGAGAGGCTAAAGGGAGGATAAAACCTTCGAGAGGGCTTCGGCAAGGCGACCCCCTGTCACCTTTCCTCTTCATCATCTGTACAGAAGCACTGATCTCCCTGCTCAAGGGAGCAGAAGAAGAAGAGCGTATTACGGGCCTGAGAATCGCAAGAGCTAGCCCAACGGTGTCCCACCTCCTCTTTGCTGATGATACTCTTTTTTCTGTAAGGCGGATGTCCTGCAAAGTGCAGAGATCTTTGGGATCATCAAGACCTACGGAGATGCCTCGAGACAGCTACTAAACTCGACAAAATCATCTATCTATTTTGGGAGCAAAGTGACCCCCTGTACCAGAAGAGAAATTAAGAATACTATAGGTATTAACAATGAAGGAGGTATAGGAATGTACCTAGGGCTCCCTGAGAAGATTTGCGGGTCAAAGAACAGTGTTTTTGCTTATGTCCAAGACCGCCTACGCAATAGGACAAATTCGTGGTCGGCAAAGCTTCTATCGAAAGGGGGCAAAGAGATCCAAATCAAAGCAGTGGCTCAAGCGGTCCCCTCTTATGTAATGTCATGCTACCTTCTCCCTAAAGGATTAACCGATAAACTTATGAGTGTAATCTCTAATTTTTGGTGGAGCTCAAAACAAGATAGTAGAGGTATGCATTGGATTGCATGGGAGAAATTATGTTCCCCAAAGGCATTGGGCGGTATGGGCTTCCATGATCTGCGTGACTTTAACTTAGCTCTCCTAGCTAAACAATTGTGGCGCCTGATTCAATTCCCATCATCACTCCTGGCTAGGGTGTTGAGAGGACGTTACTATAGAAAATCGACCCCTTTAGGAGACCATAGAACGTATTCCCCATCACTTGGGTGGCAAAGTCTTATGGCTGCGAAACCTCTCCTATGAAGCGGCATTCGGAAGACGATAGGATCAGGTTTCAACACGGAAGTATGGAATGAACCTTGGGTTCCAGATGCTCCGGCCATGCCAGCAAGACCAGCATATCCTGATAGACCTCGAGACGCAACACTCCTGGCCCATAATCTAATTCTAAATGATACGAAAGAATGGAATACGGTACGCCTCAAAGACTTATTCCACCCAGATGATATTCCCTTGATTCTAGGGTTGCGGCCGAGTCGCATTTTCTCCATTGATGGTTATGCATGGAGCCTCTCGAAGTCAGGAGCTTACACAGTAAAATCTGGATACCACCAAGCAAGAATGCTACGGGCTAACAAAGAGACTCTAGAAGCCTCTCAACCAAGTATCACATCACTCCTCAGCCATGTCTGGGAAGTGCCGACCGCTAGTAAGATCCAACACTTCATGTGGCAGGCTTTAGCGGGATGCGTGGCTACATGCGAGCGACTCACATACCGACACATAAATGTGGATGCCAGGTGCCCGAGATGCGAAGCATCAGAAGAAACGATAAATCACCTTCTCTTCGAATGCCCCCTTGCATCACAAGTTTGGGCCCTCTCAGTGTTTCCGTCACTTCCGGGTTACTTCCCGACTACATCTCTCTACCAAAATATGGATTTCCTATTTTGGAGAGCAAAAGAAAGGAGCCCGCCTGGACCCCAAAAGGATATATATACCCTTGGCTCCTTTGGTATATCTGGAAAGCAAGGAATGCAAAAGTCTTCAATGACAAAGTTATCCTCCCGGCTGATACTTTCCAATATGCGTCGCTCGAGGCGGAAAGCTGGACATTGGCAAACCAAACGGAGGACGAAGACGCTGAGGGTGTCCCCGTGCTTTCAGATGTCAGGACCCTCATCCCTAGGCCCCTCCTGGGACCGACCTGCAAAGTAGACGCTTCGTGGATTGGCCTTGGAGTGACCAGCGGATTAGGGTGGTACCTAGAGAAGGGTTCAGGGAGCATTTGGCAAGGATCAAAGGGGTGTCTGAGATGTCTGTCGCCTCTCCATGCAGAAGTAGAAGGCCTCCTCTGGGCTATGGAGTGCCTTCTAGGAAGGGGATGTGTCTCGGTCAACTTCGAGACGGACTGCTTAGATTTGACACAAATGGTGGAAGAACCGATCGATTGGCCTACCTTCACATCAAAGCTCGATTACTTGTATGACATGCGCAAAGGTTTTGAGTCATTTAGTTTACGTTTTATTTCTCGGTTACAAAATATCCGGGCCGATCGACTAGCAAAAAATATACGAATACGAGGTCTCCTTTTTCCCATGTAAATCATAACGATTCGGAATGGTTGAATAACCAAACCGATATAGTTTGATTTAATATATGGAGTTTGACGAAAAAAAAAAAAAAATTTAAATATCTAATGGTGTGGTAGGGGGTACTGTTGCACCATTGAGGAATAGGGGCGATCCCCTACCCATCGCTACGTAATGTAATTACACACAAATCGAACATGCATGAACCTAAAGTAGTGTAATTGGCAATGGTGGCCTAGTTTTTGTATTTTATTTTAAAGTAAGTCCAAAGCTTTTAGAAATTCTTGATTTATAATTAATAACGATAAGTTTAAAACCATGGGCTCTTGTCTCTTTACACCACCAAGTCGTGGTTTTTATTTTATTTTGTTTTAAGTTCGTAGTTTTCTTCTTACTGTCTTTTTCTTTTATAAAATTATCACGTCACTCTCACTAGTTTGTCAACCCGAATTCTTAGAACATCTACATTGATTGATTGAAATTCTCAATTGTAATTTAACTTTAAATATAATATTTTACTATATTTTAATATATAAATAAAATTAGGTTTAAACATCTAAAAAAATTAGAAGTAGTTGAAAACGGACAAATGTACAATTGGTATTTCAATAAGTTGAAAACCAAATCTCAAATGAAAAATTTTGAGAATTTTTCTTCATTTTCTTCCTACTTCTTTTTAATAGTGAAATACTTTTGTAAAAACCTCCTAATGGAGTCTTATAACTACAAAAATAAGTGTATTGTATCATTTATTTTAAATATTTGTATTAGTTATAAGTGATACAAACAGGTTTTACATCATTTGTAAAATTGACTCTGAATGTAGTAATGCAAATAATTAACATCAGTTAGCTATCAATTGATGCAAATAGATTGTTGAAATCGATGTCAATATGTGTCAATTACAAAAACTGATGTTATCATTTGCATCAATTTTTATTAATGATATTAGTATTTATGACGATTATAATAAATGATGTTAAAATTTAGTTTAATATTATGATTGATTTATTTTTATTATTATTTATATAAATATTTATAATAATATTATAATTTTAATCCAGAATTTTATTCATCAATAATTTTTTGATCTTTCCAACAAATTCGAAATTAATTTTATTGGCTAGTTAATGTAAATATAAGGTACTTAAGTTTTGATATATATCTATATACATGCTTTCTCTTTCATTTTTTACCAACTAGCAATGTGCGACAAAGTACAAAAAGTTAGTTACATCAGTTTTAACTGATATAAAATTTATATTATTTTTTAAATGATGTTAACCAAAATTATTGATTACATCGATTATTTAACTGATTTCAATACATAATTTTATATTAATTTTATTTAAGTGATGTAAACTAATATAAACTTGTATCAATTTTATTGAACTGAAGTTAAATAATCAATAAAAACATCAATTATGATAAATAATGTTAAACCATATATTTTGTATCATTTATTAATAAGTAATTTAAAATTTATATCATTTAGTTTTGTGATACAATTTAAGTGATATAATCAATCATTTTTGTATCTATACTATTAAAAGCGAATCATTAATTTGAAATATTCAAAAGCTATCATGGTATTTACTAATTGTGCCATTGGATTCACCAGAAAATTTAATCATTTCATTAAGAGTAATTTTGTCATTTCATTAAACTGTTAAAAATGTATTTTTAAATTAAATTATATTAGTTTGTTAACAGATAATACCAATAAATTATATCTAATACTAATAAAAATCAAATAAATTTATTTCGAAATTATTTTAAAATCTTTCATAATATCTTAACATAATTACCACATATATATAGCATGAATAACAAATATAATTATATATATTATATTATAATCAATTTTTCTCTATAATATTAAAAGAAAATCACTACTTTAAAATATCTAAAAGCTGCTATGATATTTACTAAATGTGACAATTTATAGTCAATAATGAATATGTAATTATTATTTTCTGGTTACATATATACATACTATGAAAAAAATATTATGTAAATAATTTTTTTTCTTGGTTTGTTAATAATTTTTTTTGTGGGAAATCATGGGTTTGGGAATTTGACAAACATAATTTTGTTGTTTTTACGGGTTTTACAAGTTTTAACGGATTTTATAAGTTTTAGCGCAAAATATATTTTTACGAGAAAATGCCGGTTTGACAAGAAATATGCCTTTGTAGATTTAGCAGAAAGATATGATTTTAAAAATTTGGTCGTAATCACGATTTTGCAGATTTAGTGGAATTACAGGAAAACACAGGTTTGCAGAATACGAATAACTCGATTTTGCGGATTTTATGAATTATACAGATTTTAGCGAAAATATGTAGTCATATGGAAAAATGCGGATTTGTGCGTTTGGAAACTCGATTTTTCAGGTTTGGCCGAAACATATGAGTTTAGTAATTTGGTCGTAAAACACGATTTTATGGATTTTATTATTTTACGGAAAAACACGGGTTTGTGGATTTGACGGAAAACATGATTTTACGAGGTTTACATGTTTTAGCGGGTTTTATAGGTTTCAATGGAAAAATGTAGTTATGTGGATTTTATTGAAAATGCAGGTTTGCGGGTTTGACGAGAAATGCAATTTTGCAGGTTTAACAAAAACACGTAATTTTAAAAATTTGTTCATAGAATACGGTTTTATGGTGTTGGGGGAAAAATAATTTTTGGTTTTGTTAAAAATGTGGGTTTCCAGTTTTAGCAAGAGAATACGGTTTAATGGAAAATATTATTTTTACAGTTTTTACGGAAATTCCTGATTTTGGTACAACAACGTGATTTTACAATTTTACAGGAAAACGCGGCTTTTTATTTTGATAGAAACTCTGATTTTATGGTTTTGACAAAAAAAAAACTTGATTTTGTGGTTCAAATTAAAGTGTGTTGTAATTTTTGAGATTTAAATGCTGGATCCAAACTCTATTTTTTTAGTATCTTAAATATACAAATTTTGAGATATTATAGATTTTGTATCCAGATAGAACATCTATATACTGATTTAAAAATATTTTTAAAAAATAATATTTGAGTATTTGCATCCAAATAAGTATCGGGATTCAAAAAACAAATAAAGCCTAAGTAAATATTGAAATATTAATTACAAACAAATATCTTTTGCTTTATAAAACATACTATTTTAAAATATTTTTTACAAAACTTAACAGAAAATCCGTTAATCAAAATATATTTTTTATAAAATCAAGCCTAAATAATTTTGAGAACATAAAACCAAAAATATAAAAATGGTTTATATAATCTAATAAAAGTTTCAGTTTGAGCCAATATTTTGGATTTAATAATATAAGTTAGATTTTTTTGAATAAAAATTTAATATAAATTAATTTTTGTTATGATCCAAAAATATTTTATAAAAAGAAACCCGCAAATCTAGTCTTTTTGTTAAAAACAAATCTTACTTGTTTATTTTATGAAATAAAATTTATAGATAAATGTTTGAAAAAGGTTTATAATCCACCTCAAGTTAGTCTTCTGTTTGTTAGATTAATATCAGCGAAAATATCTAATTTTATGAAACAGAAAGAATTTAAAAAATTACTAAGAAAGTATTTTGGAGAATTTTGATAACGTTTTGTTTTATATAATCACTACAAAAAGTGTATTATATATCACTTATTTTATATATTTATATTATTTATAATTGATGCAAACAAAATTTAGCAAATAATTTACATCAATTTATAAGCAAACGATATAAACATTTATATTGATTATTATATTTGATGTTAATCTGAGTTGGTCTCAGAAAATGATGTTAATTTTTCATCAATTAATATAAATGATGTTAATTTTTGTTACATTTATTATAATTGATGTTAAATATTTTTATTATTTTAATTGATATTATCTTGTATCATATGTTAATAAACCAAATTTTGTTTTTACAAAATTTAATGAATATTTGTAATAATATTATTATCCAGTCCGAAGATAGATGTAACATAAGAAAATTAAATTAATTTAATTGGTTAAAACTAATTAAAAATTAAATATATTGGTTATAATCAAAAAATATTAATTTTATTGGCTTAACACAAAGCAAAATTAATTTTATTGTCACATTTTAATATAAATAGTCATGTTGTGCCTCTCACTTCTTTATCCATTACTGATGTGAGACAAATTTAAAATATTAAAGAAATTAGTTGCATCACTCTTAACTGATATAAATTTAAAATCATTTTATTAATTGATGATAACCAACATAATTAATTACATTAATTATTTGATGTGACTTTCTTATTTGTATCAAATTTGTTAAAGTGATGCAAACTACATTATAAATTTGTATCAACTTTATTAAATTGATATTAAATGAATCAATAGCATAACTGATGTTAAATCATTTATTTGTATTATTTATTAATAAGTAATTTAAAAGAATGTTATTTATCTTGTGATAAAATTTAATTGATGTAATCTACCTTTTCTTTTGTAGTGAATAATTAAGATTGAGGTATGTCGTGTTGTTTATGTTCAAAACGTTTTGGTTAGTTCTGCAGTTTAGCGAAGGCTTTTGGAAAACTATTCATGTGATCGACAGATTCATGCATTTCCAAAAAAGCAACGTGATACTTTCAGGAAGACCATTATCATTTTACTGGTGTAGCGAATTATTCTTTTCTTTTTTTCCTTTGATTTATTAAAGAGTTTTCTCATTATAAAACAAAAAAAAATGACTGAGCCTGCTAGAAAAAATTGTATATAAATAATTGATGTGAGTTTGTGGTAAATAAACAAACATCAAAGACTCACTTATAACTACCATTCGAAGTCTAACTATTATTTCCTCCGTTTTATAATAAGTGTCATTTGGAGAAAATGTATCTGCATTCTAACTGGATGTATTTGGATATGTTTTGAGTTTAATACATCCAGATACATTGCAGATACATTTTCTCCAAATGACACTTATTATGAAACAGAGAGAGTATAGATTAAAGTATTTCAAAACAAGCAGTATCACTGTATCAGATTAGGTTTCATGGTAGAGCCAAGTCACGTCACTATATAAAAGGTGACATATTAGGATGGAGAATGGAATTTTCGGGTAATAATAAAAAATAAAGTAAAGAAACTAGGCTGAAAGGAAATTTCTGGCGATATGAGGAAAGTAATGGTTGGTGACAATGGCTTCAGTCTTAATTTGAACCTCACTCGGAAGAGGTTTGGTCAAATCGATCGCATTTTGTACTTCGCGCTGAAAAGATTCCATTTAGACTTTTATAGGCCCTAAGATTTTTTACTGCTTTTCCCCATAACATCGAATGGCTTCCAAGCTAGGACGCTTGAAAAAAAATATGATTCTGAAATTTCTAACTAAATTTGCTTATTTCTATTCATGAGACCATTCCTTTAGAACACTGTAAATGGTTTGAATTTTTAAATATTATACAAATTTTTCTAATTACAAATATGATTCTAACGAAATTTGTTTCTTTCTTTGTAAAAGTTTGGACAGTAAAAAGATAACAATACGAGCCTCCCTTATTTACCATCTTAAAAAAAAAAAAGAGCAAAACAGAAGTTTGTTTGCACTACACGGCATCTCATTAATTGTACAAAAATAACCAAAGAAATATACACACATGCTTGATGGCTTGGCACATGACACATTAGTGGTGCAGTGATGGTGATGGTGACTACTTCCTCCAATGCCATCCAACTTTAGGTCACTAAAAATAAAAGTAACAGTCTGATCCTGGTCCGAACTATCTTCATGGTGAGGATTTATACATTAACTAGGATTCCTACCCGAAATAAGATGCTAGCGTAGAACTATGCCTCTAGAACCCAAAATGTGGGATTCAACTACCCATTTTCCTAAAAATTAATGTCTTTAAATATATCAATAAGTAGCCTGCTTTGACAAGTTGATACAAAAGTATAAAAACCGTTGGCCTCGACTCCATTAATATTCTCTTGTCCATATTGCTTGGAAGCGAAAACGACTGTCGTTTTTTCCAATGTTAAGTTTCGAAGACATTAAATGCCAATTAAGGAACAAGGACAACGAAGTGACGGCCTTGTCGTGTACGTAACGTAAGCGAAATTGGGGAAAGAAAAGTATTTTTCCTTGCTCCTGACGTCACCATAAAAAGTGAGGGTTTCATAAAAAAAAATTCGTCTACCAAATCAACCTTGGATTAAATTCTTTCCACTCTTGTATGAAAAGGGCCATGTCTTTAGGTGACTCGATATGATTTAGACTTGGCCCATATAACAGGAGGTCTAAGCTCGAGGTTCCGGAAGGTTGAGTGGTTTGAGGAACGTACGAGACAAGAAACACGGTCTTCATCGTCATTGCCCCAAATGTACGAATCCGTGCGGTTAAGACAGTTCCTTTGTGCGTCCTGAGTCAAATTTTCGACACAACTGAAACAAGCTTGCCAATTGTATCCTCTTGCGCAGAGGTCAAGAGCGTGAACTTCGTTGAGATCTTGGCCGAATGGAGCGTTGTAGAATCCACCATTGGCCAATAGTACCATTAAATTAACTTAATTTTTTTTTAAAAATTATATTATTCCAAAATGCCATTAAAATGATTTTTTTTTGTTTTTTTCAAAAACACCACAGACACGAAAACTGATTTTTAAAGGTTTATAATTTAAAGATTTGACTTTTGATTAACTATTTTGGGGGTTAGAGTATAGTTTTTAGGGGTTATGATTTTTTTTTTCTTTATGGTCTAGAGTTTAGTTTTGAGAATTTAGGATTTAGTTTTATTTTTGTATTATTTTTGTTTAAAATATCATTTTAGTGGTATTTTCGGAATTATAATATTTCTGAAAAAAAGAAAACTTATTTTTGTGGTATTTTTGAGAATTATCTTCAATTATATATGAACACATTTTATTAATTTAAAAGGTTTTTAATATATATGGAATCTGTTCAAATAACTTTTTTGTAAAACGAAAAAGGTAAATAAATTTGTTTCCAGTAAAGGTAGTTTTCATATTTAACATTCAAACAAAGTATTTGGCTAAAAATAACATGAAAACTAAAATTCTTTCACCTCTAGCATTTTTTATTTGCTCTATTCCGATTTTACTCTTTAGTAAAAGATCTTTATATTTCGGACGGTCTTGATAAATATTTTCTAAATGTGTATTATCGTTTACTAAATATTTTAGACTATTTAGGAAAGTCATCCTATATATTTATGAAAGTCTTCCTAAATGTGTATGATCATTTCATAATCTACGATCTTACACATTTATTATAACATTTATAAATGTGTAGGAATGTCTTTTTAAATAGTATGAAATATATATGCAACGAGAATACTATTTAGGAAGGCCTTCCTAAAAGATGGGAAAAGCTTCCTAAAAATCTATCTCTCCTAAAAACCCTAAATGTTTCTATGGCCGCCACCACCTGATCCGGCCTGTCAGAGCCTTTATTGCTTTTCGCTTTCCATCCATCTTCCCCATCTACCTCGTTTTTTTCTCTCATCTCGTCTTTTACCCCTCTTTCTAGATCTGAATCTAAAGTATGCAGGTCTTCAGTCACATCATTCAGATCTGGTGTTGCCAATGCCAGATCCGCACTCATTTCTAATATCTGCCATACTCTTCAATCGATGCCGTCATTTTCAATTTTACACTCGTTTTCAATCTCACACTTGTGATTGATGAAAATGCTAATCGTCAGAAAATACTCTTCAATCCCGATTTGAAATTAGAAACTGGGTAATATCTAAAAGATGAAGATCACGATTTGAAATTTAAAACTGGGCAAAGATGAATTCAAAATCGCCGGCTTAAACAGGTTTAGCGTCTTATTGTAGTGAGAGTAATAAGGTCAGTTTAAGATGAAATATGTTATGGGTGGAAATGTTTTAGCGTGTGTATAGGAACTAAAACATGATTTCATGTTAAATCAAAGAATTTTTCTTTCAGTACTGTGGATTTTCATGATATCATAGATAAAAAAACTGAAAAAGCTTATAACGTATCTTTTTAATCTACTGTCTCTCATTTCTGTAACAAGTAGTCTCGACTCATTGGCAAAGAGTCATCTTCTTTCTATTATTATAATTAAAGTTTAAGTTTAATATAACCAGTGTTTAAACAAAAAAAAAACTTTCATAGTATCAAAAGTCCTTCTTTTCATCGTATGAAATCTTAAATATTATTTAACAAGTAACTTAAATAAAAAAAATCTGATATGTTATAAGAAGAACAAATGTCAGTGTTTTCTAATGATGATCTGGATATGTAATATGACAAATTTTCTAAAATAAACGAAATGTTTTGATTGACTGAATTATAATTAACTAAATTATAAAATCATAATATAAATACACTAGATTATACAGTATAACTTTTATAAATTAATAATATTAGGACTCCCAAATTTTATTAATAGAGCTATTAATTACTCGATAAATTAATAATCAAATAATATTTTATTAATTTATAGAGATATTTTTGGTTCGAATTCTTAGTGTTCATCAAAAGATAAAAATCAATATTTTCAATGTAAAGTTTATTCAGAAAATGTTATAACAATGAATTTGGAAGATAAATCAAACAAATTTATAAACTTAAAACAACAATATAATCATATTTTACTATATTATATTATTTATATATGTTTAAATTTATAATTACTAATCTATATTATTATTATGACCAGATTTTTACATAGGAGTTCTAAAAATATTATCTTATTTAAATTTTTTAATTTTTACACTGGCCAAACTTGGGAGCAGCAAATTTATTAATTTATAGTGATTATTAATTTACTGAGTATTAAGTTTTAGATATTTTAATATAATACTAAAATTAGCAAATTAAAATAACAGAAAATGGTAATTGTTATGATTTCAAATGTTTTACATATATTCATAATTGATTGCATAAAATATGATTACAAAGTAATAGTAAAAATAAAAATATTTGTCTACAATTTTGGTTTTTTTGTAAAACTCTTTTGCTTTGTTTTGCAAAGTCATTTAAAAATTATAAAAAGCAAATTTTATAATGAACACATGCGTGCAGGCCAACCATAAAAAAAAAAAATCTTTATCAATCCAATTCCTCAATAATGAACGAAGGGATGAGCGGAGATGTGCCAATTTTTTTTTATAAAATATAATTTCACAAATTTATAATATTTTTTTAATTTTTTTATTGAAATAGAAACATTAATACTAGATTATGCAATCTACTATACGTATTTTCATGGCGTAAAGTAAAATATTATAGTTTTTAATTCTTTTAGACACTACAAAAAAAATTGAATATTGTGACAAAAAGATTGTGACAAATTATTTTGTTATAATACTATGACAATTTATATACAAAACTGTGACAAATTTATTTGGTAATAAAAATGTTACCATTTTGTCATAATATTGTGACAGATTCAAAAGTAACAAATTTTTGTCAATAATTGTGACAAGTTTGTTATAAAATATATAGTTACAAATATTGTTATGGATTTGTGACTAAATCTAATTACTATATTATATAATTTTGATAACTAAACTTAAGTCACTCATAGTTACAAATATTTTATAAGTATCTCGTCACATGTAATTACTAATTTGTAATGTTTACATTAAGTCATAATATTATGACGTAATTATTACCATTTTGTGATAGTATATAATAATTAAAAATAGTATAAATGATATAATAAAATATAAAAAATAATATTCTGATTCATCATTAATTAATCTGAAATCAGAATTTATATCTTTAACCTCAGATCTAATTTCTATTTCTATTTTGATGCAAATAATCAGTTTGAACAAGAAAACCATCATTTTCATATTGCATTACATTGAAATCCAATTTTTGGTTAACTAATATTTCCTTCCTCACTTGTTTCAAAATGGCTGCTTTAGTGGTATTTTTTAAAACAAAACAAATATACAAAACAAATTCATCACTTGTAAAAAATTTCAGTTATTATCATATTATATCACATACTAACCTTAAACATAATATATAATCATCATACATATAAACAAAATCCAACACCTATAAAAGATTTTTACAAAATTTAATTATAATATTTTCTAAATCATAAACTCTCTAGCTATCCAAATCCTAAAACTTAAGTCCCAAAATTTAAATAAGGAACTCTAACTCTTAATCAAATTTTACACTCAACTAAATAAAAAACTTCTAAATCCTTTAACCATAACCAAAATACAACACTTATAAAAGCTTTAGAAGAAAATATAACTATTTTCTAAATCCTAGTTCCTTAACTTCATATCCAAATACTTAAATCTTAGATCCAAAATTATGAACTCTTTAAAAAATGCATAAAAAAAAAATTGATGACAAACAAAAAGAAAAACTGGAAAGCCTAGAAATAAGAGAATAAAAAAGTTGATTTTCTATTGGTTAATCAAAAAAAATAGGGATCACACTTCTTGTATTATCTACCGTTGATAAGATGAAATCTAACGTACACAAATATTTTCTCTTTTTTCCCTTCTTTTTCTCTTCTCTTTCTTCCTCATAATTTCTTCTTCTCCTCTCTTTATTTTCTGTAACTTCTTCTATGGATTACTCTTTGTCCGCTATGGTGGTGTTCAACCGCTGGGAGATAGATGAAGACACAAAGACCAATGAAGGTTGCATTACGGTATTCGACAACGATGATGACGAATAACTGGTGAATGTGGTGGCCGTAAAGTTTAGAGTGAGCAAATTAATTTTGTGCATCAAATGGTGAGTCCGGCGGCCCTAAGGTTTAAAGTGAGCAAAGTAATTTTGTGCATGATTTTGATTCAATTTAAGGCTAATAGTATTTATAGTTAAGTCTTATTTGATTTTGCTTCTGATTTCAGGGCTTGATCGAGAATTATAAAGAGCTTGAAGGCTATAGTATCACGGTTAACGAGGCTCAGTCAAGAGACATCAATGATGGTGGTGTTGGTCGCCATAGCAACAGTGATGATGGTCGTTACTACAGCGGTGGTTGTAGTAGTGCTTACCGCACAACGATAGTGGTAGATATGGGAGAAGCATGATGGATGAAACACAATGACAAAATATTTTATTTTTTATTTTTATGTTTTTAAAATTTAATAGTGTATTATTTTAGTTTTATTGTATATATTATAAACTATTATTATCAATAAAGACTTTTTTTAATTACAGATCAACTAAATAAATAATAGAATGGTAATTTAATATAAAAATATTTGTCATATATCATTTCTGTGATTATAATTTAACAACTAAAAATAACAAATTTGTAACATTATTTTATTAGCAATTTATAATGGAATAGCGATTTAAATATAGTAATACTTTATGATAAATATGTGACAGTTTTTTGTCATAATTTATGACATAATTGTAACAGTATTTTTTTGTCACAGATTGTAACATGTTCTGTGACTATTTTAATTTTGTCACAAGTAGTGACTAATTGTTACTGTTGTTAATTGTCATAAATGTTTTTGATGTTTTTGAGACTAAAATAAATTTGTGACGTTTTTATTGTGATCTTTTATAATTTGTAATATTATTGTCATAATATAAATTTTGTGACAAAATATTTATATATTGTGACAAAACAAATTGTAATAATATTCATGTTTTTTTGTAGTGAGAAGTTCTTTGTAATTTTTGTTAATATTGAATATAAATTTTAAATTGAAACTGCATAAAAACGTTAAAAAGAATAAGAAATCTTGATAAAATACAAAAACAATAGAAACCATTTTCGTGGTTGTTGTTAAACACCAAAAACTGCACCGTGTAAAAATATATTGTTTGTGGAAAGTATCGGAAAAACTAATCAAAACCTAAATATCATAATTTTATTTCTAACTCGTATATGCATGCACAAACATACGTACTTAGTTCTTTTTAAAATTCAAAACATACATTATAAAAATATATATTACAAAAATATACTTTGTTATTTTTATTTAACACATAAAAGCCACTCTTCGACTTTTCACAAAATATACATGCAAATATGAATATTATTTGCATGAAAGTCAAAGTCGCATACTGTGCATGCATTTTGTTAACTTTGATTAATTTATATTTGTTTTTTAAATCTCTATGTGCGGACCAACCATATAACCATTCTTAGGATAAGTAAAGATGGTAAAATCTATTTTTTATTAATTTGTAATAGGACAAGAAATAAATATATATATATATATATATTAGCAAGATTATATTCTGTAAGGAGAAAATGAAACATAGTATAGATAATATTCAAAAACATATTGTATGAATTTAATTATTATTTAATATAAATTTTACATGTGTAATTATATTTCAGTGTAAATGCTAGGAAAATATTTTTTCAAATATAAATAAGTTTTTAAAAGCACCAAACGATATGAAACGTTTGGTTGATTGTTGTTAAATATTAAAACTGTATTTGTATACGAACATAGTATTTGTAAAATGAATGAAAAAACTAATCAACACTTAAATATTACAACTAACTGTAGAAAAAATCATACCTGTATATATTTTTATTTTTATTATATCAATATTTCAGGTGAAGAGAAAGCATACATTAGCTCTAACAGCATTATTCCTTCAGATAAAGATACATTGAATATTGTGGACTACCTAACTGAGTTTTTAAATAGCATCAAAGTTTCTGAATTACCGAAACATTGCTTAAAAGTAAAGGTTTGTGCTCCAGTCATGTGTCTTCGTAACATTGATCTTATCAGTGGAATATGCAATGGAACTAAATTTATTATTACTCAAATGGCTTGATATGTGGTTGGATGTAGAATTATAACGGAAAATAAGAATCTGAATGGCCAAATAGTTCTAATCTCTATGTTGTATGTGACACCACGAGACACAAGGTTTTCTTTCAGAATGCGTCGAAGATAATTTTCTTTGGCTTTAACTTTGCAATGACCATCAACAAAACCAATGAAAATCACTTGAGAATGTCGGTTTGTTACTAGCTAAACCAGCTTTCTCTCATCGACAGCTATATATTGCATTTTCTAGAATTAAGTCTAAATCCGGGCTTATAGTTTTCATAAGAGACAAAGAAGAAATTGTGTAAAAAAAACTATAAGCGTTGTCTACGAAAAAATATTTCAAAATTTTGCTTAGTTTTTATGCTTTTGATATATTTTAACTCTACCTTTTTATATGTTTTAATATTTTCTGTTTATTTAGTTATCATATTTATATTTTATATTGAAATATATAACAATTTTCATTTAATTTATAGTTATGTTGTTATATTAAATATTTATATAATATTATTACTTAAAAGATAATTAATTATGTACAAGTAGTAATAAATCAATATACAATATTAATCATATATTAAACATATAAAATATTTTATAGACCCATAATCATATATTAAATATAAAAAAAAAATTAGTTCGCACATGGTGTCAATCGATCACCTATTGTTAAATATCTGCAGTTCACCCAAAACATCTCATAAAACAAAACTGAGGGAATATATGTTTTGAAACAACATTTTGATTCACTCATTGATAACTCAACGAGAACTCAACTCTGTGAAAACAATGTTCATTGACATTGTACTACTTTTAGATTGGGACTGAAGACTTCCAGTGAAAGCAGGAGCGTTAGGTAAAGGAATGATGATAGTCTCACTGCCAAACCAAACTAGTACTGAGCTCATGGTTGGTCTCTTTGCTGGATTCTCTTGAACACATAATAAACCAATCTGAATCAACTTAGTTATCTCGTTCATCGGATCTTCTGCCAGTAAAGGATCAATTATAGTCTCAGGCTTTCCTTCAACCCATCTCTTCCATGCCTGCACCAAGAAAATATGTTCTTACTCTCTCTACATATGCTAAAAAAATTATGAAGCAAAGACTCATATAATGTGAAAGAAGCTTACAAAAGCTGCAAGTCCTTCTCCCTCAAAGCTATTGTTTCTTTCCCCACTTATCATCTCTAGAAGCATAACACCAAAGCTATATACATCAGATTTAGCTGATATTTGACCGTGGTTCAGGTATTCAGGAGCCATATATCCACTGCAAATAAGAAAAAAATCATGATTGTTTGATCCAAGAATGTCTCTAACATTCTGTTAAAAAAACAAAAATATCCAAAATGATCTATAACGAAAAAATAATGTGAAACATACATTTTTTACTCTAAAAAATATATTATCAATATCAGCATTACTTTTTAGACACTTTTCCAAGCAAACTAATGACATACTAAATACATAACAATAGCAAATTAATTGGTTATACAATTCAAAGTAGATTAAATACATATTAATGACAAACTAAATATAAATTAATAGCAAACTAATTTCAGACTGAGGCTATACTTAGAGACCCATTTTATACTTTTCCCTATAAAAAGTTCTCTTTTCACAATAAAATTGCCAACAGACTGTCTAAACAAATGACCCAAAAAAATACTTATATGTAATCAAAGTTTATTGATATGTTCTTACCGAGTTCCAGCTATCCGTCTTGTTTCAGCACGAGTCTCATCAGTGTCGAACAACCTTGCTGTCCCAAAGTCTGCAACTTTAGGGTTCATCTCTGCATCTAGAAGGATGTTGCTCGCCTTCAAGTCTCGGTGAATAATCTTCAGCTGAGAATCTTCATGAAGATAAAGAAGACCTCGAGCAATACCTTCTATAATTCTGAACCTCACCTCCCAAGTGAGAAGCGAACGCTTCTCTTTATCTGTGGATTTCAGAGAAAACACTCTTTTGCTAAATTTTTCAAGAAGTATTGTAATCAAAATGCAGCGTCTTAAGAAGACTCACCAAAGATAAAATTATCAAGACTTGAATTAGGGACAAGCTCGTAGACAAGAATCTCTTCATCTCCTTCATTACAGAACCCAAGAAGCTTAACAAGATTCCTATGTTGGAGTCTTGTCAAGAGTGAAACCTCATTCTTAAACTCCATATCTCCTTGTCCTGAACCTTTTGATAATCTCTTCACCGCTATCTCTTGCCCGTTTGGTAATCTCCCCTGAAACCGGTTCTCAAGATCTGTTACTCTCATTCAAGACCCAGGGAATAACTCATTAATTACTAAAAATATTGTTACTACCTTATGAACCGTACCAAATCCACCTTGGCCAAGCTTATTGTCAGAAGAGAAGTCATCGGTTGCCATTGAGACCATACCAAGATTAAATCGTAACATAAATTGACCAGCAGAATCAGAGTACTCTGCAGTACCAACTAAAAAAATAATAAAAAAATAAGTCTCTTTGTCTCTACATCATGAGGTTTATTGGAGCACGAATGAAGGGTATACTTACCATCGGTTATGTAACTCATGTTGTTTGATTTTCTCCTCCGAGCATAGAGTTTTATGAAACCAATAAACACCAAAATATTAATGAAAGTAAGTACCACAATTATCACGATAATTCCGCTAGACCCTAAGCTTCTTCCTGCAAATTATTAAACTTTTTTTAGTATAAGAACCTCTTTATCATATACTTGCAAATTGTAGCAATGCTCTGGCTATCTTGTTTTACCTTTCTTGTTTGTTATAGAGCTCTCCTTTTCCTGAGCCTGAGGTCGAGGAGGCGCAGGAACTCTTGTTAAATTATCAAAATTACCATGGAAAGAATATAGATCCCACCTGAAAAAACAGCTCGGACGATTTACTTCTCCTCCTTTTCTTCCCCAATACTGGTTTTTATAAAGCGTCACGCAATCTCCCAAACATCTCTTGCAATCTTGGGAAGTTATGTCGGGTGTGCACTGCATCATCATGTAAACATTTGGATACTCATTGAACTCGGCTTTATCGGTACCATAGTACTTAAGTACCGAGGAAGTTTCAGTTTCAGTGGCAGCCTCGACGGTCCGGTTAACCATTGCGTCCCACTGATGTTCGAAAAGGGTAATGTTTTTCGATGGCTCGATACTATCTGGACTTGGATGTAAAACAGGAGGTCTAAGCTCGAGGTTCCCGTAGGTTGAGTGGTTTGAGGAGCGTACAAGACAAATTTCATCCTGTTTGTCCCACGTGAACGAATCCATGCGGTCTAGACAACTCGTTTGTATGAGTCGAGTCGCGCTTTCGACACAGTCGATACAAGCTTGCTGTTCGTAGCCTCTTGTGCAGAGGACAATAACGTGAACTCTGTTGGGACTTTTTCCGAGTGAAGCGTTGTAGAATCCACCATTGGCGACGACTTTGTTAGGAAGAGTAGAGAAGAGATTGTCGCGATTCTGAACGTAGCTACTGTTAGCGTTGAAGATGCTCCCGGCACACCCGACGGCGTTAACGACTTCTAGGGTTTGAATGAAAAGAAGAAGAGAAAAAGCGAGGAAGATCATCAAAGCAGGGCATTTCCCCATTTTAATGATAAAAAAGTAATTTCTTGTTATTGTTAAGAAGTGATAAGTTTTAGAGCTTTTTCAGATTTATATAGGTGAGATGAGCAAACGAGCGCATTGGTTGGCTTCCAGACTCAGAAGATTCTGGTCAGACAAACGTGATCGTTGGTCGTTGGCTGCTTGGTTATGATATGTGTATGTTCCACAAGTCATCTTATGGGTAAATGAAATATTAATATGAGCTGTACTTAGAACATTACTGAAAGATAGTTCTGATCCCTATGTTAAAGTTCAGTTAGCTTATGTTTCAAATTCAGTTATGTTCCATGTTGTTAGTTTCAAGTACAGTTTATGTAACTGAACTGGTCTTAACTAGCACTCGTTGATCTGCCTTGTAATTTAAATATAGTGGAATGAAGAAAGAGAGAAAAAACAAGAAAACAAATTCGTGGAAGGCCCCTTGGTATATCAGGAGATTTACTCTTTATTTTTCATCTCTCTGGTTTCATATTGTCTATTTATTACAGATAAAACGTTTATAGATTAAAAAAATAACCAACTTACAGATAAAATTGTGAAATATTTTTTGAAATAGTTCAGTTACAATTTCTAATCATTAATAATAGCTCACCTACTAATAATTTTTCCCTGTCTTTGTCATGTATCATGAAATGTAAGATATAAATAAATTTATTAAATGCCAAATGATATGGATGATTTGTTCTGCAAAATCAGATTCTTCAATTAGTTTCACAAAAACAACGATTTGTACTCTTCTTTGTGAAATTGGAAGATATTTTTTAGTTAGTATTTTTTCCTCTTTTTAGTTAGTCTTATATTGGTTAGCAATAGAAAATATAGAGCTTATAAAATAAGAATAAAAAGACTAACTAAAATGAATTGATAAGTGCCGAAAATATAAATCATATAACTTTTTTAAAACGGAAAATGTATAAAATTAGTAAAGGAGGTACATCGGAGTTCGTTGATTAATGATATACGGAAGATTTTGATTATGTTTTTCTATTTAGTCAAGTGGATTTTGATAATGTAAAGGTTGGTTTATTTCTAAGAATGCAAGGTCGTCTATATAATTGTTTTTCCCCCTTATGCAATATAGTAATTGAGACAAAGGTTTTGTCGTGCAGTATATATGTCCAAAAAATAATGGTTATTTATGCAGTTTGGCTAATTAAGACTTTTAGAAAAAGAGAAATTATATTATATATTCATGCAAGAAGCACCGTGATACTTTCATGAAAACTAAGACCTTTCAATTAAAAAAAAAGAAAAAAAAGTTATTCAAGAGTTTAGCTCATTGTGAGAGCAAAATTTTGAGTGGATGTAGATATTTATGTAGTTTTTAATTTGGTTTAAGTTTTTCGCTTTTAATTTTTAGTTTCACGTTTTTTTTAAGAAAATATGAGGCTAAACGAATTTTGTTTCAAATAATATAGGAAAGATAAAGCAAAAGCTAGATTCTCTAGTTTATAAAATGAGCTTCTTGCAAATATAACGAGAAACTCACTTGAAAATTTTGGTCAAAGAAAAAAAACGCACTTAAAAACTGCTACCACTCAATACATCATGATAATATTATTAAATATTAATGTACTTCAAAGGAAGTAGCGTTTCATGGAAGAGAAGACCAAGACTCTTCGTTCAAATGTGGACATAGAGGAATATTGATTTTATGTAATAAAAATATGTCATCCGTTTGGATTGACACATTATTTTTTTGACCCTAGTCCCGCTTTAAAGTTGGGTAGATATCTAGTTTTTAGATATTCATAAAAGTTTAGATGTTGGTGGTGTGCCCGTCGAGTTAATGTTGCAGTTGCACCATTGAGGAGTGTTTCGCTACTCATCGCTAGGTAATATAATTATCACACAAATCAGACATGTAGGATGAACCTAAAGCCACACCACTCCTATAAGCTATTCACTACAATATCTACTGTGCATCTAATAATCAGGGCCGACCCTGAGCATAACCTGTTGAAACATTAGCCTTAGGCCCCCACTTTTAAAAAATTCTCCATTAATTTTTATAATATATAATGTATATATAAATAATTTAACTAATGAAATATTTTCTTCTATAACTTTTGTTTTCCTCACACAGCTGCATATTCAAAGTTTATTTTTCTTCCTAGCTCTGTTTCATAATTTTCAGTGAATTCTCCATTCTATTAAACATTTTTCTTACCCATCATCATTGATATTTGTTTCTAAAATATGACTATCAAAATTTGATGAATGACTTTGCAAGACTAGTTTTCAAAAATAGTAGAATTTTATTACCTTTGGTTCTTTTAGAAAACTTATTTTTCTATTAAAAGTTTAGTATTTTTTTATATTTAAACTTATTTGTATGAGAAAATTTTTTAATTAAGTTTTTAGGATAAAAAAATTTTAATTTCATTTTCTATTTTGTTTCAAGCTCCTATAATCTCAGGGCCGCCCTGCTAATAATGATCGAAAAAAACGAAAGAGCACTAATCTATTATTCGTGACAAGACAACATAAGGATCCAAGTCACCAAGCTAGGTCAGACTTGACCCACTGGATTGACCCCCGTAAAGCGTATACCTAAGTTTGAATCAATATGAATTTGTATTGCTTTAGACTCAGTCAAACCAAAAAAATTAGATAACTTGTTTAAGATTTATTTCCTGAGACAAAATTAGTAGTAGCCTTTAGCCTTGTATTTTCGGCCAAATCATTTGAAACTACCAACATGTCGTTTAAATATAACAACTACCATTCATATATTGTATCTTTTTTATGTAAACAGATGTATCATATTGTCTTATGTGAACAATTTCATAAAAGCATTAAATGTACAATTTCATTGTCTAGGTGATTATGTTTGAGTATAGAAAAGGATTTCTCAACAAACACAAACGATTCTCTTCATTCCTCTGTATAGACCCGCTAGGCTATCTCATGTATATAGTTTCAGTAAGACTCCAAGAAGGAATGCCGTCGTGACATCACTATGTTCAAACTTTACACCACTAGTAAAAGTAGTCTGATAGATATGGGGAAAGGGTCGATTCTGGTCCGAACTATCTTCATGGTGAATATTTATACATGAACTATACGATTCCTACATGTTAGCGTAGAACTATACACCTAGAACCCAAAATGTGGGATTCATCAAGTGCATCACTACCCATTTTCCTCAAATTGATGTCTTTTAAATAATTATTCTTTGAACAATTTTTTTTGTCTGGGAACATATCTTTAAAAAAGTCTAATCAAAACCCGTTGGCCTTGACTCTATTCATATCTCTTGTCCATATATATATTGTTCGGAAGCGCGGAAACGACTGTCGGTTTTCTCCAGTGTCGAAGACGTTGCATGCCAATTAAGGAATAAGGACGTCGAAGTGTTTGCCTTGTCGTATACGTTAGCGAAATTGAGGGAATAAAACTCTTCTCCTTGCTCCTGACGTCACCATAAAAAGTGAGGGTTTCTAAAAAGTAGTTTTCTCTGATCAAACGATATGATAATTAAAAAAAGCCTCTACTTTCCTCTATTAATTTTATTTTATTGTCAATGAAAATTTCTTTAATTCAAGCCAAAATAAAGGTTTTGATAATCAGACGTTATATGTTTATATAGCTGGAAAGATCCGTCCTCCTTCACCTCCCACTTTATCTACTCTTCTTCCTTCTATTAACCATCAATGCCGTGCACACTACCTTCCTCTCCGGCGATGAAAATGATAGTTTTATAGGATAAGAAAGAAGAAGATGATTTTCACTTGATGTGTCTTGCTAGAGCGGATACATACAGAGAGACATATCAACGGCTAAATACTATTTACCAATGAATGACGAGTATATACGAAAGAGTGGTGATTGATATAATTAAACTGGCTACAAACCAGAAACATATTTGGGTCGATTTATTATAATCGTGTCGCCCACATTTCATCAAGTGATCAAGAGTTATATCTTGAAGGGGTGTATTAAGATTCATAGAGATTACCGTAATAAATTGTAAATAAAATCTGTATCAATTACGATTACTTTAATATATTCTCTGTAGAGGTTTCTAGAACTTAGGGTTGTGTCTACTTATACTTTGTACCACTGTCTTTCTCAATTTAATACAATAAGAATACTTTGTACTACCATAAAGGCAACATATTTATAACTCAACGACAACTCAAATCCGTGAAGACCTTGCTCATTGACATTGTACCATCTTCAGATTGGGATTGAGTCCATGTGAAAGCAGGAGCCTTAGGTGAAGGAATGGTGATTGTCTCACTGCCGAGCCAAACTGTTATTGCGCTCATGGTTGGTCTCTTTGTTGCATTCTCTTGAACACACAACAAACCAACCTGGATCAACTTAATAATCTCGTTACTCGGAGTCTCTGCCAAGAAACGATCAATTATAATCTCAGGCCTTCCTTCAACCCATCTTTTCCATGCCTGAACAAAAATAAATAAAACATGTGTTCTTACTTTTTAAAGAGGTTTGAAGATACAAAAGGAAGGACCAATAAGAAACTTACGAAAGCTGCAATTCCTTCTGCTTCGAAGCTATTGTTTCTTTCACCACTTATTATCTCTAGAAGCAGAACACCCTGAGATTTGTCCGCGTGCCAGGTATTCAGGAGCCATATATCCACTACACATATATGCAAATTAATTCATCCAATTAAGAATGTCTCAAACATTCTTTTTTAAACATCATATTTATATGTTTCTTATTCTTACCGGGTTCCAGCTATTCTTTTTGTTTCAGCTCGAGTCTCATCAGTGTCGAACAACCTCGCGGTCCCAAAGTCTGCAACTTTAGGGTTCATCTCTTCATCTAAAAGGATGTTGCTCGCCTTCAAGTCTCGGTGAATAATCTTCAGCTGAGAGTCTTCATGGAGATAAACAAGACCTCGAACAATGCCTTCTATTATTTTAAACCTCCCCTCCCATGTAAGAAGGGAACGCCTCACTTCATCTGCGGAGTTCAAAAAAACATTTTATTGCTAAGAGTTTCTAAAACTAATCGAAAATGCAGATGTCTTTGCAAGTCTCACCGAAGATAAAGTGATCAAGACTTGAGTTGGGGACAAACTCGTAGACAAGAATCTCTTCACCTCCTTCATTACAGAACCCAAGAAGCTTAACCAGATTCTTATGTTGGAGTCTTGTCAAGAGTGAAACCTCATTCTTGAACTCCATACCTCCTTCTGTTGAACCTCTTGTTAATCTCTTCACCGCTATTTCTTTCCCATTTAGTAATACCCCCTGAAACGGTTTCTCAAGATCTGTTACTCATCCAAGACCAAGATCTGTAAATATTTCATTATTACGAAAAAATTGTTATAACTACCTTATAGACTGTACCAAATCCACCTTGACCAAGCTTATTTTCAGACGAGAAGTCATTGGTTGCCATTAAGATCATACCAAGATCAAACCGTAACATATATTGACCATCATCAGAATCAGAGTACTCTGCACTACCAACTAAAATAAAAAGAAGAAAATAAGGCTTACTCTCTACATCATAAGGTTGATTGAAGCACAATAAAATAAAATAAAAGCAGGTACATTTACCATTGAATCTATTCTTTAATTTTCTCCTCCGAGCATTGAATTTGAAGAAACTAATAGATACCACAAGATTAAGGAAAGTGCCAACCACAATTATCACGATAATTCCCCGATATCCAATGTTTTTTCCTGCAAATTATTAACCCTAATTAGTCCGAAGAGAACATATTTATCATACATTTATCCGTACAATTTATGGAAATGCTCCAACTCAATTTATTTTACCTTTCTTGTTTGTTATAGGGCTCCCTTTTTCTCCCTGAGGTCGAGGAGGCGCAGGAACTCTTGTTACATTATCAAAAGCACCATGGAAAGGAAATAGATCCCACCTGAAAAAACAGCTCGGAACATTAGCCACGCCTCCTCGTTTTCCCCGAAACTGTTCTCTATAATACGTCACGCAATCTCCCAAACATCGCTCGCAATCTTGGGAAGTTAGGTCGGGTGTGCATTGCATGAGCATGTAAACATTTAGAAACTCGGTGAACTCGGCTCTTTCGGCAGCATAGTACTTGAGTACAGACGAAGTTTCAGCTTTTGTGGCCGCCTCGAGGGTCCGATTAACCGTTGCTTCCCACTCTTGTATGAAAAGAGTAATGTTTTTAGATGGATCGACATTATCTTGACTTGGATATAAAACAGAAGGTCTGAGCTCGAGTTTCCCGAAAGTTGAGCTGTTTGAGGAACGTACAAGACAAGAAACGCGGTCTTCTTCGTCACTGCCCCAAACGAACGTATCCGTGCTGTTTAGACAACTCGTTTGTGTCTCCTGAGTAAGCCTCTCGACACAACTGATACAAGCTTGTTGCTCGTATCCTCGTGCGCAGAGGGCAAGAGCGTGAACTCTGTTGGGATATTGGCCGAGTGAAGCGTTGTAGAATCCACCATTGGCGACGACTTTATTAGCAAGAGTAGAAAAGAGATTGCGGCGATTCTGAGCGTAGGCTGCGTTGAGGGAGCTTCCGAAACACTTGGCGGCGTTAGCAACTTCGAGGTTTTGAAGGACAAAAAGAAGAGAAGAAGCGAGGAAAATCATCAATGCAGGGAATTTCCCCATTATTATTTTTCTTTATCTATGATAACAACTTTTTTTCTTCTTGTACGTTATTTATTAAGATGTAATCTATTTTTGAGCTTTGTTAAATTTATATAGGCGAGATGAGAAAACGAGTACTGCGACTTCTAAAGACTAAGAAAATGCGTATTATTTCTAGATGTGCTAAGACTAGCTTTAGTCCATGGTAGGGGTAGGCGCAGAGTAGTATTACAGTTTGAATTCTATGCAGTGTTAAATACTGCATAGACTTGTAATGTACGGTTTGAATTTTATGCAAAACAAAAATAATTATCGTTTAATTATAGTTCTAAATCTGCTAGTTCATTTACATGTTGTCTAAATGAACTTCTTTTTATGTACGTCATACTATACTAAACAATATCATATTTTATCTCGTTTTATATAAAATGCTGAATTCTATTGTTAACTATCCTTTTGCAGTTTTAGTACTGTTTCATGCAACTGTTTTATGAATAAGTTTGAGTTCTATTTAAATTTATGCATTTTGTTGGAAAATTACCTTATAGTTGAGATAATCTACGATACAAATATAGTTTGTTTACTTCACGCATCTATATGATACAAATTACCTTCATTTTATTTTTCTGTAGCCCTAGGCTTCCACGCATCTATATAACTTCATAATTCCTTTTCTCCTTGTAGGCTTCTACGCGCTTGCTATATGAGATTACTGTATATTTTAAACAGTTTCGAAACCATTACTAATCTTTTGATTTTATTTTCATGGTCGTGTGGTCCATGGAGAGTGTAACTATCGGAAACGATGTCGTTTTCTCCCAAACGTATAAGTCTTGAGCAGATAAAGAGCCAATATGCCTTTAATTGTTTGAAAATAATCTCACTACCCCTCTCTTAATCTCAATGCCCTCCACTTATTCTTCTCTCTATTTTGCTCTCACCCTTATTGAATAAAATATTAATATCCGAAATTAATGAAATAAATAAAATGAAAAACAAATCCATAATATTTTAATTTAATTCTCAACTAAATCTCAACTACCTACGGACCCCACATCTTCATCTTCTTCATGGTCCCTTTCGCTGGTTGGCGGATTCTTCATTCCTCCTGTTTCCCAAAACCCAACATTCTCCATCTTGAAGCTATATGAGAACTTTATAAGGTGAGTCTTTTGCCACATTATCTCCTTTACATACGCTATAAATTTTAGAATAATAGGGAGTACTACACATTGTTACTCTTGGTCTTCCAATAGCGCCATTGTTCTGAATTTTTTGTGGATGAATGAATAATTGAAATTCTTTGCTAAGAGTTGTAGGTCGGTAAATAGGAGCAGTTATAATCGTCAAATGAACATCAAATCATCCCGATTCGTAGTAAATCGTTGGAGATTCGTAGATAAATAGAAATTTTCTGGGTACACGAACAGAGTACTACTAGACCAACTAGTATTACTAAGACATCAGGTATTACTGAGAGCAACTGGTATTACTGAGCATTGTTTAGAAATGGAAACAACTGGGTACAACTGGTATTACTGCTTGTATTAGTGAGAGAAATGATATGATTGAGACATATACTAATGTTATTTGTTATTTTTATTCAGGGGACAATGAATATAAGTCGTTTCACTATTATATGCTTCGATTATGGGGGATCTTATTCAAAGGAAGGTGATGTCATAAGATGGGTATCAAGAGAAGATGAAATTCACACCTTAGTGATGAAGACGTCTGTTGAGGATGTAACTTATGCTGGGTTGATCAGTGGAATATGCAGGAAGATGAAGATAGATGAAGCTAATACGCAGCTGAAACTCAGTTACTTTCCATTGGTAGTGGATCCTAAGCCATCATATATCTGGAATGATGAGAATGTTTTTGGCTACCTGATGCAAGTGAATAACGATACATGTAGAAGTGCTTTGCACGTGGAAATCGTGGAAGATGTCGATCAGGGTGTTGTGCGGCCTTCAAGAGAGGATCGCGAAAGTGTAAATGGTCCAGGTAATGAGCAGGTGTTTTCAAGTGGTATGGATGTTAATGCTGGTATAATTACTCTTCATGGTGGTGAACCATCAGAAGGCCATCAAGCAGAACAAAGAAATATATCCAGGGAAGAGGTTGATGATATTGAGTATGGACCTGCTATAGAAGAAGTAGCGGTAAATAATGGCTGGGAAGATGGTATTGAAATGATTGTAGGTCAAGAATTTAGAAGTAAGAAGACAGTGCAAGATTTAGTTCATGTAGGCTCACATCAGAATTGTTTTGAGGTTGATACAATCAAGTCTGACAAAAAGCGATACGTGGTGAAATGTCGCGAAGCAAAAAATGGTTGCAAGTGGTCTTTACGAGCTGCAAAGTTGATGGAATCAGATTGTTTCTCGGTAAGAACTTACAACAAGATGCATACATGCTCTCGAGCTTCTGCAGTGACAGTTAGGAATAAAAGGAAAGGGACACCGGGTTTGGTTGCATCTGTTGTGCATGAAGATTATCCGGGTAAATTTGACACTCCAACTCCAAAACATCTGATCGATATGGTTCAAGGACGACTTGGGGTAAAAGTATCATACTCTACTGCTTTGAGGGGGAAAAAACAAGCTGCAAATGATGTGCGGGGAAGTCCAGCCGAGAGTTACCAGTTGGTGTATTCCTATATGTACATGCTGGAGTCGATGAATCCTGGTACACGAACTTATGTGGAATTGGACGAAAACAAAAAGTTCAAGTACTTATTCTTTGCGTTAGGAGCTAGCATTGAGGGATTCCAAGCCATGAGAAAAGTCATTGTTGTGGATGGAACCCACCTTAAGACTGGATATGGTGGTGTTTTGTTAGTTGCTACAGCTCAAGATCCTAATCATCACCATTATCCAATTGCGTTTGGTGTAGTTGATGGTGAGAAAGATGCTAGTTGGATGTGGTTTATGAACAGGTTGAAATCAGTGATACCGGATGATCCTGAATTGGTGTTTCTTTCTGATAGAAACTCAAGCCTCATCAAGTCTGTGCAGGCGGTGTTTCTGTTGTCTCAACATGGGTATTGTATTCAACATTTGTCTCAGAATGTAAAAGCGAATGTCTACTACGTCAACAAGGATATATGCGTTCAGAAGTTCAAAGAATGCGCTCATGCGTATACAGAGAGTGAGTTCCTGACACTTTTTGATGCTTTTAGAACCAAGTATCCTTCCGCAGCCCAGTATCTCAATGGTAGTGTTCCTGTGGACAAATGGGCAAGATGCTATTTTCCAGGAGAAAGGTACAACATAGACACCTCTAATATTGTAGAATCTATTAATGGTGTTCTTAGGAAAGCAAGGAAGTACGCTCTATTACCAATGATTGATGTGATTGTTGATAAGCTGGCTGAATGGTTTAACAAGCATAGGAACAGTTCTTCTGAAGTATCAAGCACCCAGAAGCTTGTGCCTTATGTGGAGAAAGAACTGCATAAAAGATCACCGGAAGCGAAGAAATTAACGGTGCATGAGTTGAACGCCTTCTTCCTTGAATTCAGTGTCATTGGAAAAGACGGCAAGTGCTATTTGGTTGATATGAAAAGGAAAAGCTGTAGTTGCAAGTGTTTTGATATAGACAGATACCCTTGTGTGCATGCAATAGCTGCTGCCATCTTTATGAGCGGAGGCCGGGAACTTCATCTACAAGAGTTTTGCTCGAAATATTATTGGATGGAGCTATGGACATTAGCGTACTGCAGGACGATTTATCCAGTACCACACAGGTCTGATTGGATTATTCCTGATCATATACAAAACCTGGTTGTCATACCACCAGATTATGTCGCAAAGGAAGGAAGACCTCAAGAAAACCGGTTCCCATCAGCTGGAGAACACCGAGGAAGAGGGAGAGGGAGAGGAAGAGGAAGGGGAAGAGGAAGAGGAGGGATGTGGTCATATTTCTTTAGTGGTAATAGTGAGGCTGGTGAGGCTGGTGATGCTGTGTAGCTCGTTTGTGTTTATTTTGTGTAATCGGAATACTTGGAACAACTGGTGCAACTGATAGTATCTAAGATGGTTTTTTTAATGTATTCAAGAGTATGTTTGTTTGTAATTGAATTTCGAACATTCGATATGAAAAAATCTTGTATTAGTTTATTTAGAGTTATATTTTATTTTTAAAATTATTAGAAAAACATACATTCAATATGAAACAATCAAATAAAGAACATTTACACAACAAACACCATACACTTCTATTAACACTTTCTAAATACTAACCACCATATGAAGCCATCGACAGATACGATGAGTTTTAAACATTTTTAATGCATAAAACTCTTAGGCTTAACAACAGAATGACTAAAATCATCTGTAAAACTATAAACATGAAATTTATTGCGGAGTATAACTATATAAAGTTAAAAACACCCAAAAGTACAACTATTTGAAAAAAGTATAACTAAAAAACTACGGATTACTAAGTGTAATTTTGGCGGCGTCCACGTAAGCAAAAAACGGCGCACGTGTTATTTTGGTGGGGAGCGGGAAATTTTTGGAAATTCAGGACGGGTTTTCCCGGTTTAGGGTAAATTGTAGAAATCGGGGTCCTAGGAATTTCTTTCACTTCTCAGATTCGAGTTTCCTCCTCCCTTCTCTCTCTCTTAGGGTTCTAGGGTTCGTTCTTTCTCTCTTAGGGTCCTATCTCTTTAGGTTAGTCGATCTCTCTCTCTCTCTCTCTCTTAAAATGGATTCGGATTGTAGCTATCACTACACGGACAATTTCCTCATCGACCCATACGAGGAGGAGTTGAAGGAAGAGAAGAGGCGCCGCAAGGAAATGGAGAAGATGAAGCAGCATTCAGACATGGTTGGATTCGTCGCCGACGGCCAATATGGGATTCCGAGAAGATGCCCATGTGGTGGATCTATCAAGCACGATGTAGCTCCTTCTCCAAAATTTAAACACGATTTCGATACTCAACCAGGCAGTAGGTACTTCACTTGCACCAAATTTAAGGTATAATCTCAATAATTTCAGATCTGGGTTTTTTTCTGGGTAAAACTAGGAATACTAGGTATAACTATAATGGATGTTGCTCGTTTTTTTGTTTCTTTGCTAGGATGATGGACTCCACTTTCGTCAGCCATGGGTTTTCGGAGTCGAACAAGAGATTGAGAAGCTAGTTATGAAAGTTGAAAAGCAGAGCAAGACGATTGAAGAAATGCGAAAACAGATTCAGATCCAAGCCGAAGAGATAGCGAAGCTCAAGACTTAATGAATCTGCAATTTCTTTTAATTGTTGTTTTCATTGTTGTTCAAGACTAACGTTTCCTTTAATTATTGTTTTAATCAAATCAAATCAAACATTCGAAATGTTGTTTTAATCAAATCAAACATTCGAAATCCAAATCAAACAAATTAAAACACCATACCAAATGAAATACGTTTAAATCCAAACATTAAATCCAAACATTAAATCCAAACATTAAATCCTAACAACATAACAACATATCAGCATTCGAGTTTTTGTCCAACTGATAACCAAAATAGAAAATGTTATAAGTCCATCTAGACTATCTTTTCCTGCCCCTCTTGGCCTTTTCCTCTGTGTAAGGAGGTCGCACATGCTGGGAACGTTTTATCTTCCTCTTCTGGGGTTCGTCGGCTGCCTCTTTCTCCACTTGGGACTGTGAATCTTTTTGTTTCCTTCGATACACCTGCTTAACCACCGCGGAGGAAGATGTCCCTTCTGTCTGCAAACACAAATAGTTTTACTTAGTGTTACATAGTGTGACATCTCTGTTTTAGGGTATAAGAATTACATAGTTTTACTTACCTCCTTCGCTCCCTCTGCTTCCTTCGCTCCCTCTGCCTCCTTAGCTTCCTCTATCTCCTTAGCTTTAGATAAAACAGCAGCCACAGACTTGTTAGGGACCTTCAGCAATCTGCCTCCTACTCTTATAACACTGCTACATCGCATTATTGAAGGACAATTACCGCTTGGCTCTTCTTCCTCATCTGCCTCTTCTGCCTCCTCTGCCTCTTCTGCCTCTTCCTCCTCTGCCTCTTCATTCTGTTCTCCCTGCAAAACACATACAGTTAAACTCCCTGCAAAACACAAACAGTTAAACTCCCTGCAAAAGACAAGTTACCTCCGGTTCCTTCGCTTGTTCCTTCTCTGGTTCCTTCTCCGCCTCAACGCCTGTTTCCGCCTGCTTCCCTGCCTCCTTCTCTTGTTCCTCAACCCTTGTCTCCTTCTCCGCCTCAACGCCTGTCTCCGCCTCCTTCCCTGCCTCCTTCTCTTGTTCCTCAACCCTTGTCTCCTTCTCCGCCTCAACGCCTGTCTCCGCCTCCTTCCCTGCTTCTTGCTCTTTTCCCTGCAAAACACAAAGTTGTACTTAGTGTTACATAGTATTACTGTTCCGTTTAGAGGTCTAAGTCAACTAAATCTTACCTCTGCTCTTTCCGCTCCATCCGCTCCATCATTGTTATTCACATTAGAACGAGGAATGTAATCATCATAATTGACGTCCTCATACATGCTTCGAGCATCTAATTGCTCTTTCACATAGCCTTCCACTGCTGCAAGTCTTGTGTCGAACCCAGCAAACTTGTCATTCATCTTCTTGAACCCACTCTCCATTTCCGTCTTCAGCCTCTGTACGACCTCAACCAAGTCAGAGACGGAACTAGTGGAGGCATTGGCGGCATTCGCGGCATTCTCGGCGTTCTCGGCGTTCGCGGCATTGACGGCGTTGTTCGCGTCTTCTAGTCGGGTGGCCACGTCTTCTTCGTACATCTGTTCAAAACAGACCGGCTTGTCTTCATCTTTAATACACTTCAACCAACTATGAACAACAGCATCATCCACATCATCATCATCATCTTCTTCAGTCACTCGAGCCACAAAAGCTTCTTCCTCATTGTAAGGGACCAAGATGCTATCAATCTCCTGTGGATATAAACAAAGAGTGCAATTCCAATCATAAATAAATTAAAAGTGTGCAAATTTAAAACGTTTGAATTTAAAAGTATTACTGACCTTAGTTGTACCAAATGCTTCATTTACTTCCTCGAGAGAAAATCCTTTCATGGCGCTTTTTTTGAACTTGCTCTTGCACATCCTCGGACAAGTTTTCCTCGCAGATGGAACAACTTCTCGGAATTTCTTCTTCAGTGAAGGAATTGCTTCAAACGCTAGAAGCTACATATGCCACATATATTTCGAGTTAGCTTCAAATCTATAAAAATACAAGTACTACATATATTAATATTTACCTCCAAAGGAATGCAGAAGCTTGGATAAGTCCAATTTGATCCGCTAACAACCCCTTTAAAATGATCCACAGTATGCTGGATCTCTTCCATATTGTTATCAAAAGACAATCTCCCCCAGGGAAATGTCCTACACAAATGCAGATCACTGACTGCTCGTTGAAAGAACCGCTCCACACAAGTAGCATCACCTCCTGTCTTAGACTGCCCAATAATGACGCTTGATAGAAAGAAAAGGATGGCCATCCTTAACCGATCTGGAGAATATTTCATATTCTCCAGCTTTTCTTTCACATCTGAGTATCTTACTTTTTTCCCCGCCCCAAAGTGCTTCTCCACGAACTCCATACTGCCCATTTCCGAATAGTTAGGAGGATAGCTGCGACAGTTTAAACCGGAGATGAGGGCGTGTTCACGTAGACCATACCGAATGGGCACGCCATTCACAATGAACCAGGCTTCCTTTTTCCTCTCCGTAACCGCCGTTCGAAGAATCAGCAACCACATCCCCATTAACTTGTGGTTTGAGTCCTTGTGCATGTGGAAGAAATGTTTGAATTGGGGGTGATCCACAAACCAACTCTTCTCCTCTGGTCTAAGTGGATACTTTAATCCACTTAGCAGTAAATCCACTGCTTTCGAGATATAACACCTTGTAGACAGCTTGATCTTTTTCACGTACTTCGTTGGCTGGAAGTACATCTCCATCGGAAGCATTGGCTCGGTTCCCTGCAACATAGTTGTACCAAGTATTACTTTTTTTTCCCAGAAATTCTTAACATACGAAATGACCCTAGTTTTACCAGTTTTACTAAAAACTCAGAATATTACTAATTCGAAACAAACAATCAACAATCAATAAAAATGAAAACCTGATAGCCTTAATTTCTAAATTAGAAACAAAGACTCGCTATACAATCAATCACCCAAAACGAAAGTACTTTAAGCAAAATCGATACCCAAAACCAACGAATCCAAACTCGAAAACCAAGTAACAATGGCTCGGGTACATACCATTGAAGAATCGGACGCGCCGTCGTCCGTGACGGTTCGGCTGCTTCCGTCGCCTCCATCGTTGCCTCCTGCTTCTTCGTTCTCTGAAGATTCCGGGTCCGAGTCTTCATAGACCACCTGAGAGGTTCTCTTAGATCTTCGAACCTCCGATGGAACCTCATCAGTTAAACCATAATTCGGCCTCTTTGTACGCGCCATATGCCTACATGATCAATCCAAATCGGTTACAATGGAATCTATATCGACATCCATCTCACAAAACCGACAAGATTACGACACTTACCTTTGCTGATTCGCCAAAAATCGATTGCTGTTGTGGTGAGAGTTAGATAGTTTGACTTAGTTTTTCTTAGTAACTGCTCGTAGTGGTCCCGACGAACTAGGATCAATCGGGTCGTTTCGTCCGCTTTTTTTCTTTTAAATTTTTTTTGCCCTAATTTACTTTTGATCGATTGGGAAGATGAAGAGTGATTTTATGCGGTTTTTAACAGTTAGATCCGACTTAGGATCCGCGATATATGGGCGGATTAGGGTTTGGGTGGGTTTCTCTTGGTTGGGTCAGTAATTATGTTAAGTTTGTAAGGGCATAATCGATATCTACTCCTTTTTACTATTTAAAATAAATGTTATCAAATAATCCAAAAATAAGAGGGTATATTGGATCATTTTCGAACCGAGAGGGGCATCTCAGCCATTGATCCGTCTTGAGCGAACATTGCATGCACAGCGCTTAAGGACAATTTAAGTTCCCGACGTGTGGTTTACGTTATGATAAAGAAAAGTCCTTCCTTTCTCCTTCGTCACCATAAAAAGTCAGTAATTCTAAAAGGGTTTTCTCATTTGTGAAAACGAGATGATAATAGATTAGTCTCTCTCTTCTCAATTCTTGTTTGAGTTTCAAAGAATATTACAAATTAACATCTCTTTATTTAAAGCTAAACTAATTAATCGTTTTAATCAGTCAGTAATCAGAAGTTAATTGTGTATTTAGATGGAACAATCCGCTTTCATTCACCTCCCTTGTTATCTTCTCTCAACCATCAGTGGCGTTCAGCTCCACCTAACTTCTCCCCAAACACAACGCATAGGGCGAAAATCTCGCAGCTCTCTTGCCTTCTCTTGCTTCAAACGTGATCGCAGAAGGCGGTTTCTACAACGTTTCGCTAGGCGGAGTTTAGGCTCTTGCTCTTTGTCGAAAACACTATGAAATTCAACTTGTAGTATCTGCGTCGATAGAGTAAGTAGGGTCATCTGTTAACATTATATGTGACTGCCAAGGCAAAACAGAAGCATATCACTGGGATTCTGAAAACGTCTCTTGCCTAGTACGTTACTCAGATATCCCTACATTTGGCAAGCTAAAGCTTGAGCATCCGGGAATCTTCTTCGCTCAGCTAGAGTTTTCCCACCTCTTTATCTGATCCGAATCACCCAAGAGTTTAGCGCAAGGGCTAATCAAATACTCGAGGTTGCATCCAAGGCTGATGGGTCTTTTGTATTGTAGTACTATGGAGTCCTGAGTGCAGGATACAAGAGAAGTTCTTAGAACATCTCCAACGATTGGAGATGAAACTCTAGTTAATGTATTCCATCTTTAACTTATTAGTATAATATAATATTATAATTTAATTTTAAATATAAAAAAGTAAATCATTAACACAATGCCACATGTATAAAGAAATCTTTTAGACCACATGTATAATAATATTATTATTTATTTATATAATTAGATTTAAAATCAGTAAGAGAATGAACCATTTAATGATGGGAGAATTGCTGAATATGACTCAAAACTTGAGTTGAAATGCAAAACTAGACCCCCTATTGCATGTTTGACAAAAATAACTCACATGAGTAGTGAAATTACAACTTTAACCCTTATGACCAAACAAAAAAATGCCAACCTCAATTACTATTTTATCCCAGAGAAGTCTACTCGAGAAGTTAAGTAGACTTCTCGAGTAGACTTCTCCAAGAAGTCTACTCTTTAATAATATGTTTACAATTAATTTTAAAAATCATAGAAGATAATTTAATAAAAAAATTAGATACATAACAATAAATATATACTTTTTACACCTATTAAAAATAAAATTTGACAGAAAATAATCAATTTAAATCATCATAGATAAATTAGGATAAAAATCAATAGTAAGAGACTTCTCGAGTAGACTTCTCGGTTTCTCGAGTAGACTTCTCGAGTAGACTTCTTGGAGAAGTCTACTTACACGAATCTTTTCCTACATATATAAGGAGAATTTAACCTAATTGTATTAACAACAAAGTCTCTCTCTATCTAAAAAACGCCTCTCTCTCTCTCTCTTCTCCCTTCTCTCTGGCCATGAATTTCTTCTCCTTCCTCTCTTGCTATCAATATCCTCTCCATCCTCTCTATCTTGCATTCAACCTCCTCTCACTTGCAGGTTATGGTAGTGGTAAGCAAATCTGAGCTTTTCTGTTCCTCTTTTTATTTGTTTTGTGTTCATATTGCAAATCTGAGATTATTATTATAGATTTGAGCTTATTGTTGTAGATCTAAGTTTATTTTTGTAGATCTGAGTTTATTGTTGTGTAAATTTTGTAGATTTTGTTAATTTTTGTTATCATTGCAGAGCTGAATTTTGTTGATTTTTGTACAGATCTGAATGTTATAAATATAGTAGATTATTATTGTAGATCCGAGCTTATTAGTTTACATTTGAGCTTATTATTGTAGATCTAAGTTTATATTTGTAGATCTGAGTTTATTGTTGTATAAATTTTATAGATTTTGTTCTAGATCTAATTTTTTCGTTATTGTTGCAGAGCTGAATTTTGTTGATTTTTTTTGCAGATCTGAATGTAAACTTCTCGAGTAGACTTCTCGATCTCGAGCAGACTTCTCGAGTAGACTTCTCGATCTCGAGCAGACTTCTCAAGCAGACTTCAGTTGCATACATAGTTTTCAGAGATTTTAGTTTACTAGTCATTTCTTATGCCAATTTTAAGATTTATAATTAGTGATCCTTAAATGTTTGTTTGTTTAGAGGGTTATTTTCTATGTAATGTTGAATTGCATTGAATGTTTTGTATCAAATTCCTAAATTATCTATGTTTATCTATTTTACAAAATAGACTTCTCCTGTCTCGAGTAGACTTCTTAAAGACATTAATTTTACATTACTTATAAGTGATTCAGAGGGACATTTCTCCCATTTATATCATATAACTTGTCAACCGAGTAGACTTCTCTTGTCTCGAGTAGACTTCTCCTGTCTCGAGTAGACTTCTAAAAGACATTAATTTTACATAACTTAAAAGTGATTCAGAGGGACATTTCTCTCATTTATATCATATAACTTGTGAACCGAGTAGACTTCTCTTGTCTCGAGTAGACTTCTCCTGTCTCGAGTAGACTTCTAAAAGACATTAATTTTACATAACTTAAAAGTGATTCAGAGGGACATTTCTTTCATTTATATCATATAACTTGTCAACTGAGTAGACTTCTCTTGTATCGAGTAGACTTCTGAAGTAGACTTCTCATTGTCTCGAGTAGACTTCTTAAAGACATTAATTTTACATAACTTAAAGGTGACAACATTCACCCTCCTTTGCTATTCGCCCTCCTTTGCCAACATTCACCAAGAAGCTCACCATGTGTGCAGCCATCTCTTAAGAAAAACATTCACCCTCCTTTGCTATTATCCACCTCGAACTGCCACACTGATTCACTCTTAACCCATTCTCCATAAACAGCGGGTATGTGAGCCATTCTCTGTGAAAAAAGAGCAAAATCCAAACCACATTAGACATCAAAATTGCATAAGTAGACTTCTCTGAAAGTCGGATGAAGTCTACATAGTAGACTTCTACAGTAGACTAAGAAGTCTACTCTTAATAAGCTAAGTATCATATAAAATATGAAAATTCATTCGACTATACCTATAAAATATAAACATGCAAAACTTATACATAAGCAAGAAAACTTAATAACAAAAGCTTAGGATCACGAAAATCTTAAAAATTCGTTATATATTGTATAAAAATGATTGTTTTTTTAAAAACACGAAAAGTAGACTTCTCGGATAAAAGTAGACTTCTCGCAGGTTAGTTTTGCAATTGCCAAAATATTAGTAGACTTCTCTATGAAAAGTAGACTTCTCCGAGAAGTCTACTTTCGTAAGTAGACTTCTCGCAGGTCATTTTTGCAATTGCAAAATATTTGACTTTTTGGTCAATTGCAAAAATGACCTGCGAGAAGTCTACTCTGAAAAGTAGACTTCTCCGAGAAGTCTACTTCCATAAGTAGACTTCTCGCAGGTCATTTTTGCAATTGACCAAAAAGTCAAATATTTTTCAATTGCAAAAATGACCTGCGAGAAGTCTACTTGCAAAAGTAGACTTCTCGGAGAAGTCTACTTTGCATAGAGAAGTCTACTCTACAAAGTCAAAGGTTGGTCAATTGCAAAAATGACGTGCTTCTAAAGAAGTCTACTCGAGAAGTCTACTCTATTTTTTTTTGTTATCAAAGGAAATTGAGTAGACTTCATTCGGACCAAAAGAAGTCTACTTTTTCATGCGGTCAATTGCAAAACTAACCTGGGCGTTGACTAGTAGACTTCATTCGGACCGAGAGAAGTCTACTTTCGGAGTATTTTCGTAAATAAGTGAGGAAGATGAGGATTAGTTGGTCATTTGGATTTCCGAAAATAAAAGAAATTAATTAAAAATAATGGCAATTTCGTGAATAACTGAAACTATGAAGGATTGTTTGGACACAAAATGGCAAATGTTGGGAAGGTGATTTTTGTGGGTTAGATTTGCAATTCAAATCAAATTTTAAGTCATTTTTGCAAGAATCCCTTTAATGATTGCCATGTCTGAGATACATTTCTCAAGGTTGTTACTTGTTTCTTAGAAATACGGTTCTCTCTTTGTTTTTTTTTTCTATTTTTTTTAGGGTTAATTTGTGATATAACCACATTACACCATAAACTAAACAATATAATCATACTAATTTCATAATTCATTCAATAACCAAAAATCCTAACATATGTTTTTTTTACCCTTCAAACCAAATTTATAAACACATTATTATACTATACTATATCAATTTATACTGCTATACTATACTATTTATAAAATATTTGTTTCATATATATTGTATAGGAAAAAGGAGAAGATGAGAGAGGACGGGGGAGGGAGGTAGGGAGGGGAGGTGGGGAGGGGAAAAGATGGGAGATGAAGGAGAGGGGAAAGGGAGGAGGAGGAAGAGGAGAAAACAGTAAGGAAAAGTGAAAGGGAAGAGGAGAGAAAATAGGAGGGAAAAGAAAAAAATTAGAAGGATAAATTTGTATATATTGTAGAATATATACAAAATATCATAGCCATTATTTTTTATGGTTAGTTTGTATATTTTTGAAATTTATATGGTTATTTGACCCAATTTTTCTTTTTTTTATTACTGAAATACTTAACCAATACTACTGATAAAAATGGTTTTATTTTATCTCTCAATATGGTTTTCTCTCTATTTTTTTAAATAATATTTTTAATGTTGAAATAGGGGAAGACGTACCTTGATGAGATCTCTATAAGTTTTTATTGGATATTTTAATAATTAAAAAAAATATATAGAAAAGGTATAAAAAAGAGAAAATCTTTTATTCTAGAAACTTTTAGATATTTTACCCTAATGATATTTGTTTGTATGTATAATAAAACTTTTATAAATTAATATTCGATAAATTAATAATTACTATAAATTAATAAATTTTACCGGTTCAAGTTGGATGTAAAAATGAATAAAACTCGATAAGATAATAAAATTATAAATTTTCTAAAACTCTTATGTAAATATATAATCCCATTAATAATATAGATAATTATACATCTGTTTGGGAGAAAATTTCGGGATACCATGTGGAGAGATCTGATTGGTCGTCGGTCGTGTGGAGGAGATCTGAACTATGTGGGGATGGGTCAGCCTGTAACGAAAGAACAAGGAAGGAGAATCTCAGTGAACTGGAAAGGGGTTGCCCTTCCGATTATACTCCGACGCTCTAGTCAGAAAAGACCTGTGACTGGACAAAGCGTGTTAAGATATCGGAAGAACGGAGTATGGGGCGCTTTATCAACTCGAAGGGATCTTGATAGAGCTTTTGGAAGTTGTGTTCTTAGTGAAAATAAAGTTAGAAGATGAAGTTATCGTCCTAGATGTCTCTTCCTTCTCTTGTTGGCGTGAGGAGTGTGTTTTTATAGAAGATATCTAGTTTCGGATTGGGACCGGGTTCAGGTCTCTAGGTTCCCCATGTCGTTTTTACTTCTGTCCTTTGCCATGATTATCACCATTACCAGACTCTTCTATGCGTGTAGTCAGAGGGAAGGTTGTTGACCTGCTCCGTCTTTTCCTAACCGCTATCATTGCGGCCTTCTCTAGTAGATACAATGCATTTAATGCACCTCGAGTTCCTACCGCTTCTATTGCTCACACGTTAAACCCTACCCTTATGGGCCGTACTCATATTTTGCGGCCCAACAATATCTAAATATTTAAAATTATTATGTTATTATTTCACCTATTGGTGTTACATTTTTAACAGTCGCAATTTAGAATAACAAGAATTTATTAATTTACTGTATTTACTAGTATTAATTTATAAAATTTATACTGTAGCTTAAAAACAACATATTGATTAACAAATTTACAACTCAACGAGAACTCAGCTCTGTGAAGACCTTGCTCATTGACATTGTACCATCTTCAGATTGGGATTGACTCCATGTGAAAGCAGGAGCCTTAGGTAAAGGAATGGTGATGGTTTCACTGCCAAGCCAAACTGTTATAGAGCTCATGGTCGGTCTCTTTGTTGCATTCTCTTGAACACACAACAAAGCAATCTGGATCAACTTAATGATCTCGTTACTCGGATTCTCTGCCAAGAAACGATCAATTATAGTCTCAGGTTTTCCTTCAACCCATCTCTTCCATGCCTGAACAAAAACAAATAATATATACCGTTATAAGATACAAAAAGAGGACCAAGAAGACTGACATGTGAAGAAACTTACGAAAGCTGCAAGTCCTTCTGCTTCGAAGCTATTGTTTTTGTCACCACTAATCATCTCTAGAAGCAGAACACCGAAGCTATAAACATCAGATTTAGCTGAGATTTGCCCGCGTGCCAGGTATTCAGGAGCCATATATCCACTACACATATATGCAAATTAATTCATCACTGCTTGATCCAAGAATGTCTCAAACATTCTTTTTTAAACATCATATTTATATGTTTCTTATTCTTACCGGGTTCCAGCTATTCGTTTTGTTTCAGCTCGAGTCTCGTCAGTGTCGAACAACCTCGCCGTCCCAAAGTCTGCAACTTTAGGGTTCATCTCTGCATCTAAAAGGATGTTGCTCGCCTTCAAGTCTCGGTGAATAATTTTCAGCTGAGAATCTTCATGGAGATAAACAAGTCCTCGAGCAACGCCTTCTATAATCTTGAACCTCATGTCCCATGTAAGAAGGGAACGCTTCACTTCATCTGCAGATTTCAAAGAAACATTTTATTGCTAAGAGTTTCTACATGTAAGAAGAGTTTCTTTCGAAGTCTCACCGAAGATAAAGTGATCAAGACTTGAGTTTGGGACAAACTCGTAGATAAGAATCTCTTCATCTCCTTCATTACAGAACCCAAGAAGCTTAACCAGATTCTTATGTTGGAGTCTTGTCAAGAGTGAAACCTCATTCTTGAACTCCATACCTCCTTCTGTTGAACCTCTTGTTAACCTCTTCACCGCTATTTCTTTTCCGTTTAGTAATACCCCCTGAAACCGGTTTACAAGATCTGTTACCGATCACGACCAAGATCAATAAATAATTCATTATTACGAAGAAATAAAAAAACGTTATTACTACCTTATAGACCGTACCAAATCCACCTTGACCAAGCTTATTTTCAGACGAGAAGTCATTGGTTGCCATTATGATCATACCAAGATCAAACCGTGACATATATTGACCATCATCAGAATCAGAGTACTCTGCTGCACTACCAACTAAAATATAATTAAAAAGAAGAAAATGAGTCTTACTCTCTACATCATAAGGTGGATTGAAGAAAAAAAAGAAGAAGAAGGTACATTTACCATTGAATCTTTTCTTTAATTTTCTCCTCCGAGCATTGACTTTAAAGAAACCAATAGATACCAAAAGATTAATGAAAGTGACAACCAAAATTATTGCGATGATTCCCCTATACCCAATGCTTCTTCCTGGAAATTATTAACCCTCTTTAGTCTGAGAACTTCTTTATCATACTTACAAATTGTGGTAATTAACTCATTTGTTACCTATCTTGTCTGTTGTAGAGCTCCCCTTTTCCTGAGCTTGAGGCCGAGGAGGCGCAGGAACTCTTGTTACATTATCAAAAGCACCATGGAAAGAATATAAATCCCACCTGAAAAAACAGCTCGGACGACTAGCCATCCCTCCTTGTCTTCCACGATACTGTTCTCTATAATACGCCACGCAATCTCCCAAACATCGCTTGCAATCTTTGGAAGTTATGTCGGGTGTGCATTGCATCACCATGTAAACACTTGGAAACTCCGTGAACTCGGCTTCTACGGCACTATAGTACTTGAGTACCGAGGAAGTTTCTGCTTTTGTGGCCGCCTCGAGGGTCCGATTAACCGTTGCTTCCCACTCTTGTATGAAAAGAGTCATGTTTTTAGATGGCTGGATACGATCTGGATTTGGCCATACAACAGGAGGATCAAGCTCAAGGTTCCCGAAGGTTGAGTGGTTTGAGGAACGTACAAGACAAGAAACACGGTCTTCATCGTCGCTGGCCCAAATGTACGAATCCGTGCGGTTAAGACAGTTCCTTTGTGTATCCTGAGACAATTTTTCGACACAGTTGAAACATGCTTGTGGGTTGTAGCCTCTTGCGCAGAGGACAAGAGCGTTGACTTCGTTGAGGTCTTGGCCGAGTGAAGCGTTGTAGAATCCACCATTGGCGACGACTTTATCAGCAAGAGTAGAGAAGAGATCGCGGCGATTCTGAGCGTGAACTCTGTTGCCGTTGAATGAGCTTCCGAAACACCTGATGGCGTTTACAACTTCGAGGTTCTGAAGGACAAAAAGAAATGAAGAAACGAGAAAGATCATTAAAGCAGGGCTTTTCCCCATTTTTTTAAATCTATGATAACAACTTTCTTTCCTTCTTAATGTTCAAAAAAAAAAAAAAAAAACTTTCTTTCCTTCTTGTATTACTTCGTTATTGTTAAGAAGTAATCGGTGAGCTTTGTTATATTTATATAGGTGAGACGAGAAAACGAGTATGGGTTGACTTGTAAGGACTCAGAAAATGTGTATTATTTCTAGGTGTTCTTAAAACTAGCTTGTAGGGCTATATCTTTATTCCATGGTAGGGCTAGGGGCAGGGTAGTTGTTGTTTGACTTCCAACGACTAAGAAAATGTGTATTGATTGATTTGCAAAGATGGAAAAATGCAAAACGAAAATAAATTCTAGCAGCTTCAAATTTCTAAGAAAAAAAAAAAAAAAAACAAAGCCTGGTCTAATTTGGAGTTACTTTCCCCAACTCCATCAGACACAATCATGTTTATAGTCTAATAATCAACAATAATAGACAATGAATATATTTATCTTGCTTATAATAGTATTCTAGGTCACATTTGGGAAATTGCTTATTTAATTCCTCAAGTATTTGCAATCGGCAAATTTATTCCCTAATTATCATGTGTGCAGATTAAATCATCAACTTAGCGTTAATTTCGCAAATTTAGATATGAGAAAAATCAACGTTAAAGAAGAAAACAGAAATGTTACCGTTGACTTTCTCAGTCCAATTTTGCAAAGTCAACATATACTCGAGGAATTAATTTGTCAAATTAAAAGTTGGAGAATTAATCTGTATAATGACAAAAATTTGAGGAATTAAATGATCATTTTTTATTAAGAAAATTATGAATATTTTCATAAATCATAATTATTTGTAGAATAACATCAAATAATTATTTTTAAAATATTATTTTTATTATATTATATTTTCTTTGTTATGAATAAAATTTAAAAATTATGTGTGTTTAATTCCAGTGATTTTTTTCTTTACTGGCAAATTTTTTGGTTATCAACCAATGATTATTCTTCTATCATACGGTCATTGGTATGGTCCCTCATTAGAAGAAATAATTTTCATCAAATTATCTTATTTTCATCTATCTTTTTCAGTATATGGTAGTATTTGGTTATCAACCGATTATTATTCTCCTATCAATCATGATTATTTATTTTATTCAAATATGTGCAGAAAAAGAAAGGATAAGAGATCATATACCTTAATTACCTGTTAATTTTTCCAAAATTTTCTGAATTTCTCTGAAATTATCCAAATAAACGTCTTGAAGTTGATCTTTACCCAAATTACTCGGAGTTTTAGAAGAGATTTTGGGTAAGAAAATTTTCCAAATCCGTTTCATCTTATTGAATTCCCATATTTCCAATTCCCATCCTGAGTCCTGAAATTTTTAAGAACACATATATCTGCTTAAGTTATTTATGTTTCGAAAGTTATGTATACTGATTTTGTAATTTTGATCAAATATCAATGAAATTTTAAACAGAAAACATAATATAATAAAAATAATTTTTTTTAAAAAAAAGTATTTGATGGTATTCTACAAATAACTATGATTTATGATTATTAGAAAACATAATATAGTAAAAAAAATGTATTTGATGGTATTCTACAAATAATTTTGATTTATGAAAATAATCATAATTTTCTAAATAAAAATGATCATTTAATTCCCCAAGTTGTTTTATTTGTGCAGATTAATTCCCTAACTTTTAATTTGGCAAATTAATTCCTCTAGTTTATGTTGACCTTACAAAATTAGACTGAGAAAAGTCAACGGTAACGTTTTCGGTAACGTTTTCGTTTCTTCATTAACGTTGACTTTTCTCATGCCTAAATTTGCGAAGTCAATACTAAGTTGAGGATTTAATCTGCAAACATGATAGTTGGGGAATAAATTTGCCGATTGCAAATACTTGAGAAATTAAATGAGCAATTTCCCGGTCACATTTGTATAAAAGAAGAAACTATTCATACTTTTTCTTGCTTATAATAGTATTCTAGGTCAGGTGACCCCAGTAAATTTTAGTTATTCACAAATTTTTTTCATAGTTTTTAATTGTGATCCAGTCAAAAGTTTTTAGGTCAGGTGACCTCAACTTAGTATTGACTTCGCAAATTGTGATAAGTCAGGTGGTCCTAGTTTTAAATTGAATAGTAACTAGAAAAAGTTGTCAGTTTTTATCTCTTAATTGATTCTTTTTTAATTTATTGTAATATATGTGGGTAATGATACAAACCTTTTTTAAAAATGAATAGTAACTCAAAAAGTTGTCAGTTTTTGTCTCTTAATTATCATATTCTTTTTTTTATATATTGCAATACATGTTAGTAAGGTTACAAATGTATTTTTATAATAAATAGTAACCAGAAAAAGTTGTCAGTTTTTGTCTCTTAACTAGGTTTATAACTCGCGCTACGCGCGAGTCTGTATTAATAGTTTAGTTTAATTTTTTAAGGTATTATCTTGTAAATTATCAAAACTATAATAGATTTATAAAAAAATCATTTATATAAGAGAAATTAAAATATAATGTGTAGTTTTCTCGCATTTCTTTTTTATAAAATTTTAAATTTTATTATGTGAAATAATAACAATAACACCTATCAAATTATCCAACTTTGACATATACATACGTTTGATTTAGAGAAAATTGTTTTTGCTAAGATTTTGGTATTTTGTTTTGGTTTTCATAGGATTTCTACAGTTCTTTTTTCTTTAAAGTTTATGTGTTTAAATATTTATTTTTTTTTATTAAATGTGATGTTATGTACATATGCATTTATAATCCATGATTCATGTTGATTCGCATTTAGTTTTGTTAGGATATTGCAATGATCATGCAAAGCCATTTCTTCCTTCTTCACCAGGTCATCATGAATTTTAGCTTATATCTTTATTCAGTTTTCATTGAGATCTATGTTTTGCAGTCTAATATTTGATAATTTTAGTTTTTATACTTGTAAGATCGGCGGTGTGGAGTCTTCGCATTATTTTTCACTATTTTTATATTTTGTGTGCAATCTGTATGCTTTGATTTGAATATTTTATCTACAAATACCAATTTGAGTTTGATTCATAACTCTCTCTCATATTTTATTATTTAAATAAAATTTTAGAATGTATTACTCATATGTTATTAATGTTGGTTCAGATATAAGTAGTAACTATGTATAAAAATCAGATTTTAGAACATGTTAAATTTTGAATGTAAGGTTATTTATGTTGTGTTTTTCTTTGTTAGTTTTTAAAATCTGAAACACCCAGTGTATTAATCATTATATATTTTACTTCTGTAAACCTGTTACAACTTTAGATAGTTATTTATTGTTAAATTATGAATTTCTTGAAACTAATTTCAAATTAATTTTGTTATAATTTTTTATATACTTTACATCTTTTGATAGTAATTTTATACTTTATTTTTATTTATATAATTTGTTTTTGTACGTTTGATATACTTATGACTTATATTTGTTTTTATTAAGCTCTTTTGTTGTTTCCAACAAAATTGGTAACATAGACATCAAGTTAATTTCTTTTATACGAATATTTTTTCTTTGTTAAATTTGTTTTTTTATATTAATTTAAATTTAGTTATAATGCTCATTTAACACGTTTTAAATGTGCAATTTAATTTTTTTATGAACATTTCTCAAAATCGTATAGCATCATTTTTTTAGTTAAATTTTTTATGTTGATTATTAAAAATGTTAGCCAAAATATCAAGATAGTAAATTATAACATGTTGAAAGCTAAAAAAACATAACTATTTATAAAAATGTCCTAAAATTGTAATAAATGTTTATGTTTTTAATAACATTTAAAAAAATTTTAAAATTTTTTTTAAAAAATGTTTTATAAAAATATGTTTAATTTCTCATCATATCATAGTAGCCTTGAAATAGTTTAGTTTGATATTAAAGTATGACATGTATGTGCATGAGAGTGTACTTACCATGTCAAATAGTCAGTAGTTGATTCAACATTTTTGTCGAAAAAACATAAACATAATTATAAATATTTTTAAATGTTCTAATATATGTTTCAAAAATTATAAATTTACTTTCAATATGATAAGTTATATTATTATTTTTATATCATCTAAATCAATTTCTTCGAACTTGGTATGATATGCTGATATAATTTTTATACAAATATTTATCTGGATAAAATATAAAATTATAGCATAAATAAATAATTTGTCATTGTATATTATCAATCAACTTACTACTGGAATAAAATAATGTAACTAATATTATCTTCACAATGGCAAACTATTATTAAAAACTTGTAAGCCTTATTTAGCGCGTAACTTCTTTATTGTTTCATAGCTCTTGAGCCACCTACTACGATATTCTTCTTCCTCCGTCTCTCGATATTCCCAAGTTATTCTCATGGTCTCCATAATTTCAAATTAATTTTATTTTAATTATTTTGTTGATACTTTACATCTTTTAATAGTAATTTTATATTTTGTTCTAATTTATACAATTTTTATATAGTTGATATACTTAGGACTTATTTTTATTTTATTAAGATCTTTTGTTATTGATTTTCAAAATATGTAGCATAAACATCAATTTAATTTCTTTTATACGAATACTTTTTTTGTTTAATTAATTTTTCTATTAATTTTTAAGTTAATTTCTTTGTTTTATATATTAATTTAATTTGCTTTTACGATATCGATTTTTGTTTTCTTAGTTTAACTCTTTTGACACTAAATTTCCATTTAAATTTGAAGGATACTATATTTTAGTTTTTTAACATAAATTTCTTCTCTATTTGTTACTTATGGGGTGTATTGAAACTAAAATTTTAGAGTATTTGAAAAGATTTGAGTTTTAATGAAATTTTGGATGATTTTTTGTGGATTAGGGAAGTTGATATAATTTTTATATGAAATCCCACCTAAAACAATGAGATTTGGTTTTTCTATATTTTTAACTAACAAACTCCACCAAATCATTCAGAAGTACTCAATATTTTGTAAAATCCACTATTTAAAATATTTCCAATAACAGTGGATGTGATTTAGTTTTTACAAATTTTTGATTGAATAACATGGATGTTGAAGTGATTTTAATTGGTTTTATATAAATTTCATGTTCAATAACATAGATTTTAATAAGACAGTTAGAAATCATTAGTTGAATAACATGGAATCTTAAAATAACCACAAAATGTTCTAAAATTTCAGTTTCAATACACCCACCCCCTTAAGCTTTTTTATTATGATTTTTCCATCTATAACACAAAATTAATGTTTTTTCTTTTTTGTCAACTAATTTAAAATTAGAAATTTTCTTAATCTATATTATAAGTTTTAGCTTTTACATTATTGGTTTATTTTTGTTAGGTTAACTCTCTTGACATTATATTTCCATTTAATTTTGAAGGATACTATATTTGTTTTTTAACATTAATTTCTTTTCTATTTGTTACTTAAGGTTTTTATTTTGATTTTTGCATATATAAAACGAAATTAATATTTAAAAAAATAGAAATTAATTTTGTAATGTTTTAATCAAATTTAACATTTTATGTTTAATGAAAAACGCTGATGTTGACCAATCATATTGAGTTTTTTCATCTTAATCATATTTAACATTTTTTTGATTAATGAAAAAAAAATGATGCAAACCAATCATATTGAGTTTTTTCGTCCTATGTGGACGTCCTCAATGCACTTTGCCATCAACATTTATATATTACTAGGTGTTTCCCCGCACCTTGTGCAGGGTTCAATTAAAATTTTTAAAAAGTAGAACATTAATTTATTTATAGATAAATAAAAATCAGATTTTATAGTGATTCAAAATAAAACTTAATATATTTGAAAAAATATAATTTTTATGAGTATATTGTTTTTTTTGATAAAGAAAAATATATTATTTATATCTTATTTTTGAATATCTTATATATTATCCGATAAAAACTTATATGTATGCTTTGTTGTTTTGTTGCATTTATCAAACATGATAAATAATTATCTTCTTTTGATGTAAATTGGTAGATTAAGAATAATGAAATTCAAAGTTTGCATTAAAAATAAAATAGCAATCCAAAATGGAGTTTTAAAAGGGTTTAAATTATTTAAGATTTTACTTGTGGTCGCATAAATCAATTAGGTTAGTCAAAATGTTAGTAAATAAAACAAACAAATTAAAATTACTTCAATGAAATAATTAGGGTTTTTGTTATATATATATGCTAGTTACTTTATTTAGTAAACTGAATATTTTTATGATATTAAACTCGAATTTGGAAATCTAGATTAAAAAAATCGAAATCAGTTAAAAATTAGATTATATCAATTTATTAATTTTATTAAGGGTAATTAAAGTAAATTCACATAAAGGACAAAAGGTAATCAACTATTATAACTCTCAACCACAACCCAATTTGCTGTCAATTAATAATATGATAGATTGTCAGATTATTAGACCCCCCCCCCCCCCCCCCCCCCCCCCCCCCCCCCCCCCCCCCCCACATTGCAATTTCTCGAGTTTATTTAATGTTTTTAAAATATATTGAAATAATTATATATTAATTTTAGTTTTAACACGATAAATAACAGTTGGGTAAAATAACGATAAAGATTGAATTTATTATTACATGTAGTTAATTTAAATAAAATTTAAAATTTAATTATTAGTATATGTTAACTACAAATCATTATAAGAATTTGGCTTACTAATTTAAAATAAATTATAAATTTATATTTTTAATGATAAAAATGATCAAAATTATATATTATATGTTTTATTTTTGTAACGTAGTTTTTTATCTAATATTTTATATAATATTAACCCCGGTAAAACAAATGTCTAATTGCGCAACTGCATTGAACAATTAAGTTTTACAGTAGGTTAAAAGAATACCAAAATTATTCTGTGCGCTTCCAAATGATGTAATTGATCACACTTTTAGAATTGCAATTAATCGCCAAAATCATTATACTTATTTTCATCATACTTATTTTCATCAAAATGTAGTATGTTTTTATGAGCGATAGCTAACATATTTTGTCCTTCTTATAACATGGTTGTGCGTAAATTATTTTATTTTTTAGGGTTGAAAAACTCATATCTGTAAATAATTAGCACGCATCAAATAATTCAAAAATAAGGTGATTGATCCGGACGCATGTACGAATATGATTTGTTCGATAGATATATTAATTAGTTCTATTATTTAAGTGTTAATTAGTTTTTTATACATTCTGCAAACGTTATATTTGTATACAGATGCAGATTTAGTGTTTAACAACAATCATACAAACGTTTCATATCATTTTGTACCTTTTGAAACTGATTTATTTTTAAAAAATTAATTTTTCTATAATTTCAAATATAAAAGTTATATTAAATAATAATTAAATTCTTATAATTAATTTATTAATATTATTTATATTATGCTTTATTTTCTCTTATATAATATAATCTTGCTAATACATATATATTTTAAGTATATATTTTTTCTTGACTTATTGCTAATTAGACCAATATGTGTTTTACCATATTTACTTATCTTAAGAGCAGTAGATGGTTGGCCCGTACATGCATGCCTACCAACCATCTTAACGTTCTTAGGATAGATAAATATTTTTAAAAAGTTATAAGTTGTCTAATAATTAACATTAGAATTGGACTATAATCAAGATTAGCAAAAATGTATGCACGACAAGTTCGCATGCAATTTTGACCTTTTTGCAATTCATATTTGTGGAAAGTTGATGTATTACTTTTATGTGTTAAAAGAAAATAACAGATTATATATTTTGTAATATATATTTTATAATATATGGATGAAAATAACTTTTCTAATTAGAAAGAGATATTGCATTATAGGGAGTCTAATAATCTCACAATTTAGGAACAAAAACTGACAATTTTTCTATCTACTATTTATTTTAAAAATACGATTGTAAAAGAAAGAAAGAAGAAGATACTATCGGCGACAAAAATATTAGCACTGGTAACAGTGATACTGCGGTAGTGAAGACGATGACGATAGTGGTCACCATAACATATTGGTGCCGATAGTAATGATAGTGATGGCAGCGACATTAACACGAATGGATGTCAGGAACAATAATGTTAGTGATAATGCTGGTGATTGTTAGGTAAGTGGTTATCAAAATAATTTTGTATAAATTGTAAAGTTAACAAAGTTAGTTAATCAATAATTCATAGTTTTTTAAATGATAAAGAAGGTTGGCACGATGGGTATCACGATAACAAATTAACACGATCAATTTATGATATGATAACAAAATTTACTTATGGAATTCAGGTCATTTGGTTTGCAAAACTTTATTTTAACCAAGTGGTGGGGGTCTAGTGGTTCTCACTTGAGGAGGAGTTCCCCTGTTGGTCTAGGTCAGAGATCGATTCTCCTAAAGCGTGGAATTATTAGCAATTCTCATTTGGCCACACAGATAAGGGCATTTGCTTTTGTCCTATTTGAATCCCGGATAGAGAGTCTATCCATGGGTTGCACCTCCCCCAGGGATTAGTCTGGGTCCTTCGATAGGCCTGGGATTCCTTGAGTTATAAAAAAAACATTATAATTTTATTTGTTATTTTATAAAAAAGTTATAACTACCTTTTGTGTGATTTGTCTATTAATAAAATTGTTACCAGTAATAATATTTAGAAGAAAACAAAAACAATTTTAAATACCTGAAATGAATATAATTTCCTATTTAAACTGGTTAATTATTTTAATATTTTTTAAAGATAAAACAAAATAGACAATACATATCGTAAATAGTTATATTATGATGAATTCATAATATAAAATACATATTAGTTAAAATTTATAAATAATCATAAAACTTTTAAAAAATCAACTTCAGAGAAAACACTAAATAATTTTTTTTATTACCAAACATTATATAAAAAAATTTACTATTATATTTTAAGTAATGTAAAAATTATTTAATCAAAATATTTATTAAATCATTTATAGTATATACTCGCGCATACTGCGTATGAAAAACCTAGTATTTATAAAGTTGAATAATCTGAGGTTTGGACTTACAAATATGAAAACCACCTCAAATTTTTCTTGATTTGCTCCACCATATATTGGACCCGGCCTGTTCTGCCTACATATATTTTACGTTTTAGAGTTTCTTAGATATTATTTATTTGTTTTTTAAAAATATAATTATTTATTTACCTTTTATTTTATTTTATTTTTCTGTAGCCCCGTAGGCTTCCACGCACCTATATGAGATTCTTTTTAAATCTAATCAGGTTTTCTTTGTTTTGTTTAAGAAGTCTTTTGATTTGATGTCAATAATCGTGTGCTCGTTCAGAGTACATGACTTCAAAATACTTTAATATAAGATTTTTTTAATTAGTTTTGAAACGACACTACTAGACTTTTGGTCCAAGGAGAGTACATATGTATTCAGTTTTCTTTTTGCTGATCCAACACGTTACATAATAAATATAGGAAACGATATCGTTATTTCCAAATGTTGAAGTCTTGAGCAAACATTGCATGCACTTAAGGAAAATGAAGTTCTCGACGAGTCGTTTACGTTATGATAGAGAAAAGTCTCTTCCTTTCTCTTTCGTCAACATTAAAAGTCAGGGTTCCTTTTAGCAAAAGTTAAAAAGTCAGGGTTTCTCCACTGGTGAAAACGATATGATAATAGGTATTTCTCTCTCTTTCTCTATTCTTGTCTGAGTTTCAAAAAATCTTTAGCAAATCAACATTTCTTTATTTAAAGCCAAACTAAAAACGTGAAAAATTCTCGGTTATGCTTTTAGAGATGATAAGTGGTGAAAGAAACAAGAACTTCGAAACAGAAGGACTTCCAGCTTTTGTAATCTTTCTGATCACATTTTCTCTTTTCTTGTTACCTTCTCAATTTCTGCAAAGAAACGTATAAGAACATTTTCTTTTGATTCAGGCATGGGCATGGAGGAGATGGGTAGAAGGAGAGCCTGAGAGTATAATCGATCCTTACTTAAATGAACATCCGATAAACGAGACCATATAGTTGATTCAGATTGGTTTGTTGTGTGTTCAAGAGAATGCAGCAACAATACCAACCATAAACTCTGCAATAGTTGGGCTTGCAAGAGACGGTACTCTGACAATACCTAAACCTAGAGAAGCTGCTTTCGTCACTCTCCCTCTCTCGGTGAAACCTACAGACAGATACTTCAATAAGTCTAAAGACAAGGATTCTGCGGTTTCAGTGGACGAGGTTTCGATTACTCTGTTGATTCCTCGGTGCATCTTCCATTTTATCTGTCCTTGAGTTATTTATGTTATCGAAATTTCTTCGGACACAAGTTATCCTCATCTGCATACAGAAACTGCAGTGTTGGATAGCGTAAGATACAAGAAAGTTCTTATGAGTTTGGTTAAATTTTGTCACCAAGTTATTTCAGTTTCCGTTCGATTAGGTTTTTTGATTTAGGTAAATACTTATTCTTAATTCATTAATTTATCTTTGTGTATTTTCAAAATCGGATTAATCGGTTCAAATTTGTGTGTGTGAAAAATTCCAATACCAATCCGTTTATATTTTTCTAGGTTATGATCTGCATATATGTAAATTTATAATAATAAAAAATTTAAAAATTCATTAAAATAATTTAAAAATAAATAGAATTGTTGAAAAAAATATATTGAAAACACAAAATCTAAATCTAAAAGTTATATTTTAATTTTCATTTGTTTTCAATTAAAATATTCAAAATATAGAATCTGTTTAGGTTCCTAGATAAAACTAACCCTACTTCTCTGGTATATATAATAAGATACTCTTCTGCGTCTCTCTTAACAAACGGAAATCATAATATTTTCACCCAAAAACTTCAACACCACGTCTCAGCCACTTCAACAAAGAAACCTACAGATAATTCCCTATCTTATCTAACAACTTAGACCACTTCCATTAAGGGTTTTTAAGAGAATATCTCAATTTTTAAAAAAAGTAAAATAATAGAAAATGATGAAAGAGAGAGATGAGTCTCTTAAATCAGAAACTTCAGATACTCTCTTCTACTATTTATTTCCTTATGATTGGTTAAAATAATATATTAATTAATTAGAAAATAAAATTATATAAAAATTATTAGTATTATATTGGTTAAGATACTCAAATGAGTATCTAGCTATTGAAGTTACTCTTAGTTATCAATTCATGAATTTTCTTCAAAACTCTAAAACCTAACAGGAATACTTGAATTGCTAGAAATGATAACTAAGAGTAACTCCAATAATATTTTTAACCAACATTAAAAATATTGGTTACTCTTAACCAACATTAAAAATATTTTTAATGAAGATATTTAACCAAGTAAAATTGTTAAAAATATTTTCCTGAGTAATGCATATTTGCTATAACAGTTGATCCCCGGTTTTATACAAACCAGTGTAAGTAATATTGTTATTGGAGACCATATTACTTCATTTCTCTTTCGTAGGTAGCTAGTTTGAGATTGCCATCTGTGTAAGGCTGGTTTCTCTTTCACCACTATTCATATATATTATTTTATGTATTTTAACTTTTATATATTTAGTTAGCTTTTTTATGTTCGCCGATTTTTCCACGTCTAGTTTGTAAATAAGCATTGTTAATTTGAGCGGCTCAGTACTTTGTATTTCATAAGAAGAAATACAATTTTTTTGTCAAATAGTACTAAAATGAAACAATCCACGGTTAAAAATCAACTAAACAACGCAAACATAAAACATATTTTTCTGTTTCATGTCATTAAAAAGCGAGACTTTCATGCTAAAAAAAACGAAACTTTCTAAATGAACAAACACTTGTGCATTCTCATGTTACCAAGTTAAAAGATCAAAAATCAAAAATCAAAGTTGAACAGTTTTTTTTTTCCGATATGGCCTCTGTGCTAACGAAACCACTAAATTTTTATAATAACTCCCAAATAAACTTATTTCATCAAAATATAACATCTCAATTTAAAATATTTAAAACAAAAAAGGTTAAGTAAAACAAAAAGCAAAAATTAAACAAATAATAAGAAAAAGCTAAGTATTATATAAGCAAAATATAAGTAAAAAATAAAACAATGTTTATTTTTTAATTTATGTATTATATAACTTATTCATACCTTATGCTTTATTTTGTTTTAATTTATGTTTCCTATAACTTATTCTATAACAATGTTTAATTTGTTTTAATTTAAGCAAAATATAACTTATTCAGCACGTTGGCCCATTTCAAATTGCCATGGGTGATTGTGACATAAGCATCTTGGTGAAGATACATTATTCCTCTAGCCGTGCTCTTTAGAATCTCGAGTCTCCTTTTCCATTTGAGTTCCAAACTTTTCTCTTTGTCTGCGAGACAAGCACAGTCAGGTCTAGGTCAAAGCAGAGTTTCTTGAAAACAGAGGAGTAGGCTCCATAAGGAAATGTAAGAAAGAAAGACTTTTAGCTACTTAATAAAGATATAGAAATGTACGCTTCCTTTCTGCATTGGTTAGCCTAATAAATCCATCTCCATCACAAGTCAGATTTGAGTTCCTGGAACATTGAACCCTTTCTGCTTCATGGCCTGCTACAGTCTCCGTCTTGTTCATGGACATGAATCCTATCAAGCACAATCACTGCGACGTCCTTGAATCACAAACTCCATCATCTCCACAAACATTGTATTCGTCGCATCTGGTTCTAGGTGCATACCAGGACAGTTTCCATTCCGGTGTTGTCTCTTTCCAACTAAAATTGAAACACCTCATCCCGGCTACTACGTCCGAGAGGTTGTTCCCACTCGGATCAGTAAGTGATCCAAGCCCGATCAGTCCATTTTTAAGGGTCCATTCTTTAAAGAAGTTCATTTATCCGAGTATTCTGAGATTCATAAGTAATAGAGTCAGTATGAACATAGATTAAACGATAAACTGGATTTTTATTTATATAACAAAGGATTCGATACAATTGATAGAGTCTGCACTATAGGCTATTACAATGTTCGATCCTATTCTACCCATTCTATCACCACCCATCCTTCCTAGCCCGTGTCTCGCGCACCTAGGCCAAGTCCTTCCCACGATCACCATCCTTTCCTGAAATCAAAGAGGCGTAAGTAATCCAACTTTTACTAAGTTATACATAATCGCCTATCAATGACTATATGTTCCCGACCCTTAAGTTTATCCCGTGGAAATCCCTTAAGCCTTCGGCTATCTAGGAAATACCCGAGTTATCTCTCGGCTACAGTCGAGTCTTGGCGGATTTCATCCGATCCCCAAGCCGCTCGCTGGATCCGTGAGTTTCCTCGGATATCCGATTCCTTCCCAGCCGTAACCGGTTATATGCCTTAGTCATAGCCGTTCACCAATAACCGCGACTACTTGGGGAAATAGCCGAGATTATCGAGAACTGACTTGACCGGCCGTGATAGACTGCAGTCTTAGTCACGCATCCTAGATCCGACCGTCTAAAGATTGATCTATCCTCATCGGCAAGCAGATACAAGAATATAACCGATGAAATAGAGAGTTTGGCCGAATAACTGCATAGCCGTCCCATACTGTCTCGGCTATCGTCGATAGTTAGGGAATTCCCCGGCTAAGTTACTCGGCATCGCGCTCACCTTCGCCGTACGTTCGGACGGTTCGGTGTGTTTCTCCACATCCCTCTCCGTAGAAGACTCCATCGCTGGAACGTCCCTCGGTAAGTCTCTTCCTCGGAGATTCCTCAGTTGCAATCCGGCGATCCTCCCGTTATCCGACAATCGCCCAATACTTTCGGCGTTATCTCCTTTCTCCCTCGGTTGCTCTTACTCGCTCTCGGATATTTTTCTGTGTTTCAGGAAAAATCCCGTGAAAAGATTGTGTGTCCGCGAAGAAGATGATCGAGGATTATTTATAGGATTCTCGCCCATAACAGTCTTATTAAACCGAGGGGTGCCACGTCCCCATTCGGTAACGGTCATGTCCGTTCGGATATAACCGTGCCACACACTTAGTACGTGCGAGATCCTACCTTAACCGATCATCCACTCGCCAGCTTAACTAGCTGACCAACTAGCTTCACTACCCGACCAGCTAGTGATAATAGTACCCGAGCTGACTCAGCCGACCATCACTTCGTCCAGCTGCCCGAGCTCAACTTTAGCTGTCCGAGCTGATTTAGCTCGGTCCTTTAGCTGAGGATCCGTCAAGTATCCGAGCTGATTCAGCTCGGTCCTTCAGCTGAAACCCATTAGCTGCCCGAGCTGGTTTACCTCAGTCCCTTCAGCTCGTTTTAGCTCAAGTATTTGAACTTAGCTCGGACTTGTTTATTTCAGCCTTCGAAGCACCCCGAGCTAGTTTGGATCAAGCCATCCCGTGTTAACCTTGAATCATCCCGGACTTACTATCATCTCGGGCTAACTTTATACCATCCCGGGCTAACTTGGAACATCCCGGGCTAACTTTTCCCGACCTTCAATCTTCTACTATTTTCCTTAGCTAAGTCCTTTATCATTCCCGGACTTAGCCCTCCCTTCCGGGCCATGGAACAGGTTAATTCGTTTTATCCGACAAGTCTTTTCCCCATTCCCGACCATGGCCCAGCCCAGCGAACCTAGCGAGGTTTGGGGCCGTTACAAGTCTCCCCCCCCCCTTGAATGGGATTCGTCCCCGAATCTGAAACAAGGATTATCGATTGAACAGCCTTTTCTTTTCGATCTTCTCTTGGAAGATTCTTGAACCATTCGGAAAATTCAGCCTTCATCCTATTTTCCGTTTCCCAAACTTCTTCTTCTTTTCCATTGCATTCCCAGACCACTTTGATCATCTTGATCACTTTATTCCTGGTTACTTTTTCCATCCGATCAATGATTCGGACTGGTCTAGCTTCAACCGTGAGATTCCCCATTAGATCCGATGGGATTTCGGAAATGATCACATCTTGATCTGTTAAACATTTCCGGAGTTGGGATACATGGAACACATTATGGAATGCAGCCATTTCCTTGGGTAGATCCAACTTATAAGCAACCGCTCCTACCCGCTCTAGGATAATGAACGGCCCAAGGTACCTCGGATTTAATTTCCCTCTTCTAGACGTCCTTTCCCGTCCCTTAAATGTTATCATCTTAAGGTACACCCAGTCACTGACCGCAAACTCGATGTCCTTCCTCCTTCTATCCGCATAACTCTTCTGTCTATCATGTGCTTCCTTTATCTTGTTTCTTAGAAACTTAATCTTTTCTGTGGTTTCTTCCACTATGTCCGGTCTTAGCACACTTCTCTCCCCCACTTGCGTCCAGCATAGTGGTGTTTTGCATGGCCGTCCATACAATGCTTCGTATGGTGACATCCCGATGCTCGCTTGGAAGCTGTTGTTGTAGGCAAACTCGGCCAGAGGTAAGTGTTCTTCCCATGAACCGCCCCAGTCAAGTACACATGCCCTCAACATATCCTCCAAGGTTTGAATGGTCCGTTCCGACTGCCCATCAGTCTGCGGATGATAGGCCGTGCTCATGTTTATCCTTGTTCCTAAAGATTTTTGAAAAGCTTTCCAGAAGTAGGACGTGAACCGGGAATCCCTATCCGAGACAATACTTGTCGGAACACCGTGCAAGCGGACAATTTCGCTGATGTACCTAACCACGATGACGTCCACACCATCCGTCTTTCAGATGGCAATGAAATGAGCCGATTTGGTGAGTCTGTCCACTACCACCCAAATCGCATCTTTCTTTGTCTTTGATCTTGGCAAGCCAGTCACAAAATCCATTGTGACATGATCCCACTTCCACTCCGGAATAGGCAAGCTTTGCAACAGTCCGCTGGGAACTTGATGCTCGGCCTTGACTAACTGGCAGGTGGAGCACTTAGCAACCCAGTCCGTCACATCTCTCTTCATCCCGACCAAATGGTAATATCTCTTAAGGTCCTGATACATCTTGGTCCTTCCCGGGTGAATTGAGAACTTGGACTGGTGTGCTTCTTTAAGGATCTCGTCCTTAAGTTCTTTCACGTTTGGTACACAGACTCGCCCATTTACCACGATGGTGCCATTATTCGAGATCTGGTACTCATTCTTCTCATTCTCCTTCACCTTACTCAGGCTCTCATCCTGAGCTTGAGCTATCCGAATCCGAGTAAGTAGGTCGGCTTGATCAGCTGCCCCCAAACCCAATGGCTCTAAAGAATCAGACAGAGCATTTAGATGCAAGTTCCCGATCATGTTGATCAAACTCTCAGAGTCCTTTCCCGCATCCACTTCTGACTGTCTTCGGCTTAGTGCATCCGCAACCAGGTTAGCTTTCCCTGGATGGTAAGCAATATCAAGGTTGTAATCCGCCACTAGCTCCATCCATTTCCTTTGCCTTAGGTTTAACTCTGGTTGCGTGAAGATATACTTCAGGCTCATGTGATCGGTGTAAATCTGCACTTTGGCCCCATAAAGATAGGATCTCCAAATCTTTAGTGCGAATACCACCGCGGCCATTTCCAAGTCATGAGTCGGATAATTCCCCTCATTTTTCCTTAATTGTCTTGAAGCATAAGCAATCACCTTGCCTTTCTGCATCAAGACACATCCTAGCCCGGTTATGGACGCATCGGTATAAACCACGTAGGGTTCATCTGCTTCCGGCAAGGCCAGGACGGGTGCACTGATAAGTGCCTTCTTTAAACCAGTAAAACTTTCCTCACAGGCCTCCGACCATGTGAACTTCGTATTCTTCCCGGTTAGACGAGTCATAGCTTGAGCCATGCTAGCAAAACCGTTCACAAACTTCCTGAAATAGCCAGCCAATCCGAGGAAACTCCTTACCTCGGTGGCATTCCTTGGGCGTGGCCATTCCTTGATGGACTTAATCTTCTCTGGATCAACCGAGACACCCTGATCCGAGATGATGTGTCCAAGGAAACCGATCCTCCTTTGCCAAAAGCTGCACTTGCTTAGCTTCGCATAGAGTTTCTGTTCCCTTAGCCGTTCTAACACCGCCCTTAGATGGTTTTCATGGTTTTCCCGATCCTTCGAATAAACTAGTATGTCATCTATGAAGATGATGACAAATTCGTCCAAGTAGTCCCGAAAGATCCCGTTCATTATCTTCATGAACGCTGCTGGTGCGTTGGTTAGTACGAAGGGCATGACCACAAACTCATAGTGGCCATACCTTGTCCGAAACGCTGTTTTCTGGACATCCTTTGGCTCAATCGGAATTTGATGATATCCCGAAGCCAAGTCGACCTTGGAAAACCAGGTCGCTTCCCTGAGTTGATCCAGCAACTCATCTATCCAGGGCAAGGGGTATTTATTCTTGACCGTGACTCGGTTCAAGCCCCTATAGTCAACGCATAGCCGGAAACTATCATCCTTTTTCTTAACAAACAAGACCGGTGCACCCCACGGTGAACTACTCGGCCTGATGAAACCCTTTTCCAGCAATTCTTCCAACTGCTTTTTCAGCCCGGCCATTTCGGCTGGAGCCATATGATACGGTGCTTTTGAGAGCGGGGCCGTCCCGGGCTCGAGCTCAATTGTGAATGGGTCTGATCTGTCCGGGGGTAAACCCATCAGGGATTCAAACACATCCGCAAAGTCTCTCACCACCGGGATATCCTTTATCTCGGCACTTTTCCCAACTTCCGTAGTACTGATGGTAGCCAGGTAAGCTTCGCATCCCTTCTCAAACATCCATTCTGCCTGGATTGCCGAGATCACCAAGCTTCCCGAAGTTGGTCTAATCCCTTGGAATTCCAGTTTCGCACCTTCTCTCTCAAACCGCACACGCCCCCGGTGGCAGTCAAGAGTTGCCTTATATTTCCCGAGCCAGTCCATGCCCAAGATCACCTCGTGATTCTCAAGGCTAACAATGACTAGATCCACCGGCATGTCTATGCCCCCGATGCTTACCGGCACGTCACATACCATTCCCATCGTGGACATGGCTTGACCACCAGCAGCCCGGACTATCCCAAAATCGTTTCTTGATCCTTTTTGGAACATCCCTTTTACAATCATGCCCGGGCTCACAAAACTATGTGATGCCCCGGAGTCAAACAAGGTGTGTGTTAAAACACCACCGATATTCAAGGTCCCTACACGTTCGTTCCAGAATGCTAAGTTCCTGCCCCTTTTATCCCGATGCAATGCATATACTCGTATGTAAAAGGACGGCTTAGTGACTTACCAGTGATATTCAAACTTTTCTCTTTGTCTGCGAGACAAGCACAGTCAGGTCTAGGTCAAAGCAGAGTTTCTTGAAAACAGAGGAGTAGGCTCCATAAGGAAATGTAAGAAAGAAAGACTTTTAGCTACTTAATAAAGATATAGAAATGTACGCTTCCTTTCTGCATTGGTTAGCCTAATAAATCCATCTCCATCACAAGTCAGATTTGAGTTCCTGGAACATTGAACCCTTTCTGCTTCATGGCCTGCTACAGTCTCCGTCTTGTTCATGGACATGAATCCTATCAAGCACAATCACTGCGACGTCCTTGAATCACAAACTCCATCATCTCCACAAACATTGTATTCGTCGCATCTGGTTCTAGGTGCATACCAGGACAGTTTCCATTCCGGTGTTGTCTCTTTCCAACTAAAATTGAAACACCTCATCCCGGCTACTACGTCCGAGAGGTTGTTCCCACTCGGATCAGTAAGTGATCCAAGCCCGATCAGTCCATTTTTAAGGGTCCATTCTTTAAAGAAGTTCATTTATCCGAGCATTCTGAGATTCATAAGTAATAGAGTCAGTATGAACATAGATTAAACGATAAACTGGATTTTTATTTATATAACAAAGGATTCGATACAATTGATAGAGTCTGCACTATAGGCTATTACAATGTTCGATCCTATTCTACCCATTCTATCACCACCCATCCTTCCTAGCCCGTGTCTCGCGCACCTAGGCCAGGTCCTTCCCACGATCACCATCCTTTCCTGAAATCAAAGAGGCGTAAGTAATCCAACTTTTACTAAGTTATACATAATCGCCTATCAATGACTATATGTTCCCGACCCTTAAGTTTATCCCGTGGAAATCCCTTAAGCCTTTGGCTATCTAGGAAATACCCGAGTTATCTCTCGGCTACAGTCGAGTCTTGGCGGATTTCATCCGATCCCCAAGCCGCTCGCTGGATCCGTGAGTTTCCTCGGATATCCGATTCCTTCCCAGCCGTAACCGGCTATATGCCTTAGTCATAGCCGTTCACCAATAACCGCGACTACTTGGGGAAATAGCCGAGATTATCGAGAACTGACTTGACCGGCCGTGACAGACTGCAGTCTTAGTCACGCATCCTAGATCCGACCGTCTAAAGATTGATCTATCCCCATCGGCAAGCAGATACAAGAATATAACCGATGAAATAGAGAGTTTGGCCGAATAACTGCATAGCCGTCCCATACTGTCTCGGCTATCGCCGATAGTTAGGGAATTTCCCGGCTAAGTTACTCGGCATCGCGCTCACCTTCGCCGTACGTTCGGACGGTTCGGTGTGTTTCTCCACATCCCTCTCCGTAGAAGACTCCATCGCTGGAACGTCCCTCGGTAAGTCTCTTCCTCGGAGATTCCTCAGTTGCAATCCGGCGATCCTCCCGTTATCCGATAATCGCCCAATACTTCCGGCGTTATCTCCTTTCTCCCTCGGTTGCTCTTACTCGCTCTCGGATATTTTTCTGTGTTTCAGGAAAAATCCCGTGAAAAGATTGTGTGTCCGCGAAGAAGATGATCGAGGATTATTTATAGGATTCTCGCCCATAACAGTCTTATTAAACCGAGGGGTGCCACGTCCCCATTCGGTAACGGTCATGTCTGTTCGGGTATAACCGTGCCACACACTTAGTACGTGCGAGATCCTACCTTAACCGATCATCCACTCGCCAGCTTAACTAGCTGACCAACTAGCTTCACTACCCGACCAGCTAGTGATAATAGTACCCGAGCTGACTCAGCCGACCATCACTTCGTCCAGCTGCCCGAGCTCAACTTCAGCTGTCCGAGCTGATTTAGCTCGGTCCTTTAGCTGAGGATCCGTCAAGTATCCGAGCTGATTCAGCTCGGTCCTTCAGCTGAAACCCATTAGCTGCCCGAGCTGGTTTACCTCAGTCCTTTCAGCTCGTTTTAGCTCAAGTATTTGAACTTAGCTCGGACTTGTTTATTTCAGCCTTCGAAGCACCCCGAGCTAGTTTGGATCAAGCCATCCCGTGTTAACCTTGAATCATCCTGGACTTACTATCATCCCGGGCTAACTTTATACCATCCCGGACTAACTTGGAACATCCCGGGCTAACTTTTCCCGACCTTCAATCTTCTACTCTTTTCCTTAGCTAAGTCCTTTATCATTTCCGGACTTAGCCCTCCCTTCCGGGCCATGGAACAGGTTAATTCGTTTTATCCGACAAGTCTTTTCCCCATTCCCGACCATGGCCCAGCCCAGCGAACCTAGCGAGGTTCGGGGCCGTTACAAAAATGTTGTAGAATGCCATTGTAACTCAGCTTCAGTATCGAATTGGAGCCGATCGATATTCTTCAATCCGTGACTTTTGGTTACCCAGTCTGTATCTGGTATACCGTTTTGGCCGTCCTGAGAGAGCAACGGTATAGCGCTTCTACACCGTAGTCGTAACTATCTGAGGAAGTGCTGAAAGAGTATCCACTTGAAAACTGGATGAGCCGCTTGACAGATCGTTTGGCCTATTCCATGCCACCAGTGCCATCTCCTCTTTACCTACTGAAAAGGTTAAGTAAAACAAAAAGCAAAAATTAAACAAATAATAGGAAAAAGCTAAGTATTATATAAGCAAGTAAAAAATAAAACAATGTTTAATTTGTTTTAATCTATGTATTATATAACATTTTCATGCCTTATGTTTATTTTGTTTTAATTTATGTATCCTATAGCTTATTATATAACAATGTTTAATTTGTTTTAATTTAAGCAAAATATAACTTATTCAGCACGTTGGCCCATTTCAAATCGCTGTGGCCCGTGGGTGATTGTGACATGAGCATCTTGGTGAAGATACATTATTCCTCTAGCCGTGCCCTTTAGAATCTCACAGCAAGAGGTGTATCTGAAAACTTGAATTGCTAGAAATGTGGACAAGAAGAAAGTGGTGACCATATTCTCTTGAATTGCGAGTTTTCTCAAAAGGTTTATGAGCTTGCTCCGATTCAAATTCAGACCTTTAACCAACCAGCTTCTGATCCCTCCCTCTCTTCCTCCAAGAAGCAAAACAGTTCGTGACCCTCCTGTCTACAAGATTAGCTACAGCTGATCTATATGAGTGGATAATCTTAGAATATTTGGACGTCATGGAATCGATTTATCTTCACCGAGGACGATTGACGAAACCATATCTAAGGCAATTTCAGATGCCGAGAACTGGCAGGAAGCTCAATCGTATTATTTTAACATCATAACAGAACATCCCTGGAAAACTTTATTAGGTGATTCTTCTGATTCAAGACTGTCAAAGTGCAACAGTTCTTTCTGATTGTCGAGAGTAGTAGATTTAGGCTGATAAAGAGACTTTGTCTTGAGCTCTGTTTTAATAGAACTTAGGGCTGTGTCTATTTATACTTTTTACTATTCTCTCTCTCTCCATTCATAACAATTTAGAATACTTTGTATTAATGTTGAACCAGAAAATCACTACTGGGGTTTTGATTAACAGTTGTGGGTTTCAGAAAATAAAGTTTTCTATTATTAGCAATAAAACGAAGCGATTACAAATAATGGGATAACCGAGAGGTTATGCCGAAGTGAAAAGAAGGTTTGCAAGGTAACTAAAAAGTGTCGGAGTCTCTGATTTTAGCTCTGCTGCTCTCTAGAATGTATGAGTTGTTCTTCCAGGTTTCGGGATCTTTGTATTTATAGGAATAGGAGGTCGGTTGCTCCGAACTCCTTTTCCTTTTGTCTTCCGTGAATATTTCCATATCTATGATATGGTAATATCCTTTATTCTCCGAGGAATAAAAAAATTCTCATTTATCCTTTGAGTTAGTCCGATGTTTCCGGTCTTCAAAGGTTATCTCCAGAGAGTTTCTTTTAATCCAAACTAGGTCGGTGTGGTCTTCCTGATCTTGACGGGCTTAGGTTATTGCGAGGGAATGCCTTTTAGGAAATGTGCTCATTTTCCATCTAACAATTACCATAAAAAAACAACATATTGATTAATAACTTAACCAGAACTCAACTCGGTGAAGACCTTGCTCATTGATGACATTGTATCGTCTTCAGATTGGGATTGACTCCATGTCAAAGCAGGATCCTTAGGTAAAGGAAAAGTGATAGTCTCACTGCCAATCCAAACTGTTACAGAGCTCATGGTTGGTCTCTTTGTTGCATTCTCTTGAACACACAACAAACCAATCTGGATCAACTTTATGATCTCGTTGCTCGGATTCTCTGCCAAAAAACGATCAATTATAGTCTCAGGCCTTCGTTCAACCCATCTCTTCCATGCCTGAACAAAAAAAAATTCGCTTTAGTTAAGGTAAATTTTGTCTAACTATAGGAAATAATCAATATCTTTGGAAATCGAATTCCAACTTTGTATCAGGTATGTGTACAATTTATTCGTGCACTCAGTGCATGTGGAGCTGAAAAGATGTATGCACAACCAACTAAGTTTGGTGTTTTTTGATAGACAGAGTTTTAACCCTATAGAACTACTGCAAGTGCACAGCAAATGTTGTAGTAGAGTAGGGATCGAATCCATAAGGACCAAGTGTCACACTGCAAATCTTAATGAATGAAACTAAGCTAAGATAAGAATATGAGTTGTTGAATGTAATGTAAAACGAAAATAGCAAATAAAAGCGGTTTAAAGACAGTAAAAGAAAGCGCTAGGTCTAGGTATTTTGCAGGAATTCAGAGATCAAGAACCAGACAATTATTCAGGACAGATTATAGAACAATCTAGAACTCAAACATAAATGTATAATTAATCCACTTTTGTGGTATCAAAGACTTTGTCTAGAAACCTAAGTATCTAAACTTTCGTTTGAACTTAAAATTCTAAACAAGCATTAATGAACAGGTTCGATTTGTTCACAGATTGTCTTAACATCAGCTTTCGTTGGCTAAGGACAGTTTGCTCATCTATGTTTTATCAAGCAATCTAAAACACTTTCATGAATAGATTAAACCCTAAATCAGAGATTAAGTGATCAAATTAATCTAAGCAATGAGAATAACAATAGGTGAAGACAGCATATGAATAACTCTATTTATGTCTAGTTCATTGATTCATGAATCCTTTGAAAACCCTAAACCTAACTATGAAACTACTCAGACATGAAAGCAGAGAAACAACAAGGAGAGAAAGAGAAATTCATAATCAATAAATAAGAAATCCAAAGGGGTTCAGAAATCTTTTTAAAAGATGCAGAGATTCTTCTCCCTAAGCTCACAAAACACAAAACCTAAAAGTATCAATATAAAAAAAGAGGATTGTCTAAACAATAGCTGAAAAACAAGAATTTAAAGGTCTAGAAACGAATTGGGTGAGAAATTATCGAAAACCAAGTTGGAATAGGAAAAACCCAAAGTTTCCTTATTTCTGCGCGACCAAACCGGCTGGTTAAAACCCCAGATCGATCGATCCGGACTTGGATCGATCGATCTAAATCCTCTCGGGAAATCCATGGCCTCTCGGATCGATCGATCTAAAATGTCTCGGGTAATTTTTGAACTTCGGATCGATCGATCCAAATCTAGATCGATCGATCTAATTTCTCTCGGGAAGTTCTTCGGCCTTTTGCGCACGCCAGACTAGACTGCTTTCACGAAAACTGGCATAAATTTTGATCGCACCGTTGGATTGACTTCAAACCACTTCCAAATGAAATCTAACACAAAGATGTAGCTTGTGTCCAAATTTCAGCTTGATCCATTGTTGGGAAGTACTTCAACGAATGTCAAACTTCAAACGTTCCTGTATAGTTCTGCATCCACATATGTTCGTTTACACCCAAAATGGTTATTTTTCTCCCAAACGATCTAAAACCTGAAAAGACTCGATAAAAAGACTAAAAGACTATAAAAACACACATTGCAAGTGCAGGTAGCACTTCAGTTGAAAATGGTTACGGTGTACTAGACCCACTAGCCTCAGTTTGATCATAATCATTCCAATGTTGAACATATGTATCGCATTCATCCTCAACAATCATATTATGCAATATGATACTTGACCTCATGATGATAGCCAAATCGGCTATATCCCACATGCGAGCTGGTTCGCGAATGATTTTAAATCGAGCCTGCAACACTCCAAATGCACGTTCGATGTCCTTCTGACATCCCTCTTGATACTTTGCAAATAACTTATCTGGTTCACTTTGAGGAAGTTTAATTGATTTGACAAAAGTTGGATAAGAAGGGTAGATACCGTCAGCTAGATAGTATGCCATATTATACGGACGTTGGCTGACAAAGAAGTTCACTCTTGGCGTATTTCCTTGTTCAACATCATCAAACATTGGGGAGCGGTCTAGAACGTTTATATCATTCAATGTGTCCGGGCATCCAAAAAAGGCATGCCAGATCCAAAGATCATGAGATGCAACAGCTTCAAGAATAACTGTGGTAGTTCCCTTATCTCCCCGACTAAATTGACCTTCCCATGCTGTAGGATAATTTTTCCATTCCCAGTGCATACAATCAATACTTCCTACTAACGTGCAGATTCTTTGCGGTCATCTTGTGTTGGAGCTCTGAGATACACTTGCTCATACAATCGTATGGATCCTTTACAAAATCTACGCAAGCACTCTAATGCCGTAGTACCTCCTATTTTGATGTATTCATCGACTGCATCAGCCGCCACACCATATGCTAACATTCGGATGGCCGTGGTACACTTTGCTAATGGAGATATGCCTTCTTTATTGGCTGCGTCAACTTGTTGGGTGAAGTACCTGTCACTGCTTGAAAGGTCCACAACGATCCGAAGGAAAACATGTTTTCTCATCCGGAATCGCCGACGAAATATTGAATCGTCATATGCAGGTTGATTTGTGAAGTAGTCGTCAATCAGCCTTTGGTTTGCTGCTACATGATCCCTCTTGAAATATTTTCTCTTGCTACGAGGTACATACTCTTCCTCTATTTTTTTTTTACGCTGCACAAAGCGGTTCACGATATATCTTTCTTCAATCTCGGACGGTTTTTTGTAAGCTTCAATATCAAAAGAAAATTTGGATTGAACCATTGATATTTTTTTAGTAAGATGAAATTTGTGTTATTGGTTTATAACTCGAAGAATGAGTCTCTGTTTATAAAAAATGAATGGTTGAAATCTATGGACTCCAAACAAAGATTACACTGAACTAGTTGATAGATAAGGTCACATATTGCATTATTGAAGTAGACAATGAGAAGAATACAAATAGACATTGATAACTGACAAAGAAACATTATTGAAGCAGACAAAGGGAAAAATACAAACAAACATTTGAAAAGCTTTTAAAAAGAACATGATAAATAAGCATTATTAAAGTAGGAATTGAAAAAAACAAAACATTTTTAAACGAGAAATTGACAAAAACATAATTATAGAAAGAGAAAATTAACAAAATACAAACAATCCCAAGATTAGTTTCCAAATAGATTGTGGCTCAACTTCTCCAACAGTTCTTTCCGCCGGTCATCAAGATTTTCCTTTTCACTTAGCTTTAAAAACATCTTCATCTTCTTAGCTTGATTCTTTTCTTTCATCAATTGGTTTGCCTCCTCTTGGCTCTTGGTTATTTCCTTCAATCGTTCCAACTCTTGCACCTTTAATTGTTTAAATTCACTCCACTCTTTGGTGACTACTTCCAAAGCTGCGGCCTTGCCTTTTTTCTTACCTTTTTTTTAGCTGCATCTCTTCCCATTGGACGAGCACTTGATCCTACGGAGTTAGAGTCACTTGCATCATTCTCACGAGATCTCTTAGATCCACTGCTTGCATAGCCAGTATTTCGTCCGACCTGACTACTATAACGTGGTTGATCGCGAACAGCAACCCATTCCTTCATCAAATTGAAATTTCCTTTACTAACAGTTGAATACAGTTCTTGTGCTTTCGCTAATACATCATTCTCCGACCACCCGCTTTGTTGCATACGCTTAGCATTATCGTACGCGCCAACCCATTTCCCCAATATTTTGTTCATATAGTTGTAATGATTTCTGCACGAAATTCCATCACGCGGACGATCAAAAGAGCAATGATCATTACAATATTCAGCAATTTTACCCTAATAAGAATCACCTTTTCGGTTTATGCCGATAATGTTGTATGTCCCATATTTAATCCAACAACTCAGTAGCACCAAATTTTGCTCAGTAGTCCATTTAGGGCTTTTCCGGCGAGCAAGAGTTGAATCATCTTCATTTGGAGTGGCTTCATTAACACCGCTCATACCACCAAGGGTCACTTGTGTAGAAAATTCGGGAAATTCATTTGCTCCAGTATTTGGAACAGTTTCATTACCCGTTGGAGTAGAAGAATAAGAGGGTGTTTGAGATGAATATGACATCATTGATCCATAATATGAATGATAGTTTGGACGAGCTAATGGTATGAAGAAATTTGGTGGAAAACCATAATTTGGTATAATTTGAGATTGGATGAAAGATTGATTTTGAATTTGATCATTGTGGGAATTTGGATAGTTAAGTGGATAATTCATAGAATTTTGGGTATTAGAAGGATTATTATTGGGATTCATTTTGAGAAAAAAGAAATTTTAAAACTAAAAATAAGTGTTTATAAAAGAATATGTAAAGCTTAGAAAAGAGAATTTTTTTGTGTGTCCAAATCAAATGAACCAAGTATCTATTTATAGAACATAAAAATGATGAATTTTGGTATATAAAAAATATTTATATATTTAATTCGTTATAAAATAATTGATATTGAATCATTGAGATGAAAAAAGAAAACCAGAAATCTAAACAACCAATCAGAATTCAGCTCATATTATTATCTCTATATAAATATCTAATATATTTTTCGGTTCAATCAAATTAAGACATGTGGCAGTTACTTTTACTTTTCAACCGAATTCAACATGTTGAATTAATTCAACACTGATTTCTCCACATAGATTTCAACACATGTTTCAACACCCCATTGCATACATTCAATTGTTGAATAAATTATTCAACATACTCATTGTAAGCAGTCTAAGTATCCTCTTAGCTAATATTTTATTATAATACTGTATATATGAATAATAAGTAGAAGTAAAAGTAAAAATGAATCTTTACGAATTTGATTTTATATAAAAATCTCATGCTATATTTTTGGTTTAAAGCATCTCCAAACCACCTTTGTTTTAAATATTATAATTTAGAAGAAAAAGAAAGGTTGCTAATTTTTCCTCCAATTATAGAGGAAAAAATAACAATCTTTCTTTTTCCTGTAAAATAGAAATAGTTTGGAGAGAAGTCCACTATATTTTAGATGAAAAAATTGAAAAATACATTACAGATGATCTTAATGTTTAATATATTATTAAAGATTAAGGAAAAAAGAAGTCAAAGAAGACAAAAAAATAAATAAGAATAATTTTGATCGATTTTATGTTTTTATTTAAAATATTTTAAAATATTATCTTACACATATTAAATTTTTCATGCATATATTTTTCCAACATATACAATATTATTTCATGAATCAAATTTTGTGTATATTATGATCCATTAAATATTATATTAACAAATATATTAAAGTTAGAAACATAACAGCTGTTACTTTTTAATATAATAATAAAATATTAAATATATTATTTTATACTTTAAATCATACATATATAACTTTAGATCCGATTGATTTAAACAATTCTGTTATAGAGAGTTTGTGGAAGCGAACGATTGCGGATTATAAAAATTTGACGAAGAGATGAGCCGAGAGCTACCAGAGAATTTTATAAAATATGATTTCACAAAATTTATAATAAATTTTTATTGATAAACCATATATCATAAAACGCTGAAAAATAAGAAATTTTGATTAAATACAAAACGATATAAACGGTTTTCGTGATTGTTGTTAAACGCCAATAACTGCATCATGTAAAAATATAACGTTTGTGGAAAATATCAGAAAAACTTACCAAAACCTAAATATTACAATTCATTTATTTCTAACTCATACATACATACATAAATATACTTTTTATTATTATTTTTTTAAAATCAACCATACATTATAAATATATATATTACAAAACATATAATTTGTTATTTTCTTTTAACACATAAAAGCCATACTTCAATTTTTTAGAAAGATGTGTGTAGATATAAATATTAATTTATGTATAAAAGCCATATTTTAGTTATCGTATTTATATTTTATATCTAAAACAATATTTTAAAATCTTAGTTAATATTTTGTTATCTTCATTTTATATTGAAATCTATAATAATTTATATTTGATTTATCGTTATTTTTATTATTAAATGCTTATAATTTTATTATTAATACATAATTAATCATATGCAAATTAAGTATCTTCAATATTATATTTATCATAATTTTAATATATAAAATATTTTATAACTTGCACACAGCACAAACCGATCACTTATATTAACATATTTATTATTTTAATAAAGTGCCATCATGCCCATATGTATTAAAATATTTATTATTTGAGATTAACTTAATATAATTAATAAGGGTTATTATATAAAAAATACTAAAATTGCTGCCCTATAACAAAAAAAAAATATATTACTTCCCTGACCGAATGTTTAATTTTACCTAACGTACGCACGGCTCTTACTGCACTGCATATTAAGTACGTACCCTCCATGTATATACGTAACTAGTTGTTCTTTAGAAGCTAGGCTCTTAAGTTTGAAATTAAAACCATCATGAATTTGTACTGGTTTGGACTCACTCAAACCAAAAAGAATTGAAACTTGTTTAAGATATATTTCCTGAGACAAAATTAGTATCCTTTGATCTATGTCCTTAATGATGTTTATTGCCAAAAACTGGTTGTTGGACCAAAGTCTTTTTCCTTTGATCCATTTTCCTAAAATTGATGTCGTCTTTAAATTATTGATACGATAATTAGTTCTTTGACAATATATAAAAGGATAATCAAACCCGTTGGCCTTGACTCTCCATTCATATCTCTTGTTCATTTTGTTTGGAAGCAGAAACGACGGTCTCGAAGACGTTGCATGCCAATTAAGGTAAGGACAACGAAGTGTTTGCCTTGTCGTTTACGTAAGCGAAATTAAGGGAAGAAAAAGTCTTTTCCTTGCTCCTGACGGTACCCTAAAAAGTGAGAATTTCTAAAAAGGTTTTTGGGTCTCTGATAAAACGACATGGTAATAGAAAAGCATCTTCTTTTCTCTATTCTTATTTGTTTTTTTTAACAGGTTCTCTATTCTTGTTTGATTGTCAAAGAAACTTTACAAATCAAAATCTCTTCATTTATCGCCAAAATAAAGTTTTAATAATCAGACGTTCATTGTTTATATAGATGGAAAAATCCGTTCTCCTTCATCTTCCCTTGTTATCTTATGATTCTTATCTTCTCTTCTTCCTTCTCTCATCCATCAATGGCGTTCACACTACCTTGCTCTCCAGCGATGAAAATGACAATTTTGTAGGATGAGGAAGAAGTAGATTTCAAAATTAGTTAGTCGATTATCTTAGCTATATTCTTCTTCCTTCTCTAATACATCAATGGCGCATTGCTATATTAATTAGTAGATGCTTTTAGCTATATTATTGAACAAAAGTTTATATAATAAATATTAATTTATGTTATTGATAAAACATTACATATTCTTTAACAAGAAGAAACATTACATTTTTAAATAAAAGCTCTGTTAAAACTATTATGGATTTGTGTTACATTTTGAACCATTGCAACTCAGACAACAAAAGTTTATTAATTGATTGTGTTTACTAGTACTAATTTGTAAATTATTTACTATACTACCTTAAAAACAACTTATTGAAACAAATTTATAACTCAACGAGAACTCAACTCAGTGAAGACCGTGCTCATTGACATTGTACCATGTTCAGATTGGGATTGAGTCCATGTGAAAGCAGGAGCCTTAGGTAAAGGAATGGTGATGGTCTCACTGCTGAGCCAAACTGTTACAGAGCTCATGGTTGGTCTCTTTGTTGCATTCTCTTGAACACACAACAAACCAATCTGGATCAACTTAATGATCTCGTCACTCGGAGTCTCTACCAAGAAACGATCAATTATATTAGCAGGCCTTCCTTCAACCCATCTCTTCCATGCCTGAACAAAAACAAAACAAAAACAGACTGATATGCGAGGAAAGGAAGGACCAAAAAGATACAAAAGGAAGGATCAAGAAGACTGATATGTGAAGAAACTTACGAAAGCTGCAAGCCCTTCTGCTTCGAAACTATTGTTTTTTTCACCACTTATCATCTCTAGAAGCAGAACACCGAAGCTATAAACATCAGATTTAGCTGAGATTTGCCCGCGTGTCAGGTATTCAGGAGCCATATATCCACTGCATATAACGATAGTTGAGGGTGAGCATATGTACGTGTTTTGACTTTTCAGAGCTGATTAAAATGTTCTTACCGGGTTCCAGCTATTCTTTTTGTTTCAGCACGAGTCTCATCAGTGTCGAACAACCTCGCGGTCCCAAAGTCTGCAACTTTAGGGTTCATCTCTGCATCTAAAAGGATGTTGCTCGCCTTCAAGTCTCGGTGAATTATCTTCAGCTGAGAGTCTTCATGGAGATAAACAAGACCTCGAGCAACGCCTTCAATAATTTTGAACCTCACCTCCCAAGTGAGAAGCGAACGCTTCACTTCATCTGCAGAATTCAAAAGAAACATTTTATTGCTAAGAATTTCTAAGACTAACGAAAATGTAGCTGTCTTTCGAAGTCTCACCGAAGATAAAGTGATCAAGACTTGAGTTAGGGACAAACTCGTAGACAAGAATCTCTTCATCTCCTTCATTACAGAACCCAAGAAGCTTAACCAGATTCTTGTGTTGCAGTCTTGTCAAGAGTGTAACCTCATTCTTAAACTCACTACCTCCTTCTGTTGAACCTCTTGTTAATCTCTTCACCGCTATTTCTTTCCCGTTAAGTAATATCCCCTGAAACCGGTTCTCAAGATCTGTTACTCATCCAAGACCAAGACCAATAAATATTTCATTATTACGAAAAATTTGTTCGTACTACCTTATACACTGTACCAAATCCACCTTGGCCAAGCTTATTTTCAGACGAGAAGTCATTGGTTGCCATTAAGATCGATCCAAGATCAAACCTCAACATATATTGACTATCATCAGAATCAGAGTACTCTTCACTACCAACTATAACAAAACAGATAGAAAAAAATGAAGAAGAAGAAATTATGTCTTACTCTCTACATCATTTACGCAAAAAAAAAAAAAAGAAAGGAAGGTACATATTTTACCACTGAATCTATTCTTTAATCTTCTCCTCCGAGCATTGACTTTGTAGAAACCAATAAACACGAAAAGATTAATGAAAGTAAGAACCACAATTATGGCGATAATTCCCCTATACCCAATGCTTCTTCCTGCAAATGATCAACCCTTTATCACACATTCATACTTACAAATTGTGGTAATGCTCTAACTCATTTGTTTTACCTTTCTTGTTTGTTATAGAGCTCCCATTTTCCTGAGGAGGCCGAGGAGGCGCAGGAACTCTTGTTACATTATCAAAAGCACCATGGAAAGGATATAGATCCCACCTGAAAAAACAGCTCGGACGATTAGCTTCTCCTCCTTGTCTTTTCCAAAACTGGTTCTTAAACAACGTCACGCAATCTCCCAAACATCTCTTGCAATCTTGGGAAGTAATGTCGGGTGTGCACTGCATCAGCATGTAAACATTTGAATACTCCGTGAACTCGGCTCTTTCGGCAGCATAGTACTTGAGTACAGACGAAGTTTCGGTTTCCGTGGCAGCCTCCACGGTCTTGTTAACCATTGCGTCCCACTGTTGTTCGAAGAGGGTCATGTTTTTGGACGGGTCGATGCTAAGTGGACTGGGGTATATAATAGCAGGTCTAAGCTCGAGCTCCCCGAAGGTTGAGTGGTTTGAGGAGCGTACAAGACAAGAAATATGGTCTTCCTCGTCTTTGTCCCACGTGAACGAATCCATGCGGCTTAGACAGTTCGTTTGTATACCCCGAGACGCGCTTTCGACACAACCGATACAAGCTTGTTGCTTGTAGCCTCTTGCGCAGAGAACAATAACGTGAGCTCTATTGGGACTTTTGCCGAGTGAAACGTTGTAGAATCCACCATTGGCGACGACTTTATCAGGAAGAGTAGAGAAGAGATTGTCGCGGTTCTGAACGTAGCTGCTGTTAGCGTTTAAGAAGCTTCCGGCACACCCGACGGCGTTAACGACTTCGAGGTCTTGAATGACAAGAAAAAGAGAAGAAGCCAAACAGATTATCAAAGAAGGGCACTTCCCCATAAAAACTTTTTTTTTCTTCTCGTTACTATTTGTCTATTTCGTTGTTTTTGATATGTTATCGATTTCTGAGCTTTGCTATATTTATATTGGTTATGAGCTATATGTTTATTCCGTGGTGCTTATTGGTTGACTTCCAAAGACTGAGAAAATGTGTATTCGTTGATTTTCAAAGATGGAAAATTTGCAAAACAAAAATCTCTCTTTCGTAGCAGCTTCAAAGTTCTAGAAAAAAAAAAACAAAACGACAACAAAACAATTCGCTAATTTTATGTGTTAACTAGTTCAATTTAATTTAAAAGCGCAAATAAATTTCAGTAGTATTTGGTGTACGGTATACGATCTACGATGTACGATGTTTCTTATACTTCAAACCCGAGTGTGTGCATTAAGATCGATCCCGATGATGACTCCAACGTCATACTCATCCGGTGGGGCGGGACGAATTTCAACTGATAATGAGCCTATTGATGGGTTTGTTGATGTAATTTTTCTTTTTCGAATTTTCATGTGTATAATGCTGATATTTTGATAATCAGTCTAGTTTCATATGTATTGTCATGTATAGCTTGCGAAAAAGTTTTAGGAGATCTTAGAGGTTTCAAAATCGAGTTGAAAATAAAGGAAATATTTTTGTATATTGTATTTTTCAATTTTTTTATCGTTAAATAGGTACATTTTCAAATGATAAAATATGTAAAAATGATTATCAAGCTATGCTCTTTTATTATATAAAACACATGCGACAAAGTTATAGCAGGTTTTAATTTAAAAATTAAAGATTTTGGTTAATAAAAAAATTGAGAGAATTAATCACCAAATGATAGTGGTAAGATACTAAGATCATTTCACAACTGAGAAAAATTGATTCTAAACCAACATAGTAATTCTTGCTCAGATGAAAACCACTATCTAGCCAACTATACCACTTATTTTGTTGAAAATTATTACTAGACTTGATTATGAATATTTTAAAATGAATTATATCCAAACATTCACTCTACATTTCTTTTGCTATCTTTCTAATAATTTGAAGATATTAATGCTTGGTTCACAAATTTCAAACTCCCCATATATTATTTTTTTAACTATGCATGTTTTTTTGAACATTTTCAACTTTATTTCAAATCCAGCGAACTAAACGAAAACTCATACAACATTTTTTTTTATAGATTCTATTAATTAAGGTTGTTGATCTTGTTTTAAAGCAACGACTAGATTTTGGACCCGTGCATTTGCGCGGATTTCTTTTTATAAAATATTTTTAGGCCACACTTAAAATCGGTTTATATTAAACTTTTGTTTAAAACAATCAGTTTATATTATTAAATCCAAAATTATGGCTCAAACAAAATTTTTTTATTAGATTATATAAATTAATTTTATATTATAGTTTTATGTTTTTAAAATTATTTAGACTTGATTTTATAAAAAAATATTTTGATTAGCAGATTTTCTGTTAATTTTTGTAACAAATATTTCAAAATTTTATGTTTTATAATACAAGAAATATTTTATTTATTTGTAATTAAGATTTTAATATTTACTGAGGCTTTGTTTTTTTTTGCATCTAGATACTTATTTGAATGTAAATGCTCAAATATTATAATTTTCAATATCTGGATAATATTTCAAAATTTGAATATTTAAAATGCTAAACAATAGAGTTTGGATGCATCATTTAAATCTAAAAAATTAAAAGAGCAAAACATCTTTTAATTTAAAATATAAAATCAAGTTTTTTCTTTGTCAAAACCATAAAATCAGAGTTTTTAATCGAAATAAAAAATCGTATTTTCCCGCAAAATACTAAAATCAAGTTGTTGTACCAAAATCGGGAATTCCCGGAAAAACTGTGAAAATAGCATTTTCCATCTAACAGCATTTTCCTGCCAAAACTTTAAACCCACATTTTTTAACAAAATCAAAAATTACTAAAATCATATTGTTGTACCAAAATCGAGAATTCCCATAGAAAATGTTAAAATAGCATTTTTCATCAAACCATATTTTTCTTCCAAACTGTAAACCCATATTTTTTAACAAAATAAAAAATTATGTTTTTTCCAACACCAAAAAACTGTATTATATGGCCAAATTTTTAAAATTACTTGTTTTTGTCAAACCTGTAAAATTGTGTTTCTCATCAAACCCGTAAACCTGCATTTTCAATAAAATCCATAAAACCACATTTTCCCATCAAAACCTATAAAACTCATCAAAACATGTAAACCTCGTAAAATCTGCAAAATCACATTTTCGGCCAAATCCACAAACCCATATTTTCCCATAAAATTGTAAAATTCGTAAAATCTTATTTTACGACCAAGTTTCTAAACTCATGTGTTTCTGCCAAATCTGCAAAATCGAGTTTCCAAACCCACAAACCCGCGTTTCTCGTATGACTACATTTTCCCGCTAAAACCTGTAAAACCTAAAAAAATCCGCAAAATGCGTTATTTGTATTCCGCAAACCCGTGTTTTCCCGTAAACCCAGAAAATCTGCAAAATTACCAAATCTCTAAAATTATGTGTTTCTGCTAAATCTATAAAAGCATATTTCTTGTCAAACCGGCATTTTTTTGTAAAAGAATATTTTCCGCTAAAACTTATAAAATCTGCTAAAACTTGTAAAACCCGTAAAATCTACAAATTTGTGTTTGTCAAATCTGCAAACCCATGATTTTCGGCAAAAAATCATTAACAAACCAGAAAAAAACAAATTATTTACATAATATTTTTTCATAGTATATATATATGTAACCAAAAAATAATGATTACATATTCATTATTGACTATAAATTATCACATTTAGTAAATACCATATTAGCTTTTAGATATTTAAAAGTAGTGCTTTTGTTTTAATTGAATAGAGAATAAATTAATTATAATATAATATATATAATTATATTAGTTATTTATGTCATATATATATGGTAATTATGTTAAGATATTATGAAAAATTTTGAAATAATTTTGAAATTAAATGAATTTGAATTTTATTAATATTAGATAGAATATATTGGTATAATCATGTTAACAAACTAATATAATTTATTTTAATTTAATTTAATATATTTTTAGTAGTTTAATGATATGACTAAATTTCTCTTAATGAATTAATAAAATTATCTAGTAAATATAATGGAATATATTGTAAATACCATGATAACTTTTGAATATTTATTAAGACATGAACATTTAGTACCATTTATATAGTTTGTACATAATGCTTATATTAATTCATTAATGGTAATTGCTGTAAATAACACAATAGACAAAGGTTAGTTTTAAAAAATGATCCTCTTTTAATAGTATAGATTTATAAATTATAATTTTAGAAAATTAGAATCATCAAATTTGTTTTTTTTACTATATTTCGTAGGCTCCCGCGCGTTTGCTATATGACATTGTTTTTAATATAATTTTGAAAACACTACTACTCTTTTGATTTTATTTTCATGCTCGTGTGGTCCATGAAGGGTACCTGAATTCAGTTTTGTTTTAGCAGATCCAACAACGTTATATTAAAAATACCGGAAACAATGTTGTAATTTCCAATGTTGAAGTCTTGAGCATCCATTGTAAGGACAACTATATATTTGTGTTTCGTTTAAAAATGTTTAAGATTTTTATAGATAAATTATTTTATTTTTAATTAACTGATGTTTTAGTAAAAAAAATTATCACAAAAAGGTTATTTTACGAATACATCAATTAATTAAAACAAAAATCTAATTAAATTAAAACAGAAAGAAAGACCAAAAAATCTATCTTATTTTTCAATTTTCTTATAAAAAATATCGAGGATAACCTTTCAAACCATTTAAAATATTTTGTTTGAACAAAAAAAACCCTCATTTAGATATTTGCTTTTGTTACCATTTATTATTCAATTTGTCTGCGTTTGCATCACCGTAGACTTCCATTCTTACACGCAATTGCTATGAAGTATTTAAACAATTATCGAAACCATTCGAAACCATTTGATTTATGGTCTTTGTGACCATTTGACTGTAGATGAATCACGTAGGCTCTTTCATTTGTCGTTTTCTATGTTGTCTGGAATCGGAAACGACGTCGGCTTTACTATGATTTTTTTTTTTTGGTTTTAACGTCAGTTTCACCTCCATCAACTCATCAAGGGTTTCTTGATGAGTCTCTTAAGACCAATTCTAATGTAGATGGAATCTAATGACGAGTTTTTAGTAATATAATTGAATTAAAAAATTATGCAAAATGTCTAATGTTTTAGTTAAAAATCTAAAATAAGATTTTTTTTGTGTGGCAGAATATGAACAAAAAAATTAACATAAAAAAAAACTATCAAATATTAATAATTAATTATTAAGATTATCATTGGATTGTTCAAAAAAATATTAAAAATGAATAATATAACGAAAAAATTCAAAAAACTAAAAATAATAAAAATAATATTGAAGTGCCAAAGACATTGCATGCCACTCAAGGCATTAAGGCAATAGAGTGTTTCGACGTGTCGATTACGTTATGATAGAGAAAAGTCTCTTCCTTTCTCCTTACGTCACTATACAAAAGTCAGGGTTTCAGAAAAGGTTTGTTCACTGATGAAAATGACATGACAGTAGAAAAGTCAATTCCCTTCTCTATTCTTGTTTGATTTTCACAGAACTTTACAAATCAACTCTCTTTATTTAAAGCAAAAAAAAAACAAAGTTTTAAATAATCAGACGACAATTGTTTGTATAGATGGCAAAATCTATTCTCTCTCACCCCCCTTGTTTTCTTCTCTTCCTTCTCTTAACCATCAATGGCGTTCACACTAAACTCTTCTGCGGCAACGAAACCTTTTCTCCAAACACAACGTATGATGAAAGCCTAAACACTCTCTTGCGTTCTCTTGACTCAAACGTTATCGCACAACGCGGTTTCTATAACGCTTCTCTGGGCGGAGTTTACGCTCTTGCCCTTTGCGGTAAACACTACGCGGATCAAGCTTGTCGTCGTTGCGTCGATAGAACAAGTATGAGTATGTTAACACTGTGCCAAGGCAAAACAGAAGCATATCACTGGGATTCCGAAGCCGATACAGACGTTTCTTGTCTAGTACGTTACTCAACTCTCCCAACATTTGGCAAACTAAAGCTTGACCCACTCGAGAATACTCCTCACACAAGTCTTCCCTCTACGAATCTGACCCGTTTCACCGAAGAGTTTAGTGCGATGGCTAATCGAACAATCGAGGTTGCATCCACGGCTGATGATTCTTCAGCATTGAAGTTCTACGGAATCTCAAGTGCCGAGTTTACTGATTTTCCTGAGGCTTATATGCTGATGCAGTGCACACCCGATTTATCTTCCAGTGAATGTAATCATTGTCTGAGAGAGAATGTTAGGTATAATCAAGAAGATTACTGGGAAAGAATCGGGAGCACTATTGCGCGCCCTAGTTGCTATTTCCGGTGGGATTTATACCCTTTTTTAGAAGCATTCAATAATCTAGAGAAAATATCCGCGCCTCCTCGACCTCCTCAACCTGCTCCAGAGGATTCCCATATCAAGAAAGGTGCTAAAAATAGATAATCTTTTTTTGCTGAAATGTTGATATGACTTCACAATGCATAGAACTTGACTGTTTTGAGAGGTTCTTTCAGGAAGAATTTTTCAACCATGGAGCATTGTGGTTATCGTCGTTCCTACAATCATAAATATTTTCGTGTTTGTTGCTTTCGTGCTTGCTTATCGCCAGATGCGGCGGAGGATTTATGCTGATATCAACAGTGAGTGTAGTTTTAGGGTTTTTTGAGAAAATTTTTGAAAAAGTTTTGGAGTTTTGTTTTGAAGGAACAAATATTTTATATATGTGCAGAAAATTCTGGTTCTGATGGTCAATCTATGTTAAGATTTGATCTTGGCATGATTTTAATCGCAACCGATGAGTTCTCACCGGAAAATAAACTTGGACAAGGTGGATTTGGATCTGTCTATAAGGCAAGAACTTTCATTAAAAACTTGTAAATATCTTATCTGAAATTTTATCATGTGGGCGAATGATCTTATACCGGTTTCAGGGGGTTTTACCGAGCGGACAAGAGATAGCGGTAAAGAGATTAGCTGGAGGTTCAGGACAAGGAGATTTAGAATTTAAAAATGAGGTCTTACTCTTGACAAGACTCCAGCATAGTAATCTTGTTAAGCTTCTTGGGTTCTGTAATGAAGGAGGTGAAGAGATTCTTGTTTACGAGCATGTCCCTAATTCAAGTCTTGATAATTTTATCTTCGGTAAGCCTTCACAAGACTGATGTAATTTTTTTCTTTTCGTTATAATACTTTTTGTCAGATTCAGACTAAAGAGGAAAACTTCTCTTTGAAAATTTGTAGATAAAGACAAACGTTGGCTTCTTACATGGGATGTGAGGTACAGAATCATAGAAGGAGTTGCAAGAGGACTTCTTTATTTACATGAAGATTCTCAACTTAGGATTATTCATCGAGACTTGAAGGCGAGTAACATTCTCTTAGACGGTGAGATGAACCCTAAAGTTGCAGACTTTGGGATGGCGAGGTTGTTCAACATGGATGAGACTAGAGGAGAGACAAGCAGAGTAGTTGGAACCTAGTAAGTATGCTCTGTTTCAGACATAAATGCTCTGTTTCTAGACTTGGAAATGCTCAGTTTCAGACATAAATGCTCTATTCTAGACTTGGAAATGCTCAGTTTTAGACTTGGCTGCTCTGGTTTAGTTTTAGACATGGATGTTGTAGTGACCGCATTTTAAAACACTGATATATATCTTTTTTATTTGGCTTTTAAATATTCTTTGAAATGCGTAACCATAACTGTGACACTGGTTCTTGCAGCGGATATATGGCTCCGGAGTATGTGAGACATGGACAATTCTCAGCTAAATCTGATGTTTACAGCTTCGGTGTTATGCTTTTGGAGATGATAAGTGGCGAAAGAAACAAGAACTTCGAAGCAGAAGGACTTCCAGCTTTTGTAAGCTTCTTGATAACAATTTTGTTTTTTTCTTTTATTTATCTTTCTCAATTTTTGTAAACAAAAGTACTAAATGTTACTCTCTTTTGATTCAGGCATGGAAGAGATGGGTTGAAGGAGAGCCTGAGAGTTTAATCGACCCTTACTTAAACGAACCTCCGATAAACGAGATCATAAAGTTGATTCAGATTGGTTTGTTGTGTGTCCAAGAGAATGCAGCAAAGAGACCAACTATGAACTCTGTAATAGTTTGGCTTGCAAGAGACGGTACTTTGACAATACCTAAACCTACAGAAGCAGCTTTCGTCACTCTCCCTCTCTCGGTGAAACCTGCAAATAGATCCTTGAATAAGTCTAAAGACAAAGATTCTGCGTTTTCAGTGAACGAGGTTTCGGTTACTGTGTTGTATCCTCGGTGAAGCTTCCATTTTATCCGCCTGTTGAGTGTTTCAAGTTACAAAAGCTTCCGAGCACAGAGGACACATTATCTGCATTCAATAAATAAACTTTAGTGGTGGATAGCGTAAGAGGCAAGAAAGTTCCTGTGAACTTGTTGGAGGTTGGATATACAGTATTGGGAGAATTAGATCCAGTTTGGTTAAATTTTGTCACCGAGTTATTTCAGTTTCGGTTCGATTAGATTTTTTTTATTTTAGGTAAATACTTTTCTTAATTCATTAGATTTTATCTTGTGTATTTTCAAAATCGGATTAATCGGTTCAGATTTGTATGTGTGAAAAATTCCAATACCAATCCGTTTATATCTTTCATACTCTTCTACGTCTCTCTTGACGAACCGAAATCATCATACTGAAATTAAACCGAAGTTTTCACACAAAAACTTCAACGCCACGTCACCTAATTTCCCATACTCTTCTGCGTTTCTTTTAACCACATGAGCCTTCACGGTGAACGAAACTGTATCTAAGGCTATTCATATGCCTAGAACTGGAAGGAAGCACAATCGTGGTTACCAAAACCAAGAGATCCAATTAACATCACAACAGGAATACTTTATTAAGTGATTCTTCTGATTCAAGACTGTTCTCTGTAGAGTTTTCTGGAACTTAGGATTGTGTCTATTTATACTTTTTACTATTCTCTTCTCCCATTCAATAAAATTTAGAATACTTTGTACTACCTTAAAAACAACATATCGACTATAAAACAACATATTGATTAATAACTCAACGGGAACTCAACTCTGTGAAGACCTTGCTCATTGACATTGTACCGTCTTCAGATTGGGATTGATATAAGATCAAAGATATGACCTTATATGACCGGTACAAAGGGGAATCAAGTAGCTGGTCACACGGCACTCTCTACTTAGATTCGGTATGTGACGAGTGTTAAGGTGGGATGGTGATCAAGCAACTGGCCAAACGGCTCTCTTTACTTAACCAAATGAATGGGACAGTGGATGGATCGAGTGACACACACACGGTTGATGATTGGACCGTGATAAAGTCAGTTTGAACTCAAGAACAAGGGGGAAACCACACAATGCTCTAGAACTCGGCGGCGGCTCTCTTTGATAAGAAAGTGTGTTCTTTATTGATAATAGGTAAAGAGGTGAACTACAATGCTGCATATGGGACTTTATTAATAGTCCTTCAGCCTTGACCTTCTAGGGTCAAAAATAAACAAAGTGCAAGGACCAAAAATACAAAAGTGCATAAAAAAAAGATTACAAAAGTTCATACTAGAAAATATAAAAGAAACTAGAATTAAAGTCCTGCAAGACAAAAGGAAAACACAAAATATTATGGAATCAATGACAAATTCTTACCGTTGCCTCTTTATTGATTCATGCCCAATATGGTAAGTCTTTGCTTCCACGTTTGTCTTAAGCTTGGTCGTTTTAGTGTGGGGCGATGATGAGAAGGGTTGGGCCGGGGCTGTCTCGTAGTAGTGGCCATTCGTCTAAGCTGGAGCTGGCCTTGAACGTGGCTGGGCTTTGAACGTCGTGGAATGATCCCAAGTCTTGGCCCACTTGCTTGTTTGGTCCTTCGGTAAGACTTCCTGTAATGCTCTCGACCGCGGTACGGGGGTGGTACGTAATGCTCTCGACCATGGTACGGGGGTCCGTAATGCTCTCGTCCCGCACGGTCATGTCCTCGTCCATTTTGTTGATAATGAGCTGTTTGAGCAGGTGACTGATGTCCTCCGTCCTCTTGAGGTTGAGAAGGCTCTCTACAGCTTTGTTGAACTCCTCCCTCATGGTCCTTGTACCTGAGCGGGTCCTTGGTGGTTCGTACATGATGGGTACCCGAGGTTCGTCCGTGGTGAGGTCCTCATCATTCCCTCCCTCTTGAAGAGGTTCTGACCTCAGAACCGTTTCATCTGCATCAAAGGGGGCTAAATCAGTGACATTGAAACTAGAAGAGATGTTCATCTCACCTGGAAGCTCTAGGCGGTAGGCGTTGTTGTTGATGCGTTCAAGAACTTTGAAGGGTCCATCTCCTCGTGGTGAAAGCTTGCTCTTCCTATGGTTTGGGAACCTCTCCGGTCTCATGTGTAGCCAAACCCATTCACCGGGTTCAAATATGACTTCGTTCCTCTTCTTGTCAACGTTCAGCTTTGTTTGCAATGCCTTCTTCTCCAAGTTCTCCTTAGCTTTTTGGTGAAGCTTCTTGATCAACTCGGCTTTGCTCAGTGCATCTTGGCTTGCTCGTTCTGCTGGCGGTAATGGTGCAAGATCTAATGGTGTAGTTGGCTTAAATCCATAAACAATCTCAAACGGTGAAAGTTTAGTAGCAGAGTGGGTGGCTCGGTTATAAGCAAATTCAACATATGGAATGCAATCTAACCAACTCCTTAAGTTCTTACCAACCGTGGCTCTTAGAAGAGCTGATAGGGTGCGGTTTACCACCTCGGTTTGACCGTCAGTTTGGGGATGGCACGTTGTAGAGAACAATAGCTGTGTGCCTAGCTTCTTCCAAAGTGTCCTCCAGAAGTGGCTCAAGAACTTTTTGTCCCTATCCGACACAATGCTCCTCGGTATGCCATGCAACCTTACTACCTCCTTGAAGAAAAGATCAGCGGTTTGCGTTGCATCATTGGTCTTGTTACATGGTATGAAATGAGCCATTTTTGAGAAGCGATCCACCACCACGAATATTGAATCCTTGCCTCTCATTTTGGGCAATCCTAACACAAAATCCATAGAGAGGTCTTCCCAAGGAAGGTTAGGTATAGGCAAAGGCATATATAAACCGTAAGGATGGGACCTTGATTTGGTTCGGAGGCATGTAATGCACTTAGAGCAGAAACGCTCAACGTCTCTCTTGAGGTGTGGCCAAAAGAAGTGTTCCACCACCACGCTTAGAGTCTTATCCACGCCAAAGTGTCCCATAAGCCCTCCTCCGTGTGATTCTCTGATCAGTAGTTCTCTCATGGATCCCTGCGGTATACACAAACGTTTATCTCGAAAAATAAATCCATTGTGTATATAGAATGGACCTGATGGGGCTTTGTTGCACTCTTGAAAGATTATCCCAAAGTCCGGGTCCTCTTCATAGTGCTCTTTGATGTGCTCAAATCCCATGACTCGAGCCTCCATAGTAGTGATGAGGGTGTAACGTCTAGAGAGGGCATCCGCTACAATGTTTTCCTTCCCCTTCTTGTATTTGATGATGTAGGGGAACGTCTCTATGAACTCTAGCCACCTTGCGTGCCTTCTCTTCAATGTTGTTTGGCCTCTAAGGTGCTTGAGTGTCTCATGGTCCGAGTGTATAACGAACTCCTTGGAAAGCAAGTAATGCTGCCATGTTTCTAGTGATCTCACCAAGGCGTATAGCTCCTTGTCATACGTGGGGTAATTGAGTGTTGCTCCGCTTAGCTTCTCACTGAAGTAGGCTACAGGCTTGCCACCTTGTGTAAGTACTGCTCCAATGCCTAGCCCTGATGCATCACAATCAACTTCAAACGTTTTATCAAAATCAGGAAGTACTAGTACCGGAGCATGGGTAAGGCTATGTTTGAGCTTGGCGAAAGCTTCTTCTTGTGCTGGCCCCCACTTAAAGGCTACATCCTTCTTGATCACGGCAGTGAGAGGGGCGGCTATGGTGCTGAAGTCTTTCACGAACCGCCGGTAGAAGCTAGCCAAACCGTGGAAGCTCCGAACATGCCCTATAGAAGAGGGTGTAGGCCAGTCCTGAATGGCTCGTATCTTCTCCTGATCCACCCTTAGACCCTGCGAGCTGACAACAAAACCTAGAAACACCAATTCATTAGTGCAAAAGATGCACTTCTTGAGGTTTGCAAAGAGTCCTTCTTGACGAAGTGTCTCTAATACTTGCTCAAGGAGCTTTAAGTGATCCTCAAGGCAACGGCTATAAATCAAAATGTCATCAAAATAAACCACAACAAACTTACTAATGTATGTCCTCAAGACATGATTCATAAGTCTCATGAAAGTACCCGGGGCGTTTGTCAGACCAAATGGCATTACTAGCCACTCGTAGAGACCTTGCTTGGTCTTAAAAACAGTCTTCCATTCGTCGCCTTCCTTCATACGTACCTGGTGGTAGCCACTTTTCAGATCGACCTTTGAGAAGATGGTAGCACCACTGAGCTCATCTAACATGTCGTCTAGGCGTGGGATGGGGTGGCGGTACTTGATGGTGATGTTGTTAATGGCACGGCAGTCCATGCACATTCGCCATGTACCATCCTTCTTAGGCACCAACAAGACGGGGACGGCACAAGGGCTCAAGCTCTCCCTAATATAACCTTTAGACATCAAGTCTTGTATCTGCTTCTCAAGCTCCTTAGTCTCCGCGGGGTTCATCCGGTAAGCTGGCCTGTTGGGTAAGGCTGAGCCGGGCACTAAGTCTATCTGGTGCTCTATTCCCCTTATGGGTGGTAGTCCCGAGGGTATCTCTTCAGGGAACACGTCCTGGTATGCTTCTAGCAATCCCCTTATCTCCGTGGGTATCTCCTCGTCACTAGCTCCTGAAAGTAACCCTTCTCGAAAGACCATTAGTAGCACCATGTCTTGGCAGTTTAAAGCTCGGGTAATAACTTTAGTAGAAGCAAACAAGTTAGTTTTACTTACCTTTGCATCCTTAGCGAGTTTGAGTTGCATTTCATGCACTTGATTAGGTGTAAGGGGCGCTAAGGTGTACTTACGCTTGTCATGTGTGAAGGTGTATTGGTTGGTACGGCCGTGATGTATAGCCTCTTTATCAAATTGCCAAGGCCTCCCAAGCAAGAGGTGTCCTGCTTGCATCGGTACTACATCGCACGTCACCTTGTCTAGGTACCTTCCCACGCTGAAAGTGACAACTACTTGGTCCGCTATCTTAAGCTCCGTGTCATCATTGAGCCACCTTAGTTTGTATGGCCTCGGGTGCTTGGTAGTCTCCAAACCTAGCTTATCTACCAAGTACTTGCTAGCCACGTTAGTGCAAGAACCACCATCTATGATTAAACTACATACCTTGGCGTTCACGGTGCACTTGGTATGGAAGATGTTCTCCCTTTGAATCGTTTCTGGTTCCACGAGAACACTAAGGGCTCTACGAATCACCAACATCTCTCCTGAGTCCGGGTATTCAATCTCCTCCGCTCCGGTCTCCGTGGTATCCTCTTCCATCTCGTCTTGAGATTCATATCCTCCATCGGCCGTGAGGATCATGACGCGGTTGTTGGGGCACTCCCTCGCCATATGACCTCTTCCCTGACACTTATAACATGTAATGTCACGTGTTCTTTGGGCAAATGAGGGCTTACCTTGCTCGGGTCGAGTTGTTTTAGAGGATTCGGCTGACGGCTTCTTGAACCGGGATTCAACCTCAACTGCCTTGCCCTTATCATACGCCTTTGGTGCGGTAGAGGTCCAGCTGGTGTTTGGTTTTGAACGACTAGTAGCTGCTACCTTCCTCTTAACGTGCTGCTCCGCTTGTATGGCTAGGTGTAGTAGCTCGGACATGTCGTGGTACGGCTGCCTCTCGACCTTTCTCGCTATACGGTCTTGCAATCCATCTATAAACTGTGCCATGAGGGTCTCCTCCGTGTCCTCAAGCTCCAAACGGTTGCGTAACTGTTCAAACTCTTCGAAGTACTCCTCTACTGACCGGCTTCCTTGTATCAGCTTGCGGAACTTCTTCTGGAGGTCTCGGTGGAAGTGAGGTGGAACGTACCGCTTCCTCATGTTGAACCTCATCTCGGCCCACGTATTGATCTGGTCATGGCGATGCCTCCTCCTCTCGGACACATCTCTATCCCACCAAGACAAGGCGTGGTCAGTTAGCTGAGCGGCTGCTAGTGACACCTTCTTCTGGTCATTGTAACCATAGTACTCGAAGATGTACTCCATTCGCCGTTCCCACTCTAGGTAAGCTTCGGGGTTAACCCTTCCCGCGAAGGTTGGGGCATTCAGCTTCACATCATTGTTGTTGGGTCGGTAAGCTTCCTCTTCTCGGATACGTCCTCGGTGTATGGGATCCCTAGCTCGTCCCGCGGGTTGGTTCTGAACATTTGGTGCTGGTGGCGGGTCATCATCTAAGCCCGGCATGTCCTCATCAGTCTCCCCTTGGTCTACTGGTCCTTGGGGCTGTCTTATAGGTCCTCTCCTTGGTAGAAGTGGGGGTGGCGGCAATCTCTCAATCCTAGTGATCCTCTCGCCAAGGGCTTGGATAGCACCTAGGAGTTGTGCCATGTCAACCGGTGCTCCTTGTTCTCCCATCTATTAGCCTGCGTAGATTAGCAAACAGATTACAAGCACAAGTGTAACAAAGGTTTTAGCCGAAGCAAGACAAAAAAGGACTTAGCTAAATTTTTTTTTTTGATTTTTGGGGTTTTATAAAATAAATCTAACAACTTAACAAACAACTTCTTTTGGGGTTTTTAAATAATTGAAACAACCTAAGCAAAGCAACAAACGATTTCTTTATGGGGTTTTCTTAATTTATGAAAAACAACAAGGAAAGCAAACAATCGAAATAAAGCAAAAGATCTAAGAGGATAGATAAAACCTGGTGTCGGAGCGTTTAAGCTCTGATACCAAATGATATAAGATCAAAGATATGACCTTATATGACCGGTACAAAGGGGAATCAAGTAGCTGGCCACACGGCACTCTCTACTTAGATTCGGTATGTGACGAGTGTTAAGGTGGGATGGTGATCAAGCAACTGGCCAAATGGCTCTCTTTACTTAACCAAATGAATGGGACAGTGGATGGATCGAGTGACACACACACGGTTGATGATTGGACCGTGATAAAGTCAGTTTGAACTCAAGAACAAGGGGGAAACCACACAATGCTCTAGAACTCGGCGGCGGCTCTCTTTGATAAGAAAGTATGTTCATTATTGATAATAGGTAAAGAGGTGAACTACAATGCTGCATATGGGACTTTATTAATAGTCCTTCAGCCTTGACCTTCTAGGGTCGAAAATAAACAAAGTGCAAGGACCAAAAATACAAAAGTGCATAAGAAAAAGATTACAAAAGTTCATACTAGAAAATATAAAAGAAACTAAAATTAAAGTCCTGCAAGACAAAAGGAAAACACAAAATATTATGGAATCAATGACAAATTCTTACCGTTGCCTCTTTGCTTCCACGTTTGTCTTAAGCTTGGTCGTTTTGGTGTGGGGCGATGATGAGAAGGGTTGGGCCGGGGCTGTCTCGTAGTAGTGGCCATTCGTCTAAGCTGGAGCTGGCCTTGAACGTGGCTGGGCTTTGAACGTCGTGGAATGATCCCAAGTCTTGGCCCACTTGCTTGTTTGGTCCTTCGGTAAGACTTCCTGTAATGCTCTCGACCGCGGTACGGGGGTGGTATGTACTGCTCTCGACCATGGTACGGGGGTCCGTAATGCTCTCGTCCCGAACGGTCATGTCTTCGTCCGTTTTGTTGATAATGAGCTGTTTGAGCAGGTGACTGATGTCCTCCGTCCTCTTGAGGTTGAGAAGGCTCTCTACAGCTTTGTTGAACTCCTCCCTCATGGTCCTTGTACCTGAGCGGGTCCTTGGTGGTTCGTACATGATGGGTACCCGAGGTTCGTCCGTGGTGAGGTCCTCATCAGGGATTGACTCCATGTCAAAGCAGGAGCCTTAGGTAAAGGAATGGTGATAGTCTCACTGCTGAGCCAAACTGTTACAGAGCTCATGGTTGGTCTCTTTGTTGCATTCTCTTGAACACACAACAAACCAATCTGGATCAACTTTATGATCTCGTTGCTCGGATTCTCTGCCAAGAAACGATCAATTATAATCTCAGGCCTTCGTTCAACCCATCTCTTCCATGCCTGAACAAAAATCAAATAAATCATGTTCTTACTTTCTACGGAGGTTTGAAGATATACCTAAGGAAGGATCAAGAAACTTACAAAAGCTGCGAGTCCTTCTCCTTCGAAGCTATTATTTCTTTCACCACTTATCATCTCTAGAAGCATAACACCAAAGCTATAAACGTCGGACTTTGCTGAGATCTGCCCGTGATTTAGGTATTCCGGAGCCATATATCCACTGCATATATGCAACTAGTAACTTAAATTTATGGTTAGCATATATACGTGTCTTCTGAGTTGATTGATATGTTCTTACCGGGTTCCAGCTATTCGTTTGGTTTCAGCTCGAGTCTCATCAGTGTCGAACAACCTCGCTGTCCCAAAGTCTGCAACTTTAGGGTTCATCTCTGCATCTAGGAGTATGTTGCTTGCCTTCAAGTCTCGGTGAATAATCTTCAGCTGGGAATCTTCATGGAGATAAACAAGACCTCGAGCAACGCCTTCTATGATCTTGAACCTCACTTCCCATGTAAGAAGCGAACGTTTCTCTTCATCTGCAGATTTTATAGAAACATCTCATTGCTAAGAGTTTCTAAGATTATCGAAAATGTCGCTGTCTTTCTCACCAAAGATAAAGTGATCAAGACTTGAGTTTGGGACAAACTCGTAGACAAGAATCTCTTCGTCTTTTTCATTACAGAACCCAAGAAGCTTAACCAGATTCCTATGTTGGAGTCTTGTCAAGAGTGAAACCTCATTCTTAAACTCTGTATCTCCTTGTCCTGAACCTTTTGTTAATCTCTTTACTGCTATCTCTTGCCCGTTTGGTAATCTCCCCTGAAACCGGTTCTCGAGATTTGTTACTTCTCCAAGATCAAGATCCATCAATAACATATCATTAGTAAAAATAATCTTACTAACCTTATGAACCGTACCAAATCCACCTTGGCCAAGCTTATTTTCAGACGAGAAGTCATCGGTTGCCATTGAGATCATACCAAGATCAAATCGTAACATAAATTGACCAGCTGAATCAGAGTACTCTGCACTACCAACTAAAATACAAAAGAAATAATCCCTTAAAGCGAGTATTCAGTACCGTCTCGGTTTTTTAAAAAACCTTAGACCATGTACAATGCTACAATTCATTTGAATATCTAAACGTTAAAAAATTACCATTTTCTCTCTCATGATTTTTTAAAGAAAATGAGCAAGTAATTAAATGACATGTGTTAGAAAAAGTTAAGAATAGTTTCTTAAGTTCCCTATATAAGAGCTGATTCTTCTTTTTCTTTCATGATTTTCAATTTTTTTAAATAATTTAATACTAAGATATTTCTTAAAATACCTCCATTGAACATGTTCTTAGACCCAAAAAAAAATTTTGGACCCTTTTATTAGAAAAAAAAACAATTTTGGACCTTTTTAGTATAAATTTGTTTTAAAAAAAAAAACAAATTTAGACCTTTTTTCTTTCTAAAAATTATAAAATTTGAAGTAGGCAAATTATTACCAAATGGGCAAGATATAGCAGTAAAGAGATTAATGAGAGGGACAAAAACAATAAGAATTGGTGATTGAAGCTCTTAAAATATTTTATTATTAAAAAAATTAGAACTGTTTTTATAGACTTTTCTATAAGAACCAATTCTTATCCATATTTTTTTTTTTACTCTTTGTTAATATGCTACATCATTTAGAAATTCATATGAATCTCTTCAAAAATGATGTTTTTAGACCATTTTTATAGAAGTTTTAAACTCGAGTTCTAAATAATAAAAAAATCTAAAAAAAATTAAAAAGGAAAAGAGATGTAGGAGAACTGCCTTCTGTTTCAATTTTTTTAGAAACTATCTCTATTTTTTGTATGATCTTATTAGTTTACCTTTTAAAAATAAAATAAAATTTAATTAGATAATATTATTATATTAAAATATTATTAAATTTAATATAAGAACCCATTTTTAAAAACTTACTGATGGTGATGCTTTTACTCTATATATTTCAACGAAGCAAGAAACAGGATACATACACTTACCATTGATTCCGTTATTTGATTTTCTCCTCCGAGCATGGAATGTGACGAGACCAATAAACACCAAAAGATTAATGAAAGTAGGCACAATTATCGCGATAATTCCACCATACCTAATCCCTCCTCCTGCAAATTATTAACCCTTATTGTTCTTATCCCTCTTATCATTTTACAGATTGTGAAAATTGCTCTTACTCATTTGTTATACCTTTCTTGTGTTCTATAGAACTTTCCATTGGAGGTGGCTGAGCCTGAGCCTGAGCCTGATCTTGAGGAGGCGCAGGGAATCTTGTTACATTATCAAAAGCACCATGGAAAGCATATAGATCCCACCTAAAAACACAGCTCGGACGACTAACCTCGCCTCCTTGTCTTCCCCAAAACTGTTTTTTATAATACTTCACGCACTCTTCCAAACATATCTTGCAATCTTTGGAAGTTATGTCTGGTGTGCATTGCATCACCATGTAAACATTTGGAAACTCCGTGAACTCGGCTTCTACGGCACTATAGTACTTAAGTACCGAGGAAGTTTCAGCTTCCATGGCAGCATATAGGGTGGGATTTACCGTTGCTTCCCACTGTTTTCTGAAAACGGTCATGTCCTTGGATGGCTCGATACTAAGTGGACTTGGGTAGATGATAGCAGGTTCAAGCTCGAGGCTACCGAAAGTTGAGTGGTTTGAGGAACGTACAAGACAAGACACATGGTCTCCATCGTCATTGTCCCACTTGAACGAATCCATGCGATTTGGACAATCCGTTTGTATCTGCTGAGTCACTTTTTCGACACAGCTGATGCAAGCTTGTTCCTCGTAGCCTCTTGCGCAGAGGACAAGAGCGTGAACTCTGTCGGGACTTTTGCCGAGTGAAGTGTTGTAGAATCCACCGTTGGCGACGACTTTTGAAGCAAGAGTAGAGAAGAGATTGCGGCGATTCTGAACGTAGCTGCTGTTACTGTTGAAGAAGATTCCGGCACACCCGAGGGCGTGAACGAATTCGAGGTTTTGAAGGACAAGAAGAAGAGAGTAAGCGAGAAAGATCATCAAAGCAAGGCATTTCTCCATTTTTCTTTAGTAATGATGATTAAAACCTTTTTTTTTCCTTTTTTCTTTTCTTGTATTACTTCGTTATGTTAAGAAGTAATAATATATTTTAGAGTTTTGCTATATATTTATAATAGGTGAGATGAGAAAACGAGTGAGTATCGCTTGAATTCCAAATACTGAGAGTAATTGTGTGTAGGTATTAGTGTGCTGATATATGGCCTACATCTTTAGCTTTAAAAAAACTTATTGAGAGCAACTCCATCACCAAAGATTTTTATTAGCGTATTTCAATCATATTATTATATCAAAATATGTTGATAATTTAGTTAAAATTTTAAATATAAAAAGGTTGAGCCAATTATATAAAAGGATACATATTTTCGAATCTCTCATACGTATAATTGTTTAATCTTTTTAATTTTTTAAATTATTTTTTGTTTTGGCAGCAAAGGATTTTTTTAAATTAACTAAAAATAACTTAAAACTAATTAAAAATCATTATCTGATTTTTGGTAAAAGACTCTAAAAAAAGTTTAACCAATGCAGATGTTTTTAGGCTTCCACCCACCTATAGTGAGATTCTTTTTTGTTAATCTGTTTTATACCTATACTGAAAGTCTTTGCAAGAATCTCTCAATATAATAATATATTCATATTTTATTTATCAATATGTATATATAGATTTAAACTAATATTTTATTAGTCTCTCATTTAAAAGATTTTGGGAGGAATCAAATTTATTAATAAAATATTTATTTAAACAATGTTTTTTTTGTTAAAGGATTTATCTAAACAATATATATATATATATATATAGATTAGTTAAATAAGATTATATTTTTATATTGAGAAACTTTTAAGAAAGATTTCAATTACAGATGCTCTTATAGCTTTGATTTGATTTCAATGGTCGTTGTGAACCTACCTTGTGACTTTAGTACATGACATCGATGTTTTTTTAGCTGACCCAAACCCAACACGTTAAATAATAAATATCGGGAAACGATGTCGTTATCTCCAACGTTTAAGTCTTGAGTAGAGACATTGCACTTAAGGACAATCAAGTTTTCGACGTATCATTTACGTTATGATAGAGAAAAGTCTCCTCATCACCATAAAGGTCAGGGTTTCTAAAAGGAAATTTTCACCGGTGAAAATGATAGTATGATAATAGAGAAAGTCTCATAAAGGCTTACGACAACTTGATATGAAATGAGCTAGAATGTGACCTGTGCGGTTGCCTAGATTTTTAAGAGCTTAATTAAGGTAAAATTTAAAAATGTAATTTTGTATATAGTTATAAAATTATAATTTACTTTGAGATAGCAAAATAACTAAAACAAAAACTCTATAACATTTTCAAAAAATCTATTATATGGAGATAATGATGTGATTTCTATACAAATATTGTATAACAGGTTGAAATATATGGCTATCATATTTATATAAAAAATATTTTTAGAAAATAATCTTAGTTTAATAAGTATTTACTGTGGTGTCATGATGATATGTCACCACCATAGAGCTTTCAAAAAACTTAAAAAAAATATTTATATTACTAAACTAATTATATGATATGCCATTGTAGATTTTTTGATAGGCTAACCTCTAATATAAATACATATTATTCAAATACTAATATTTCTATGCAAATATATAATATTCAATATTACATGAACTAAAAGATAATTTTAAAAAATTAAGTCAATAATCCAACAAAATATGTTTAATTTATAATTTTACATGCATAATATTTTGGTAGATATCCTAACTATTATATGTAATATTTCATAAAACAATTATTAATATTTACATGCAAATATATGATTGTATTCAATTTTTAAAAATTCAAATTAAATATACTATCACAAAAAAGTTTAAAACGTACATTTGTATAAAAACCATTATGTGAAAAATTATTTTAAATGCATAAATTCACTCTAATAAGATTGTGGGTTAATTATTTACATACAAATATATGAGCGTATTCAATTTAAGAAAAATCAAATCAATATATATTATTACATTAAGTTAAAAACGTACATTTTTTTTTAAAAAAAAACATTATATGATAAGTTCTATATCGATATTTACATGCAGATTTATTATTCTATTCAATTTTTTAAAAAATCAGATTAAATATACATCTATAATCTATATACGTCTACATAGGATTAAAAAACTCGATATGATTGGTCCACATCAGCAATTTTTATTAAAAAAAAATATTAAATATGATTAAAACCTTAATTTCGTTTTAATCATGGAAAAATTAAATAAAAAAGTTAAGTAACAAATAAAAAAGAAACTTATGTTAAAAACCCAAAAAAATAATTATCTTAAAGATAAAATATATTTTTTTTTCAAAAGAGTTAAACTAACAAAAAAAATATAAATATCATAAAAGTTCAAACTTATAATATAGACTAGGAAAGCTCTAACTTCTAAATTAATTGACCAGAAAATATAAAAACATTGATTTCACTTTATAGATGGAAAAATCAAATAAAAAATCTTATGTAACAAATTGAAAAAACAATTGTGTTAAAAAAGACCAAAATATAGCATATTTAAAAGTTAAAACATTAATTTCGTTTTATAGATGGAAAAAAAATTAAAATAAAAAGTCTTAACTAACAAATAGAAAATAAAATTATGTTAAAAAGCCAAAAAAAAATAGTATCGTTTAAAATAAAATGGAAATTTGTTTTCAAAAGAGATAAACAAACAAAAAAACCAATATCATAAAAGCTCAAAATTATAATGTAGGTTAGAAAAATTCTAACTTCTTAATTAATTGATAAGAAAATAAAAAAAACATTAATTTCATTTTATAAATGAAAAAATTAAAAACAAATAAGCTTAAGTAACAAATAGAAAAGAAAATTATATTAAAAGACCAAAATATAGTATCCCTTGAAATTAAATGGAAATTAAATGTAAAAAAGTCAAACTAACCAAAAAATCAATATCGTAAAAATTAAAACTTATAGCATAGATTAGAAAAATTTATAACTTATAATGTATTGCACATATACAAATATATAATAATGTATATACAGTCTAGATGCTATTAGAAAAATGATCATCATGAACGAGAAGAACTTTTTTGACGAGTTAAGCTAATGATATCGCCAATGGTGGAAGTCATAATAAAATAAATGTTCACTTACAATTAAAAAGATAAGCATGTTTTCCCAACAAGTCATTTATATATATTATAATCTGGAATACAATCTATGTTTACTTACCACCATTTTACATTTTCTAAACAGTGAGCCAATTGCTCGTGTTACTCTTCCGTCAATTTTCAAAGAAAAATAACGAAAAGTGTTGTTAAACCTGTCGTGCTCCTAACCACAGTTATGAACTCTAAAACATTTCAAGGTTCGTAATTTTAAATATATAATTACCATTGTTTTACTATTGTTTATGAAAATATGATAAATCCTGAAATAAATTAGATAATAAGATTTATTTAACTCTTAACACCATACTTTAAATTGCATCATGTAGAAGTATTATTTTTGAACTCCACTTTTTCCACCCGGTTTTTTCTGATAAAAATATTGAAGCAACTACTGACAATACTGACTATTTGACATGATAAGTACACTCACATGCATATATCTCACCATACTTTAATTTCCTATTGTGTTTTTAGATATGAACCAAACTGTTTTGAAGTTATTATGATATAATGAGAAATTAAACATGTTTTTATCAAAAGCTTTTCAACATGTTATAAATTTATGTTTCAAAATAAATAGGAATCATTATCAAAAGAGGCAAATTAACAAAATAAAAGGCTGTATAAAAGAAAACTAACTTGGGCTAAAGATTTTGAAAATCAATATAAAAAAACTTAATAAAAATAAATAGATGATGTTATAAGCTTTTTAGAAAAGTCCAACTAAAATTTAAATTTAACAGTTAGAGCATATCAAATCAGCATTATAACTAGAATTAAAATTATAAAAAACAAATTTAACAAAGAAAAAGTATTTGTATAAAAGAAATTAATGTGATGTCTATGATACTTATTTGGAGAATCAATAACAAAAGAGCTTAATAAAAAGAATATAAGTCTTAAGTAAATCAAACATATAAAAAGTATATAAATTAAAAGAAATAAAAAATTACTATCAAAAGATGTAAATTATCAACAACAAAAAAACAAAATTAATTTGAAATTAGTTTCAAAAAGTTTCTGATTTCTAAAGTATTAGTATCAACAATGAATAACTATCTAGAGTTGCAATAATTTTACATGACTTTCTAAGCCAAACATATTTTTAAATATACAATGATTAATATACTTGATGTTTCAGATTTAAAAACACTATAATAACTTCACACTCGATATTTAAAATATGATTTCTATACATAGCCACTACTTATATATAAATCAACATCAATAACACTTTCTAAAATTTTATTTAAATAATAAAATATAACATAGTTATGAATCAAACTCAAATTGCTATATGTAGATGAAAAATTCAAATCAAAGCATGCATATTGCACACCAAAGATAAAAACAGTGAAAATAATGCAAAGACTCCACACCACCGATCCTACAAGTTAGAAAACTAAAATTATCAAATATTAGACTATAAGAAAATAGATCGATATCAATAAAAACTAAATAAAAATATAACATAAAACTCTTGGAAGACATGGTGGAGAAGGAAATAATGGTTTTGCATAATCATTGCAGCTTCCTAACAAAATTAAATGCGAATCAACATGAATTATGAATTATATATGCACTGGTACATAACATCAATAAGAATTTTAATAAATTAAATATGTGAACACATAAACCTTCAAGAAAAAAAAAGAACTATAGAAATTCTATGGAAAACAGAAAATAATACCAAAATCTTAACAAGAAAATCTTTCTCTAAATCAAATATATATATACATCAAAGTTGGATAATTCAATAGGTGTCATTGTTATTATTTTACCTAAATAGATTTTAAAATTTATAAAGAAAAATAGGAGAAAATTACACATCATTCATTAAATTCTCTTACATAAATGAAAATTTCTATAAATATATTATAGTTTTAATAATTTTAAAGATAGTAGCTAAAAAAATTAAACTAAACTATTAATAAAGACCCGCGCATAGCGCGAATTATATACCTAGTCTATTACTAATAAAAGTTGACCTTAAATGTCTCTAAGTGTGTCCACATAGGATTTAAAAGTTCAATTCTATTGATACACACCAGCATTGATAATTAATTATTTATCTATTAAAATTAATTAGTTATAATATTAATAAAGAAAAATATCAATAGTAATATATTTTTTAATAATGGAAAGGAAAATCTATTAATCAATATATTAATATAGAAAAGAGTATATATCAACATTATTAATATAGTAAAAAGGAAAATTTGATACAAATGTAAGTAATCTATTATATTAAAGGAGAATCCAATTTAGAAGAATAACATTTAGTTACTGTGTTATTTACCTAATGTTTCACTGGACTTTTATTAGATATATAAAAGTTTATTAAATCTATTCTTTTCATTAAATCATTAAAGGCCTAATTTTTTTGTTATTCTTCTCATTAATGGCCCAATATTTTGTTTTTCTTCTTATTGAAAGGCCCATTTTTGTTTAAAAATTTAGAACTATCTTATTTTTTGTTTTTAATTCGAAATTTATAAAAACATTATATAGAAAACTCCAAAAAATTAAAAATAATATTTTAATGGTCTAAATTTCATTGGCCAAGGGACCTAAAATATGTTATGTCAATATCTATTATGTTTCTTTTTCTTCAATTAGACTTTCTTAACTACTGTTCATATATCCAGAAAATTAAATTCATATATCCTGATCGATTTTTTTCTGTTACAGAGAAGAAAAATAAGAAAAAATAAAAAAAAAACAGAGAAAAAAATTAATAAAAATAAGAAAAGAGAAAGAAAGGAGAATAATAATGTAGAAAAAAGCTTTAAAAATGGAGAAAAATAAGAAGAAGATGAAGAAGAGAAAAAGAAGAAGAACAATAATAAAAACTTAGAAAAAGAAGAAGAACCAAAAAAATTGAAGAAGATAAAGACAAAGAAAAAAATTTGTATTTACAAAACCAATATGAATTTATCAAATTTATTAGTAATAGATATCTTTTATATATTAATTGAGAGAAATCTATTATTATTGTTGGGATCCATTTTACCGGGTCGAAAGAGAACTCGACACATGGACCTAGACTGCGCTGGACGCTGACACGAGCCACACTAGCTCGGCCGACCCACTTCCGCATACTGTTCCAGAGCAGTTGGCAGACTTCCCCAAACATGCCAGAATCATTACCCACACCTGCTCCCTTGGCGCGCCGCATAAAAGGGACAGGACAAAAACCCACGAGTATAAGTAAAGAGAGATCACCACAAGGAAAGGAGATCGACGGATCAAGGGTGATCGAGGGATGGATCAAAGGACTGAGAGAGGAAGAGGGAGAAAACCCCTCTAAAAGGGGTGGTTTCCGCTCATATCTAAGACAGTCGATCCAAGCAAGCAGCATGATCGCAGGTGAACTTCATGCTCCTCTTGAGAGAATGCCGCCCAGGTTATGTCATTCCTAACCCAAAACCCCGCCTTCATACTCGCTTCGCTTTCCTTTTGCTGTGTAGAAACCGCTTTGAAACACCTAAAAACATATAGAAACTCGATCCCCGGACGAGACATCTCACTCTAACCCGTAGAAACCCCCCCTCCTCCCGAGTACTTATTCCCAGTAAGATGTTCATTGACTTGGGCGTCAGAGAACCTTCAGGAGGGAAACCCTCTTTCGGTACTCCCGGAGGCTCATCTGACCTTTGTTTGAGTGCTTACAGGATGAAGCGCAGTATTCACCCAATCGCCACGGGATCAGAAGCTTCCACCCCGGAACAACTCGCCGCCATCCCCCCCCCCCCCCCCCCAGAGGACGGAACTCGGAGGCACAGCTCCAACCCCTTGACGAATCACACACCCCTACGTGGCATCCCGAAATTTGCTCCCGAATAATTACTAATAAAAGTTGATGCTAAATGCCTCTAAGGATGTCCACATAAGATTTAAAAGATTTAATTTTATTGGTACACATCATCATTATCCATATTTAATTATATATTGTATATTAAAATAAACTAGGGATGTTTCCGCGCTATGCGCGGATTATTTTTATAATTATTTAATAAATATTTAAATGTTTTATTTTAACTTTAAATATGATATTTGATTTTTAATATTGTTTTGATATGGTTATACATCAAAAAGATTTAAACATATTTGAAAAATGTATTATGATTTAATTTAAAAAATTTACTAACTTGAAATAAGTGAAAATTAATTGTTAATCTAAAACTTAATATTGTTATATAAACTCATTATTGTTCACCAACTTTTAAAATATTATAGTAATTATTTTTGCTTTAATTAAATTTGATATATAATTGAACTCAACAACTATAAGTTTTCTTTTTATTTAATTTAAAAATTATTTTCATTTTTCATTTTAAATAAAATTATAATAACTTATCAAATAAATTAGTACAACTAAAGCACCTGATTATTGTGTTTGTATAATGTTTTTATTTCATTAGCAGTCTCAAATACAAAACAACAATCAATATTCTAAAATCTTACAAATCCGTAAAAGAACTATTGTTCATATAAATAAAAACAATATTTACATAGTATACAAAATCTCTATCATATTGACAAACAGCAATTTTGATTTGGTTTTTGAAGTATCTGTAAACTATAGAAGTGTAAATGAATATAGCAAGTAAAGCATATACAAATACAATTTCATATTAACTCATTCTTTTAAACAAAGTATGTTGAGTTTTTATAAACTCAAAAGGTTTAAACGGTTTATGTGCATTTGACTTATAATTTAACTTATATATTTTTCTTACACTACACATATATTTTAATGAGCTTTTATAATTAAATTAATAACATATATTATAATATTTTAAAAGAGTTTCTTAACAAACAAAAATCATATTAGTTATCCTTACATGTTGAGTTAGTAAGAAATTTCTATTTTGTTGATCTGGATGGTCAGAGATGTTTTTCTGACATTTTCTTTTACATAAAAATTTTGTATGTTATATTTTAAATATAGAAACATTATATATTAATGTTTAAATTGGAATTATGATATTCTATTTCTTTTGTAAATCTATTGTGTATATTTTTGTAATAAGTAATATATTCATAAAGTTTTATAAGTTTATTGTTGTAGAGACAATAGACAATTTGGTATCCACGTATGTGAAATAAAGTTGTGTTAATTTCAAAATTTTATTTATTTTTTTGTTATGTATATAATCTTTATGTTTCTAAAAGATAAACGTTTAAGATTTTTCTAAATTGTGAATGTTTAAATTAGTTTTTTAGAAATTACTATTTTGTAACCTTCTATCTATTAACTATTATTTAAGTTTATTTGGACCAATTTATTTTTTTAAATACTCATTATATTAAAAAGAAAAGAGTATATATTAATGCTATAGATTTAAATAGTGTTTATTTTACTGATTTAAAAATAATATTTTAATTTTATTTAGTTTTTGTTAATAACTATATTAGTTTTAGTGGTTCTATTTATTTATTCTATGTATATTTTAAAAAAATCAGATGTTTTTCTGACATTTTTGTTTACATAAAATTTTTGTAAGTTATATTTTAAATATAGAATATAATATATTAATGTTTAAATTGGAGTTATGGTAGTCTATTTTTCTGTAAATATATTGTATATATTTTTGTAATAAGTAATATATTCATAAAGTTTTATAAGTTTATCGTTGTAGAGACAATAGACAATTTTGTATCCATGTATGTGAAATAAAGTTGTGTTAATTTCAAAATTTTATTTATTTTTTGTTATGTATATAATCTTTATGTTTCTAAAAGATGAACGTTATAGACTTTTATAAATTGTGAATGTTTAAATTTATTTTTTAGAAATTACTATTTTGTAACCATCTATCTATTAACTATTATTTAAAATTATTTGGAGCAATTTCTTTTCCAAAGTATTATAATACTAAGCTTTTAACTCGCGTTACGCGCGAGTCTGTATTAATAATTTGGTTTAATTTTTTGTCTAATATCTTTTAAATTATCAAAACTATAATATATTTATAAAAATTTTCTTTTATATAAAATAATTAAAACATAATATGTAGTATTTCCTATTTTGTTTATAAAATTATAAATCTTATTAAGTAAAATCATAGTATTGACAATTAACGAATTATCCAACTTCGATGTCCATATGTTTGATTTAGAAAATGATTTCCTTACTAAATATTTGGTGTTTTATTTTGTATCCTTAGGATTTCTATGGTTCTTTTTTTAAAAAAGTTTATATGCTTAAATATTTAGTTTCTTTACTAAATGTCTCACTAATTTTGTGTACATATACATATAATATATGATATATGTTGATTCAGATTTACTTTTGTTAGTAAGCTACATTAATCCCGTAAAGCTGCTTTTTGCTTCTCCACCAAATCTTCTACGAATTCTAGGTTATATCTCTATTCAGTTTATAAGATCTGTTTTATTTGTAGTCAACTATTTGCTAATATTTGTTTTTAAACATGTAAGATAATGTTGAGACTTCACATTATCACTGTTTTTTTTAATATATTTTGTGTGTTTATTCATGTTTTGTTTTAAATATTTTATCTTCATATATTCCCATTTGAATTTGATTCATAACTTTGTCATATTATATTACTTAAATAAAATTTTAGAGGATGTTGCTGATGTGTTGGCGTCATTAGATCGAGCGATGTAGACTCTATGTCAGATTTAGGATGTTGCCAATGAAGTCGGGGCGGATGACCCCTGCGATCTATTGGCAGGGCGGATGACCCCCGCCATTTCAAATTTTAGAGGATGTTGCACATGAACTCGCGCAACGGTTCCGTGTCACCCTGAATGCACGCTCATATATCGAGCGCTGTAGACTCCATGTCGATGTAAATCGAGTAGTGTTTAAGGAACCGGCCTGTGAGTTCCTTGTAGCTGGTGATGGAGTTCTGAGGAAGCTGCGAAAACCAGGTGAGGGTGCTTCCGAAGAGTGTCTCCACGCAGTACTGACAGAGACATGCGTCCCGCTCTTCGTCTGTGAAGCGAGCTCGTCCCATGACTGCGTTGAACGCGGTCAAGTGTCGCTTTGGGTCCGTCGTTCTGGTATAACTGGGAGGTAGCTTCATCCGGCCATGTCCTTGAGAGGAGCCTTGGTGATAGCCGATGTGAACGGGGTCTGCTGTGTTTATTGCAGAATTTTGTCCAACTCCGGCGCTTGAGGTCGTCGCCTTGTGGATCTTGCTGTTTATATCGTCATGGCATTGATGAAGAAGGTCGAGTTCTGAGACCATTGTCAGGTCGGCACCTGCAGTGTTACGGGACGAGCGAGCGTTGGAGCCTTCCACTTGTGCTCTCCATAGGTCGTCTGTCGCTGTGGTGCTGAACAGCTTATTGACCAGTCTCATCGTTTCTGCGTTGCGGATCGGCAGGCGTGGGGGCGTGATCAGATCAGCCTGCTCTTGGGTATGAACCCTAGCGTTGAGAAGCCGATCTAGGTTTTCTCGATAGGCGATCTGTTCAGCGCGGAGGGACTCGAAGCGAGCATCCATGCCTTGTTGTAGCTGTGCTGCGACCGATCTGATGATGCTGGCCATATCAATGGGAGGCGGTTGTGGCAGGTCAGTCGTATTTGTTCCACCAGTTTGGCCGACCTGGTCTGCCTCGCGGGTGTTATGGGCGGCAGCCGCGTCGTCTTGCAGATCGGTCTGGTTGACCACTGGGAGTCCGGTGACCGGGTCTATGATCGGCTCCTGGGTATTTCTGGTGGGATCAGTGGCTCATGTGGTAAGGTCGGTAGTACCAAGATTGATAGGTGTTTCAACCATCTTCAAGCTCCGCTTTTCTTTCAAAGATTGGTCTATTATTCCCCACAGACGGCGCCAACTGTAAAAACTCAAGTTCGACTTATAAGAGAACTAGGGTTTGTTGGTTTAAAGAGAGATCTTTTATTAGAATGAGCCGGAGCTTGATAGAATACACGGGGATTTAGGTCGTCAGAATAAGAACACCGACCTAAACTTATAAGGAAATAGAATCGAGAGCTAGAACAATAAGATTGCTTAGTTTGACCTAGGTCTCGAGAGAGGATTTTTGGATGGATTGAGAAGTCGAGGACTTCCCGTATTTATAGCCGATCAGGTCGGTCTTCAATGTTTGCTCGGAATAGGAAATTCTTCTTGCTGATAAGACTAAACTTTCATTTTTCCCGGGTTCGATTGATAAATGGAAAATTTCCATTTATTTGGCCGACCTGAGCCAAGTAAGATGGGCTTTTAGAGATGGTACCAATCTCATCTCTAACAGTGTTGTTCATATTGACTAAGTTATAAGCAGTAAATATGTATATAAATCAGATTTTATTACTTATTATATTTTGAATGTAAAGTTATTTGTGTAGTATTTTACTTTGTTAATTTTCCAACCAGACGCAACCAAGGTATTAATCTTTGTAAATTTAAATAATATGTTTGATTTAAAAACTTGTATAACCTATTAAAACTTTATATGGTTATTCATAGTCAATACCAATATTTTAGAAATCATGAATGTTTTTGGAATTATATTTCAAACTAATTTACTTCTTAGATCTTGTTTTTTGTTATTTTGAATATTTTCGATAGTAATTTTATATTTTATTTTTATTATTTAATTTTCTGCAGGTTTAATATACTTAAAAAATATATATTCTAAATTAATCTCTTTTGTTATTGATTTTTCAAATAGGTAGCATATATATTAATCTAATATATTTTACATAAATGCTTGTTCTTTGTTAAATTTACTTTTAAAATTAATTAAAATGCTATTTTGACATGTTATAACTCGTTCTTCTAAATTTTAAGTGAACTTCTCTCAAAAGCTTATACCATAATTTGCTTTTTTTAATTAATATTTGTTTGGTAGTTAGCCTAAATATCAAGTTAATTTTACTTTATACGATTTTTTCCTTTGATAATTTACCTCTCTTGATATTGATTTTTCTTTTATTTTAACACACCATTGTTTTTAAAATATTGATATTTTAAAGAAATAATATTTTTGTTAGTGAAATATTTTTATATGAATTTTTTAAGTAGTTTGTCAGATATCAAGTCAATATATTTTTAAGTATTTTTTTAAAAAAAATAATATTTTGTAAAACTTAATTTTCGTTTTGGTTTTTAGTTAATTAATTTTTTAATATTGATTTCTTAAATAATTAGCTTAAATATTTATATTATTTTTGTTAGTTAAGTTTTTTAGTATTATTTAAGTTTCTTTATTCTCTTACTTATTCTGTTTATATTGATTTTGTTAAATAAATAATATAGATACTAAGTTAATATCCTATTTTTTGTTAATTTAACTTTCTCGATATGGACTTTCATTTTAATTGTATTGACATGTTGTAAGAAATAATTTATGTTTTGGTTTTTGTCAGTCCAAACCGATTCCAGATGAAGAAGTTATTCACCTTACAAATAGGGTTAACCTTAACTTACACGATTTGGACATACGAGCACTTATTGGAGGATTCCGACCAAACCAGAAGGAGTTAAGCTGTAAACCGAGTTTCCAAATCAGTTATCAAACTTATACGTGGCGAGGCACTTATCAAACTTATACGTGGCGATCAGGAGACTTTCCAAATCAGTTAGAAGCCATCAATGACGTCCCACCATACACCAGAAAATAAAGGATCAGTCGAATCACTCCACAACTCAACTTGCCATATATAGAGCCAATTACATCAAATGTGGTCCAAAGGTTATATCTGTTTGATTTATTTGACCCAGCCTCTTTAGAGACTACTCTCTTGGTCCATAATGTTCCAAGGCGTCATCACTTCATGCCCAAGTTGTCCAGATACAAGGCACCTTCAAGCCGTGTGAATCTCGTGCTCCAGCTTTTCGAACGAGCGTTGACTCTGTCGAGAGGCGAAAGGCACCAATATGAAACATGTAAAGAACTAGAAAAGTAAAGGAAGACGTCCCGAGAAATTAGCTTACCGCGTCCAGCGACTGGGTAAGCTTTGAGGCGGTCAGCCACCAACCGGTGAGCTCGCGGGTCGAGCGTGCAGTCGGACGAGGAGGCACGAACATCGGCTCGGACTCCGAAGAAACGTTCATCGCCTTCGGTGAGCCTGAGGCATAGGGGACCGGAGTAGCGGCTCGCACGGCTCTGGACCTCTCGACGGTCCCAGGTACTCCAGTGCGTCGGAGTCTGCGGGAGCCCCACCGCTGGCAGTTGAAGCTGACTCAGAGGAGTAGTGAGCGGGAAGGGCCGAAGAGGGTTCTAGGGACCACTTTGCCTTCACCACGGGAGATCCAGTCAAGCGCCATCAGCGCGAGGGCCGGGACGAGGCTTCCCCCTCGGGAGAGTCCGCTTGAGGCCTCCGGCCCGACGTTTGGACAGGCGTCCTCCGGACGGCCCGCAGAAACCTCGCTGGGGCAGGCGGCCGTTAGGGGCGTAATCCTCCCAGATCTCCTCGATCCGACTCTATGAACCTGCAAAGATAGGACTCGCGGGTGAGAACCGAGGGACCAGCAAAGGACTGAGGACATAAGAGTCAGAGTCACTACCTGAGACATCCGGGGTCATGTCGGACAAAAGGACGAGCGAACTCGCCCCGATGCTCGGCGGAGAGAGCAGGAAGTCAAACGACCAGAACCGTTCGGGGATCCTGAGCAAGTGGTGTAGATCGACCCGTTCAGAGGCAGCCGGCGTCCCGAAGCCTGTAAAAGGGAAGATGAGACGGCGGTGAGAAAATGACAGACGGACCAAACTCGAAGGAAAAAAGGGCAGCGGTTGTAGATGAATCTTACCCCTCGGCGTCCAGGTAAGCTGGACGTTAACTTCCGGCGGCACTGTCCAGAAGATCACCGAGGATGGGGGCAGTGCACCCGTCCCGGGTGTGCAGGGTATAGCAGAGAGCATCGGCAGTCAGGCTCCTGCGTAATGTACTGGGGGGCAGTTGGCGAACTTCTCCTAACACGCTAGAATCATTACTCCTACCTGCTCTCCGGGTGCGCAGCTTGGAAGGGACAGGACGAGAATAAATGAAAGGAGAACCCTTTGAGAAAAAAAAGGATGATCGGAAAGGCCTACTTTCCAATGTCCAAGGTAGCACTCTCGGCCATGCAGCAGGATCACAGACGAACTTCATGTTCCTCCCGGGTGAATGCCAACCAGGTTAAGTTATCACTAACTCGGAACCTCGCCTTTATATTCACACCGTTCCCCCTTTGACGAGTAGAAATCCCTCTTGAAACACCCTAAACCAGATTGGAGACTTGATCCTCAGACGAGTCTCCTCACGACTAACCCGTAGGAAACTCTCCTCCCTAGTACTTGTTCCCGGTAGGACGCTTACTGACTTGGGCGTCGAAGAACTTTCGGGAGGGAAACCCCTTACCGGTTCCCCTGAAGGCCCATCTGACATTAGTTTAAGTGTTCATAGGGTCGAATATGGCACGTGCCCCATCACCTCACAACAGGGAGCTTCCATCCCGTAAAGACGATTTGTCGCCTTTCCCCAGAGGACAAAACTCGGAGATCCGGCTCCATCCCCGACGAATCACAACCCCCATGTGGCATCCCAAAATTTGCTCCCGAACAGTTTAACATTTGAATATTATGATTTAATTTAAGAATTTACTAACTTGATATATATAAAAATTAACTGTTAATTTAAAACTTTATATTTGTATATAAACTCACTGTTGTTCACTAACTTTTAAACTGTTATTAAAATTATTTTTATTTTAGCTAAATTTGATATATAACTGAACTTAACAACTGTAAGTTTTCTTTTATTAAATTTAAAATATTTTTAATTAAAAAAATAACTTATCAAACATATGACTACGAATGAAGCACCTGATTATTGTTTCAATTAATTTATATTTCTTTTCATTTCAATTATGTTCATGTAATGGTTTTTTTATTAACAGTCTTAAATACAAAACAACAATCAATGTTCAAAATTATTACAAATCTGTAAAAGAACTATTGTTCATATAAATAAAAATAATATTTACATATTATACAAAATCACAATCATATTGATAAACTGTAATTTTAATTTTGTCCAAACTATAGAAGTGTAAATGAATAAAGCAAGTAATACATATACAAATACAACTTCATATTAACTTATTATATTAAATAAAGTATATGGAGTTTCTCAAAACTCAAAAGGTGTAACCGATTCATTTGCATTTACTTATAATTTAACTTATATATTTTCTCACATTACATATATATTTTGGTGAATCTTAAATTTATAATATATATTATATTATTTATAAAAGTGTTTCTTAACCAAAAAAAAAACTATATTAGTTTTCTTTACATGTTGAATTTGTTAAGACTCTTTTTTGATGTAGATGGTTAGAGAAGTTTTAATGATATTTTCTTCTATAAAAATATATATACTATTTTTAAATATAGAAGTGTAATATATTAAAGTTTAATAATAAGTTATGCAAGTTTATTTTTACATGTGCATCACTATAATGATGATTCATACTATACTATAATTAAATTAATTTATGCCTAAAAGTATTTAGCCAAAAATAAAAGAATAGTATGTACATAATCATACGTATTTGATGCTTTTAATTATTGTGTAGACGAATTTCATATCTTATAATATTACATATTATCGGTTATTCGTTTAAACGTGTGATTATTATTAATTTCGGTTGTAAAAATTTTAAATAGTATATATATAATATTTTTTATTTTGTTAAAATCAAGTTATATGTCATATATTTTGTTAATATAGTACATACCATTTAATTAATATTCAAATATTATTATTATTGTTGATTAAATACTTGTTAATTTTAAGTATGTTATTAATATATTAAAGAATTATTTTGTTAAAGGTTTGCTGATGTGGCATAATTATAGATCGTTTTTTTACGTGCGACTTGTTTATATATATATATATGATTATTATTTAAGTTAAATTATTCAATTTTAAATTAATAAATATTTGATTTTCAATATCGTTTTGATGTGGTTATACAACAAAAAAAAATAAACGTTTTCAAAAAATATATTATGATTTAATTTAAAAATTTACTAATTTGATATATGTAAAAATTTACTGTTAATCTAAACTTAATATTTGTATATAAACTCATTGTTGTTCACCAATTTTCAAAATATTATTAAAATTGTTTTTGTATTAACTAAATTTGATATATAATTGTACTCAACATCATAAGTTTTCTCTTTATTTAATTCAAAATGATTTTTTCATTTTAAATAAAAAGAAAATAAGTTATCAAACATATGACGACAACTGAAGCATCTGATTATTATTTTATTAATTTGAATTTATTTTCATTTCATTTGTGTTAGTGTATTGTTTTGTTTCATTATCATTCTCAAATATAAAACAACAATCAATATTCAAAACTCTTATAAATCCGTAAAAGATCTATTCTTCATATAAATAAATAAAACATTTACATAGTATACAAATTCATAACCATATTGATAAAGTGCAATTTTGATTTGGCTCTTGAAGTATCTGTAAACTATAGAAGTGTAGATAAATAAATCAAATAATACATATATATATACAACTTTATACTAACTCATTATATGAAACAAAATATGTTGAGTTTCTCAAAACTCAAAAGGTGTAAAAGGTTCATTTGAATTTGATTTTTAATTTAACTTAGAATTTTTTTACACTATCCATATTTTCATGAGCCTTTATAATTAAATTAATAATATATTATATTATTTTTAAAAGAGTTTCTTAATCCCCAAAAAAAAACTATGCTAGTTTTTTTTACATGTTGAGTTTGTAAGAAATTTCTCTTTTGTTGATGTGGATTCAAGTAATACATATACAAATACAACTTAATACAAACTCATTACATCAAACAAAGTATGTCGAGTTTCTCAAAACTCAAAAAGTGAAAAAAATTCATTTATATTTGACTTGTATTTTAACTTAGATATTGTTTACACTATACATATATTTTGACGAGTCATTATAATCCAATTAATAATTTATATCATTTTTTTAAAAGAGTTTTTTAACCAAAAAAAAACCATATTAGTTTTCTTTACATATTAAGTTTGTAAGAAATTTGCTTTTTGTTGATGTGGATGGTTAGGGATGTTTTTATGACGTTTTATTTTACATAAAAATGTATATACTATTTTTAATTATAAAAGTGTAATATATTAATGTTTAATATAGAGTTATGCTAGTCTATTTTTTTCTATAAATGTATTGCATGTATATTTTGTAGTAAGTAATGTTATCATAAAGTATTATAAGTTTATCTTTGTATAGACAATAGAAAATTTTGTATCCAAATATGTACAATACAGTTATGTTAATTTAAAAAAATATATTTGTTATGTATAAACTATGTATGTTTCTAAAAGATGAATGTATTAGATTTTTTAAAATTGTGAATGTTTTAAATTTTGTTTAAGAAATTACTCCTTATGTTTCAAAATAAGTGTCATTTTTACATTTTCACACAAATTAAGAAAATCATTAAAAGTTCTGTTTTACCCTTTGGTCACACATAAAATAATATTCTCTTTCTAATTAATACAACAAGGTTAAAACAGGATTTTTGTTTAGAAAATTGTATTGGAAATACAAAATGACACTCTTTGTGAAACAAAAATAAACCTCTAAAACGACACTTATTTTAAAACAGAGGGATTATTATTTTGTAACCTTGTTTCTATTAACTATTATTTAAGCTTTTTTTTGAGCAATTTGTTTTCCAAAATATTCATTATATTACAAACAAAAAGAAGAATATATTTAAACTATAGATTTAAATGATGTTTGTTATACTGATTCAAAATGATATTTCATCACTTTGTTTCTGTTAATTACTATATTAATTTTAGTAGTTCTAAATATTTATTTTATTTGTATTTCAAAAAATCTAAATTGAGGGTTTTTTATTATCATTTTCTTGCTGATGTGGCAAAAGGAAAGAGTAACATAAAAACCGAGGTGGATAGCTTAAGGAGCCTCAAACCATTCATTTCATTTTTTGTAACCTTGTTTCTGTTAGCTAATAAATAAGCTAGCAAATTATTTTCTAAAATATTCATTATATTACAAACAAAAAGAGAATATATTAAAGCTTTAGATTTAAATGATGTTTATTTTACTGATTCAAAAAATAATATTCTAATTTTATTTAATTTTTGTTAATAACTATATTAATTTTAGTGGTTTTAATTATTTATTTTATGTATATCTCAAAAAATCTTTACTGAGAGTTTTTTATTATAATTTTCTTGATGTGGCAAAATGAGAGAGTAACTTAAAAGCTGAGGTGGATAGCTTAAAAAGCCTTACACTCTTCCTATCATTTAGTATAAATAGGTTCAAAGCTTAGACCTTTAAATTTTCTTATAGGTGACTAACCCTCTTATTATGAGTGTTAGAGAAGAGATGAACACATTCCTTACAAAGTCCCTCCCAACATCGTTAGCTTTTAGTGAAAGAAACAAGAACTTTGAAGCTGAGTGGCTTTCCAGCGTTTATAATCTTCTCAAAATTCCGTAAACAAACGTATTAAAACATTTTATTTTGATTTAGGCATGGAAGAGATGGGTAGAAGGCGAGCGTGAGAGTATAATCGGTCCTTACTTAAAACCAACATCCGATGAACGTGATCATAAAGCTGTGGGTTCAAGAGAGTGCAGCGTCTTTATCAGTTCGTTTCTAAGAGCATGATTATTGGAAAGCTGTGAGGGAGGGGTTTTTAAAGTTTTTTATTATTAAAAATCGATTTTCAAAAAAAAAAACAAATTTAACCAATCAGGTCTCGCCACCTCACACAAGAGACGGTCCTGCTGACTCTAGGCAGAGAGGCGCTCCTGCTTCCCAGTCTCGTCATGTCATTTTTTCTCTTTTTTCTTTTTTCTTTTTTATTTAGAATTCCTCAAAAACTCACCATTAATCATATTCTAACATAGCGTATCTTAAACATATTTTATTAATAAATAAAAATAATCTGATTAGATAATGACATTTGACTATATACCGTCGTCTCTTGCATTACTCAAATAAGTGACGTCTCTCTATCTCTCTCATTCCTTCTCATTATGAAAACAAAATCATATCTAAATGGAGATGGTCTAAGAGACCAACAATGACTCTGTAGTTTGGCTTGCAAGAGACGGTACTTTGACATTACCTAAACCTACAGAAGCAGCTTTCCCTATCTCACGGTGAAAGCTGCAAATAGATCCTTAAATAAGTCTAAAGACAAAGATTCTGCGTTTTCAGTGGACGAGGTTTCGATTACTATGTTGTATCCTCGGTGAATCTTCCAATTTATCTGTCAGTTTAGAAATGTTTCTTAGGACACAAGGTAACCTAAGCTGCATTCAGTAATGAACTTTTGCATTGGATAGCGTAAGAGGGAAGAAAGTTCTTATGAACTTGTTCGAGGGATATTGGGAGATTCGGTTCAGTTTGGTTAAATTTTGTCATCGATTTATTTCATTTCGGTTCGATTTGGTTTTTGGTTTAGATAAATACTTATTCTTATTCATTAAGATATATTGGTAACACATTTTTCTTATTGTGGAATTGCAGAATAGCAAAAAAAAAGAATTACAGAATGACTTATTACAGAATTACAGAATATATTTTTTTACATGATTAGATAAATTATACAGAATAACGGAATAGCGAAATATAATTATATAAAAATATTTTTTTATTATATCATTAAAAAAATATTAATAATTTAATTAACTATTATAAAATAATATAATTTTTATTGTAATTTTTTTACAATTTTTCTTTTAAATTAAAAAAATATGTAAAATAAAATATTGCAAACCTTAAATAATCGACATAACTTTATCATTAATTATTTTTTGTAACATCAAATTATTTATTTATATTTATTTAAATAATAAAATATAATTAATTATATAATTAAATAATATAAATATTAATTCCGTAAATAATCTACTTCAAACACATTTTTCTATTTAATGAAGTTTTTTTGCTTTTCCACAAACTTTTCCGATTGGCAAAATTCTTACGTTTTTGCGATTTTTCGTCATTCCGCCGCGCAAAATTTACCAAATCAGAGAGATTTATCTTGTGTGTTTTAATCGGAAATGCTGTATTTAAAATTGGATTATATTTATATTTGTTTCAGTTTTTTCGGTGTGAAAATTTTAATACCAATCGGTTGATATTAGATTTTGAATCGGTTATTTAAGTTTGACATTCAGTTTGATGATTTCAGCTCATTAAAATTATTAAACTATCTTTGACACATGATGAATTGATGATTGTAAATTTGTAATGCACCAAACCTAATGAAATCCATGTGCTAAGCGTTCCTCGCAAGTAGATTAATTAACTTAATATAGATATATATCATTAGAACTTTGATTGTAGCTTTGAGAATTGCCATAAAACAACTTTCCCTCTTCATATCTCTTATACGATAATAATTTAAATCGTTTATCTCATGAGGTTTTTTTATCCATCTTTTTAACTTCTTTTAGAACATGAATAAATCCTTGCTTTTGGATTATCTCACAAAAATGCCCAACTCTTATGGCTTAACTTACGCTCAAATTCTCATTCAAGTTTTTATTAAAAGATAGATATTCTTTACAAAAGTAAAATAAATTATTATTTTTTCCGTTGGAAACAAGTAAAATAAATTTTTAGTACAAAATTAATCAATGAATGAATAATGAATCGTCTATACAAACCAATGGAACAATGGAATTTATCTCTATAAAACCTAGAAAAGCTTGCTTGCGAATTCATTGGCCTTAACCTGAGAGAGATTCGATCTCTTCGCGAGATCTCTCAGTTCGGACAAGCTTCTCCCTAGCTTCACCGCAACTTTTGTCTCAAACACTTGTCCGTTTTCTCTCTTCTCAGTCGATTTCATGGTTTCTTCTAACAGAGAGAAGAATCCAGCGGAGTTTCTATACATCTCAAACACCATTCCCACTTGACCACCATGCTCTAAAGTGTTGACAATCGCAGCCAAAGAAGCACAAGTCAACGCCACAATTCCAGCTAAACCGGAATCTTGACCGATAAAAGCAGAACTCACTGCAGAAACTCCGGTTAAAACTGGTCCAGAGATAGCCAAGAACCGATTTAACTTCAACGCCACGTTACCTAATTTCTCATACTCTTCTGCGTCTCTGCTCTTAACCACATGAGCCACTTCTCTCATCTCCATCTCCAGTTCTTGACTCCACCCATTAGCAAGACCGGATTTAGGGCTTCTCTGTTTGTTTTCAGGCCACCAAGTCGCCGGTTTAAACTCTTCCGGAAATTTCTCGAGCATTGTTCCGATTAGAGGAAGAGGGTAAGCTTTGTCTAGGGACAACACTCTCTGTATCGCTTCCTTCACATCTTCCTCGTCGATTTCCTCGTTTTCTCTCAGAAACATTTCAATCTCGGTTCTCAACTTCTTGAACAGCCTCGTCGCGTTCCTCTGTTCTTCAGCGAGCTGAGACGGTTGAATCTTGCTCATCAAGGCACCGATACCTGTGGCAGAGGTTAGCAAGACCGTTGAAGCTATCTTCACCGCGGTAACAGAATCTACGCCATGACCATTAACCGAAGCTATTCCGGCCATTAAAGCGGCGGTGAGGGTTATCATGTTGACGGAATTGAGCAATAGTGAGTTCCAATTGTTGCGCTGATCTCCGATGTTCTTGTGCATCTCAATCCTATCCATAACTTCTTCAAGAACCACAATGAAACGTGCCCTTTGGATAGAATCAGAGTCTTTTCTCTGTTTCAACGAAAGAGGACGACTTTCTATGAACCCATCAGATTCAAAGCTCGGTTCTATAACCGATAAAGTTTGCTTCTTCATCGGTATCTTCGGAATCGAGACGTTAAATTTCGGCAGTTTCGGGATGGAGACTGCGGCTTTAGGTCTCGAGCAAGAAGAAGAAGAAGAAGACGAAAGAACTAATCTTGAAACCTGCAATGAAGCCATTGATGTATACAAGAAATAAATAGTGATTTGATTTATTCTTAAACTCGTTTTAAACCAGTTCTTGGTTGGTTTGGTTTCGTTTGTTTGTTAGTTTCTCTCTGAAGTTTTGTGATTGTGTTTGATGGAAGAAGATGATGAATGGAGATATCTGATGCTAGTTGTATATATATAATTTTTTGATGATAAGCCGAAAAGCATTAAACAAGAATAGAAAATTAAAGGAATTGAATTGACCAAAGAGAGAATAAGAATTGAATTTTGACCAAAGACTAATAATTCTCAGGCTTTGATCAATTCTCCTGTGACGGTTTTGGTCTAAACCGAAAGCCTCCCAATTTTACCCGCCATCCTCGTAGAACGAGTCTTTAAAACTCTTAAACCGAACATAACCGGATTGGTTAAATTGATTGTTGTTTGTTGGGATTGAACCGGTTTGGTTTTGTTTTGTAGGAAATGTGGTACAAATTGATCACACACATGACACAACACAGAGAGATTTCAACACAGACACTTACAGTGAAAAAACCTCTAAAGAGAAGAATCCAAAAAATGGGATCTCCACCAAAGAAGACTGCTCTGCAACTGTACTTGTCACAACTTCAGCAACATCCATTGAGAACAAAGGTTTGATCTTTGTTTTCTCTTATTCTTCTTCTTCCTCTTTGTGATTTAAAGATGACTAATTCTTTCTCTGGGGATGTGATTGGGGGTAATTTCGTTTCTTTGAAATTAGGGTTCTTTTTCATTGATATAGAGACGAAAATTGTGTTTTCGATTGAAATTTTTGTGTTTTTTAACCAAACCCAATTTTATGATCTGATTACCTCAGAGAATGATCTCATAGTGAAAATAGCTCGTTGACTTGTTTATGAATTGTTTGAAACTCCTGGGAATGATTTATTTTAGGTTTTTTTTTGTCTCTCATTGAAATGAATTTTCAGGCAATTACTGCTGGAGTATTGTCCGGTGTTAGTGATGTTGTTTCACAGAAACTCTCTGGCATACAGAAGATTCAGCTAAGAAGGGTTCTTCTCAAAGTGGTAAAAAGTTTGAATCTTTCTCTCTTCAGAACCTCAATTTCAAGTTTGAATCCTCTCAAAGTGTTTTTCGATAATCTCAAGAGGGATTTCTCCAACAGATATTTGCAGGTGGTTTTCTCGGACCAGCAGGGCATTTCTTTCATACAATTCTAGATAAGATTTTTCAAGGGAAGAAAGACACAAAGACTGTTGCAAAGAAGGTGAATGTCTAATACCTTCCGATGATTTGTATGTTAAAGGATCCAATCGAGGTTTATGCTAAATTTGATCTGTTTGGTAGGTAATCGTGGAACAACTGACTTTGTCACCATTGAACCATTTGCTTTTCATGATCTATTATGGAGTAGTCATCGAAAGTTAGTTCCTTTCTTCTCTCTCTCTCTCTCTCTCTCCATTTGTAAAATCGGAAAATGTCTTGGATGGTATTAAGAGTTCTGCAATGTTGAATGAAACAGGAACTCCATGGAATCTTGTTAGAGATAGGATCAAGAAGACTTACCCGACAGTCCAGCTTACAGCATGGACGGTAAGTGATAGATATCAAATTCAGTTCATGTCCTTCGTTATAAAAAAGTTTGATTCAAACAATGAATTTACATTTTGTTTTCATGTCTACTCATTTGATTTTGTGTGTTGTGAACTAATTTTAAATCACAGTTTTTCCCTCTCGTTGGATGGATAAACTACAAGTATGTGCCACTGCACTTCCGGGTCATCTTGCACAGCCTCGTCGCCTTCTTTTGGTAAGAAAACCAAACCAAACCATGATCAAGTCTAAATATCCAGATATCTTGATAGTCTACATCACAAAGTATTATCTGGATCATCTGAATGCTTCATGAAAGTGATAGTGAATTTGGTTTTAAGATTGTTGTCTTCTTTCCTTGAACATGTAAAGAGAAACCGAATGAAATTAGCCGAATTTTCTCTATCAGTTTTTTCATTCTTGTTGTTCTTACTCAGTTCTAAACTCCATTCTTGTAATCTCAACATTCTTCTTCTTCTTTTGTTTTTTCAGGGGAATTTTCCTGACCCTGCGAGCGAGGTCAACGACACTGGCTTTGGCAAAGGCTAAGTGATAAGAGAGAGAGGACTCAACCCTTGGACTCATTATGATCTTGGTACTCTCTGTAAGTTGAAGAAAATCAAACAGCTCCAGCCAAATAAAAATCTGTATTAAGATGATACCATTCTAGGATAGCAATGTTTTTTTTAAAGTTATTACAACAATTTTCAGATTTAGTCTAAAACACATTCACAAACATCATATAAAAAAAAAGGTATTAAAGAAAGAGAGCATTTTTATTAAGCAGCTTTGGCGAATCCAACTCTTGCTTTCCCATAATCGAACACAGTATGGTATGTTCCCATGAAGATATCACCCAAGATCCTGCATTTTTCACACGGTTACAAAACTTTAGGGTAAACCCATTTGAGTTTTTTTTTTTGTTAGTAGATTAGGTTTTGCAGATGTGAGTTTACCAGAGAGGTCCACGAGGTGGAGGGATGTCCATGGCAGTGAAACCACTGGTGCACTGAGTCTCAACTCCATCCCCAATCTTGAATATATACTGATCCATAAAGAAAAATGGAAATGCATTTCAGTTTCTTGATGGTGATTTTGGCAAGCTGATAGTTTAAGGAGAAGCTTATGAGAAGTACTTACATCTTGAGGTGAGAGATCAAAGGATTTGCCACCAATTGTGAATGTGACTATAGGCATCGATGAAACCCTCTCACAGTTCACTGCTGATTGTTGGTTCGGCATTGGTATATGGTCACAGAGCTAAAATATTATACAGAGGTTAGAGTTTAAAACATGTTTTAAGTCCAAAACAAGAATTCAAGACTCACTCTCTCAAAACTCTCACCTCAGCAGCATAAGTGAGTATGCGTTCTTGTGTTTCGTTCTGAGTCAATTCACTCTGCATCCACACTGCTGCCATTTCGCAGGCGCTGCACATAGCTTCGTTTAAAAGATCCGATGGTCCATCTTCTACAACTGACTTTATCCCCATACTGCATACAAACATTGAATCAGATTGATTTTCTGGTCATTTCTTGCTTGGACTGTGTCAGTACTAACCTCACACTGTGTGAACCATCAAAACCGCAGAGTCCTATCTGTGAGCATACTTTCCTTGGATCCGCCTGTTAAGTTAAAAATGATGCAGGTTTTAAAGATTGTATTTGTTATAAACAGATTAAGTGTGAGTGTGTTGGTATGAGAAGTAGCTTCAACCTGACCCAGAAGTGAATTCAACATGGTTTTTCCGTATTGATCTACGACGATTTTGCACTCCTGGCTCGCGACTCCTACTGCTCCAATGGCATGATTGATCATTGTGATGACAGTCTAAACATACAAATAAATCTATATCAGCATGTTTCAGGTGCTACATATAGTGAACACAATGTACAAAATCTTTCTCTTACCGATGGACCGGTAAGCAGAGAAGTTCCGGAATCAGCAATAGCAGAACAACCTTGAGCACAATATCCTGAATGACAAATATAGATATTCAGATGTCAGATTATATCTAAAGACTCAAGACTGAAACATTTTCAAAAGCTTTTTGACTTACCGGTTGGTTTGCCAGCAATGTTGAGGTCACCCATGTCGAATTGCCAGTAACCTTTATGTGTCACTGGAACATAAGTATGCTCTCCTTTGAAATGCTTAGGGTCCATTCCACCAAAAACAATCTGACCACCTTCTGGATCTTGCGGGTTACGGTTAAGCCAGAACGAAAAAACCGGTTCCTTAACCAGACCTTTGTCTATCATGTTATACCTATATATCAACATCATTCATAATTCAGATGGTACAACAAAGTCTTGTATCTAATGAAGACTTAGATCAAATGAATGAGAATCATACCAAACCGGAGTTGAATTTCCTACAGAAATCTCTTTGAACCCTAACCCAAGAATACCATCAAACTTTGCCACCAAGAATGTAATACCAGGCTCACTAGTAGCCTCTATGAACTCCTGTGATGATATATAGAAGTAGCAGTAAGATATAGCAAACTCTCAAGAAACTGAAATACGAAAGCTGATGAATCTGGTTTTACCTGATCCTTGACAACAATATCACCAACTTTAACATCATCATTGCTAAAGTAACCAGAAATAGCACCTGTCCCATAGCGTATTGACGCAGGCTTTCCTGTAATATCAATAATTTTTTAGTGTACCAAAGCTCAAGAATCAAATAACAAACTGAATATATATAGAGAGAGAGAACAAACCGTTCTTCTTGTATGTTGTTGACTGGCTAGCTTTGTACTTTGAATGAAAATAACAAGCAATCTGAAAAGAAAACATTTAACCAGAGATTTTTTTTATTCTGTTCACATTTTCCGAAAAGAAAAAGAAGTTAAACCGCTAATGCATACCGATAAGTAGCATTTAGTAGATGGTATCCAGAGATTGGAGCTTCCGGTATCAAAGATGGCAGTAAACTTCTGAGGTGGAGTACCAATGGTGATATCACCATAGTATTGAGCATCTAAATAGTTTTTCAGAGGAACAATATCCGAATTTGCATCTTTCATGCGGAAATAATCTTTGTAAGACCAAGAAGATCCTCCTCGGTTTTTCAAGACAAGCTGAGAAGCTAGCCTGTTGGCTCGGTCTAGTTTCCTCTTCTTCAATCCAATTCTAACTGTTCCATCACCGTTTTGCTCACTTGAGGCCGTGGATATAAGAACTAGACATGCAAGCAAGAACAAGAGCAAGAATCGAGTTCCCATTCTTTGCCTGTCATCAAATAACAATTTTAAATCAATTTAAATAGCAGATCACATATACGTTAGTTGTTACTTCTCTATTACGCAACAATTAATCTAGAGATTTTGGGCATGAAACATACTTCCTATAAATCAGACAATAGTTTTATTCAGACAACCTTAAAAACCATCTCCTAATAAGGTTTTGTAAACAAAGTATCCTAGATTCAAGATTCGTGAATCAACAAATCCTTGGACTTTCTAACATGTTACAAAAGTAAGGTAGAAACAGAAAACCTTAAATGTGTTCTAAAGAAGTTAATACACTGAAACGGCTCTGTTCATAACTCCAGCAAGATCTTTACTACACCAAATATCAAACACATTTTAAATTAAGTTTCTGATCTACCAAATTCAAAACGAGAATATTTTTTATTCTTTGTCTTATATTATTGTCTTTTCACAAAATCATAGTGAAGACTAAAACAAGCCAAAGTGTATTATTGTTGATTAAGATAATTGGTTTTAAAAAAAAAGTTAAGGCTAAGTCATATATAAACCCCACATCAGAATCAAACAAACAGTTTCTTGAACCTTAATACAGTTTTAACAGTGAAGAATCTACGGAAAACCAAAATAAAACCTATAATTTAAATGAGAACAGGGGAAAATCAGAAAATGAGCTTTTACTTTTGATAAACAGAAATTGAATGATTTGATTTTGAACAGAAACAAAAATAGAAAATAGCGAGGGAGTAAGAGAGCACTCACCGAGAAAATGTGTGTACAGTACAGAATCTTAAACTAGAGAATAAGAAAAACTCAAGTTTAACAAGACGAAGAAGATTGGTGCAGGGATTTATATATATACGTAAATAACTTAATACATAAGAAAAACTTACAGACACATAAAATTCAGTTTTTTTTTCTTAATTAATTATTACGCGTTGCTTGCAAATGGAAAGTTAGTATTAACTGCATTTAATTGTGTGTATTAGATTCATAAGCAAGGGTCACGTTTATGAAACCTTGTTTGCGTGGGGCCGGACACATTGGCAAAATCAACTTTTTTAACAAGAAAAAAGGGAGAAAAAGTGCTTGTTTTCATTTGCATCATCTGTTTCACCGTTGTAATATAATATTTTCATTACGTTACATTTGTATGTAAGAGTCAATTATGGTCATTTTCCATAAATTCTTATTCTTTTTTTTATATACTAAAAGCTTACATTTTGCATTAATTCTTGGATAAGATATGTTATGATGTATCTCTTTTTTCCTTTTGCTAAATAGGTTTAAGAGATCTATGGTATATATGATTGTTTGTTTGGCTTTTTTTTTTTACAGATGGGGTAATATCATTGTAAAATCGGTTTTCCAGATCGACATCATTATATTTTAGGTGTACAAGAAAGAACATTATAATAAACCTTTAACAGAAAACCTATTTAACAAACAAAAAAAAAACAAAAAAAAAGGAGATAGAAGAATCTATATGTATTAATTAATTTATTTATTTCTTTTTTATAACGTCATTAATTCATTTACTTCTTTACTTGGAATTATATGAATTGGTGATTAAATGCTTGCAAAGATATTCGCAGATTTAGGATTGTCTCACGTTAGGTACGCTCTTCACGTTGATGAACCCACGCGTGGGTCCAGCTTAGGAATACACTGTAACGTCTGTAAATCAACTTCTTAATATTCACCCTCATAATACTATTAGACATTTCATGTTACTCCATGAACATAATACAATAAATGATTCAATATATTAACAAGAATTTTAAATAAGTTAAACAGAGTTTGATTCTTGCAAAACGAAAAAAATAAATAAAAATAGATGGTGGGTTTTTAGATTGGTGTGTTTGCTGGAAATGGAAAATATAAGGTTGCTTTGATTTGTGGCACAAGCAAACGCCTTCACGTTATTGACGCTGCGTGGGACCTATAAACGCAAACAACGTTTCGTTAAAGCTTCAACTTTTCATATTTTCCCATTTAAATCCATTAGGTTTGGTTTCTTCTTTGGTTCTATTCTTTGAACCAACTATAAAAACTCAATAGCTAATAGTGACACAATCCTATATAAAAACTAGTGAAAGCACACAAAGGTCCTTCATACAGAATGTCACTACTTGATATTGGTTTTATTGTAAAAATGTCTTGCTTTATAATAAAACATGACAAATGAATACGTTAATTCAGAAAATTGCCATTTATCGACTGCATTTCAAACCACAAAAAGCTAGAAATTGGAATGCTATTTCTCTAAAATCAAATTTGTGTGACTGCAAATATATCTCAGCAATAATACGAAGGGTTTTTTTTTAGCTATAGAGGAGAGCAAGAAAAAAAGATTCAGATCAATTTTTGAGCTGGTAAAAAACTATTCGTGCCATAGACTCAGAATATATTTGGGCCGGGGCTCATACTTCACTTTTCGAGAATGTAGCCCAATCTTCATCATGAATTAATAATATATTATATACTCCAATAATCAACTTTCTTAAAAACTTGATTAAGAATTTAAGACAGGTTTTATAATTTAGTATTTTATTTATGAAAATAAATATAAATAAAAATATAAGAAATAATGAAATCATCCATAAAAATAAATAAAAGGATATTAACATGTGTTATGAAAATTTTAGTTATAGACGACGCATCAAAATAATTTATATAATAAAACTAATTATTAAGAAAAATAAAAGGCAGTTTTTATTCCTGGACAAAATCGTCTTATCGTACACAAGCAAGGGGAAAAAATTTGCTCGGAAGACTCTTGTTGTTCGGAAAAAAAAAAAAGACAAAAGAAGCTAAAATGTAAAATGTGAAAACAAAAGCAAAATCGACCGATAAAATAGAAGGTCATGGTCTCTTGTCAACGTTGCTCGTGGTAACATTACTACCATTACTGTTGTTACTGTTCCCATTTTGGTGACTATTTGAACCGCTGATAATAGACGTGAGGGCTGCGGCTAGAGCCGCTGCAAAGTTAGGATCGGCGGCGATAGCGGCAGTAGCGGCGCTAACGCTCTCGCCAGCGTTCAGCGACTGAGCCGGCATCTGTAAGCCTGAGAACCTGGATTGTTGTTGGTTATAATAAAAGCCCTGGCCCATCATTTGAGGCAAAACCGATTGGTTCAACTCGGTGAAACCAGACCGTTGAGAGAATTGCATCAACGGGTTGTTATTAGCTGGATTATCAGCGTTGGGTGCTGACTCTGTAAGGTCTAATGTAATGGTTGGGAATGGTGCAGAGGCTGAGATCGTGGCCATGCTTGAGGAGCAAGGCAACATGGTTCGAGCCAAGAGATTTGTTGGGTTCATTAAACCGTCAGCTTGGCCCGACATTGTAGAGCCAGAGAGGAGCATGCTTGCGGCTGCGGTTGTGGTCGAGGCCATGCTCATAGCTGCTGGAGGTAATGGATGGTTATGGTTTCCTTCGTAGGTTGTTATGAGAATGGATCTGTCTTCTGCGCAACGTTGCACCTGTTTAGGTCATTGATTTAGAAATACATTAATCAAACATATTTGTACATTTGATTGTACACTTAAACATATTAGAAGCTTAAAATGTTTATGATTATATATATATATGCAGCAGCATGATTCAATTTCAATAGGAATGTTGCCATGAGAACATTGGTCCAAACTCGACCATGATTTTTCGGAATTCGTACGTGAGACTTAGGGTTTATGGTCTCTCAAACCGAAATTCAGACCAATCTCCATAACTAGTGAATGTTCTTGTAATTTAAGAATGCCTATAAAGCAACCGTTAAAGAACGTACTTGCTTGCGAACGGGGCAACCAACGGCCATCGTGCATCGATAATAAGCTCGAGGGCACGGGTTTCCTTTAGCCATTTTCTGTCCGTATTTTCTCCATTGACATCCATCGACTAACTGTAAAACAATCTCATTGAAGTAAATATATTAACCTCTTAAAAGTTTGAAAAGATCGATCTTCAAACACTACTAGAGAGTAAGAGTATTGTTACCGTGGGATTTTCGAATCGATCACGGACCGAGACACGAGCTTTACGCATGGTGGCTTCAGCGGCCGACTGATCGATAACATTGCAATTGCTTAAGGACGCGTTGTGTTTGGGAACTTTGTTAGGGTTTCCCCAGCCGTTAGATTCGGTCTCTGGGCTTTCTTCTATCTCAAGTATCCTCTTTCCGCGCTGACGTAAGACAGAGTTCTCTAAAGGCGATGGCGGAGATCCTGACCGAACCGTCGTCCTCTCCTCGGACGATGCTTCAGCAGTCGGCAGTCCCAAATCGATGAACTGTCTTGGAACCATTTCAGGCGCTTCAGGTGGTTTAATGGCCTTGCCTTTGCTCTCGGTCTTAGCCTGATGAAAGCAAGAGTTTAAAAGCTTTAACTAATTAAACTTGTGAGGAGCTTGATATATGTCTTAGAATACTGGTTAAACTTAAAGATTAAGATAGATATTAGAGCTTAGAGTGTTAATTACCAGGTGATGATGGTCTTCTTGTTGCCTCATGACAGCAACAAGTTGCATCTGCAAGGAGTTAAAGTTGTTGGTTGTTTGACTTAGCATTTCCTTTAGCCTTTGATTCTCTTCAACCGCCTTCTTTAGCTCTTCTCGAAGTTGTGCATTCTTCATTTTATCAAACACAATCATCAGACTAGCTACTTAAAAGAAGCAAAATCTCTATAGATAACACAGAAGCAATATAGAAATTCAAAAAAAAAAAAAAATGGAGAGACGATTTTACAGATTAGATACGAGAAAAATGAAAATGGACTGTCAAAACAAAAACAATCTCGTGAAGATTTCAAATAAATATACCGTTTTCAATTTTTTTTTACATTCTATCTTCTTGTGTTTATTCGTAAGATATATATATAGACATTTTGATGTTTGTATTTAGATTGAAACTTTTTATTTAATTTCATTGGAACGAAAAAAAGAAAAAGTTATGTTTTAGAAGCTTGAATTTACAAAATTTTGGTTTTGAGAATTTTTTATACTTTTTTATTAAAGAAATTAAAAGAGCTAGATTTAGTAAGTGTACCTCACACTTGGTACGTTTCTCTTCCATATCCACAGACAATCCATCATCCACCATCGACTCCTCGCTTCCCGTATGCGCAGTGAGTAGATTAAGTCCAGTCTATTTACAATAACAATATATAAATTTATATGACGAAACTATTGTTGACAATTTAATTACTAATCTCTAGAACAAAAATTATGGGATGGTAAGAAAAATAAATAAGGTTAAAACAGAGTAATTAACGTACTTACATTGATACCCGTTGAACGATCATCATCATCATCATCAGCACGTGAATTCTCTCTTTTGACATGAACCTTATGAGTCTCGTCGGTGATATTATTGTTCTTATCATCTCTCTTCTCCGACCTGAAAAAGTCAACCTCATCCATCACCGCCCGATGATGCTGCTCATCCGACGGCTGTGGCTGCTTTGTATTGTCATGTGAACCGCCAAGACTCACCGGAAAACGAAACATCTCTCTCTCCATGTAGAGATCTTAAGTTCTTGATTAGATAACTTAGATTGTGTTTCGGTTTAAAGTATGAGTACGGATGATGTTAGTTTTGTTATCCAAATTCCGAAACCCTAGTATAACAAAGAAAGATTGGATATGGTGTTACGTACTTTGAAGGACAATATAAGGTACGTATCTAATCCACTCTGTGTGTGTGTATGTGTGTGATTGTTCCGTACCATATCCAATACTCCATATATAGAGAGTGAGAAGAAGAAGATATCTTAGAAGAGAGAGAAAGAGAGATACTTTGTCGAGTATGTGGTTAGAGACGAGGATAGAGAAGAGAGAGACCAGATGCTTCGGCTACAAAAATGGTATTGACGTGGACTCAGATATTGTCAAACTTTCCTACTAATATACTATAATATAAAAAATCGTCATTGTTTGATAATAATATTATTAATTGATGAAAGACATTGTTGTTGTCTATATTTGTTTTATGCCTGCTTCTAATTATTTTTTTTTTAAATTTGTATTTTCGTAGAAAGATTTTTGTGGAGTATTTTTTTTGTTCATTTTGCGTCAGTGTGGACGTCATTTGTCTACCATCTAGCCATTGACCCAAATCAATAACAATAATCATATCATGCAACCCAATCATTTTGTTTTATATTATAGAATTATAGACGTATTGTTGCTGTTTTTTGGGATCAAACAATTCGCAAAGAGTAAAACTTTACTGTTCCTTATAGGAGGGACTATGGTTTATCAAAGACATTTGATCTGCATGGTATCAAAGTCCTAGTTAAATCTAAGAAGTAGGATTGACCCAAATGAGATATGGTATCAAAATCTTAGTTACATCTATACTGTTAGTTTTGGAGTGGAATTTGGTTCTAGGTGAACTGGAAGAGTCATCATCAAAACTAATCTACTAATTGTTAATTAGTTTTGAGTTGGAAATTTTATAAACTTAACCGTAGATAAACATAAAAGAATAAAAAAATAATCTAAAATATGATGGAATGATTAGACAAATTTAGCTTTGTACTTGAGATGTTGTATATTTGTTAAATTGTCAATTAACCCTCATATAATTATAAGAAACTTTTAAGGGTTGATTGATGAGTGTAGTATATTATTTATAAAAAAATACATGTATATATATGATAATTGACTAATTTACTCTACTGAAAAATCTCACCTAAGTTATTTTTTTTTTCTAAAAAAAGCACTTTGATCTACGAAATTTGTTCAAAGACTTTGTCCTAATTAGTAAAACTTTGAATCCTTAGTTGATCAAGTCAATATATGAGCTTTAGAGAAGAATAACTATTTTTAGGGAAGAAATTTTTTCAAAGAATTCTTATTACATATGAAATATATATTTCGCTATTTTTTGACTAAATTAGTAAATTTTCTTTAAATTTATTTTCCTTTTCCCTTTTTCCTATAAGAAAGACTTTTGACTTGTTCGTTCATAGAATTAATAGATCAGAAAATAGAAATGAATCTCACCGGTGGCAATTCAATCGGCGCTTCCCACGTGATTGAAATAATTAGAAGCTCTATTTCTATTTAATGTCTGTTATCACATTAACTTAAAAATGTACGGAAATTATTTGAATTTTGTTTAAAAATCCTGATATGAAATTATTTGTTGTTAATTAACAAATTGTTAATGTACAAACTGAACTTTGACCAAATTATCCTGAATTACATACAAAAAATGTTGCTACAAATCTGAAAATGAAAAAAAAAGGTGTGATCTCATGCTTTAATTTACAATCATTTTACATTTACATAATTACTAATTCTGCGCCAATTAATTTTTCACGATTTTCATCTATATACAATACACAATGGTTGAGCTAAGTCAACGAGATTAATGGGATAGGAATGGGATACCTCACAGGTAAAGTTCTTACCGGTGACCGGCTGTGGGTCCCACTACGTTTTCTATAAATAAACTGATGTTTACCGGTAAACTTGTTGACTATCACAGCATGGGACTCGGTCGCTCTTTGACTTCTTAGCCTCAAGGGAAGAAGATTTGTCTCTTTATAATTCTTGAAAAACAAAATGTCCTTTCACCCCCGCCCAAAAAAAAAAAAAAAGAAACCGATTGTTTTCACATTTTGACTCGTTTTTTCTACTTCTATAAACAGTGAAATTCTGATTGAATTCCAAACTTAATTCTCGAGTCGTATGGAAAATTAGTTTTTTTTTTGTTTAGAACTAATTTGCTCTTTTACCCCCACCTTTTTGTTCTTTGTGTAAGTGTAACTATCAATTTGAACAACATTTCTTCATTAATTAAACAATACTCATTTAATTATTGCAATTACTTATATAACATTACTAAAATATACACCTATATATTTCCTCTATATTCAATAATCAGGAATATATGCATGCGTTTCTAAGGTCTAATTAAAAGTTCTTGAACCACAAGTTAGAACCTTAACAATTGTAACTAAATATAATGACAACAAAAAAGTTATAACGAAAGAAAAATCATTAAACTAACCAAGTGGCTCCTAGCTAATTATTAGAGTAATCTTCATGATTTATGGATTTTGCAAACGTTAAAGAAACCCTAACGACCGCTTACCGCTTTTGGTTGCTCCTATTCAAGTATATTTCCTTATATATATATACTGTATATATAACTAATACAAATTTTGAAGTGGACAAAAAAATGACTGTCGATTAAATCGGTCAAAGAGTTAGATGTCTCCTAATACTGATTATGGCATATTGTTTAGACGCTAATGTTTTACAAACCCGCCTTTTGGCCGATCATATAAAATCACAATTAATAGCCGTATGACTGCAGGCCTCTAAACAATAATGTCTGTGCTGGCAAAAACTAAATAAACATTCATGTGTATTTTACCGACGTTTAAAGCGACAAAACGTTTGAGTTTTATAACTTTATTTGCTTTTAACAATTGAGATAGCTAGAGCATATGATTTTTAAAAAAGATCTTGCAGTTTTAGTATTTTGTATGTGTATGTACATGAATTTGTTTTTTTTTATAGATTTCTTGAAATTAGAATGGTCAAGGAATATACAGCTGGGAACGTTTTGATTTAAAATATCGGTTGCCCATAAATTAATTTTTTCCTATCACCAAAAAATTACTATATATCGTTTTCTTAAAAAATGAGAAGTTGGTACAAGCCATCATGATATCATTTAACCGACATGAATTTCATTTCATGTCCTCCTGTTATTCGTATACTATATTTATAGTTCACTTCCGCCTATACCAAAATTAGACCCAGTAGTAACATGACCCCAATAACAATTCAATAGATTATAAAACCTCAATTATTTTTAGTTTTTAGTAACTATATCTATAATAATGCATATTTGTTATCGTACAAATTAGTTTTCGATATTTTGAAGGACCATCTCACTATTTATTGAAAATAAATGTGTTTTGGTTAGAAAATATCATGATTGATTACTCTGATCTAACATCATTGATACAACTTTACAATGATTTTTTGATGGGTTTGATCCAACTCTACCATGACTTACTAATTGTCATATTTGATTTCGACCAAGCAACTCCTAATTGTTTTGCAAGAATAAAAACCTATATATGGTCATATATCCAACTCTATTGGTTCACAAACTCTTTGTTTATCAATCGGTATATTCGTAAATATGGTATCTTGTAATGGAAAATGTAGTGGTAGTTCGTATTATTTAATACTCAAATAAAGTATTTAAAAAATAATAAAAAAAATAAAGGGTTTACAATATTTTCTTAGTAATCAAAGATTCATTTGAGCCTTAGATAAGCCCTAGCTAGGATATATTCTCTCCATTTTATAAAAGTTTAGTTCTAAAGTTTAATTTTTGTTTCATAAAAACTGTCATTTTACATTTTCAATACAAAATTTAAAATAAAAATTTAGTTTTTTTGGATAAAAAATAAAAATCCTATTTTAAATTTACTAATTTAATGTTTTAATAGAAAGAAATTGTTATTTTGTGTGTGAATAAGAAATAAAACATAACTTTTAAAGAACTTTTAAATTTGTGTGACATTTTTATATGAAATGGAGAATGAAACGAAGAGAGTAATTATTAAACCAATGGAACTTCTTCAATCAAGATTATCAGCTGAAATTCATACAGTGGTGTTTGATACTATTTGATTATGCTATAGTGTATGAATTGAATAGAGAGGTTTAGTAAATTCAGTTTGTCTCTTTTCCCGACAAATTTAGTTTGTTAACAATATTCAAAATTAGAGTGATTATTCTAAAATTGTTTACACTGGTTGGACATTGAATCTAGACCTAATGATTCTTATGAGAAAAGTATCTTGGACAAAATATTAAGTTTGACCATATATTGTGTAGATAATAGTATACATTGGAGATTTGCTCCTTTGTTTATTCTTTATGCGGCAAACTGAGCGCCGAAGGAAGCATGTCAACTATCATGATTCATGATGACTGACTCATCAAAATGATTTCGCAATAAATTATTAACTTGGTCTACAAAATTGATAATTATAAAATGTTATAGGAATATAACATATAAAAGTAAACTCAGAATGGAAAGCAAATATAAAAAATGTAAATGAAACATAACAAGTACGGATCAGAAAAAATTGATTGATCTGCATTGGTCTGATTAAAAAAGAAGGATGGTAAATTTGTTCGGGTTTATCATTAAAAAACAACAAAATTTTGATTAATTATATTTTATTATATATATTTTGATATACAATAAAATGTGTGCATGACAAATTTGTTGCAGATAGATCTATAATTTTATTGATCTACATTTATACTGTATTTTATTATCTGCATATTATTCAAAACGGAAGTTAATCAGAACTCAGAAGTAAGAAAAATAAAAATAAACCCAAAAAAACTGATGGAATTGCAACTGCGTTGACCCATGACCAATTTAGTGCTAATTGAGTTCCCTAAAAGCAAAATTAGTCTTTTCATCATTAGCTTATTGTATGTACTAATGGAAATTTAAACTAACGGTCATATTTTTGGAAATTGTTTTTGCTTCGTTAACTTCGGTTTCTTCATTTTCATCGTTCCCGCTTAGATCAAGACCATGGAGCTATGATCAAACCTTCTTCATTGCTTAACTCCACCAAGACCTTCAACTCTCTCATCAACCATTTCTCATCTCATGGCGATCATCATCAAGTGCTCTCAACCTTCTCTTCCATGCTCGCTAATAGATTCCTACCTGACACTTATACTTTCCCTAGTCTTCTCAAAGCCTGTGCTTCTCTTCATCTCCTATCTTTCGGTCTCTCGATTCACCAGCAAGTTCTCGTCAATGGGTTCTCTTCCGATTCCTACACCTCGTCTTCGCTGGTCAACCTCTACGCCAAATTTGGGATCTTGGATCATGCTCGGAAAGTGTTCGACGAAATGCGTCAGAGGGATGTGGTACACTACACCGCAATGATCGGGTGTTACTCACGCGCCGGGACTGTAGAAAAGGCGTTTACTTTGGTGAACGAGATGAGATATCAGGGGATTAAACCGGGTCCGGTTACGTTGCTGGAGATGCTGAGTGGTGTTTCCGAGATTACGCAGTTACAGTGTTTACATGCCTTTGCGGTGGTTTATGGGTTTGATTGTGATATATCTGCGACGAACTCAATGTTGAATTTGTACTGCAAGTGCGATCGTGTCGGAGATGCTAAGGATTTGTTTTATCAGATGGAGCAACGAGATATGGTTTCATGGAACACAATGGTTTCAGGATTTGCTTTTGTTGGTAATATGAATGAAATCTTGAAGCTTTTGTGCAGAATGGGAGATGATGGTTTAAGACCTGATCATCAGACATTTGGAGCCTCACTTTCCGTCTGCGGAACAATGTGTGATCTTGACATGGGAAGAATGTTACACTGCCAAATTGTGAATACTGGTTACGATGTAGACATGCATCTCAAGACGGCATTGATGTCTATGTACCTAAAGTGCGGTGAGGAGGAAGCTTCGTTTCGAGTAATCGAAACCATTCCTTATAAGGATGTTGTTTGCTGGACGGTCATGATATCAGGACTTGTCCGGTTGGGTAGAGCGGAAAAGGCTCTGAGTGTTTTCTCGGAGATGTTAGATTCAGGATCAGAGATATCGAGTGAGGCAATAGCTAGTGTTGTAGCAGCTTGTGCTCAATTGGGTTCCTTTGATCTCGGCTCTTCACTCCATGGTTATGTACTGAGGCAAGGATATTACTTAGACACTCCTGCGTTGAACTCTCTTATCACAATGTATGCAAAATGCGGCCATTTGGATAAAAGTTCATTTCTTTTTGAACGGATGAATGAAAGAGACTTAGTTTCTTGGAATGCAATTATCTCCGGACATGCCCAGAACGGAGATCTGTGTAAGGCGTTGCTATTGTTTACAGAGATGAAGTTCAAAACTCCGCAACGAGTTGATTCATTGACGGTTGTTTCCCTTTTACAAGCCTGTTCATCAGCTGGAGCTCTCCCGTTAGGGAGACTTATACACTGTATTGCAATCAGAAGCTTTATCAGACCTTGCGCCTTGGTTGATACGGCTCTGGTTGATATGTATGCGAAATGCGGCTACTTAGAAGCTGCACAGAGCTGTTTCGATTCGATCTCGCGGAAAGATTTTGTCTCGTGGGGCACACTCATTGCAGGGTATGGTTTCCATGGTAAAGGGGACATTGCTTTGGAGATTTACTCAGAGTTTCTTCGCTCTGGAATGGAGCCGAATCACGTGATTTTCTTAGCGGTTCTCTCGTCTTGCAGCCACAACGGAATGGTTCAGCACGGTTTGAAGATATTCAGTTCAATGGTTAGAGATTATGGTGTTGAACCCAACCACGAACACCTTGCTTGCGTGGTTGATCTTCTATGTCGAGCTAAAAGAGTAGAAGAAGCGTTTAAGTTCTACAAAGACAACTTTACAAAACCATCAATCGATGTCTTGGGGATAATACTTGATGCTTGCCGTGCAAATGGGAAAACAGAGGTCGAAGATATAGTTTGTCGGGATATGATTGAGTTGAAGCCAGTAGAAGCTGGACATTACGTTAGGCTTGCACATTCTTTTGCCGCCATGAAGAGATGGGACGATGTGAGTGAGTCGTGGAATCAGATGAGGTCTCTCGGCTTGAAAAAGCTCCCTGGTTGGAGCAAAATCGAAGTGAACGGGAGAATCACAACTTTCTTCATGAATCATACTTCACATTCAGATGAGACAGCGTCTGTGTTGAAATCTCTTAGCAAGGAAATGAAGCAAATCCGTTAACGTAAACTATAGTCTATACATACTCATGGTTTATTATTTCACTTAATACGTATATAATATAATGTAAATTACATGATTGATCATTTATAATTGCTAAAAATAGGATCAAACGACACTAGAAGTTAGGAAGGATCCAATACTTGGGGGAGTTTTCAAGGAGATCAGTTACTGGAGAATCTTGTCAGATTCAAACAAAAGTGAAGAAATCTTTAATTTGCAGAGAGAGGGAGAGAGAGATGACCAGAAGGCAGCAGAAGAAGACAGCGAAGGTGGTTACAGGGGTAATGGGACTGTGCATCGTTGCCTACATCGCAGGACCGTCTCTGTATTGGCATCTCAACGAGACCATTGCAGACTCTCTCCACTCCTCTTGTCCTCCTTGTGTCTGCGACTGTTCTTCTCAACCTCTTCTCTCCATCCCCGACGGTAATCATCATCATCATCATCCTTCTTTTCTTCTCTTAAAGTTAAAGGTAATATTAAAGCCAATTATTGATGTATTTGATTCATTGCTTCATCTGCAGGATTGAGCAATCATAGCTTCTTAGGTGAGTGTTTTCTGGCGATATCTTTTCATGTATAGTTAGTAAGAAACCTAAAACGTTGTAGATATTCATGAGCTTTATGTTGGTTCTTGTTTCATTATCAAGATTGTATGAGACACGAGGAAGCTGGTGAAGAGAACGAGAGTAGTTTCACGGAAATGGTGGCTGAAGAGCTGAAGCTAAGAGAAGCACAGGCTCAAGAAGACGAATGGCGAGCAGACAGGTTATTGCTAGATGCTAAGAAAGCGACGTCTCAGTATCAGAAAGAGGCTGATAAGTGCAGCATGGGGATGGAGACTTGTGAGCTAGCAAGAGAGAAAGCAGAGGCGACTCTAGACGAACAGAGAAGAATGTCATACATGTGGGAGCTTCGAGCTCGGCAAAAAGGATGGAAAGGCGTAACAAACGTTGTTTCCTCTGATGTTCTCTAAGAAATCAGTGAAATCTTTTTTTGTTCTCAATATATCTGAAACTCTTACAATAGAGAATTTGAGTTAGCAACAAGGTGAAATGTTCTGAAAGTGTTTCCTTTTGAAGCCTCTACTTTGTAGTGACCTTGACATTAGTCCGGTCTAAGATAACGTTGAGGATCTTCCCAGGTACATAGATTCTCTTCTTGATCGATTGTCCGTCTAGATATTTCTCGAGTTTCTTGTCCTGTGACGCTAAAGCGAAAGCATCATCTTCAGAACATCCTTCTTCAACCTCTATGGTGCCTCTTGTCTTCCCGTTTATCTGAACCGGAAGAACAATAGTTGTGTCCTTTAAGTAATCCGGATTTGCCTGCATAAAGACCAAAGACAGTCAATATCACAAAACACTTTTCCTCCGTTGTGTTTGTATGGCTATGTGTACCTTAGGGAAGCTTTCATAAGCCAGAGAATTAGGATGGCCTAAACGTGACCAAAGCTCTTCAGCCATGTGAGGCGCATAAGGTGAGAGCAAAAGAACAAAAGGCTCAATGATTCCTCTAGGTTGATTATTCCACTGTTCAACATGAGATGAAACAAGAGTAAAGATCAAGTTCTTGAAAGCGAAGGAAACGAAGCTTGAGTCTAAAGATTAACCTTATATGCAGCGTTAACAAACTCCATCATCCCTGAAATCCCTGTGTTGAATCTTGTACTCTCGATTTCCTCTGTCACCTGCAGATTTTACACATTTGTATTTAAGTAGGATGTAATCAAACCGCAAATGGATCACATTTGGGAATGAGATGTGACCTTAGCTATGCATTTGTGGAGAGAACGGAGTTGGTCAAGGGTCGGTTCATCATCAGTCACTAAGGTTCCATCTTTAAAAGATCCATCAGACTGAGGTAAACCAATGACTAGTCTCCATGTTCTTGCCAAAAAACGATGCACACCTTCGATCCCACTTGTGTTCCAAGTCTTTGAATCCCTAGTAGAAAGAAAATGCAGCAACATCAACGCAGAGAAAACTTTAGAACCTAAATATAACAAATTTGGAATTAAAGTTTCACCTAAATGGTCCCATGAACATCTCATACAAACGTAGAGAATCTGCACCATACTCTAACACAACATCATCAGGATTTACCACGTTTCCTCTACTTTTGCTCATTTTATAAGCGCGTGGAATCAGACGAATGCTAGGATCTTCTTTCAGAACAAAATGATCTCCAGACTTCATAACCTATATAACATTAAAAAGATCGTAAGTTATAACTCCAGAGAGTCAAATCAGGTTTTAGTTAGTGAATGAGAACGAAGATTCATCATACTTTTTCTTCCGGGAGTGTCACTTGTTGAAGCGTTTCATTTAAACGTTCTTCAGTGTCTGCAGATACATAATTTCCTTCTTGGTCTTTCCAAGCTGTATACTGGACCTGCAACTTAAAACTATCAAGAAAACAGATTCACACAGAATTTGTAAACATATTCAAACAGAAAAGACAAACTCACCTCCCCAAGGATGATTCCTTGATTTATAACACACTTGAAGGGTTCTTTTGTCGACACAACACCGATGTCATAAAGTACCTGCGATGATACAGTAACTGTTAGATCACGAGAAAGCTATATAAGAAGGAGAGGTTACAAGAGAAAACTCACCTTGTGCCAAAACCTAGAGTATAGCAAATGTAAAACAGCATGTTCAGCACCACCAACGTATACATCTACTGGGCTCCAGTATCTGCCACAAGAGCAACACTTAAGAATCTTCCCAAAAAGCAACGAAATCTTACTTAGACGGAAGGTAAAATGACTATATTCTGTTAAAAGGCTCTCACTTTTCTTTTTCCTTGTCAACTAATGCTTTAGAGTTTTTTGGGTCCATGAATCTCAGATAGTACCTGGAGATAAAGAGACTTAATATCATGAATCAACAATAGTAGAAAATCAGGTAATTTTGTTTAGTTTCTCAGTATAAATCAACCAATTTCAGCATAACCATCTCTAGGAGAGAGCATCAAGGATTCTAAAGAGTAAATAAAAAGCTTTTTAATGAACATTTACCAACAAGATCCAGCCCATTGTGGCATAGTGCTGGTTTCTCTTTTGACAGGTTTTCCTGTTGCAGGATCTACTGTGTTCACCTGCAAAACTCATCGATCATAACCAAAATGTCCATCGCCCTTTTTTAAGTATCAAGAAACTAATCATATTAACCGCAAAACATACCCATGATACTGCTTTTGACAGTGGTGGTTCCCCTGTTCCAGTGGGAGTAAAATCATTCAACTCAGGCAAAGTCAGTGGCAGCTCAGATTCTGAAACCGCAATAGTTTCACCAGATTCATCCAAAATCAAGATCGGGATAGGTTCGCCCCAGTAACGCTGCCGTGCAAATAGCCAATCCCTCAGCTTGTAATTTACCTGACAAAAAAACCTTTTGAGTAATTAAAAAAGAACAAATTTTTTATCTCTTATGTAATCCACATGAGGAAGACATGATGAAGATGAACCTTCTTCTTTCCGTTTCCGGTTCTCTCGGCCCATTCAATAACTTTTAAAGCAGCTTCTTTGCTAGATAGTTGATTTATGTCAAGTCCTGTTTCTAAACTTGATGAATTTTCAATTTTCCCCACTCCTGGATAAACCTGCTTAGCATCATCATCACTTGAATTTGCTTCATTTCTCACTACCCACTTGATTGGAATGTTATACTTCAACGCAAACTCGTTATCCCTAGTATCATGAGCTGGGACCGCCATGATTGCTCCGGTTCCATAGCTGTCACATACAACAAAGTCCTCTGTTTCACACAAATGCTATTCAAAGCAAATGTAAATCTTTAAAGTGAACTTACCTTGCTAGAACATAATCAGCTACCCATATGGGAATAGCATCCCCATTAGCTGGATTTTTCGCATAAGATCCCGTAAATACTCCCGTCTTGTCCTTCTGAAGTTCTGTTCTCTCAAGATCACTTTTTCTCGACGCGAAATCTTTGTATTCCTCAACCTGCAACCATATGTAAGGAAGGAGTCATGAAACTCATGAGAGACAAAATGTATAATCCAAAAAGAGAAAAATAAAAATTTACTTGTTGTTTCTGTTCTTCAGTTATAAAGTAAGACAACAAATGATGCTCTGGTGCCACAACCATGTAACTGCAAAACATATAACACAATCAAAATGATGAAAGTTTGAAATTTGAATCACAAATATGATGGTAGTCTGTTGAACATACGTTGCTCCAAAAAGGGTATCTGGTCTGGTGGTGTAAACTGTAATCTTTTTGTCAGTTTCTCGGCCTCCTTCGCCATCAAGAATTAAAAAATCCAATTCAGCTCCTTCTGATCTTCCTATCCAGTTTCTCTGCATTTCTTTTATACTCTCAGGCCACTCAAGCTCGTCTAAATCCTCAAGAAGACGATCAGCGTAGGCAGTAATCTTCAGCATCCATTGCCTCATCGGCTGCTTGGTAATAAACAATGTCACTGTAGAATTCATGAGAACTTTCAAAACAGACGAAGTTCGGATTCGGAAGACGTAAAACAGATATAATGATTTCCAAATGGTGAAAGATATTACCTTTCTTATAACCGGGTGGCCTCCACGCTCACTAACACCATCCACAACTTCCTCATTAGCCAAAACAGTACCAAGAGCCGGGCACCAATTCACGGGTACTTCAGCCTAAATTTTACAATCTTTTAAAAAACTTTTCTATATGCAAATGAAAAGGTTTTAACTTGTGAGCTAGAAAATGATTTTCTTGACCTGATATGCCAAACCTCTCTTATAAAGCTGAAGAAAGATCCATTGTGTCCATTTATAATAATCTGGCTCTGTTGTAGAGAGTTCACGGTCCCAGTCATATGAGAAGCCCAGCGATTTGAGCTGCAACCAAAACAAAAGAAGAACCAATCAGGAAATAAAAGGTCTCGAGGTAGACCACTAGACCTAAGCTAACATGTCTTGATCAGTTCTTTTCTTTAACATCTAAACACTTATAAAGACCTTTTTTGTCAGTTCTCCAAGGATCAGTAAGCGGATATTGGAGACAAAACGCATACAAGCATAGTTTTCCACCAACCCAACTGACAAAATACAGAGTTTTCTAGGCTAGTGTTAAGTTGGAAGTAATACACTAACCTGCAAACGAAACCGGTCAATGTTCTTCAATGTTGTAGTTTTGGGATGGGTTCCTGTCTGCAATGTAAATCACAAATGGCGATAAGGAGGCTTATCAACAAAGCCACCAAAATGAATAGAAGAAAGATAGTAATCGAAAAAATGGACCTCAATAGCATATTGTTCTGCAGGCAATCCAAAAGCATCCCATCCCATAGGATGCAAAACATTGTAACCTTGCATTCTCCTAAGCCTCGCTAGGATATCAGTTGCTGTATAACCCAGTGGATGTCCCACATGTAATCCTGCTCCACTGAAGAAGAAACCATACAAAAAAAATCATCATTACCACAAAACCCAAATCCCAAAATCTATCATCTATTCAAAATCTCAGCCACTGAAATTCAGGAAATGTGATTCCCAAAGATCATGACTTTATGCTGAAACAGCCTCTCAATTAGCCAAATTTGTGAACTTTGGTACATAATCAAGTAGTCGAAAGAAGACACCTTGGATACGGAAACATGTCGAGGACGTAGAATTTTGGTTTCGAAGTGTCGACATCGTCCGGTGTCCGGAAAGTACGGTTTTCTTCCCAGTAACGTTGCCACTTGGGCTCAATATCGTCAAACGGGTAGACCCTCTTCGGTTCGATCGCCGTTTCCGGCACCGGAGATTTCTTATCCCGGTTTCCATTGTTACTCTGAGCAGCCTCCTTCGCCGAACTCCTGACTCCGCCTTGAAAAGTGCGGCGACACCGGAACCGGAGGCCGGAAAAAGGCTGCTTTAGAGGAGATTGGAGCGTGAGAGAGCCGGCGAGGCGAATATGGCGGCAACAGTGAGATAGCACAAATGGGTCAGCGCGAAATTGGAGAGTTTGCTGAGAACTCATTTTTCAATGTCTCTGTGGTTTTTTTCGCTGGAGACGAAATGAATCAGTGGATAATTAGATAAGTATGTTGTGCCATTTTCAACCTTGAGATCAGTTGAGAGGCTTAAGTGTCTGAGACTATGGTTAGCTGACGAACGACGCCGTTTCTTTTAACGGTATATATTATTTCTTTGTAGCTGTTTTGGTCTAACGGCTAAAATATTTTATTTTTTTGAAGAATCATAATAATAATGATATCGCATTTAGCTAATGAGTGGAAATGAACATAGGCACAAAAACTCTCTCTACATTTTCTCTCTCTTAATTTTCTCAAACTGTAAAATAAAATTACTCAGATCTGAGTCTCTTTTTTGGGCAGCGGTTGGTGTAATTTCGACGTTGGTACTGTGCTGTATATATTATTTTGGATCTATAGTTTGTAATATATTATGCTCAGTCGGATTTCCGGTTCCGTTTTGTCGGATAAATAATTTCTGTTTATCGGATGTTGCTTTGTTTTTCTTTTTGCTTGTTTTCAGATGCGACTTCCGGTAGTTGGTTGGAAGTCTATTTCTTATCAGATTATTCTAGGTTTTTTCTTTTGGGGAGTAATTCTTTACTTATCCGATAGATTTCATCTTTTGTTGTAAAGTTTCTCTCAATCAAGTTAGAATCAAGTGTTCAGGATATTATTCGGTGATATAGATTAGAGTAAGAAAAGCTGGCATCTTTTGTGGTGGTCTGGTGTATATTCTGTTTCTATTTCACTGGTGGTTCTTGAGAATTTATCTTCTGACTGCTAAAATTTGATTTTTCAATCTCTCCGGCGACAAAAAGCGAAAGGAAGGAGCAATGTTTTTTCTTCAGCAGTTTCGACAGCGTTGAATTTTTGATGTTATTCACCGGCGTTGCTCGTCGTCGGCGATGTAGTAATCAAAGCGGCTGATTCATCTCTTTTCCAAACACGTGTCCTTGCTTTGTTATTTAGGGTTTTCGTGTTCAACCACGTGGTATTAGATGAGGTTTGTATTAACTGGGTTTTTTTTTACATTTTTAGGCTTTTTAGAATGTGATTGTAATCTGCTGAGATATTTACGCCTAAAGACACTTTTAGCAGTTTCTATTACAAAAGAGACAATTTTTACTCTTTCGGCACTTTTAAGTGATTTGTGTTGTTCTGTTACCTATTATATCCTTTCTTAATAACTTAACAAAAACAACAATTTTATTTTTTAACCTTCGTCATCAACATTGGCTGATCATGGCCGCCTATGAATATAACCATATCCTCCGATGATAGAAGCTGCTATGTCAACAACTCCGATTCAGACCAATCTCTCTCTCTCTCTCTCTCTCTCTCTCTCTCTCTCTGTGAAACCCTAACCATCTGAGATTTGTCGCTGCCGCAATCCCGTGAAACTCTAGCCATCTAAGACGGTTGCAGCGGTGATAGCTTTAGAGTCGGTTTTAGAGTCGGAATCTATCTCTGTCTAGGATCCAGAATCAGAATTAGAGGCATGCTTCCCGACGGCGGCGGAAACGACGGTGGGGCGGCGGCGGAAACGACGGTGGTTCTCCATAAATATGATTATTGGAGAGTGTATCCTATGATTTTGGTTTCAGCGTTCATATTTATCGGCACATGTCCATATGTTATTGTCCATGAAAGAGTGTCCACTTATGATGCCCTTGTGTCCATTCGGTCGTGTCCATTAAGTTGTGTACATACATATAATTATTAACCTTCACTTCTCCTTCTCCATCTATTTCAAACTCAATGGATCCAGATGATCGGACAGTGCGTGAATGGACACAATTTCTGGTCCATCTGAACTTATCCACATAATTATATCCAACCAACACTGTCTAATACAATATATTGCTTTGTTTAACTACATTCAGATGTGAAGTTTCTCTTCTCAATAAGCTTAATTAAAGAGTTTCTCAATCAATTTGAGATCTTTTTCTGTTACAAAAGAGCATTTTTTATGTTCCAAAAACTTGTCTGTAGCCTCATATCCATCATCTTATGTCCATCCCCTCTTACTTGTTTCAAAATTTGTAGGTGACACAACCGAGATGAGACATATTGTGATTTATATTTAATCGATGTACTACAAGAGTGGGTTGAGGGATGTATGAGAAAAATTATAAGTGGAGATATGGTCGTGGACATAACGATAATAAAGGGTGTGAATCAATATATTTGTCTATGCGTATACTTCTATATGGATAATAGACATATGAATGTGTCTATCATACATACCTTCGTCCATCACTGTTCGTCCATGCATGCCTTATACATGCCTTCGTCTATCACTGTATGTTTATTTTATTTTTTTGTCTATCTGATCGTGTCTATTACACATGTAAATCTGATTGCATCAATTTTATTGTGTCCAGCTGATTGTGTATATATTGATTGTGTATATTACACACGTGAATTTGATTGTGTCCATTTGATTGTATCCATCTGAATGTGTCCATTACACACGTGAATTTGATTATGTCCATTTGACTGTGTCCATTTGAATGTGTCCTTTACACATGTGAATTTGATTTTGTCCATTACATACCCTTATTTTTTGTCCATCTGATTGTGTCCATCTGCTTTTTGTCCTCTGTAAACACATCGGTGAGTTCTAAACACAATATGATGGCGAAGGTGTAAGCTATCCAATGATTTTGATTGAAATTACAGTGCAAAATAACTTGCCATCTCCTAGATCTGTCTGAAGTTGAATATATGTACTTTGATGAAATAGATTTGTGCTTAGGTGGAACAGATCTGGTTTTATCAATAAAAGAAGTGGCTAATTGTGTGTTCTTACGGTGTTATGTGGTTTTTCATTGAGGACTGTTGAAGAGAATTTCTGATTGAAAGAGAGAGAGATTGGTGACAGTGAATCGTTTGATAGAAGACAATGTTCTGACAGTAGAAAAAATGAATCGAAGGTTGAACAATGGAAGAAAGAGATGAAGAAGGCAAAAGAGATAGTAAAATGTTTATTTAACTCAATGGATGAAAAATAAAACAAAGGATAACATTGTCAATTCACATATGTAAAGTGCCTCAAATGCATAAAGTGTCTGCTTTTGTAATATAAGTTGTCAAAAGTGTATTTGAGTGTAATAATCTCTAATCTGCTATATCCCTTATGGGTTTCATTAATAATCAATGAGACGACAAAAAAAGAAGCTAATGAGTGTTACAGTATATGTTAAGTTTATAAATATAAACAATAATGATAAAAAACAAGAAATTAAGTACACATTAAAACTGATCAGCAGATTCTAAAGACGAAACCGATTCCAAAAATCCACAATTTACGTTTAACAAAAATTTGAACAAGTACTACCACTAGTTTAAGACAATCCCTGATAATCTATAGTATAAATTATACATATTTTTTCTTTTATATTTTCTTTGGTGTCTTTTTTTATAGTCTGTTTTCGTAAAATCTGACATCTGTAACAGCAATTGATGCGTTTAAATTAGTCAGACCCTAATTAAAACCACCAAACTTTTTATATTTTTTCAAGGCCACCAAGATTTTTTTTTAGTTGTTGTTGTGAAGTTTGTTATATTTTAGAAATAATAAGTTTGTTTTCTACTTAAAACTTAATGTTTAAGATATATTTAATATAATTTTATATGCATATTAAAGCTAATATTATTTATTTTTTAATTTCTTAACATTAAGCTTATGTTTTTTAAAATTTTGAATATAAAAAAGGTTAGAACTTTTTTTTATTTGGGACGCAATTTTCAATAAACCAAGAGTAATTTAAAATTTAAATTAATCCCACCATATCAACTCCATCAAACATTCAAACTAAGCAATCACGAGTAGCTCGAAATTAAGTCTATTGGATTTTTTATCCCACCAGAATCCAACAACATCGTCAGTCTTAAAATTTCTTTTTGCAAGAATGCTACCCCATCCATAGAATTTGAAATTTCCATCTGGTTCTTTTTTCATGGCAACTGTTGTTTTAATTTTAGAATCATATTCGAATAGATCCATCAGTTTAGTTGAATCTGGTTTTGACAATTTTTCACAACGTGCTCTACTCCACCAAGGAAATAAGTTGGCTTCTACTAACTCTTTCGGCATCGTTATCGTATCACTCGAACCCGTGTCTGATGTTTTTAACGTTATCAGAATGTTCCGTTGGTTGCTTGGATCAAACGGCTTATCATGATACAGTTCAGTTCTTGCCATGTTTTTCTCTACTCCGTTAAGCTCTCTATGGAAAGTTTGTATATATGAATTTGTTTTATGGGTTAAGCCGTGAAGGATATATATAACAACAATAAGTTGAGTTGCGTGCGTGATTGTAATTAAGAGTTTGTGACTATAATAAGATACAAATTTCTTTCAAGAATATAGTTGGATTCTTTATAAAAAGGAAAAGAAAAAAAATCATTAGATTCACTATTAGTTAAACATTTTGTATGTAACATTTACACTAATTTGTTTATTATGGGTGATTGTAATTAAGAGTTTGTGACTATAATAAGATAAAATATTTCTTTCATGAATATCATTAGATTCACTATTAGTTAAACATTTTGTATTTTACAAAAATACACTAATTATTTTTTAAGAGTGATTTTAATTAAGAGTTTGTGATTATAAAATTATAATACAGATTTTTTTTCATGAGTATTAGATTCACTTTTAGTTGAACATTTTGTATTTAATAAAAAATTATATTATTTTCTTGAGATAAAATGAATAAATATCTTCTAGAAATTTTTTTTGATAATGTTGTATAAAAAATATAGGGAAAACAAAATTCAGACGAAACTCATCAAAATTAAGAAAAATAAAAACAGCCCCGATTGAAGCAAACTGGATGTTACAATTACAAATCTGGTTTTTATTTATTTGAATTTTTATTGACTACAAAATTAAAATAGAGAAAAAACACAGGCAAAAAGTTAAATAAATAAAATTTTGACATACATATGGTAATTTTAACAGCCCCATCATGTTACTTAATTCACAGTTTCTATGCTTCATTCTTTTTATATCTATCTAAAAGTTCATAAATCATATCTTCTACCATAAAAATGTTTTGGTTGAAGGCTTCATACTTCATCCATCGTGCTTTTAATTTTGTTACGACTATCATATAATTTGTTACTATGTTTTCTTGTTAATATCTCGAGTTCTGGTTAGAATCGAGAAAAATGGATATCTTAAACTGTAACGAGGTTTTTTTAAGTTCTCATCTATAAGTAGAATCGAGACGTAACTTACGCTATAACTCTGCCTTGCTGTTATATAATTATCCGACCTTAATATTTTCTAAGGTCTGTGAAACAGTTTGTGTGATTTGTTTGTTTGCCACCACCCAATAACTCTTTGACTCCTCATGGACTGATATATCCGAAGAAGATTCATAATTACCAGCCATATATCCACTTTACTTATCATCCTCTTCGCTATTTTCATTTTGAAGAGAGGTAAAACTATGTATCTCATTTTCACCACATTCATCAATGGTATCACTTTCTGCCTCATCCTCGCCACACTTATCAATGGTACCACTTTCTACCTCATCGTCAACATCTCCATCAACTGAACCACTTCTTTCTTCATAATTTTCAACATTCATCAATTGTAGCACTTTTTTCCAAATCTTCACCATATTCGTCAATGGTACCACTTTTTTCCTCTTCTTCACTTGTTTCCTGTAAAAAGAAAATCATTATATTATAATTTTTTTGGTTCAAAATTTTTCTTCAAAATGGTATATTAGTAGACTAAAATTTAAATCTGCCAAAAACTTTTGAAGACTTTTGTAAAATCTGCTAAAAAAATATCGCATAGTCTACCAAAATTAGAATAAACTAAAACTCAAGTCCGCTAAAACATTTAGAAAATTTTGGCAGAATCTGCCAAGATTTCGGAGAGTCTACAAAAAAATTTTGATGACTCTAGTGGAAAAATAATATACAAACATAAAGATATTAAAGTATGCCAACAAAATTGGAAGACTTCTGCAAAGTCTGCCAAAATTTGAATAGTCCACTTAATTTCATGTATGCCGGAAATTTTGAAATTTTTTTGCAGAATCTGCCAGAACTCCGGAGAGTCCACCAAAAATTTGAAGAGTCTACTTAAAGAATGATAGACAAACATACTGAAATTCAAATCTGCTAGAAACGTTAAAAGACTTCCACCGTATCTGCCCAAACTCTGGAGAGTGCCAAAATTTTGAAGAGTCTGCTGAAAATTAGAAGACCAACAAACTTATTTCAAGTCTACCAGAAACTTTGGAATATTTTCGCAGAATCTGCCAAAACTCCAGAGAGTGCCAAAAATTAGAAGAGTCTACTGAAAGAATGGTAGACCAACATACTGAAATTCAAGTCTGCTAGAAACGTTAGAAGACTTCCACCGTATCTGCCAAACTCCGGAAAGTGCCAAAAATTTGAAAAGTCTGCTGAAAAATTGGTATAGCAGCAGACTTATTTCAAGTATGCCATAAACTTTGGAAGATTTTCGCAGAATCTGCCAAAACTCTAGAGTCTGGAAAAATTCGAAGAGTCTGCTGAAAGCATTGGAAGACTTCCACCGTATATGCCAAAACTCTGGAGTGTCTGCCAAAAATTTAAAGAGTCTGCTGAAAGAATGGTAGATCACTAGACTGAAATTCAAGTCTACTCGAAATACTGGAAGACTTCCATCTGCCAAAACTCCGAAGAGTCTGCCAAAAATTTGAAGAGTCTGTTGAAAGAATGGTACTCCATCAGACTGAAATTCAAATCTACCAGAAACTTGGGAATATTTTTGCAGAATTTTCCAAAACTCTGGAGAGTCTGCCAAACTTTGAAGAGTCTGTTGAAAGAATGGTAGACCAACAAACTGAAATTCAAGTCTATTGGAAACGTTAGAAAACTTCCATCATATCTGCCAAAACTCCGGAGATTCTGCCAAAAATTTGAAGAGTCTGTTGAAAAATTGGTAGATCAACAGACTTATTTCAAGTCTGCCAGAAACTTTGGAAGATTTTTGCAGAATCTGCCAAAAATCTGTGAATGCCAAAAATTCGAAGAGACTGCTGAAAGAATAGTAGACCAACATACTAAAATTCAAGTTTGCCAGAAACTTTGGAAGATTTTTGCAGAATCTGCCAAAACTCCAGATAGTCTGCCAAAAATTTAAAGAGTCTACTCAAAGAATGGTAGACCAACAGACTGAAATTCAAGTCTGCTGGAAACGTTGGAAGAATTCTACCGACTCTGCCAAAACTCTGAAGAATCTGCCAAAAATTTGAAGAGTCTGCTGTAAGAATGGTAAACAACCAGACTTATTACACGTCTGCCGAAAACTTTGAAAGATTTTCGCAGAATCTGGCAAAACTCCGGAGAGTCTGCCAAAAATTTGAAGAGTAGTAGATCAAATTCAAGTCTGCCGAAAACTTTGGAAGATTTTCACAGAATCTGCCAAAACTCCAAAGTGTCTTCCAGAAATTTGAAGACTCTGTTGAAAGAATGATAAACCAACATATTAAATTTCAAATTTGCCAGAAACTTTAAACGGTTTTTGCAAAGTATGTACCTAAACTTTGATGAATATGCTAAAAAAAATGAAAATTTACCAAAGATTTTGGTAAAAATAAAAATAAAAATCTGCCAAAAATTAAAGTCTACAAAAAACTTATACACAATCTCCTAAAATATAGTAAAATCTGTGAAAAATATTTTAGTCTACCAAATTGTTGATATACAAACAGATTATCATTCAATATGTTAACCAGTTGTCTACCCTACACAAATCTGCAAAACTCGTACAAATTTAAGAAATTAACTGCATCGTTATGAACATAGAATCATGATTATTGAGAGTGTGATTTCCTTCTTTCAACATGATGATAAAAAATTGAAAAATCTGCAAAACAAAAATTGATAATATGGTACAAATAAATAATACGTTATTTTTTAATAAAATATAACTAAAAACAAAATATTGACAGAAGTTCATACCTACTAAGAAGTTGGATCGATGGAGAAGATAATGAATAGAAGATGATTTTCAAGAAAACTATTATCTTTCCTTGTACCTAAACGTTTTTTTTTCAAAACCAACATATTGTTGCATATATGTTTTTTCTTCTTTTTTTGTTTGTTTGTTAAATTATGTTTTTTCTTCAAACAAATTTTATTTCATTTTTAATTATATTTGCATTTATTGATTAATTTATTTTTTTCGTTTTTACATATTAATTCATAATATTTATGTGGCAAAATACAGAAAATAAATGATATACTCAAGAGTATTAAAGAAAATATATTTATGAAAATATTACAAATATATAAATAGGCTATTTTGGCTATTATAAATATATTTAAAGTTTACTTGTATTTTTAGAGTTTTTTTTAAGGTTTTCAATAATTGTATCCCACAAATATATTTTGCAAACATATCCTTCTATTTTAATAAAATATTCAGATAAAAAAAATATTAAGGTTACTGTGACAAGTCACCATTTACTTTACTTTATTCTCTTACTAGTTGGTGATCCGCGCTACGCGCGGCTATGTAATTTATTTTTATATTTTTTATTTTAATTTATTGTATCGTATATTTTTGAGAATTTTAAGATAAATTTATATTTCTCACATGTATCTCTCTCGAATTTTCCATCTTTTTCAAATTTCTAGTTTGTGATCCGCACAACACAGAGATTTGATTATCATTTTATTTATTTTTATATTATATTTATTGTATCAAATAGTTTTTGACATTTTGTGATTGTTTTTATTTTTTAAATGTACCTATCTTGAATTTCTTGTCTTATCTCAATTTCAATCAAATATTATCTATTGAAAATTATTTGGTTTATTCAAACAGATAAGAAAAAGAACATTTATGATAGTAGATATCCAAATCATCCATTTAAGAATTAAAAAAATTAAAATTATATAGTTTTTAAAAATTTCCTTGACTTTTCAGAATTTTCCCAAAATATTTTTTGAAATTGACTTTCATCCAAATTATTGAGAATTTGTGAATAGATATTATGCAATTTCTCGAACCCATCTCGTTACCCGAATTCTCTGTTCCATTTTTATTAGATTTCCTTTGGAAATTGTTATCTGTCTTTCTAATTACCAATTCACATCACACACTCTTTAATTTTTTACTTTTAATCTTGAAATACTCAAAGCTAATGTATATTATTTTTATTTTTATTTATATTTTGTATATGGTTGATTTTTTATTTTCTGACAACACACTATAGTTTTTTTTGTTTGCTATTTTTTATATTGAATGTTGATATCAATTTTTATTATTTTCCATCTTTCTAATAACCAATTTTTGTTACACATTCGTAAATATATGTCTTCAATATTGAAATACTCAGAGCTAATGTATATCATTATTTTTTATAGTATTGTGTTGATCTTTTATTTTCTGACAACATATTATAATTGTTTTTTTTTACTATTTTTTATATTGAATGTTAATATTAATTTTTATTATTTTCTGTCTTTCTAATTACCAATTCCTGTCACACACTCGTAAATTTCTGTCTTAAATCATGAAATATTCAGAGCTAATGTATATTATTATTTTTTGGTTTTGCTATTTTGTTGATTTTTATTTTCTGACAATACATTCTAATTCTCTTTTTATGTTTGCTAATTTTTATATTGAATGTTACTGTTAATTTTTATTGTTTTCTGTCTTTCTAATTACCAATTCTTATCACACACTCGTAAATTTCCGTCTTGAATCTTGAAATATTCAAAGCTAATGTATATAATTATTTTTAGTTTTATTTTACTTTATTTTTTTTTGACAACATATTATAATGGTTTTTAGTTTTCATATTTTTATATTGAATGTTAGTGTTATTTTATGTTTTATAAGAATTTAAATGATAAAAAATTAATGATGTAGTTGCTGGGGTGACGGAAGGAGAAGTGAGAAAATGTATTTTATTTTTATTGTGACGCCAAGTTAGTCTGTTTAATTTCGTCTCACACTAAAAATGAAGATATCCTCAATAGCTATATCCTCCATCCTGTTTAATTTGATTTCGACTTAAAAATGATATCGAAATATGTCTTTAGTTGGGACTCGTAAATTTAATTTATAATCATTACTGTATCAATCTTGAGTTACCAATACAATTTATTTTTAATTTAATGGAGCATTGTGATTATAATACTGTATAAATCAAAATGTTTTTATACAAACACATGCAAGATCTCAACTCCTCTTCTTTCAAATTCCACTCTTATGTTTTCCAAAATATATATGTAAATTTGTCACCAAAATTTTAACCTCTTTTCTGAGGAAAAAATACATTGTTCAATCATCTGTCTACAAACAAAACACTTGAGACGATGGTTAGCTGAAGAACTACGCCGTTTCTTGTTAACGGTGTTTGATTTCTTTGTAGCTGTTTTGGTCTATCGGCTAAAATATTTTATTTTTTTGAAGAATCATAATAATAAATACGCATTTAGCTCAAAAGTGTTATATGTTTGACAAAAATTTGAACAAGTAATAGTGTAATACTAATAGTTTATGAACTCTCTGTATCTGCTTTTACATAGGGAACGTCCATATTCCAAACAAAACAAGTTACGATGTTGGAATTTATTACTCTCTTCACTTTTTGTTTATGCATTCATTAAATGAATTTACAGTTGGTAAATTCAACAGCCCCGGTCACGTTACTTAATTCACAATTTAGCCTCTATAAATAAGCCTCTATGCTTCTTTCTTTTTATATCTATCTAAAGTTTATAAATCGTAACTTCTACAATAAAAATGTTTTGGTTGAAGGCTCTCTACTTCGTTCGTTGTGTTTTTGATCTTGTTACGACTGTCAAAGAACTTCTTGCTATGTTTTCTCGTTGATGTTTCGAGTTCAGAAAAGATGGATATTTTAAATAGTTACGAGGCTTTATTAAGTTCTTATCTATAGGTAGAATCGAGAAAAGATTGATACCCTATTTTGTAATGAGACTTTTTTAAGTCCTACATCTTTGTAGATGTTGAAGTTGTGAAGATATTGCTAATATATCTTCTAATACTTCTGGTTTCTTCCGAAGGTTCCCTCTACGATAATCATCGGCGCTTCTATCGAAAGGGGACATTGCTTTTGAGCTTTTTCTACTATCTTTATTTTCTCCAGTCGTTTGTAAAAAACTTGGTGACCTTTGCTTCTTTCATATTAATGCAATTTATATTTTGGTATTATTTATTTCTTTGTTATTTACTTTACTTCATTCTCTTATTTTTATTGTGATGCCAAGTTAGAATGTTTAATTTCGTCTCACACTAAAGATGAAAGTTTCCTCAATAGCTTTATCCTCCTAATCCTGTTTAATTTGATTTCGACTTCAAAAATGATATCGTAATGTCTTTAGTTGTAACTCGTAAATTAAATTTATAATCTTTACTGTATCAATCTTGAGTTAATAATACAATTTCTTTTTATTATCTTTTTGTTCACCAATTATGCAAGAATGTGCAATAATGGAGCACTGTGAATACAATACTTTAAAGTCTTTAAAAGAAAAAACAACGTAACGATTACAATACTTATTTACATCAACGTGAGCAAAATGTAAAACTTTTTGAAGCTTTTATTCTTCAAGCAATCTTTTACTTGTGAAGATTGTGGAACGAACCAGATTAAAAATCGAATAGCTTCCATTAAACCGTATTCGCATCTGCCCTCTCGGCTTGAGAAATTGCATGAATCTCCCAAGAAGATAAAATGTCAAACTAAAATGTATAAATCAAAATGTTGTTCATATAACAAATGCAAGATCTCAACTCCTGTTCATTCAATTTTCCACTCCAATGTTTTCCAAATATATATGTGAATTTGTCTCCAAAATTTCAACCTCTTTTCCGAGGAAAACATACATTGTTGGATCATCTGTCTACAAACAAAACACTTCCCAACGAATTGCAAAACTGAAGTAGAACAAGAAACCTAAAAAACGCTCAAGATCGAACAACCACCATTTCATTTCTTCCGTGCAAACCTCTTTAAACTCGCCGGTAGCTCAGCAGCCTCTTCTTCACCGATTCTCCTCTTCTTAGAGGCGGCACTGTGCTCTTGCGCCGGGAAACTCCGCTTCGCGCTCTCCACCAACTCTTTCTTCTTCCTGGTCCGCTTGCTCGGCTTATTCCTTCCTTTCGTCTTGTTCTTCAGCTCAGTGCTCTTTGCTGCTTCTATGGCCAGCTCCTTCTCAGCTTCTATCTCTCCTCTCGTTGGCTTCTCTTTCCTCCTGGCCGGTCTCATCGCACCAATCTTTGAAGGATCAAGCATGACCGTCTCTGGTGGAAGTTTATCAAGAAGCGAATGGATTTGCTTCTCACGTTTCTGTTTCAACGTCTCAAATGGATTAGCCACCCAAGAATCGAAGTTCGGTTCTCCAGACCCTGGAATGAGAATGCTAGACCACCCCATCGAGTGACCAATCCCAAGAACATCCTCATAAGGCCTGAACATAAGCTTCTCGATCTGATAACCTTTCACCATCGAGTGGTTCATGTATCTACTATAGTTATGCGAAGAACCACTACTCGAATCTCCCAAGACCTGAACAAACGATCCAGTTCCAGCTGCTAGCAAACCTTTCTGACTAAAACTCAGAGTCTTGGCGTGGAAACCGTGAATAGTCTGGATCTCCTCGTACTTACGCAGATCCCAGATCTTGATCTTGCGCTCTTTACCCGATGTAGCCATGAGATGGCCATTTGGGTGAAACGCAACAGAAGAGACCGGACCAGGGTGACACCGCATCTGGAACAGAGGTGCTTGCATCTTTGGTGTCCACATTGTAACTGTTCCACCAGAATGTCCTAAGGCAACAACGTTGTTATATGGATTCACTTCCATTACATCTGTTCGGCCTTTGCCTGTTCGGATACTAGCCTCCATGCTACCGTTGGTTGTGTCTTGAAAACGTAGCTGCCCGATTTTGTTTACTGATGCAAGCAGGAAATGGTTCTTTAGGTACCGAAGTCTAGTCACTGGACCACTTTCCTGAAATACAAAAGTCTGACGTCAATAACCAAGAACACTAGGCATCTGTTTCTTTTCAATGGATATATCAAAAAAGAAAAATTATTAAACCTCACCTTCAAACAATGTGCCTCAGCTCCATTGCTCTTATAAATATAAGCATACCTTTCAAAAATCGACGAGTCAATATATTAGACCAAGCACTCTCGCACACAGCATACAGAATGTGAAGCTATTAAATGTGAAAAATACGTACTTCTTCTGGGCAGCTGCAAATAAGTCTTCGTCTTGGAGGAAAGCAACATCACGTACTGTTTCTCCTACCTGAGGACATCATCAACTTTTCTTGAGACCCAAATCATATTTTTTCACATATATATCAAGCCCTGATTAAGATTTTTATGAAATACAAAAAAACCAGACCTGGATCTCCCTAATTAACTTCATATTCATCATGTCTACAAGAGCAAGGTGCCCTTTGCGACCACCAGCTAGCATATGCCTACCACTTGCAGTAAAATCAACTTTGTAGGGGCCAAGATCTACAATATGTTTCACCAGCGTCAGTAAAATTAATTAGAACCACACATAACAAAGAGAGTACATTTTTCTACATTCATATAAAGATATGATATTCCATCTCACAAGAAGCTACTGAGCATTTTTACCTGGGAGCACTATATCATATTGTTTTCTTGAGCTTAGTATATCTACTTCTTTGGCAATATCTGTCTGCTTGACACGCCATGTTTTCTCTAGACCCTCGGTCTCCAAGTAGCCTGCCGAAGCCGGCAAGAGCCACTGCATAACCACAAAACCGTAATTAAGAATCGAAACTATCAAGAACAGAAGAATAAAAGCGGTTGCTCGACGCCAAGAGATACAAAAAGGTTAAATTTTACCTTCTCGATTTTAGCAGCATATTTTGCAGATTTGCCATATATCTTCTCTCGTGAAGCAAGCTGAGACTTTAGTTTCTTATCTTTCAACAACTGCAGAAGAAGAAGAGAAAAACACTAAACTTGTGCATTTCACAACCAAAAGGCCACAAATCATTAAAACTCTCAGATTATCTATACCTCTAGATTAGCACCTTCTCCTCTTAGATACTTCTTTTCTTTAGCCTCCAACTCAACATCGATCTCCTGCATACAATTCGAATTTGAAGCAAAGTCCTCAACTTTACTGAAACCCACAAAAGCATTCAAGTGTCTGAAAGTCTAATCCAACGAAAGTAGTACCTGTTCATCAGGAAGCAAAACCTTCTCCATGACATTGTTATCCTCTGTATTGACCTCCATCTTTGTTCCTTATTACCTAAACGAAAAGCAAAAAAGCAACCTATTGGATACGAACTACTGGAAATTCTGTTTCTTGTGTTCAATACAATGGCAAAGGAGAGAAGAAGAAAAAAAAGAGGAATCAATCAACTCATGTTTATATAAAGGCCACAAATTTAGGGTTTAGATTTCATATCAATGAAATTACGATTGTATCCAGAAAGAAACCTAGGTCAAATTTCTATCAACAGCTTCGAAAACCTCCGAAGAGAAACTTAGAATCGAGAAAGAGAAGCTTACGAACCACAGATCCAAACTTGAGGCTTGGGAGGGATTAAAACGAGGATTCACGAGGCTGAGGAAGGAGGCGCAGAGCAATAAGTCTTAAACCCTTCCCCTCAGGTTTTTTATCCGTCTTTAAATTAGGGTGACAACTTAAAACTATATTATTTATTTTCGAAACAAAACTATCAATAATTTTTATTAGAAGAGATGGCTTTCTTTACCACTGTCCCACTCAATGTTCTCCAGTTCGAGTCTTGGCTTAATTATCTTAGGAATTATTTTTCCCTCTCCTTCAAATTTTGAATTACTTATTTATGTTAGTTTTTGGTTTTAATTGGTCTAGACGATTATTAATTTGGTTATAAACAAACGTAATTCATCTTCACTTGAATCACTCCCCTAGGGAAAAAATAGTCGATTCTAAATTTCTAATTAAATAAAAAAGAAATATTGACAAAATGTGATGTTAAAACTCATTTCTATTTGTCATCTATTAGACAACAATGCAAATCCGAATAGAAATTCTCACCACGAATCTTGTTTATTCATGTGAAAGATACATTGGAATAAAAGTTGAAAATACCACCCCACAATAAAAGTCATACATTCTAAAAAAAAAACCCCAAAGTTTAGTACTTCAACAATAAAACCCACAAACACAAACCTAACTTAGACAAAATCCCAAACACAGTCTCGGTCTCTCTATGTACAACATAAAGTAGGAAAATGTACATATATATATATATATTCATACTTTAATACTTTCGTCGTTTACACAACACCGTTACTAGACTTCTTTACCATTAAAACCGGCCAGAGACGGAGAGGATTCGCCGCTGATCCTGCTTGGTGCCGGAGTGTTCCTCCGCGACTGGCGTTTCGTCGGCACTATGATGACTTCCTCCTCCAATTTCCCGACCATGTCATCATCGTCGTCATCGTCACCGCCTTTGAAAACCGGATGAATATAAGCATCTTGCAGGTACCCTTTCAGGTTCAGGTTCGGCTCCTTTGCTCTCTCCAACGTATCTTTCATCATAGCCTCCTGTTAAAAAAAGAATCAAACACATTATGAAACCGCAACAAAAAGAAGATTACAACTCTGTGTTGAATATGTAGAAAGAGACTGACCTGCAAGGGGTAACGAACAAAGGCGGGCTCGTAACGGCCTTTACAGAAGCGGTGGAAACCGATGGTAAGCACGGGAAGAGCGATGAGGAACGGTGCAGCTGAAGCAGCGTGTTTCGTACTCAACAAACCCATCAGAAGCAACTGAGATATGATCAGTGCCGCTATAACTCGTCCATGAACATCTGGCCAAAACGCTGCAGCGCTCTCGTATTCTTGATTATACACATTTATGATCTGGTGACGGTACACGATGTAGGCAAGACCGAAGAAGATTAGGATGAAAGGAAGAAGCATGGGCGTCACGGGAGCGTAGACAAGACCGAGAAGGAAGTAAAGCTGTATCTGAGGCTCTCCTGTGTTGAAACCGATGCTTCCAGGGTCCATTGCTTCTTCTCTGTCTTTCTCTGTTTTCACCAAGAAAGCGTTTTTGAGGTGGAAGATAATGAGAGGTTTAAGCATGAGGATCTCTCCTGCAACTCCTGCCCAACCATCAACCATTATATAAGTGATAAAGAAGGTTGCTTTCATCGGTATCGCCACACCAATAGTCTTAGGAATCCTGCACAGACCCAAAAAAAGAAGAACTTTTAGAAATAGCCCAAAAAGGAAAGAAAGATTAACAGAGAGAGAGAGAGACGCGTACTGATTTGCCGATTGGTTGAGGAAAGAGCTGAGCTGCTCAAACGCAGCTCCAACGAGAACATTTGCAAGAAAGACGTTCACTAAGTTAAATATGTAATATCTAGAAGCTGATCTTCTTTCTAAAAATGAGAGTGAAGTAAAGCCTTCGAATTTAGACATGGTCATGAGTATGCTTGGGAGAAAGATGAGGAAAAGCTTCAGCGCAATACCAGCTAGCAAACCTTGTATCACCGATTTTATGAACTTACTGCGAGAAATGAAAAGATGGCAATGAATCACAATCCATCCATTTCAAATGTCATGAAGAAATGAGACAACGTTAAGAGAAAAAAAAAAGAGAACTCACTCTTCGATGATGGGTTTCAAGAAGGGCGCAACTTTCTCAATTCCTTCAATGGTAGCAAGAGATTGTACAAATGCGATAGGGATGATGAAAAAGAAGGTAAGGAAGAAGAAGGCTACACTCATGGCCAATCTTCTTATAGTCAAAGAGACATACGGCATTGCAAGGTTTGGCCAAAACACATCTCGTGGCTCTGGAGCCCACTCGGTTAGCCACTCGGTCGGGTTTCGGGTCTGTGTGGTCTGAGCGCAAACCGCAGCAGCCCAACGGGTTTTGAAGGAGACGAAAGATGCTGGCATGATTGACTTTGGATCATTCACCACATGCTTCCTTTCTTCAGCGATCTATAAACAAACAAAGATTTCGAAACAAAAAGGAACCCTCATTAGGTAATAAGATGGCATGGAAATGGTAAACCAAACGACCACAAAGGTTACCTCTTTTGAGATTTTGTCAACTTCAGCTATGTAATGCTCTATTGCGTCAACTTTTTGTCCACACAAGCCAAGGCAGCCAAGCTGAATTTAGTAAAGAGAAGCGAGAAAAAACGGTTTTTACTTAACAAAACAAGAGTTAGCAGAAGAAAAAAAAATATCCTAAATTATCAAAGTTTAACACTTTAAAGTACCTTCACCATAGGTCTGATCTGAGAGTTATTTCTAGAGCATTTGAGCTGATAGTAGTCAAGCCAATTCTGCAGCTTCTTCTTCTTACTAACCAAATCGGCGAGCTTGTTTGCATTGCATACAACCTACATATTGAATCCGGAAGTCGAAAAAAGACATAAATTTTTTTGTTTTTTCCCCAACAAGAAATGCATCTTGAAAGGTCAAGTTATGAGAAAAGTTTCACCTGATGTGTGAGGTAGTGATCAGGGTGATTGACTAGGAAGAAATGCTCCACAAGCTCACTAACAGATTCGTCTGTATCCGGAGGTACATTCCTAACGAGAACCTACTCAAAAACTCACTACATTTTAGAACTGTAACATCGTTTTCACATACAAATTCATAGACTTAGCTGTGTTCTGTGTTTACAGTGAACTGGTCAGGTCGACGAGCTTCTGAGGCAACAAACTGAAGCCTCATGTTAGCAACTGTCTCATACTCCTTCATTAGCATATAACAAGTCCAGATTGTGAAAGCGTAAGCCATTATGATATGAGTCCAAAACCTGGAGCAAAAGAATCAAATACAACTTTTACTTAACCAACCTTCAAAGCACAGACCAAACCACACACAAAAAAAAAGGAGTTTGAAATTGTTATAACATACCTATTTGAATACTCTGGGATGTTTGAAATTGACAGTTTGTCAATATCACTAGCAGTTACATTCTTTAACTGCTTAGCTAACTCCAACGTGTGGTTCGTCCAATTCACAGGTACAATAACTGTCCAGGCAAGTAGTGCTATTGGAGCAAAGATCTTAAGCCTGCAATATAAAGGTAACAACAAATAAAATGATTCAAATCTTATGAACATTCTCTCACTATTGATTAAAAAATGCTTAATTTCCTTTTCCTGGTGACACAATGAGCCTAAACCATATCAAATCTTTAGGGCACACTTATTCAACTAATGTTTCCTCTTCCTGATACTATATTTAGTCTTAAAAAACACAATGTGTTTTGACTTAATAAGACTTTGCAAGAAGAAGAAGAAAAAGTTTGAATCTTTCTTTACCCAAGCAAGTAAATCCGGAGATACACAACAGAGTCAAGACCAGCATGATCAATCAGCTCACGCTCAGGCATCTTGAGAGCTTCAGGCATCCAATTCAAGAACCTGAGGTATGATCTCAAGTCAAGGTTCAGGAACCGCGCTCCGCCGCCACTTGCAGGGCTGCTTCTCAAGCCCTTGAGGTACCATTTCGAGAAGTAGACTCTGTCGTTGAATGGCTGAAGCCTAAGAACAGCAAAGATTATGAAGAAAATGAATGCAGTGAGGATGTTTATCCCTGCTGATACACCAATATCCTGGAGTGTTGCCATGATTTGTTACTTGGGCTGCTCCAAAATCTCAGAATTTAACCTGACAAATCACAGTTTGTTACTACTGAGTCAAAAGTAAAATTGGAAGCTTTGGATACGAGCAAGGAACAACACGGCGAAAAATCGAACCTTTAGCGACTGCATCAAACTAGAAGCAACATAAAATTCACCCAAATTCGAAGAATTTTACATTACAGAACATTCAGAAGAAAAAAAGAACAGATTTTTAAGACAGAACAAACCCAGTTCTGATTAGTGTTGAAAGAACTGAAATTTACACGAGATCCAAATATGTGGGTACTTGAGGATTTCCATATTGGATCAGAAAACCAGGAGATCTCGAGCATACGCTTTTGTATTAAATCAAGTCAATACAAATGAAGTTACAAAAAGCAGACTGAAACAAATCAGGGCATAAAAAAGATCGTTTTTATTTAATTGCTTGAAACCCAAATAAATTTCAAAGCTTTACTCAAATGTACTCCACAAGAGAATGAAATTTAGAGATTTGATAAAATAAATTCAAAAAGGGAGAGAGCGAGATAAAAACCTAGAGATGGGGAGTGAGAAAACCCAGTGAGTGGATTGCCTCGAGATTCATATGAAGCTAAAGCACTGATGAAGTAACACGCAAGCCACGCGGGAAACCCACCAGAGAGAGAGAGAGAGAGAGAGAGTGAAGAAAAACAGATTATTATATAGAATTGTATATGAATCTTTCTAATTATTGTTGTTTTCTGGATTTGAGATATTATTGTTTCTTTGATGTCAGTGGTAATGGAGGATGTCGAGAGGGGTTTGATAGAGATTGGACAAACTGTAGTAAAGTTTCTGTCGGCTTCCGAAACTGCTAACGAGCAAGAAGACGAGAAGATTTTTTTATAACTTTTTTTAGCTTTTTCCGTTTCGGTTTTATTATATTATAAAAAAAAGGATAGGGAAAAAGCAATTTTTATTTACATTTTTGGTTTATCCAAAGTTTTATATTTTTCGGGACCGTTTTGATTTTTAGAAGTTACGTTTGACCAAAAAAAAAAAAAAGAAGTTACGTTAAATTACAACTGGCCGACCAAAAGAAAATTACAACTGATCTGGGAAAAATGGGACAATGTTATATAGGAAGAAGCCGAAGAAGTTTTGTCTGTTTCTTCAGCTTAACACTGAGGCATACCGACATGAGTTTCTTTAAACGTGGTCCTAGATTAAAATAAAATGATTGAAAAGTGAAAATCTTTTGTTGTCGTAAATATAAAAACATTAAGTAGTTTTATATTTTTTAATTGTTCAAAAAAAAAGTAAATGAAATGACTCAGATATATCTACAACTAGAGTTGAAACTTGGGAGTGTCCACCAATAAAGGTAACGTGATTATGATTTTTTTTACTGAATTTAAATATCCATTTCTTTTTCCTGATTGGTTAAGATTTTAAATTTTTTATTTCATTTAGCTGCATTTTACTAAAATAGAAAAAAAGATTATTTTGTTTTTCAACGGTTAGAAGAGAAGATACTTTTGTATACTTTCATCCCTTTCAGTATTTATCATTTTCCCCACCAATTTAACAAATGGTCAATTCAGTCAAAACTCGTGTTACCAGTTAATTACAGACTATGTCAACGTTTGAATAAAAATGTCACTTAAAAGGTTAAAAAAATTTCAACTCCACGTATTTCGCTTTTTATCGGAATAAAAGGTATATTTATGAGAATTTAATTTATCTGCAGCATTAAGGTAAATAAAAGCTGTTGCCTTGCTGTCAAGATCCTAACGGCTAGTTGAACATGGGACTTCTGTAACGGTCGTAAATGCTGTGATTCACGCGTGAAGTAAGAGAGTAAAACACACGTACCAGTAGACATTAAGGAGCGGTAGATAAGATATGCAGACGTGTGGTGTGGACAATTTTGAATGTGTTACCCACGCGCAGGGCGTGTGATCTGTGTTAATCCCTAAAATGTTAAAATATCGACATATTTGACTCATTAATCATTTTCATCTATATATTTTATTTAAATATTTCATTCAAATGTTTTAATTCAATATTGTTTTTTGGTTGTTTATCTAACTACGATATTGGTGCAGACATGAACAATTTTAAAAGTATAATTATTTAAATACAATATCTAAATCTGTTTTAAATATTTTAATTTTTTGTAGTATATGAAACTCAAAATCAGTGTTTTTAATTATAAGACTTTAAATTAAGTAGTAAAATATGATCTAATTTTCACTAAACATTTTGTTATAACAAAAAGTTCATTTATATTTTAAGACAAACTTGAGAAATAATAATTAAATTTAGAAAATGCAAAAACTAATTTTTTATGATCAAGCTTTGTAAAACTTGGCATGTTATGTTAGAAGGTCAAATGGGTCAAACCCGAGGATAGCTGGTTACCTTTTTCGAATTTGTGGATTAGGTTGCAAATTTTATCTTCTCTGTCTTTTTTTTTTAACAAACGTTTTTTTTATTTTCTTTGTCTTCCTATAATCTTCCTCACTTTAAAGCATTATTTCTTCAAGGATTTCATCATTGTTGGTCTCGATCTACTCATATGTGCGATTTTTCTACTTATAATTTTATTAAGTAGACTCTACAAATAATTGCAAGACCATCTCCACTTAAGCATCAAGCACTTCAATTAGCCCTATTGCAAGACATGTTTCAGCGAAAGTTGGATATAAAACTGTTTACTGTCCTGATATCTTCGAAACATACTGGTCTTCTATGAACATTTAGCAACATTTTAAGGTAGAAAAGCTCACCATATTCTTCTGAGATTTCTGGAAGGCTGATATCGTAGGGAACATTGTTTTTTCTGTTGCGAGGGATCCACTTCTTAATTTTTTTATGTCAAACTCATTTATTTGGAAATTCAGTGTAGCGATAAAATATTGCTTCATTACACTAACGATTGGAGTCTATACAACCTTCAAGTTTCATTTTAGCCATATTCGATTTAGATAAATGGATTGGTATAATGCCATGCCCGCACTTTGAGTTAGAGTTTGATTTATTTGATATTCATGTGTGTTGTGATGTTTTCTAATATAAGGATCCGAATATTTAACTTTTTCATTAGTTATTTGGGATGAACGTGATTTTATATAGATCTTTTTGGTTTTTTATTAAATGGACATTAAACTTTTTAAATAATGTAAAGAATAATGATTTTGGTTTTTCATTAGATGCACGTTGATTTTATAGAATATTCAACGTTTGTTACAAAAAGTAACGTAGAGGATTATTAAATCAAAATCTTAATATTTATATTTGTTATTATTTTTAAACTAAAGTAATATTTTTAAAATTTGAATGTTCTACAGAAGATCACAATAATATCTTATTATGTTATTATAATTTTGCCAACTAAATTATGTGAAAACATATATGCACGTAAATGGAGCACCGCCTTTATAAAAAGTATGAATTATTAGGTAAACGATTTGATCAATATGATTTGTTATTATAATTTTGCCTACTGGAGTGTATGAAAATATATGTGCATGTATTCCATATGAATATAGTATTTATAATATGTGTGTACCTATATGGAAAGTCACAGTTGTCCACGATAGAGCTATAATAAATTTAATATATATCTAATATAGTATTATCCATAGTATTATAATATATATATGCATTAAAATCATCACGTTCAATCCAAAATTCATCTATTATTACCAAATAGATGAATAATAATATCAGACAATTCGTAATGCATCTGGCAAGTCATTCCAGATTTAGTTATTAGTACACTAAATTTTGTCATCAAATTAAATTTTTTATTAATGAAAATATCATAAAAACAAAATTTTGCCATGTCATAAACCACGTGTGTTAGTAAATGACATGTCTCAATTACATCATCATTACACATCATCATTTCCATGTCACATTTAATTAGGATAGAAAAAAAAAATTAAACAAACAAATTAAAACAAATCAATATTTTTCATTAAACTACATTCTCAATTAATAGGTAGAGGGTTATACATTTGAAATAATATAATTTAATTTGTTTAGTTAGTTGGTTATACAATTACATTTTCATTTTAATAATAAAACAACTAAAATATCTATATTTTCATCTAATTGTATTTTTAATCATAATTAAACTATTTTGGTTTAAATTTTAATTTAATATAAACTATATATATTAATCAAATAATTTTATGAAAAACGTAGTTTTGCACATCTAACAGAAAAATAAGATTTTACAATTTTTGTAAAAAAAAAAAGAAAATGTTATATACCAAACTCAATTATTGTCCACCTATTTTTGTCCAAGATATATTTAAAATGTGTATATTAAGTTTTCTTTTGATGTGTTTGTATTTGTGATCTTGAGAAACAATTTCTAAATCCACCAATAATTATAAAAGATTATATATTTTATTCAGCAAATATTCATTGCAAATACAAAAAATAAAAAATTACAGCTTATACTCTAGGAATCCATTTAAATTCTAACTGGAATGGTTTAGCACCATGTGTGAAATAAATTCCATCTTCTCTACAATCCCAAAAATTCTGCTTGCCGTAATGAACAAAGATAGCACCATCTTTGAATGCCCTGATATATTGATGATACTTGAAGTCTTCAGGTGTTCCCTGCCATAAATCACAATAAGCCTTCGTCCCGAAAGCAGCACTAAAAAAATCAAACTCGTAAGTTTGTCCAGGATTCAAAACATGATAGCCTTTGTCACGACCGTTCAATTTACATCTAAGCGCAAGAGTATGTCCTGGATTAAGAGAGTTTTTAAAATGTACAGAATTTTTGTTTAAATCTGCGTTACCTAATCCAGTACACAATACAAAAACAAAGAAAAAGCATGAGAGCTGCTGATTCATTGTTTGATTAATTGATGTGGATTTTTTTTTTTATTGTGGATGATATGTTTATAAAAGATAAAAGATGCTACTTTATACACTTTTTTACCAGATCAAGTTCATGAAGGTGCTAAAAGAAAAACGTTTTCTTAAAAAATTGGTAAGTTAAAAAAAAAGTCAACATTCAACCTCTTTTTTTCTGGTAAACGTTCAACTTTTACGTACATTTATGATTGCTTTAATGACGTGGTTGTATGTTCGTTCCAATGCAAGCACATATAGTAACATAATGAAAATTACGTTTTCTTTAAAGTTCGACCCGTAACGTACGTAATGTATATATTAAAATTTGTTTTGTAAATAAATTACAAACACATGTTAACGTATCAATGAAAACCATAATTTCTATTTGATAGTACAGTAAGTATTAATGTTGTAATAACAGTTTTTGCCATGCGCCCTGGCTGTGATGGGTGATCGTTAAATTTAGTGTGAATCCGTAAGATATGTTAGAGTGTGCATTAATTAGAGGAACTTATTTTGTAAGATTGGGGCGTCGTGTTTATGTATTTTTGTAATGTGTTGATTTTTTTTTTTAGTTTTATAATGAAAAATGATGAATGATTTATTAGAGTCAAATATGTATAAACTGTTTTAACATATTATCGAAAGAAAAATAGTTTTGTCTATACTTCCAGAAAGAAGATATTATTCATCCATATCCTAGATATTTTATTGTGTGAACCTAAACATTCTCTTATATACGACTATGTAGTAAAACAATATTTCCCCCTTCTACAACTTTTCCTCATCGAATATCGAATGGAGTCATCTTCTTCTCTCCTTCTTCATAAATCTTACCTCTCTTATTTTAATCCAAATTTTGAAAAAAAGACCTTCGCTTTCTTTTCCATTATTGCGAAATTCCCAAAGTCGCAAACCAACGTTGGTACCAAAAATAAACATTTTTTGCATGTAAATAATTTTTTTTTTTGTCAAACCATGTAAATAAATTTTGGTTATAATATTCTACCCGAACAAATCTCTTTTTCAAACATTCTTTCCGTGTGCAATGACACTTTCACTTTACGTATTATAGTACAAACTCTTGTACGACACTCTCTGCCACCATTTTCTAGGTTACTGAACAAAGTCATATTTTGTATAATCTTCTTACTCTTATGTACATACAACAAACTAATCAAACTAATAAAACTCTGTTTTCATTTCACGAACAACGCGAGCCCTCCGAATTTTAGAGGTAAGCTAAGCTTCTCCTTCAATAAAAATATATAGACTCTCGATTTTATTGTTTTAGTCGTTCACGTTCGTGTTTTAAACGTTTTGTTATTGTACGTAGGTACGGTCTGCTTATTGTAAAAACGATTTCGAATGGGACAATCTAAAGCGCCTTGCCTTCAAGGTTCTCTCTTCTCTCTCAATAATCCCTCTCTCTATAGATATATATGAGTGTACGTACTTTAACAAAAAAAAAAACTATGAGTGTACGTAAGTTTGTATATGTAACACAAACATCTTGTTTGTTGAAATTTGAAAGTGCAGAACGTGGATGGATTCAACACAAAACTGATGCGTGGGTACGTCTTAGAGACTAGCCATGTCGAAACTTGTAACGTCCCTGACCGTCCTTAGAGCATCAGTATCGGTGATACTCTCATCAAAAGCTCTTAATATTTTTTTTATTATTAAAAAATCGACTTTAAAAGAAAAAAAAATTCGCCAAATCAGATCTCGCCACCTCATCGAGAGGCGCTCCTTCCTCCCCTGTACAGAGAGGCGACTCTGCCTTTTCAACTTGCCATGTCATTTTTTTTTTCTTTGTTTCTTTTCTTTTTTTCTTTAGAGCCTTACTAAAGTTCTCCAATACTGGTGCCCTTACAATTTGAGCATCCTCTTTTGGACTAGTGGGTCCATATGTCTAACGGTCGGTGCGTTATTTTTTTCCGGAATCTAACCGAGTTATCTACTGCAATTACCATGTGATTTTTTTCTTCAGAGCAGACCAAGCTCATACTTACAGCCTTATTATTATATATAACTACAATTTGATCGTTAAATATTACAAATTCTTTTTTTTTTTTGCAATTAGTATTACGACTAAGTTACAGCTGTTTAAACTTGACTTAAGTAGTTGTTACTTAGTTGCAGTTTCGCGACTAGTGGATTAAACGACGAAATATTAGTTAATTAATACTCCAAATTAATCGATAACCCTGATTTTTACAACTGCTTAAAAACTGTTCTCATAATCGCGAAATCATGTTTTCTTATAATGAATTAAATATTTTATTCACTGATACTTATTGGAAATAAAAAAAATTAAAAGTAAAGCTTATATTCTACATTGGAATCCACTTATATTCTAATCGGGGAGCTTTATCACCATGTGTGAAATAAATTCCATCCTCTCTACAATCCCAAAAATTCTGCTTGCCAAAATGAACAAAGATAGCAGCATCTTTGTATGCCCTGATATATTGATGATACTTGAAGCCTTGACGTGGCCCCTGCCACAAATCACAATAAGCCTTCGTCCCAAAAGCACTATCATAAAAATCGAACTCAAATCTTAGCCCACGATACAAAGTAATATTGCCTTGATCATGACCGTTCAATTTACAATGAACCGCAAGAACATTCCCTGCATTAAGAGAACTTTTAAACTGTACGGAATTTTTGTTGAATAACTCTGCGTTACCCAATACAATACACAATAAAAAGACAAGGAACAAACATGAGAGCTGCTGATTCATTGTTTGATTAATTGGTGTGGATTTTTTTTATATTATGGATGATATATGTCTAAAAGATGAAAGGTGCTAATTTATACACTTTTTTTACCAGGTCAGGTTCATGTATCAAATTTTGCTTCTTTATTTGCATCCTGCTAAACGAAGAAAGTCTTTTTTGAAAAAATTAAGATTTATGATTTGCTTTAATGACGTGGTTGTATTTTCTTTCCGATGCTAACACATAACATAATGAATATATATATTTTTTTTGGTATGAATGTTAAGTAACATAATGAATATATTAAGATTTGTTTTGTTATAAGTAAATTACAAACACATGTACAGTAAGTATTAACGTTATTTAGTGTGAATCCGTAGGCTAGCATATCGACAGATGGACATGGGTGTAGTAGATAATTCATTTATTTTATTTATTTATCTAAATTTAATATAATAATGATCAGGAGGCGACCTTGGTAAAGTGGCTAAGGTGAGGTGTTCCGTCACAATCCACAAATTACTAAATTATAATCAATGGAACAAAAGGTAGCAGCAAAAGGTGTAAGAAGTATTTCCTAAAATTTCAAATTAGAAGATTATATACCCCAAAAAAGATTACATAACAAATTTAATTATAACAGACATCTAGTTGTGTAAAGTAATAAAAATATACTTAGGAGAATTTAGTTGTCTTTTTATGTTCTGGCATAAGCCTTAACATCATTAGAGATAACTCTACAATACATTCTATGTTTATTTTCCTATACATGTTAATTCTTATCCTAATATTATATATTGATCATTATCCAACTTATATAACAATTATACAGTAAAAAGTTCTAAAATTATATAATAACATCTCCTTAAATGACATTTTATATTTTATTCTAGATATAGAGATCTTTATTTATATTCCAAATTTAGAATCACAAATAAAACCTCTTTTTTTGGAGTATATTTTTTATTTGTAAAATAATCATTTACATTATTATATATTTTTATTTTGTATCTAAACAAAATTTTATGTATTATTTTACACTTAAACAAAATTATATCAACGATAATTAATTAAAATATTTAAACGCAAAATATAAAATTTTAAATGATACAATAAATGATTAATAAAAATCTGTAATAAACATTTATTTAATGAAATCATTTGTTTTAATTTATGTTCTAAACATATAAAATAATAAATTTATATTTGTAAAATAAAAAAATATAAAAATTAATAACTAAATAAAAATAGAATTTAGGGAAAATATTTTTTTAAAAAAGTTAAAAATAGAAATAACCATTAAAATAAAATTTATTTTTATTTTTGGAGAACTCTATATTTAAATTAAAAAATAGAGCTAATTATTGGATAAAACAGTACATATCCTCAATGTTTTATCATATTTTTCTAAATAAAAAACCAAAGAGACACAAGACATGGATCCTCTCTCCTCGTACCTATTTATAATCTTGATAAAAAATTTAATTGCTCAAATTAAAAGAATAGAAACAGAAGACCATATAACCGAATTAAAAATTGCTCAATCAAGCCTAGCAATTTCACATCTCCTCTTTATAGATGATAGTTTGTTTTTTTTGTAAAGTTGATGTCATTCAATGTGTAGATGTGAGTGGAGACTTGATGTCTTATAAATGTTCATAGACCCTGCAGACATCCTCTCAACCGCAATATCCATCCAAGTCGGAGCTTTAGAACAAATGGATTCTGCTGAAGTTATACGAAGTCTGGGATTTAGACTGTAAAATCAGGATACAATCTAGCTACTGAGCTATGTGATGAGACAGAAAACATGGAACTTACTGAACCAAGTAGTAAACATCTCAAGCATAAAGTCTGATCCCTTCGCTCCCAACGAAAAATTAAACACTTTATTTGGTAAGCTATTGTTGGATATGTGGCTGTTAGCAGCAGGTTGGTGGACATACATTGTCTATTTACTTCCAGAAAAGAAAGAAGATATTTTATTCGACCATATCCTTAGATATTTTAATGTGTGAACCTAAACATTCTCTTATATACGACCATATAGTAAAACAATATGCCTCTTCTACAACTTTTCTTCATCGAATATCATCTAATGGAGTCATCTTCTTCTCTCCTTCTTCATAACTCTTACCTCTCTTATTTTAATCCAAAATTTGGAAAGAGCCCTTTGCTTTCTTTTCCACTATCGCGAAATTCCCAAAATCGCAAACCAACTCGTATTTGTTCCAACAAGATGTACGTTCCCGGTATGTAATATATATGCCATGTTATTCGCCAAATTAATGTGATCATAATGCCTACTTTTCTAATTTTTTTTGTTTGTTTTTAATAATTAAATTAGGGTTTGGAGAAGCTTCACCAGAGGCTAAGGCAGCGAAGCATCTTCATGACTTTTTTACTTACGTTGCAGTGAGGATAGTGTCTGCTCAGCTAGAGGTCAAATTCGTATTTAACTTAGGTGTTTAGATTAAGATAATTTTAAAAATTAACAATAAAATTTGTTAATGACAGAGTTATAACCCTGAAGCGTATATGGAGCTAAGAGAGTTTTTAGATACAAACTCTGTAAGTGACGGCGATAAATTTTGCGCTGCCCTCATGCGTCGCTCTTCACGTCACATGAACTTAGGTACCAAAACTAATTTCGTTTTTCCTCCTAAGTGGTTTTAGATTTGGTTATAATATTCTACTGAACATGTATATATTCTATATACATGTAAATAAATTTGGTTAAAATGTTCTACAGAACAAGTTTCGGTTTTCTCCTAGTAGTTTTAGACGGAATCTCTTTGCCGCCTTTTCCAAACATTCTTTTCGTGCAGTGACACTTTCACTGTTCGTATTTGTACAAATTTTCTAGGTTACTAGACAGTCATTTTTTTGTATATCTTATTCTTATATAAATGTAACAAACTAATAAATCTCTGTTTTCATTTCACGACCAATGCAAGCCCTCCGAATTTTAGAGGTATGCTATAAGCTTCTCCTTTAATACATTTTCAACATTTTTTTTTTTAACTTTTACGTTTGTATTTTGAACCTTTTGTTACCGTACGTACTACGTAACGTAGGTACGGTCTGCTTATTGTAAAAACGACTTCGAATGGGACAATTTAAAGCGCCTCGCCTTCAAGGTTCTCTCTCTCTCTCTCTCTCTCTCTCTCTCTCTCTCTCTCTCTATATATATATATATATATATATATATCACATATGAGTGTAAGAAGATAAATATAACATAAGCATCTTCTTTTACGAAAATGCAGAACGTGGATGGTCACAACACTAAACTCATGCGTGAGTACGTCTTAGAGACTAGCCATGTCGAAACTGATCCTGATAAGTGAAAGCTCATATCTCTTCAAATTCACAATCATATACAGATGTAGTCTCGAGAGTAATAAACAGTTGTACATAACTTTTGTGTTAAACCTTAATACTATACCATTTCTTTTGAGAATGATCAAATTAATCAAGAACCGTATCAATTTTGCTTAGAGACGAGAATGGATACAAGGAGAGGCATTGATTTTTCCCGAACCAAAATACGATTGAGCATAGTCTTCGATGTTCTCTAACCTGTCATTAGCAGAATCAGACGTGTTTAGAGCCAAGAAAAAAATGAAAATCTTTGTAACACAAAGTTTTGATTACTTTACCTATAGACATAGTTAACCATAATGCCTCCACTTTGATGAATACCTTTCTCTGATCGATCAGCCATCCAATTTATTCTTTCAACCATCTATGTAAAACATATCACAACAAGAAAGCTTTTATCAATCAATCTCAATCACACACTCTGTTTTGTCTTATGTTTGAATTCACTGAAACTTACCGCTCCGTTTTGCAAGTGGAAGTTAGCAACAGAGTCTAAAGCTTTTCCTCTCTTCTTCTCCTGCAAGAGGTACCTATGACCAAAAAAACCAATACAAAAACATCAGCCTCTATATGATTCATGTTTAACCATTAGATTTACAAGTATGAACATACCTAGCACATAACCGCATGAGAACAGGTTCTAAAACTGGCAATACACGAGGCGAAGTAGCCCATTCGCAGTTCTTTTGTGATAGCAAATTCAGTAGAACTTCCATGCCGTTGCTACCGGAAGAAGAGTCACTACATAAACAAGAATCCATTGAGTTGATGATGCCTTGAACTTTATCTTGTATACACATATGAAGAACTGATCAATGAAACTCTTACTCTGATATGCTCATGAGGGCTTGTTCCTCTTCTGGTAGTAATACTTTCTCGCTGAACGTAGATGAAGGTGACTTGCCCTCATCTTCAGCAAACCTTGACTGAGATGATAACTTTGAGAGGAGCCATTGCATGAATCCAGGAATGGGGCTAAGTGTTGCAAATGTCTGCAACAAACAAAAGCACAATTTTGTTTAAGCAAGCAGATAAATCCATATTCTCCGGTAACAAATATTGCATACAAACTAATCAAAAGCACTCACAGAAACATGTGGCATGTCTTTTTTCACCAATGTAATCACTCGTTTGATCAGAAATTTACCGAGGTTTATCCCAGCCAAACCGGGCTGCAATGGTCAGAGAGCACAAAAGTTCAATCACCATTCACCAAGAAGTGAACTGAAAGAACGAGTGAGAGAACTACAGACAACGAATGTATGATCATGGTTAAGTATGCACAAACCTGAGTTGAAGAAATGGAGTAAAACAAAGCGCATGTTGCTTGGTTCTCTGGTATGGGAGGATTGTCCCACAAAACTTCCTGTCACGTTGAAAGGAAAACTTTTAGACACATAGCTACAAAAACTAAAACTATGCATCATAGGATCGAGTTTAGTTAGACCTGAATGGTCTGAGCAACGGTTTCCATAAGAGCAACTTCGATGAAAATAAGAGGTTCACCTGAAAGTAAGTTGTCGCAAGATGATCAAAGAATGTGTTCGAGTTACAATCAAAGAAACATGTGTCCCGAGAAACTAACTAACTTAACTAACTAACCAGGAATAGATGGATGAAAATATCCAAAGCATCGACGACCTATTCCCAATCTTCTTTTAAGATCCAAGAGGTTGCTGATAGGATGCACCGCCTTATTCAATAACACCTTGTTAGATCTTATTGTAATCATCTGAGATTGTTGTAATGGAAACTACTATATACATCACATACCTCGTATGCGACAATTTTCTCAAGCAAAGAAGCAGGATCATCCCAAGTAATCTGATGAAGCTCTAACGTGGCAGGACTAAGCCACATACCGAGTTTCTCCTTTAGATATGAATCTAACGTTCTCAAAGACGGAGTGTTTTCTTTTCTACAACCATCAGTGGCAGATTCAAGAGGAAAGTTACATAAACTTAAATCTTCAACTATTTGAGTCACAGTCACATATAACAAGAAGATGGGGAAACACTTACGAGAGTATCGAGAGAAGATCCGCACGAAGGATGGACAAAAATCTCAACCCTCCTGGATGTATGTTCAACCTCTCAAACAGAGTTTCATATGTCGGCTTGAGAGCATGTTTTAGATTCCACTCAATGCGATAGAAAACAGAAGTTAAAGCCTCCTTCTTCGGAGAATGAAGCTCTCCATCATCACCTAAAGAGCAACTCTCACTCATTAATGGGAGATTTTCTTGAAGAACATCAATCAAAAATACAAAGCAAAGACTTACTGGCTGGATTTTCAAGTCCAAGATATTGCTTAACGAGTTCTCGGACTTGTTCCCTGTTAACATCGTATTCTTTGGCTAAGGCAAGCAGTAATTTCCCACGGTCTTCAAGCGAAAGGCTAAAGTATCCCTAGAAGCATTTTAAACCATAAGTAATCCGATAAAAAAAAAGGCAAACACATCGAAGCATAAATCAAGAAGCAATGTGAGAGATGATTCACCTCTTGAAAATCATTAAGAGTAATGTCCATTACACCAGTTTTACTCGCTGAGATAGCTGAGTGCATTGTTTCACGAACTACATCATATACCCTAAACAAAATAAAGATTAAAACAAAAGAGTAACTAGAGAAAAACCAAATTTACTTCTTTAAAGATCATAAATTACCTTCCTGTGATACCAAAATCACTAGAATTCCCAATTCCTTCAGAGGAATTTTGCAAGATGTGGTCTCCAGAATGATTCTCTTGAGAATTAGATGGGATCTCCTTCTGACAATTAAAAAAAAAAATACAAATTGGACTTATAATACTCATATTTTCTTGAATAAAAACCATTCAAGAAACCATGTACACTAGATTCAGCTCAAGAAGCATCTCTTCTTATTTAACTCAACTACAGAAAATCTGATTTCATTCTATTAACAGCCAAAAGACATAAACTTTTCATTGCCTATGGTCATATGTTGGGTGAATACTGGATTCAGTCGTGTTTGCAAGAATTCAAACGAAGAAAAAAAGAATTGCAAGAAATAAAATTAAATAAAAAATACTTACAGGAAATTGAGAGAGGGAGAATTTGGTGGGATTATTCGACCTCATCCTAGCACGCATCAGAATCGCCAGATTTTTCTTGCTCATATCTGTTCCATTTTGATCATCGTCGTTAGAATTTCATAAACTTTTAATCGAATAAACCCCTAAAAAATAAAACTTTATGGAACCCAGAAAAAAAGAAATACGATTCGCATCAGAAATGACAGGAACCTGAAAATCTGGCCGTTCAAGGATCGCGAAACAGCACCAAACTTGGGATTGTCTTCTCTTTTCAACGGCTATTGTAAGCCCCAGACACTTAAAACGGTGTCGGTTTACTTCTTCAATACAAGAATAATTTCGTTTAATTTTATTTTCCCAACCATATATTTGTTCTAATTAATTTTGTAAAATACACAATTACTAAGAACATCTCCAATCCTATACTAAATTTAATGTGCTCTAATCATATTTTAATTTTAATTCTAAAATAGAATGATTCTATCTCAAGTTGTAGTAATTCATTTTTAACAACACTAAACAAATTGGGTACGTTAGAACTTATTAAAAGGGAAATGACAAATACATAATTGTTCAAATTACTTATAGAAAATAAAATTCACTTGCTTTTACATTACATATACATTCTAGATCAAAATGTGTATTTACATGAAATTTGCTTGCCTTCTTCCATTGTACATAGCAAAAGTTTAAGAGAAAGGTTTTAGACTTGTATTCTACTTCGGTTAGATTTTTAAACTGACAAACGGTTTTGCTATGAATCCAACTTTTTGTCTCAACTCTGTTTTGGTTTAGCTACGCCTTATTTGCACAATCTCTTTTCAATTTGGAAGGAATCTGGAAGAACTCTTAGCATCGGGTCAGCTTATACACCAGAAAACCGGTCTAAATCAACCCGGTTAGCAAGACAAAAAATGTCCAACTCAGAATGATCTGATGTTATTACTTCCTGAATTGACTGTTCATGTTTTCAATCTCTCTCACAGAAACAAGCAGTCCACAGTAAAACAATTCAACCAAAACTTACGGCTATACAGCTCTTTGGTACTTTCTTTTCTCTGGTTCTTCTTTTCTCTCTTTTTTTCACATCTCAGACATCAAACAAGGACAAGGAAAAAAAAATCCTAATGAACTAAAATCTGCACGAAAAGAGCTTCAAGTTTTAACTTACCATCATCCACTTGTAAGAAGCTCTCAAGTCTCACTCGTGATCATCTTTTTCTGCGTTTTGCATCCACCTGAACACAACAAGTTGCTGTTAACACCAGAACTCACGAATCCGGAAACTGAAGTGTCTTTAAGATCAACAATTTATCAAGCCAATGAAACTTTGGTTTTGTAGCTTTACTAACATCTCAAATTGGAGTAAACATGGATGTTGGCAAACTTTGATAGCATTTGATAAGAGAAGTGAAAGAAAGACAAAACTTACCTTAAGATCATTGGTAGGTGATGAAGCAAACCCGTTCTGAGATCTCTTGACACCTTCACCAGAGCTGCATTCAGTACAAGCAAAGTGTTCCAGCTTCTTGGCTTCTTCAATCGTCATGCCTACACATGCTGGGTGATACCTAACAATGACATATAGTAGTAAACTCTTACAACCAATAACAAGACTAAAGGAGAACGCTACACACTGAAATGTAGATCCAAAATTTTACACAAAGCCAGTTGTTCTACGGATAACACAGTATATAATATCATGAACATTCAGCATTGGGTATCTTACAAGTTGAGGAACAATTGTTACTTTTTTTAGCATATACAAAAGAGATGAACATTATCATTTACCAGTCCGTGCAGCCTTCGCATTGCACCATCAGATCATCCGGGTTATACGGCATTTCACATTTGCAGTACCTTCAGAATCAAATAAAATAATCAAAACTATAGGAGAGGGAAAAAAAAAGGCTTGTTTTCATTACTGTATCGTCACTCACACAGCGACTCGATCAGGGGTAAATGCACCAGTAGCAGCTTTATACTCGAACCTACAATAATAATCCTCAGCTCCAACGTTTTCGAGCCTCGTATAGTTTTTGAAAGTGTGTACGATGCATTTTCCTTCGATGGTGTGAGCGCTTTGAACATCGTAGTGATCCGACATGAACAGCTCTTTGGCTCCATGGAACTGTCTCCTTCCCCCAAGCGATTCCTCAGGACGGTAGTACCACCGACAATGCACCTTCACGTTGTTCCTCGCATCCGCTTCAATCTTCTCAACACGCGCCACGTAAGGAGGCTTCCCAGCATCAGATGGACGCATCAACACACAATCTCCCGCTGCAAGAATCACATTTCCGAGTTCATCATCATGTCAAAATTAACTAAACTGATGGATTAAACATTCACCTAGTCACCAATCAAAGCTCAAAGCATACACTTTTGATTTTCCCAATACAATTCAGTAAAGTGTCCCTTCATACTTCAAAATAACGAAATCTACAGAATGATCAAGAAACCACCTCAACAATTACATTACACACCAACTAAACTTATGATTAATCATTCACTTAGTCACACTAATCAGAGATCAAAGCATACATTTTCCCAATAAAATTCAGTAAAATGTCTCCGAAATAACGGAATTTACAGAAAGATCACATTATATATCCAAAATGCAGCTACGCGGCAGTGACATTTACAGTCAAAATCAAGGTATCCAATTGATAAAAATTTTAAAACGAGAATACATATTTTCCTTATGATCGAATGTTACAAATCAAAAACTGGGATCATAAAGACTAAAAAAACCCAGACTTTTTGAGCAATTACTTGCTTACGGAGAAATCTAATCGCAACCCAATTAGCCCAATGGGGAGTGATAGAGCTTGAATTGGAAAGTACCTCGAACAACTTTGTTGGTGCCTCTGATAGTATACGAATCGATGTCTTTCTTGCCCAGCTTGCTCTTCGGAGAAGCGACACCAGGTCGAGTTTTCGCCATGGAATCTTACTACTGGCGAGCTGGATTGAGCTGGGTTTTGTTTGTTTTCTCTCGTTTCCGTTTCTGTCACTCGAAATGTACGAAGATGGGAGCTTTCTAGAGGATCGGAAGCTCGAGATCGATGGAAACGAATCCCGGAGGAACGAAGAAATAAATCTGGAACCCTAGATTCCCTCTGCGACACGACGATGGAAGTTTTTTACAGTAGATAAGGGAGATTAGTGTTTTCCTTCTTCATTTATTACAAAGTTATGTACCAATTTTAACATTTTATAGCATGTTTTTTATACATAAGATTGGGATGAAGAAAGTAATTCTTCGTAATTTTTTTTGTAATTTGTCTTTACTCATAGCGCTTATTTTATTATTTTCTATTTCTTTGACTTTGATTGATGCACATACTTACTACACTCATTCCAATATTGGCGTTTCTGGTGATCGAAGTATCTTCTGAATTTTTATGGTGATCATCAAGTTCAGTGTCAAGTATCCTTAAATCTATAATTTAAGCATGTAAAAATATGTAATCTAGGTATCATTTGACTTCTGCACTATAACGTTACGAGGTGAGTATTTTGGTTTTCGTCTTGGTTTCGATTTGATTTTTTTATTTTATTTTATGTTTTATCTATTTTGGTTTATTTTAATTTTTAAAATTTTCAATTGTTATAAAAATTAAAACCAAAGATCAATTTCAGATTTTTGATATTATATTATTATAAAAAATTTTGATTCAAGTAAATACCGTTCTAACTAAATTATGAGATATTAATGTTACGTATTTTTTTTTTTTGTCGACAAACTCCATATATTAAATCAAAGTATACCGGTTTGGTGGAGCTCGTTACGAGTTAACCAGGTCGGTTCATTATGACTTACATGAGAAAAAGAAAAACCTCGTGCTCGTGCTTCTTTAGCAAGAGCATCGGCACGGACATTCTGAGTACGCGGGATAAAAGATAACCTACAAAACTCGAAATTTGTCCGCAGGAATTCTAAGAAGTCTAACTCCGAAGAAAAGGCTGGCCAATCAGTTGGTTCTTCAACCATCCTGATCAGATCCGAGCAATCTGTCTCGATCCTAGCAGCAGCGTAGCCCCGCTCTCTTAGGCAGGATAACGCCCAGAGGAGGCCTTCGAACTCTGCATGAAGGGGTGACAAGCTCCTCTGGCATCCCTTCATGCCATACGTACGACGACCCCCTTCCTCTTCAAGGCACCACCCCAAGCCACTAGTTGTCCCTTGCTCAATCCAGGACGCGTCAATCTGGCAGGTTGGGACGTGGGGGAGCAAGGGGTTGATACTCAATAAGCCTGGCCGCGAGGGGTTCTCCTCGTCTACTTCTTCTTTCTCTCCTTCTTCTTTCTCTTCTTTCTCCTTTTGCTTTGCCATTTTCCAACTCTCCGCCTCCAGGCGTGCTAGTTGGAAGGTTTCCGCCGAGGTCACTGATTTGTTGTTAAAAACTTTTTCATTTCGTGCTTTCCAGATATACCACAAGATCCAAGGAAAAGCGTCCTTCTGAGGTCCGGGGGGTACCCTTTCCTTTACTCTCCAAAATAGGAAGTCCATATTTTGGTATAAATGTTACGTATATGATCGTTTAGATAGTGAGTTAGATTTTCAAGTTTCATCATTTGGGACAGTAGCGGTTTTGGGGTAAAAGTTTTTCTAGTCCTATGAACACTAGAAATGGGTAAGTCAAACCTCTAAGGGAACTGGAAAGGATTTTCCTCCCAAAATTTTTTTAACGCTCAAGTTAGATTACACCTTATCAAGAACAAGTATTGATAGCTTACATAATTATATTATTTTAGGCTTTATTTACTTTAGTTTTCCATCGCATATCATCTATTTTATAGTACAAAGTGTCATATTTGCAGTCATATTAGACTTATGGTGCATTAGTGTTAGAAATGCATATTTTATTGCATTTAGAGTGTATTTCAGGTCTTTATGAGGCAATGAAGGATGTTTGGCGAGTTGATAAGGATGCTTGGATAAGGAGGAGCACTTAAAGAAGCTGGAGAAGTTTCTGAGATTTGTATCAAGGAGGAGTATAAGCCAAATGATCGATATCAGGGTGTACCAGACAAGGATATCAGGCAAGCAGCTGATATGGACGATTAGGTAGAAACCAGACTCTAGAGTCCTCAATATCGGCCACTTGTATCGGCCAAACAGCCGATATCAGGAAACGAGTTTCTATATCGGCCACTTTTATCGGCCAAACAGTCGATATTAGGAAACGAGTTTCTGTATCGACCACCACGTATTGGGCTGTTGGTCGATACAAACCCCCTTCCCAAGCAATTTTGACTTTGATGTGCTTAAGTACTTGAAAGGAACCATAAATTATGGTTTGTCTTATAATGGATTTCCTTTGCAAGGATATTCAGATGCAAGTTGGATTAACAATGTGGAAGATCATTTTTTACAAGGTGTTGGGTGTTTTTACTTAGGGGAGGTACCATTTCATGGGTTTTTGAAACCACACTTGCATTACAAGTTTGACTATGGAATCATAATTTGTAGCATTATGGCTGCTGGTAAAGAGGCAGAATGGCTAAGAAATTTAGTTTATGAGATTCCATTGTGGTCGAGACCAGTATCACTGATATCTATTCATTGTGATAGTCAAGCTACATTGGCTAAGGTGTATAGCCAAGTGTATAATGGTAAGTCACGACACCTGGGTGTTTGACATAGCGTTGTACGTGATCTGATCACTCATGGGGTGATTACAATCGAAATTCTTCAGTCCCAACATAATCTAGCGGATCACTTAACAAAAGGTTTGGCTAGGGACTTAGTAGTTAAGTCGGCTAAAGGGATGGGGTTAAAGTCCATTTAAAATATAGTGATGGGATACCCAATTCTCTTATAATACAATGTTAGAGGCTGAATTCTAAGTGCAAAGCTAACACTTAAAGAATGAAGCACATGTTTATATCATCCCAATGTATGTGCTTGAACCTGCAAGAAAGAGATAGGTTGAATTTTTTTTCTTAATATATTTTTTGAATAAAGTGCATTTTGCAAATGTACGGTTAAAATATGTACCTATATGAGTGTGAAGTGCAGCCGCTTCAAGAAGCTAGGACTTGACTTTGTATGCGCTCATGAATGGATAGGAACACATGGCTTATAATAGTGTCAAGTATATACATTTAGAGTATTGTGGGAATTTGTGTGTGTATTATCTTCATGTGCCCAAATGAGTTGAGAGGATTCAATCCATGTGACATCATCATTCTCTGGCATTTGGAATGTGTAATATCACTAAGATAAAAATTCAATCGTTACAACATTTTCATTTATGCATAAGTTTGGATATGTGTTGTTTATTTAGTGAATCCTTGATAACACTTAAATCGAGAGAAAAGTTGGAAATTTAAGTGAATTAGTGCAACCGTTGATGAACTGTTGAAACTGCTTAAATAAATATTTGCAACCATTTAAATGTATCATAAGAACTATTGAGTTTATAGTTATAATCTTCGGTGACTAACCATTGCAACTGTTAGGTCTATGGTTACAACCTTCAGTGATTAACCATTGCAACGGTTGGTGATCAATCTTGCAACCCGATCAACTATTGTAATCTTTTGAAGTAACCATTGGATTCCTATAAAAAGAGTTGTTGGTATTACTATAATAATAACAAACATAAAGCAAACAGAAACAGAGAAAATAAGAAAGAAAGAAAGAGAGAGTTTCACTGTTCCAAAAAATTATAAAGTTTTTTGGAAAAAAACATATTAACATTAGAACTTTAGTGTGTTTTTTGTATTTCAACCTTAAATTAAGAAACTTTTGATTATTTATCCTATAAGAGATTTCGTGTAACTTAAAGCTTGATAATGCTCAAAATAAAGAAAAGGTGAGCGATTAAATCATCCAAGTTGACAAAAATTTTAGTTGATAAAAGTATATGAGAATATCACGAACAAAGATTCAGTTCAGATGGCTATGTATGACTTTAAGATTGATTTCAGTCAAAGATGGATATATCACACTCAGTTACGGCGAGTGACAAATATGCAAACTAAAGATTCCTATATTTATAATTATAGGAAGCCTTCCCCAGTATTTATGTAACTCGCTCAGTTAAGAAACTTTGATTCAAGTAATACATAGATTTAATAATAGTAAATTACGCTAAGTGAAAACAAAAAAACAAAAAAATAATATAATACAAATCGTAAAAAAATAAATTCAAATCATCAATAAAAATTAAGTATATAAAAACAAAAAAATAAATGAAAAAAACAAATTCTTATTATCATTTTTATTATTTAATCACTATTATTCGTCTTCTCATATTGCTTATAAATATGGGTATTTATTAAATTATAAATATAATTAAGGACAATGAAAAATTTGAATCTAAACTAAACTAAAAAAATATAAATTATTTAAATATTAATTTTAAAATCGAAAAAATTATTCAGTTTAACAGTTTTTAACCAAACCAAATATAAACCAGAACTTTTAGAAAAATAATATCTAAATGAATTTTTAAATTTAACCATAAATAAACCAAACTAGTTATTTTGGTTTGAAATGATTTGGTTTTTTTCTTACCGTTTTTTTCTTTCTCAATCCTAGATTTCTGTCTGATTCTATAGAAGAAGAAAAAAAGCTTTTGCTGCTACATGAGAATCTAAGATAAGCAAACGAATATCATTAGATTGTAAATATGGCATGATTTGAGTATATGTATATATCACACTCAGTTACGGTGAGTGCAAATATGCAAACTAAAGATTCCTACATTTATAGGAAGCCTTTCCCCAATATTTTTGTAACTCGCTCAGTTACTTCTATTTATACGCTATTTTTTAGCAGATTTGCATGATTTGAGTATATGAACCCATGTTTTATCATCGTTTGTAGACCTGTTTCCAATTCAAAAATGAATTGAAATGTTTCTGCTGTTAACGCTAAGCCTTTGACGACTCGTTCGTAGATTTTTTGTATGTGTGAAATCGTGCCTAACATAGTAACATCCTTGCTATGTTTTGAATCTTTGGGTTGAGAAAACAACCGATAAATTATTCCGATTCTATTACATCACACTGAAACTTGCATCTTCATGCATCATTGATCCCATCACTTAGCTGAGCATACCGTCCATGAAAAGCAAGAACATATAGGTTATTTGTGAGTAAATCTTAGTTTTGCATTATGAATGAGACGAGTGATGAGTGATAGGAAGAACTCTATATAAACATCAATTTATTCGAAGGAGTTAAGGAAAAATAGTTTTTTTGTGTAAATATTTATCAAGATTTTGAGAAGAAGAAAATGAAATCATCCAAAAAAATATGATTTTCGACGAGAAAAAAATACTATATTACTAGAAATTTAAATATTTCATAAAATATCTGTACAAAAAATCTAAATATTAAATAGAATATCCACATTTTATTAATAGTAAATATTTTTATTCAGTAATATATTATATATTAAGAGCCTCAATGGTAACATGTCATAATCATATGAATTACGAACTTTGATGCGTCCAGTTTTATATAATAAGATTATAGAAAACTTTGAAGTAATACACAGATATAATAATAGTCAATTACATAATAAGTGAAAAAAAGTTTAAAGAAATAATACAAACCATAAAAAATAAATCCAAAATCATCGATAAAAATCAAGTGTATAAACACCAAAAAATAGATGAATTTTTTATTATTATTATCATTTTTATTATTCAACTACTATTATTCGTCTCTTTATGTTGCTTATAATTTTATGGGTACATATTAAATTATAAAGATAATTAAGCACAATGAAAAAATCGAATCTAAACTAAACTAGAAAAAATATAAGTTATTTAAAATTTAATTCTTAAATAAAGAAAACTATTCATATCATGTTACCAATAAAACTTTTAATATATAATCTATTACTGAATAAAAATGTTTACTATCAAACTAAAACAACCGATAAACTCGTTCAATTCTATTCCATCACATTAAAACTTGCATCTTCATGTACCATCGATCCCATCACTTAGCTGATCATATCATCCATGAAAAGCAAGAACATATAGGTTATTTGTGAGTAAATCTTATATTTGCAGTATGAATGAGACGAATGACAAGTGATAGGAAGAACCATATATAAGCATCAATTTGTTCGAAGGATTTATGGAAAAATAGTTTTTTTTGTAAATATTTAACAAGATTTTGAAAAGAAGAAAATGAAATCTTCCAAAAGAATATGATTTTTGAGAAGAAGTTTTTTACTACATTACTAAAAATCTAAATATTTAATAAAATATTTACACAAAAAGTCTAAATATTGAATATAATATCAACATTTTAATGATAGTAAACATTTGTATTCAGTAATAAATCTAACTATTAAACGAGAAGCACTACTTTAAATATGTAAAAGCTATCATGATATTTACTAAATATGCCACTGAATTCATTAGAAAATTTAATCATTTTATTAAGAGTAATTTCGTCATATCATTTGCGAAGACCATTTTATATAATATACACCCTCATACATACAATTTCATTGCTAACCAAATCATTGAATTTACCGGTTAGTATTTCCACGTAAATGAAATAGGAATTAACTCTAAACTTACCTAATTTCATGCCTAACTAATTCTCATATTTACCGGTTTGGACTTACACATATGAAAGAGAGATTAGTTTGAACCGGAAGAAATTTCATGTTGAACCAATTCTTTAAAGTCAACATAACCAATGCCCATGTCATTTCTTCACCTACATGAAGATACATAACTGATAACTACATTATTGAATTAAAGCAAGCCATCAATAATCTAAACCGAGCAATTTTAAAATTACATGATAGTATAATCAGTAAACCAAACCAACCAATTTCTAAGTTACTAGAAAAAATACCTTGCTGCAAACAAACATGATTAGTCAAAACATCAGTGAATTAAACAGATCAATGTTGTACAAGAGAAATTATCTTTAACCAAAACATGGATCAATTTGAAAACAGAGATGCCTAAGTTAGAACAAACTATTAATAAACCAAACCGATATAAACCTAACTTCATCATTACCCATATCTTCAGTTATTTCTAGATTATAATATTCACACAGATTTAGAGTAAATGTTAATATTCTTTACCAAAATTGTTACCCAATTATTATGAAATCTTAACAAATCTCGGTGCAAACATAGCTAATTTGTTAAAACGAATATCTAGAGAATGATCAAATAACTTAATTGCTACAGAAAAATTAATTTAATCCTAGATTTCTTAAATTTCAATAAGTTTTACTTAACCTCCACAATTACATTGTAATCAAAGATTTTACCTAATCATTGTTGTATAAATAAACTATAACCTTGTATCATAACAAAACTATAAAACTAAAACTCTACACAAGATAGTTTCACATACCAAGCCTTTCAAAATAGGTTGGCGAATCCATGTGAAGGTTTTTCATGTTTGGAAGCAATACACGACAATATCTGGACAAATAGTGGAGCTGAATCAGCTGATTCTAGCAAATAAAAATGTAAGTAAACGTTTTATGGAATTCAAATACTAAAATCTTAATCTTATTGTGTGTGCGAAGGACTTGTGTCAAATGAATCCATTAGAGGATTGGCAAGTACACACATCTGATGTCATGATGATTCCAAACTTAGCTGAGATAAAAGAGTTTCAAATAATGTGAGTATTTTTTTTGTCACTCAAATTCTTATATTGATCAGACCCGAACCGGGTTTGGTACAATTGATCTTAAGGCGTTTTTCGCTAACTCATCTACTCGAGTCAGGTTTTCTCTACCAACAAAATAAAACAAAATGGATTCAAACGACAAAGAGAGTTTCGAGATGTATATATTTTACGATTTTGTTATATCATATGTTATATATGAAAAAATCTAATTATATATATTTTTTTCTTATTTCATTAGTGGAACATTCTGGACAGCGACCTTCTACATAAGCGAAATTCACTAGAGAAGAAAGCAAGATATGTTTAAGCTCAGGTACATATATGTTAATATCCATGATTGCATTCAAACAGAAACGATTATTTAGAAACAAGATGCATTTACTCTTTGAGATAAGAGTACTTACCTGATTCAGAATTCGTCTCACAAGCCAGTCAATATCACTTCAGTTATAACAAACGTCAAAAGCATGTTCTTTGTCTGGAAGAAAATTATAGAACTGTTACAGATTTTACCCGCTAAGTAAACTTAACATAATCACAAGTTGAGTACACTCATCAATATATATATATATATATATATATATATATATATATTCTGAATTGGAGTAATAATCAAATGTTATTACCTTGGTGAACTGAATGAGCTATTTCTGTAGATTTACTGTGATTATCCACATATGTACTGTGGTCTGAATTAAAGAAAGAGTGTGTGACTATTCAGTGATAGTGCCAACCAGGACTACTCATTTATATGGTTATAATCATTTTGAAACAGATCTTCAAGCTATATAAATTCGAACCCAGAAATGGGTTTGGAGATGTACCAACTATAGATCTCGACCACTTCATCCCATCAACTAATTCGAGACTCCAGTTGGTGATTACAACTTCTTCTTCAACATGCAAAATCAAAGTCATCCAATTTGGCAATGCTATTTGTCTGTCAACATTTTTTTCAGGTTTTTTGTCTATTGGGACGAAATATGCTATGTAGATAGAATTTATCATAAACAGCCCATATAGTTGCGAGAACATATCATGATATTTTTAATGGCCCATTAATTTTTATAAAACTTAAATATATCATTCACAAATATTTTTTTTACAAAATAGAAAATATTAAAAAGTAATAACAACTTACAATGCGCGGTCCATACCAAAAACACTTACTTTGTATATATTATTCATGGCTGATGGTAAAAAACTCAAACAAAATAAAAATAAAGGACTTTTTGTAGATGATGATCAACTCAAAACTATCATACAAATTTCTTTATTGATAATTTTGACAGGTTAATATGTTAAAAATTAAGTTATAACAAGAAATACTAACAGTGAAAATAGAGAGAAAATATGCATTAAAAACTTAAAACAAAATGAATAAATCTTCTGTATATTAATTGAAAATTATTTGTAGGGAATAAATTTAAGTTTGTATAAAATTGTAGTGGTGTCTTTTTGCTGATGTGTCACCACCATAAAACTTCTCAGAGTTTTTTTTAAAAAAGAACATATGTTACTAGAATAATTACATGTTCTGCCACTCACATTACTCTGGTTATACAATAGTTTATATCAATTATTTACACATAAATCAATATTTAATTTATTAAAATATTCTCTTTCTTTTTATTTCTTACCAAAAATATTTTCTATTAATTATTTCTTTAATGTCATTTTCTACCAAGATGTATTCTTTTTCTTATTTTATTTAAACTTATTTTTTTATTTTTCTATTTTTTGTTTTCTTTTTTTTTCTGTTGCTAAAATGCATCTACTTAATTTGATATATGGTAACTATACAACTAATTTGCGCAGTAATAAATCATCAATGTTTATTTTTAACATATTCGAAATCTTTAACATACTCGAACTCTTTAAATAATTCATTAATTCAAAACAAATTCTATTGCATTTGATATACGTTAGTAATACAAATAATCTAATTTATTGCACACTTACTAATTTATTTAGATATAAGTAATATTATTGATTACTAATCTATTAATTAGATTTTGTTTTTAATTTAAATATACAATTCAAAGATTTTGAGTATAAACAGTAGTAACACTTTGTTCTAATAAGTGATTAAGATTTTTTTTTAGAGTGAAAAAAATACATAAGATGGACAAACTTATATTATAATTTACATCAGTATTTTTATAGAAGCTAATTGTAATACATTGTATATGTCACATCATTTTTTATATATTCAATAATAGCAAAAACATATTAAAAGTCAAATCATATTTATTACAAAACTAAAACGTTCAATGATATTTTGGTCAAACTAAATCTTTAAAATTTAATGGTTAAATTCCCCCCTAAGCTAGACTATAAAAAGGGGCCAGATGAAGAGTAGTTTCATACCTATTCTCAACATCATAAAAGAAAAAAAAAATACTTTTACTTTAAAAAGATGAAAAATATTTTCTTTAAGCTTTTGTTTTTGGTGTGTCTTCTTGTCGCTGTCTTCCGTAAGTATATACAGTTATATTATTTTTTAAAAAATCAAAAATATATCATATTAATTCAAAAAAAAATTTTGAAATCAATTTTTAGTTTATTTATTTTAAAAAAATATTATAATTTTATTGTGGTCAATAGCGGTAAAAGATGCATATGCTCTAACTTACACTAGGTGATCGGCCTGCACCGTGTGCAGGCTATAAAATATTTAATATATTTAATTATTATTAGTATAGTATTAAAAATGTTTCATTTCCATATAATTAATTATATATTAATAATAAAATGTTAAAGATTTCAAAAGAAAATGAAGATAAAAAATATTAAATAAGATTTTAACATATTTTCTTAGATCAAAAAATGTAATTATAATAACTAAATAAATAGGAAAACATGAAAATCTATAATTATTTATTTAATTTTTATTTTGGACTCGCACGCATGTGCATGAATAACTTTTTTAGATATAATTAGTTGTAATATTTAAATATTGATTAATTTTCTTATACTTTATGTAAACATTATGTTTATATACATATATATTTTTAGTGTTCAACAACACTCACACAAACGTTTTCTATCTTTTTGTGTCTTTTGAAATTTTTTTATTTTTTCTAGCTTTTACATTAACAAATAATTGCAGATATAAATGTTATATTAAATAATAATTAAATTTTTATAATATATTTTGAATATTAGTTATACTATACTTTTACACAATATAATCATGCCAATATATATATATATATATATATATATATTTTAAGTATTTTTTTGACCTATTGCTAATTAAACCAAAATGAATTTTACCATATTTACTTATCCTAAGAGTGGGTAGATGGTTGGTCCGCACATTCGTGCATACCAACCACCTCGCCGCTCTTATGACATACAAATTTTTTTTAAAAAAATATAAATTGTCTAACAACTAAAATTAAAATTAGAGTGTAATCGATGTTAATAAAATGTATGCACGACAAATTTGCAGACAAGTTTGACTTTTACACAATTAATATTTATATCTACACAAACATTTGTAAGAAAATCGAAGTATGGCTTTTATGTGTAAAACGAAAATAACAAAGTATCTGTTTTGTAATCCATATTTTATATCGTATGGTTGATTCTTTTTTTTTAAAAAATAATAAGTATATTTATGCATTAGGTATGAGTTAGAAATAAGTGAATTGTAATATTTAGGTGTTGGTAATTTTTTTTGATATTTTACGCAAATGTTATGTTTTTATACGATGCAGTTATTAGCGTTTAACAACAATCACTAAAACCGTTTATATCGTTTTGTATTTAATCAAAAAAAAATATTTTTCAGCGTTTTATGATATATGGTTTCTCAATAGAAATATAATAAATATTTATTATTAAATTTGTGAAATCATATTTCATAAAATCTCCGGTAGCTCTCCGCTCATCTCTTCGTCAAAATTTTTGATAATCTGCAATTGTTCTCTTCCACAAACTCTGTGTAACATAATCGTTTAAGCCAATCAGATTCAAACTTATTTGTGTATTATTTAAAATAAAATAAGATATTTAATATTTCATTGTTTTATTAAAAATTAAGAGTTGATCTGTTCCTAACTTTAATATATTTGTTAATACAAAATATAATGGATCACAACATATACCAAAAATGTGATTCATAAAATAATGTTTTAATATACTGAAAAAATATATGGATGAAAAAATTAATATGAGTAAGATAATATTTTTAAATATTTGAAATAAAAACATAAATTCGATTCTTATTTTTTTCTCTTCTTTGACTCATATTTTTTAACCTTTAATAATATATTTAACATCAAGATCATCTTCAATTTATTTTTTTTATTTTTTTCTCTAATATATAAGTGGACTTCTCTCCAACCTATTTCTATTTTACAAAAAAGAAAGATTATTATTTTTCATCTATAATTGAAAAAAAGTAATAACCTTTCTTTTTCTTCAAAATTTAAACATCCTAACTATTATTTGAGAAGCATGTTTACAAAAAAATTCTATGTGTCAACACCTAAAGAAAAGTTAGTGTAAAACAATGTCATGTCATAAATGTGACATGGCAAATTTCCTAAAATAAACGAAATGTTTTGATTGATTAAGTTAAAACTAATTAAATCTTATTTTTAAAAAAGAAAAAAATTATATCATATGTGAATAAATTTTCATTATATAGCAAAAATTCAAAATTATAAATAAAACAAAAAAAAATAAATAGAGTAAAAAAAAAATTATAAGTATCCTCTTAGCAACTTTTTTTATTATAATATTGTATATATGAGGAAAAAGTAGAAGTAAAAGTATAAAATAAATCTTTACGACTTTGGTTTTATATACAAATCTCAGGTCATAATTTTGATTTAAAGCATCTCCAACTCATTTTTATTTTAAATGTTCTAATTTAGAAGAAAAAGAAAGGTTGTTACTTTTTTAATTATAGATGAAAATATAATAATATTTTTTTTATTTTTTGGTAAAATAAAAATAGGTTGGAGAGAAGTCCACTTATAGAGAAAAAATAAAAAAATATATTTGGGATGATATTAATGTTAAATATATTATTAACGGTTAAAAAAATATGCGTCAAAGAAGAGAAAAAAAAATAAGAATCGATTTTCTGTTTTTATTTCAAATAATTAAAAATATTATCTTACACATATTAATTATTTCATGCATATATTTTTTCACCATATTAAAATATTATTTCATGAATTAAATTTTGTGTATGTTGTGATCCATTATATTTTGTATTAACAAATATATTAAAATTAGGAACATATTAACTCTTAATTTTTGATATAACAATTAAATATTAAATATATTGTTTTACACTTTAAATAATACACAAATAAGTTTGAATCTGATTGGCTTAAACGATTATGTTACACAAAGTTTGTGGAAGTGAGCAGTTGCAGATTATTAAAAATTTTGACGAAGAGATAAGCGGAGAGCTACCAGAGAGTTTTATGAAATATGATTTCACAAATTTAATAATAAATATTTATTATATTTCTATTGAGAAACCATATATCATAAAACGCTGAAAATATTTTTTTTGATTAAATACAAAACGATAGGAACGGTTTTAGTGATTGTTGTTAAACGCCAATAAATGCATCGTATAAAAACATAACGTTTGCAAAAAATATCAAAAAACTTACCAACACCTAAATATTACAATTCACTTATTTCTAACTCATACCTAATGCATAAATATACTTATTATTTTTTTTTTAAAGAATCAACCATACGATATATAAATATGGGTTACAAAACATATATTTTGTTATTTTCTTTTAACACATAAAAGCCATATTTCGATTTTCTTATAAATGTGCGTGTAGATATAAAGATTAATTTTGTAAAAGTTAAACTTGCATGCAAATTTGTCGTGCATATATTTTGTTAACCTCGATTACATTCTAATTTTAATTTTAGTTGTTAGACAATTTATATTTTAAAAAAATCTTTATATGTCCTAAGAGCGGTGAGGTGGTTGGTACGCACGAATGTGCGGACCAACCATCTACCCGCTCTTAGGATAAGTAAATATGGTAAAATTTATTTTGGTTTAATTAGCAATAGGTCAAGAAAAAAAATACTTATATATATATATATATATATTGGCAAGATTATATTGTGTAAAAGTATAGTATAGATAATATTCAAAACATATTATAAAAATTTAATTATTATTTAATATAATTTTTATATTTGTAATTATTTGTTAATGTAAAAGCAGGAAAAAATAAAAAATTTCAAAAGACACAAAAGATAGGAAACGTTTGTGTGAGTGTTGTTTAACACAAAAAATGTATATGTATATAAACATAACGTTTACATAAAGTATAAAAAAATTAATCAATACTTAAATATTACAGCTAATAAAATATAAAAATTAAATAAATAATTATAGATTTTCATGTTTTCCTATTTATTTAGTTATCATATTTACATTTTTTATCTAAGAAAATATGTTAAAGTCTTAGTTAATATTTTTTATTTTTAGTTTCTTTTGAAATCTTTAACATTTTATATTTAAATTATAATTTTTTATTATTAATAATTATATGAAAATGAAATATTTTCAATACTATACTAATAATAATTAAATATATTAAATATTTTATAGTCCGCACACACTGCAGACCGATCACCTAGTTTAAAATAAAGGTGAGTTGGAGATGCTTTAAATCAAAAATATAACCTGAGATTTGTATATAAAACCAAAGTGGTAAAGATTCATTTTGTACTTTTACTTTTATTTTTTATTCATATATACAATATTATAATAAAAAAGTTGCTAAGAGGATACTTATAATTTATTTTTTTCTTTGTTTATTTTTTTATTTTATTTATAATTTCCAATTCTTGATATATAATGAAAATTTATTCATATATGGTATAAAATTTTTTCTTATTTAAATATGAGATTTATTTAGTTTTAACTTAACCAATCAAAATATTTCGTTTATTTTAAGAAATTTGTCATGTCACATTTATGACATGGCATTGTTTTATACTGATTTCTCTTTAGGTGTTGACACATAAGATTTTTTCAGTAAACATGCTTCTTTAGGATTATATAAATAATTGACATTGATTTTTCTTGTTTCCCGTAAGATCCCGGTTGTGGTGAAATTGCTTCTCGAAAAATGAAATTTCAACGTTCCGTAACTGATGGTGAACTTTCTTCTGATAATCCACCAGTGCGTTTTGGTACTGGTTGGCATTGTCCTAAATACGATCCCGAATGTTTCCAGCAGCACAATAATTAAAATTTGTAATGATATAAAACTATATGCATATGCATAATCAAATTCTTATTTGCTTAATAAACTAAATTCTCATTCAAAAGTTTGATATTTATATTCATAGAAAAAATGGTTACCGAAAATAAGTATTTTTCTTGAAAAATATTTGTCTCTATTTGAACGTAAACTAGAAGATTTCTCAAATAATGCCACAAAGATGTATAAAATATCAAAATGCAATCTAACTATTATCCAAAGTAAAATAAATAAATAAACGAAATGTCCTACATAATGCGGTAAGAAATTCAATCAACAAACATCCAACTACAATAAATCCAATTTTAATGCGGTGAGAGACTAATGTTGCTGGAGAAACAGAGGAGAATGGAGAGGACGATGTTGAAGATGAGGTCGATGTAGAGGACGAGTTTGTCCCTCTCATTGAATACGAGGCTGTTGAGACACAAGATCAGCTCCAACCTCAGCTAAGAAAGTCACAAGAGAGAGAACAATGCCAGAATCCCAACCTTCACTAAGAAAGTCCACAAGAGAGAGAGCAATGCCAGAATACTTGAGTGATTACGTCTTACTAGCCGAGTTCAAAAGCGAAACTCTCGTGATGATGATAAATAAAGAACCATGAGATTATAATGAGGCAATAAGGTCGAAAGAGTGGAGAGAAGCATGTGGAGAAGAGATATCACCCATAGATTAGAACAAGACATGAAGCTTAGTTGATCTCCCTATAGGAGCTAAGCCAATCGGTCTAAAATGGGTCTTTAAACTCAAACTTAATTCCAATGGGAGCATCAACAAGTACATAGCAAGGCTCATGGCAAAAGGCTGTGTGAAAAGATATGGAATAGACTTCAATGAAGTATTTGCTCCAGTAGCAGGTATTAAAGCTGTTTGATTCATTATTGCTCTAGCGGCATCAAACGGTTGGGAAATGCATCATCTTGATGTAAAAATACTAAAAACTGCATTTCTGCATGACGACCTGAAAGAAGTGGTCTACGTCACACAGCCTCGAGGGTTCGTAACCAAAGGAAGTGAATACAAGGTTTACATGCTTAATAAAACGCTTTATAGATTGAGACAGGCGTCAAGGGCATGGAATAACAAACTAAATGAGATTCTTTGCGAGTTGAATTTTGTTAAGTTCTCAAAAGAACCATTGTTGTATCGAAAGCATGAGAAGGAGTATCTTCTTCTTGTGGCTGTTTATGTAGATGATTTACTTATCACGAGATCGAGCTTAAGTATGATACTGAAGTTTAAACGAGGAATGTCAGCTAAGTTTGAGATGAGTGATTTTGGAAAATTGACGTATTATCTCGGCATTGAACTATTTCAACATGTAGCTGGTATCATGCTAAAGCAAGAAAGATATGCAACTAAGATTCTAAGAGAAGCTGGAATGGAGGAATGCAACGCAATTCACATGCCAATGGATTCAGGTTTAAAGTTATCTAAGGTCAACAAAGAGAAACGTACTGACGAGAAGGAATATAGGAGAATTATTGGGTGTCTTTGATATTTGCTTCACACACGGCCAGATCTCTTTTATTGTGTTGGTGTGTTAAGTAGATACATGCAAGAACCAAAAGAGTCTCATAGAGCAGCATTGAAGCAAATTCTAAGGTACTTGAAAAGAACTTCATCACATGGTCTCGTGTTTAAACGTGTGGACAAAACAAAGCTGGTGGATTATAGTGATAGTAGTCATAATGTGGATATGGATGATGGTTAAAGAACGACAGGCCATATCGTTTATCTTAATGATTGTCCAATCACTTGGTGTTCACACAAGCAAGAAACCATGGCACTATCGTCGTGTAAAGCTGAATTTATGGCAGTTACTGAAGTGGCAAAACAGGCAATTTGGCTTCGAGAACTTCTTGCTGAAGTCATTGGAAGATCATGTGACGATTTGAGTTGACAATAATTATGCAATAGCACTCACCTAGAACTTGGATGGTCCATGGACGAAGCAAGCAGATACACAGGAGGTATCATCTTATATGAGAGTGTGTTGAGAATGAACAAGTGGAGGTCAAGCATGTTCTCGGAAATGTGCAAAAGGCCAGCATCTTAACAAAGACACTTGGGAGAATCATTTTCAAGAAGATGAGAGATCCCGTTGGGATTCAAGATTTGTCAAACAAAGTATTCAAAGTTAAAATGGAGAATGTTGACTTAAACTTGGAGATAGTTTGAATCATAAGTTATCCTAATCCTACTGAGTTATGGTTATGAAAAAGATTAGGATAATAACTATATCTAGAAGTTATCTAAGTTTTCTTTTTATTATTAGGAAATAACCTAAACTTCTCTTTATATAAAGAAATGTTAAGATGTGGTATAACTTACGAGCTTAGAGATATTAATAAAGCTTTAGTTTTTGAGTCAGCTTTTTAAAGCAATAAAAATGTGTTTTGTTCTTGATCTAAAGTGTTTATTTCAATACATACTAAAATACTGACTTTCTTTCACTAGGCATGTTATTGACTCTCTAGCGGACTATTCCCGTGCATGACTTGCTAAATGAATCAGGCGTGTTGTATTAAACCACATGCTCCCGCGGTGCACCGCATAGATGAGACTTGACAAGCGAGAAGGTGTATAAAAGGAGGCTGAGAGAACTTTTATCCCACTCTTTTTACGGTCCGTCTCTTACACACCACCTTCAACCAAATAAAAAGATGAGTATTACGATTCTCAGACGGGATACTCAACACATCAACCATTTCAAAACTCACATTCTCAAGTATTTTTTTCTCAGTAAAACGTATTCTGACTTAAACGTTGGAAAACTTTTTGGAAGAAACAGTGACAAATATAAAAACATTTTTAACCAGGAATACTCTTTAAAATGTTAAAAATGTTGAATTTTTTATAACAATAGTTAATTAAAATACTTACGGTTATTAAGAAAAAGATTTAAAAAAATCAGTATGATAGGCCCCCGTATATGCTCACTTACGTTCGCCTCTAGGAGAAAATCTCTTTTCGGTTAATCCGAAAGTCCAACTCATTCGTTCCAAAATCGCATGCCACTCATCTCTAGAAAAGAAAACCTAGAAACACAACTCTTTATAGCTAAACAATACGTAACCTCGTAATTTATATCCAAGCACCCATATCTTTGTTCAGAATATTTATTTATCCACTTTCATCAAATGAAAATCTTAAAAATACTGAGACTGAGGTTTTAATTGGATTCAGGTTTTACTTGGATTCGGGTTTTTAGAATCGCGGTTTGATGGTTTGGTATCCGGTTTAGATCTTCAGCCATTGAACCCGGCATCTATGGGTGGGTTCTGAGGTTTTTAACTTTTTAAAATTGAAGCCGGAAATCAAGACTAACGCGACATCTGATGATCTTCGCCGGAGTTCGGAGATGCGCGGCGGTGTCAAACGGAGCATGGTTTAGCGACGGTGTAGCTTTCTATTGTGCCTGATTGTCGATCACTTGGTAAGCTCTCGTTTATGATTCACAGGTGCGGTGAAAAATGTGTGTTTTGATTATACATGTTTAATCTGCCGATTCACATTTGACTTGTAATCTCTTATCAGTTCCGATTCAATTGAGGAATATTTTGGATGGATTGTGTCTCTGGTCTGAATTTGAATTGTGTTTTTGTTTTTTGATGCAGAATCTCTTTGTCCTGTTGCAACCTTTCTCAACATCTTCATACCACTTGATCCTTTTTGGCTTCAATTTAACAGATCTCTGGCATTGTGTGATCTGCTTCATCGTTGTCATCTGTCATGGGAGTCAAACCAGTGAGGTGTGTCTCTTCTCTGTTCCTCGTGATCTCTGTAACGCGTCTCGTCTTCTCGCGCACGCTCTCAGGAGATCCAGATCCTTGCGGTCTGACGAAACCGGGAGAGTTTGAGAAACTCAGATCGGATCAGATCACAGTTCTAATCAACGGCTACTCCGAATCACGTATCCCTCTTCTCCAGTCCATCGTGAGCTCTTACGCAGGATCCTCCATCGTATCATCAATCTTAGTCCTCTGGGGTAACCCTAACACACCCGGTCAAGTTCTTGACCAGTTGTACCACAATCTGACCCGGTTTTCGCTCGGTACTGCTTCCATCTCTCTGGTTCAGCAACCATCGAGCAGCCTCAACGCCAGGTTCCTCCCTAGGGCTTCCGTTGACACACGAGCTGTGTTGATATGCGATGATGACGTGGAGATAGACCGAAGGTCGCTGGAGTTCGCGTTCGCCGTGTGGAAGTCGAACCAAGATCGTCTAGTGGGAGTGTTTGTGAGGTCGCACGGGTTTGACTTGCAAGGGAAAGAGTGGATCTACACTGTTCATCCAGATAAGTACTCTATCGTCCTGACCAAATTCATGATGATGAAACAAGACTATCTGTTTGAGTATAGCTGCAATGGAGGCGTGGAGATGGAGGAGATGAGGAGGATTGTGGACAAGATGCGTAACTGCGAGGACATACTGATGAACTTTGTAGCTGCAGAGAAGTTGAAAGCAGGACCAATCATGGTTGGAGCAGAGAGAGTTAGGGATTGGGGAGATGCGCGTAACGAAGAAGAAGAAGTGGAGAGTGGGGTAAGAGAAGTTGGGTTGAGCAGTAGAAGAGTGGAACACAGGAAGAGAAGAGGGAGTTGCATCACGGAGTTTCATAGAGTGATGGGGAAGATGCCGTTGATGTATAGTTATGGTAAGGTTGTGAACTCTGTTGGGGAACAAGGGTTGTGTAGTAAATCAGGAAAGCTTGTGTTTTGTGACCAGTGAGAGAATCTTTCAAAGCCTTCTTGTTGCCTATAGTCTCGATCATAAATGCATGTAAATTTTTTATAAAATGTGTATAATAAGTAACATACAGGCCAACATTTTTTTTTTCTCTGGTTACAATAACAGTTATGAAAATCTGATCATAATGCATATAGAAAGACAATAAGAAAGAAGAAACCTTCTAGAATTTCTGAAGTACGACAGAGTGGGCGAGACCAGCTTGTTCAATGGTCTGAGTGAGATCAGTCAAAGGCTTAGGTGGGAACCCCATTGTCTGAAGCTGGTAGTTAACCGGAGCTCCAGGTCGTGACGAGTCGATGAAACCGCGGATGTCGCTGACCGTGTGATGGTGATTGAACTTAGCCACTAGACGGGTCCCATCCGCTAGTCTAATCTGGACCGATGTGGTCGGAGCGGTTTCGTCTATTACAAGAGCTGGTGATGGTGCCGGTGCCGGTGCCGGTACAGTCGCTGGTAAACCGGTTTGGATGGAATCAGGCGCCGTCGTTGAGCTACTTCCGCTGCTCTCGTTGTTAGCACTTAGAGTCCTTCCAACACCTTGAAACGAACCCCTACGCTTCTTCTCTCGTTCCTACAAATTAAATCATTTACAAAATTTACAAAACAATAATCATTTTGTTAAGATTCAAAAGAATGCAAAAAATATTGATAAGACTCACTGGGCAATTCTCTTCCCTTCGCATCAGATTAACATGAACAGGAGCTCTTTTATCTGCAGGCTCAAGCTCTCTCGGGCACTCAGACTTTCGAATGCTCTGCAACAACAACCCAAACAAAAAAAATCAATAACTCAAAAAACAGAGTTTTTAACATGATGATACTGATTCTTTCGTTTGTTTATTTCACCTCGAGAAACGATGCGTTCTCTGGATCATCAAGCTTCCTCAAAGGACCATCGTCGATGGTGAATCCATTGGACCAGAAGACGATGTTGTGAGCCACAGGCTCAGGCTGTTGAAGACCAGTGGGAACGTTTTCTCCTGAAAGCAATCTCCCAGTTCCAGTGAAGGTCCTCGAGCTTGAAGGAGTCTCAACAGGTCCTTCCACAGCTCCTAGTTGTCTTGCTTGATTGAATATCTCATCAACATCATCTTTCTTCTTAGGATCTTGAACGAGCATACCACTGTAACAACAGTCAAACTGTAAAAATTAGACGATTTACAATATAACTCACGGAAAAAATTATCTAATTGAACAATTTGTAGATAGTTTCAACAACCCTAAATTGAGATACTAAGCTAGATTATTACAATAGTTCGGTAATCATTTTACTTCTACCTCATCTATTCATCAAATTTTTGATCCAACTGAACAATTTAAGAACAATAATCATCATAATCTAATTTGAGAGCTACAGATCCAAACATGAGTAGTTACGATCTTCACACTTATAGTCACCATTAGAATCGAAATCTTAAAGAAGTAGATTGAAATCAGAAGACTTGAAATGTTCTTTTGACAAGACTGACCTTTTCTCGCCGCCGGTGTAGTACTCTTGAGGTCCGTCGGAATCACTGTCGGAGTCAGGTCCAGACCTTCGATTGAGATCGGAAAGAGTTCGGATTTTACCGGCTCGACTGCTCGACGGCCTCGACTGTTTCTTGTCCTTCGACGACATTCTTTTCACTCCGATGCTCAGAACAGAAAACGATTGAGAGAGAGAGAGAGAGCAGAGGAATGAAGATATTGAACGAACGCTAGAGAGACGTACACTAGTCACTTGTTTTTATGCGCTAATCAGGCGCGTGTCTTCTCAAGCTACTCACGCGCGCGCGTGACTCGGGTTGCATTCATGATGTGTGTTTTAAGTTTAACCAAGTTGTACGAAACTTTTGATTTTATTTTAGTACTTTGGTTTTGACATTTTTAGCAAGGTTCCCTTGTATGACGTTCGATCTATATTAAATGTAGTAACCTTTAATTATTTTATTGGGTTCAAGAACTTGTTTTTATTAAATAAATGTAGAATCAAGAAACTGAATCGTGGTTTAATCTATCTTAACCGGACTGTTCTAGATATTGCAGAAGACAAAAACCAATGTCGGCTGACTCTTAACAAGTTCAATTCAGACAGGACTTTTTTGTAATAAATATCCAAATATCCAAAGTTCTTTTGGCCCGGTTTGCATATGATTTGGACCAAACCGATCAAAAGTATAACTTTTTTATTTTGTATTTCACGTAACACTCAACAATCAACATCGTATTTACTCACAAAACCACAGAATTGGGACCAGACAAGAAGGTATGTTTTAGACAAAGCCTTAATAAAACTGGCACTGTCAAAAACGAACCGAACCGGTCTTAGCTTACCGACATCTCTAGATAAGAGATCACATGCTTCTTGGAACATGAGACGGTGTGGATGGTAATAAAAAATCTCAGAATAATTCAAAATATTTGGTTAGAACTTGTGAGAAAAGGAATCTTCTTTAGGGGCAATAATTTATCTGTGTGGTGTCTAATAGGAGTCAAGTCACAATCGATTTTCTAAAGAAGTCTCGAAACATTTAAAACAAAAAAGAAGAACATACTTTTTTCCCACTAAAGATCTCATCACCTCCTCTTCTTTGGTTCACCTGCTCCTGCATAATCCTTGATTAGGGCTTCAACATCTTTCCAGAATAGACCCTCAACAAGAACTCCATCTTTAGTGAACCTGAACACACACACACATAAAAACAAATTAGGCGATGCAACGAATATGGCATGAGAGCATGTAAACAAATTGAGAGAGAGAGAGTGAGAGAGAGACCATTGAGTTACACTTTTGGTGAGCTGGACTGACTTTTCAGCAGAGATTGATTTTGGATCAGCACTTTCGATGGTGAGAGTGTACTGATCAGAGAATCTAGGCAACTTGGAAGATACCACCAAACCAGTGCTGGTGAATGATCCCTGCATACTCGCCATACGAATTTAAAGTCAGGAAACAATGAGAGAAACAACCAAAAGTACATATTCGAAGATGTAGCAAAACAAATGAAAACGTTGCCTATAATAACCAAAGAACATTAGAATATGTATAATTTTCCGCTGGCTAAATTATCACAGGAACTGAAATGGTTTCTAGCAAAACTTCTTGTCTCCTGATCTCTTGACCAAATCAATGAGAACTAATCAAATGCTTAGTAAAACCGTATACAAATTAATGAGAGGGGTAACTTCTTGAAGCTGGTGAATAAGGAAAAACAACCCACATATACATTCCCGGATCATCTTAAGAAATTATGTCTCATGAAATAGGACATCGCATATCACAAATTCCAAAGAGATACAATAACTTCCACAACCCAAATTATCAAGACTTCAATCGAGATAAGGTACTTGGGAGCGAAAGGGAAATGTAACTCCCACTAAAGACTCTACAAACATGTGTGAAGCTAGCACAAGCACAATTCTAATTCATTATAAAACAGAAGTGAATCGAGATATAGCTCTAGCTATGAAGAAGTGAATGCAGAAAAGTATGCTACCAAATCCCAGAAACTACAGTCGTCACTATGCAAGAACATAGCCCAAAAGCACACAACACAATAGTAATAATTCTCAAGGAAACATCTTCTCTCAACACAAAGTCAGGGAACAAACCTCAAGAGGATAGGTGAACAAAATCGCATTCTTCTCCTTAACGTACATAATCAGCTGCATTACCGCAGTCAACACCACATACTTGCCAGAGTCAAGAACCAAACATATCCAACATCTTGATTCAAAGATCAAAAAGACAATAAGCAGTTTTATATGATCGTAATTCTTACTTATAGTTAATAGACATTATAGTTTCTCCAAAAACTAATGCAAACACACTAAGCCAAAACAAGGTAAAAGAATTAAAATTGACATTTTCCCAATTTCCATTATCTTCAATTTAATCTTAATCCTATGAGAATCAAGCGAATTTGAAAAAGGATATAATCCGATGCAGCAAATCAAAATGTCTCTGTTCTCAGGGAACTTCTTATTGTAGAATTGGGCAACGAGAGCGACCACGATAATAATCACCCCTAAGAGCAATTTTACGTTGCTTAGCCTCACATCCTCCTTGTAGCCTCGGCTCGTAACGATCTACAATTAAAAAAATTGAAAAGGAGGATCAAAGATCAGAGAAAACGGAGAAATCGAGGGAAACTTTTGTGCCGATCGTTTATATTTCCTGAGGCTTACATCGGAGACTGATTCGTCGAGGATGTGTTTGACGGAGTTGTGATCTAACAGGTTAGCCTTCTTAACGTTCTTAGTCGTTGATTCTGTCTTCTTCTCATCTTCCATGGCGTATAGATCCGATCGAGAAAAATCTCTGAGTGTGCAGGAGAGCGCAAAGGCTACTACAGTACTACGACAAAGTTTCGGTGAATTCAGTCCTAGGTTTGATACTATGTCGTTTCGTGAATGATACATATGGGCCTTTCTTGGGCTTCATAAGAATTAACATATTATTCGATTGAAAAAATAACTAAACCGGACGATTATTTGATTTCACTGAGAAATTACGGCCCATTCATTTTGCATCTTAGCAAATAATTAAATATTGTTATTTGGATATTTTAAAATCTGCAATCTATATGTTGAATTTGGATGCAAAATTAATTGCATCTCAAAAACTACTTTGTATACCGAATTTAGATGTAAAATTAATTGCATTTAAAATTTAGATATTTGAAATTGTAAAAGAAAAAGGAGTTTGGATGCAACTTTGTGTCTTAAATTTTTAAAACCTAAAATATTCTTTAATATAATAGAAAGTTAATTAATTTAATATTAATTATTCTTGTTAAATGATATTTTAGAGTAATCTTGATATGCTTTATATGCAGTATCAACTTCAAATGTTATTAATGCGTAGGAGGATACATAAATAGTTCTCTAATGTGAGTTTATGTGCGATTTATATAGTTTCAAGTTTTGACCTTCTGAGAAGTTTTCTTTCTGATTCTGTTGTTGTTTGCATCTACAGCGAAGTAGGAAATGATGATGAGATGAGAGTTCAGGTTTTTGACACTGTTTGGTATCGTATTTCAATTCCGAAGATATGTTTTCAATTTTTGCTCGTTACTCCTTGTTGACTGATTTGGAACTGCATGATTATGGTAAATTTCATGCTTTTTACAAATAAATTAGAAAATACAATTCTTTTTTAATATTTATCTTTTTCTTCTTTTAGTTAAATTCTACTCAACTTTGTATTGCAAAAATTTGTTAGACACTATATGAAAACTACTGAAGACATCTTGTTGCAATTTGTGAAATTCTAAATGGATATTCCATGTGATGCCATTTTTAATGAAAATTGCTAAAGAAACCTTGTTGTAATTAAAGCAAAGGTTGCATGGAAGGAAGTATGTTTATCAAGAGAGGAGGGAGGTCTAAGCCTACGATCTCTAATCGAGGCAAACAATGTTAGTTGTCTGAAACTGATTTGGCGAATCCTATCAGCACACTCATCTCTCTTCTCTCTGGGTCAACTGGATACGAATGTATCTCATTCGGGAAGGATCTTTCTGGTCTGCAAAATCATCATCATCGCTTGGTTCTTGGATGTGGAAAAAGCTTTTAAAATATAGAGAGGTGGCTAGAACTCTTACAACTATGAAAGTAAACAATGGAGAAAACACATCTTTCTGGTTTGATCAATGGACTTCGATGGGATGACTGATTGATCTTACTGGCAATAGGGGTTGCATTGACATGGGCATTCAACTAAATTCTTCTGTAGCAGCAGTCCTTGGTATGCATAGAAGAAGAAGGCATCGAGTGGAGGTGTTCAACAATATAGAGAATGAGATCGAGAAGCTTCGTGGGCGAGCTGATCTGCTTTCGGAGGATAGGGCCCTCTGAAAATATGATGATAAGTACAAGTCTTAATTCAGTTCTAAAGCCACATGGAGGTCTATCCTAGAAGCGCAGCCAAGTTGTAACTGGTATAAGGGTATATGGTTCAAACACTCTACACCGAAATACTCGTTTATTGTATGGCTGGTGATTCAAAATAGATTGTCTAAAGGAGACAGAATGATGACATGGAACATTGGACTGAATGTTTCCTACATATTTTGTCAAGTGCCGTGTGAAACTCGAGACTACTTATTCTTCAGATGCAGCTATTCAACAGCAATTTGGGGAGCTTTGACTAAGAAGATGTTGTCGGCTTATTATATGGAAGACTGGGATACAATCCAAAACCTTTAGTTGGATGTGCCAAGAGAAAGCATCACACAGTTTTTACTAAGGTATGCTTATCAGACTGCCATCCATCCACTTGATATGGAGAGAGAGGAATCAGACGAGACACGGTGACACGGCTACCTCTAACTCTCAGATGACGCACTGGATTGATAAGCAAGTCTGTAACCGTTTGACAACCATCAGCAGGTTGGGTGATAGACAATATCAAAAGGGAATACAGCTTTGGTTTTCTTTCACACAATTAATATATTTTGTAGCAAGTAATTAGATTTTTTCTGCTAAATTTCGAAATCACGATGCATTCATTGTAAAAAATAACTTTTGGTTAGATTAATTTAACATTTCTATTAAAAGAAAACAAAACTTGTTGTAATTTGTGAAAAATTTCCCAAGGGTCAAGTATCTCAGTCTATGTCGCGTTCGTGTATCAGACAACCAAATGTGAATATTATTCAAGTTATTTGTGCAATAATTGATTATAATTGTAAAATTTTGTAACATAGATATGTTATGGAAAATATACAGGGATTTAGGAGACTAACAATCCTAAATACATCTAAGTCGCGAACTGAATTTAGGCTTGTACTTGGAAGACACCTTGTAAGCCTATGTGTGATTAATTTATATCATTTTAAGTTTTACTTTTTGAGAAGTTTTCTTTGTGATTTATATAACAGATACAGGCTAGTACAGAAAAGTAAGGAATGATATGAGATGAGACTTCAAGTTTTGGTACTTCAAGGATGCTTTGACCTCATGGAGGTGGGTGGCTTTAGCTTGTTTATAAATTATCAAATTTCAGAAGAAACTTCATCAATTTTTATCTGATTTATATGCAGGATCAACTGCAAGCGTTTTTCATGCAGGTATGGGAAGGAGGTTATTTCCACATGCAGAAGCTAGTAAGTAATTTTGGGATGAGTTTGAAAAAAAAATTGATAAATCATTCCATCATAAAATTGTCTGTTTTTTTATATCTATCTTAAAGATAGTAAAAGGCTAAGTCGGGGGAGGATTCAGTTTTGTTTTGCTGGAAAAGCACTTACGTGTTTGTAATTTTGGGATTTTTCTCATAGGACTTATGCTATCTGCCAAGTGATATATAAAGCTCAAAATTTTGTGGTTAATTGTATAGGAGTAGGAAAACAATTCTTTGAGAAAGAGTAGTTTTATTATTAAATCATACTAAGCTTAGATCTAATCAAATAATTGTGAACTAAATATAAGTAAAAAGTTAGTAAAATATAAGCAAAATATAAGAGATATACAAAAAGAAATATGCAACAACTTGATGCAACGATGGTTCAGGGGAAGACACTTGAAATACGTAGCTATTTTCTTTGGCTACTATTATGTTTCTCTCTTAGTTTCATATTATTTTGAATTTTAATTTATAAGTCCACTGAATTATGTTTAAGAAAAATTCGATATTCTTTTGTTCAATATTGCTGGAATTTCCTATTGGAAATACAAAAAGATATAGAAAACTCTGGCATGAGACGGAGCTTAATTACATTATTCTTGAATTTTTCAACTGGACCAATTCACCAGCATCGGAGGAGTGTAGATGCTTGAAGGAGGTGGCGGGAACATTACTCTTTCAAGGAATCAGGTGAAGAATCCGATCACGACAACGCGTGAGGAAAACAAAGACTCAATTAGAAGAAGCGCCCTTAAGGAAGCGTCAATGCCCATTTGGTTTCTGACTTTCTTTTCTGACAGCTTACCAAAAACAAATCTATCTATTTTTTATAGTTAGTTTTGAAATGCTGCTATGTGTTGGAAAAAAAACTATAAACACATAGAAAAAATTCAACTACACTAAATTCAAATAATTAAAACAATTCAATACAATCTAAAAAAACAAAAAATGCAACAAAGATTTTACAAATATATAAATAACATTTATTTTTTTATATATAAACAACATATATACTAATGAAGTAAGAGTTTTTTCAAAAGCAGCTCTAATATTCTGCCATGTGACATTTAAGAAATTGATATGTGTCACTTTTTTTTAACTATTTTTATTGAATTCTCTTTTATCAAACAAACACAAAGCAAATTTTTTTTTCTTCTTTTTCTCTAAACAGTTTTTTTTTCTATTCTAATATAGTAATGTTTTTCTTTCTATCCAACAAAAAGAAACGACAATCAAAACAATCAAACAAAATTTATATAATATAGTAAGATAATGTGTCACTTTTTCTATTTTTTTTTGTTTATCTCTACTATATTCTTTTTCATTAAAAAGCTTATATATGCTGTCACATGTCAATTAAGAAACTAACATATGTCTTTTTTTAAATAAATATAGTAAAATAATGTGTCACTTTTTCTCTGTTTTTTTCTTTTATCTCTACTATATTATCTTTCATTAAAAAAGTTTATATATGCTGTCACATGTCATTTAAGAAACTAACATGTATCTCTTTTTAAATAAATATAATAAGGTAATGTGTCATTTTTCTCTGTTTTTTATTTATCTCTACTGTATATTCTTTTTCATCAAAAAAGCTTATACATGTTGTCACATGTCTTCTAAGAAACTAAAATGTGTCTTTTTTTAAAAAAAAATTTAACTATCTTTATTGAATTCTTTTTCATAAAACAAACACAAAACAAAGTTCCAGTATTTTTCATTCTTCAGAGGATTATCTTTCATCCAACACATAAACGAAAATCAAATCACTCAAACAAATCTTATATAATATAGTAAAGTCATGTGTCACTTTTTTTTTATCTCTATTATATTTTCTTTCATAGAACAAACACAAAAACTGCAATATAAATTCTACACAAATCTATAAATATCAGGAACAATCTATTTATCTATTCTAATATAGTAATGTTTTTTTGATATTATGTCATGTGGCACTTTACAATTTCACATATTACTTTCATTTGATCTATTTACATTAAAAAAAACTGGTCAAGAAAAAGAGAATAATAAATTTAACTATACTAAATAAAAATAATAAAGAGAACTAAATATAATCCACAAAAAAAACTGCAATAAAGATTCTACCAAAATCTATAAATAGCAGGAACAATACAACAATGTACAAACACAACTCCCTTTTATTACCACATAAAATTTGAATATAATATATATTATATACATTACATTATTAGAGATTTTGTTTCACCAATCAACTGGTAACAAAACCTGTCTCAAAATCACACATCCACTCCATAATAATAGATCATCAACTACATAATCCTTTATAACACCAATCAAATACTACAAGCAAATAAGTATACTTTCAAAGATGTGATTAACTACATAATACATAATGCTTCAAAGTTTTTTTTTTAAATTGAAGATGCATTAAGAATACTAGATGTTTAGTTTTTTAATTAGAGACTTCGAGAAAAGACAAACACAAGTTACACAAGAAAAATATGATAATTGTGCTATATGTCTTGATGATCTGTAAATGCCAAAAAAATATTAACACTTTATTTTGTAGTCACAAATTTCACCACAAAAATGTTTCAGATTGGTTATACTATAAAACAACATGTCTTGATTGTCTAAAAAAATAATTTGATATGTCGTATGATGTGTAGATATTATTATTATACCAATATTTCAATACAAAAACTAAAACTACATAGTATTTAAAAATTCTAAATTTATATTTACCGACAAAAATTTACTAAAAATATTATAAAATTAGAAATTTAAAATATTACAAATTCACGCGGCGTGGAACTTCTCCTAATAATCTAATCTATTATTAATATCATAGTACGTTTTATGATCCAATGGGACCACTTCGCAGAGTGTGATAGATCTGTCACTCTATCAGTGGTCCCAATAACAACATAAAAACGTAATAGAAATTGAAAATCGAAAATAGAGTGCTAATGAAAAATAGTTAATGAAAATTGACTGGTAAGTTAAACACAATCTCATCTTGTAATGAAATGCATGCGTTATTTGGGAAAGAGATTTTCCCGAGTGGGGTCTTATTCATTTGTGTGTGTGGATGCATCAGATATGAAGAAATTAGTTTATATACCTTCTGTTATAAACATGCGTAATTTCTCAGAAATCTTTAAACTGAAGATTCTAAACAAATGTAAATATTCGTAGTCAAACACAAATACTTACAACAGTGATGTGATGGAAGCTTCTAGGGGATATGCTAACTAATAAGTCGTTAATTTAAAAAATATCGGAAAACAGATGATCAGTGAACACTTCTTTTTCTTTTAAACAGAGATGATCACAAAGTTATCGTTTAATATGAGAATTCTTGTATAAACCAAGCTTTCTCGTGCTTTTCAAAGTACTTTCACTATTTTTCAAAAACAACAAATGAGGAAAACCCTTAGTACATACTATATATAAAAAAAAACAAAAACCCTAATTAAAAGTCCTAATAGACACATTCATACATTAGATCTGTATAAATAAATTCAAACAATCTAATTATCATTAATTTATAAAGAATTATCAAACATACATATTCATTACATATATGTGAAATCTGAAGAGCTTTTACACACATATTATATCAAAGACAATTAATTCTAGCTTTTTTTTTCTTAAATGATGACTATAGCATATTCTTATTCAAATTACAGACATGTAAATGAAATCCTCAAAGCTTAGAGACACATATCTAGATCAAGGGCAGTTCTCGTTCTGACCAGGACCACCGTAAAAGAAATGACTCCCCCAAGAAGTTCCACTAGCTCCTACCTTAATGCTGTAACATTTATCATTAGAAGCAAAGGGGAAAATTCCTTGTGGTTCTCTCAGAGTATTGGCTTCATCAACTATCATAATATTCTTGAAATAGCTCGCTTTCTTAAATTCTTCGTCTGCAAAATGCCCACTTCTCATTCCCGTTGTCGTGTGTTTTCCATTAGTCATTTTGTTTACGATTTCACCGCCCCACTGAACTTTGGTGGCTCCACCTCCTAGAGAAGTGAACAAATTGCTAGGCCAGTAGCCAACAGGCTCTTCGCCGATCTTTAGCCACCAGTTATCACCGTCCTAAATAATCGACAATCCATTTCGAGTTTATACTTTAGATGAAGAGATATCGCATCGTTCACAAGATTAAGGAACTTTTATACAATTCGTTTTTAATTTCTCTTTTAGTACCTTCCATATAAGCATGGAGAGCTCCTTTTGATCTCCGTCGTATTGTGACACGGGATTCAAGGATCCACCTACAGTGAAAGTATTGCTTGTCTGAACAAAACCATGATCTGGACAATCTAGATTGTAGCATAGATGTCCTTGGTATCCATTGTTCTACGCATAAAAAAAAAAGAACAAATAAATTTAGTTTAAGCATTCAGAGATATAAAATTATATATTATATGGTTGTAATGGTATTGTATGTTTTCTCGGATTGTGAACCGGTCAAATGAAAGCAAACTTGTATGTTATGTTCAGAACCCCAAAACGTGTGATTTGTCAACCATTTAAATTTCTCAAATTATATTTAAGATTTACGCATAATTTTCAAGAAAATAGGAACGTACCGTCCAGAAAACGAATAATCTAGTATTACTATCACCATATATTTGTTGAGAAACCTACAAAATTATGGCCAAACAAAGATAGTGTTAATTACGATGTTTTGCATATGAGGAAAGTATGATTAAGAACTTATTAATGGAGGACTAGAGAGCTACAAGACCTGCCAACCAGCTTCAATGCTGTTAAGATTAGGACCTTCTCCAGACACAAGCCAAGTCTGAGCCAAGCTGAACTCTCTGAACTCTTGGACATTTGGATTCCATACATTTATTGTAAATCCTGTCCCGAAGAACTTTCCGTCCCTAGAATTCATGATCGCATACTAAAGCAGCTCCAAAAAATAGGAAATATGTAAATTATGCCACAAAAGAGTAGTTTATAACACAAGGACAATTCAGAAAAATGTGTACCTCATGGCCTAGACTTGGATCTTTATATTCAGGGATGCTTTGATGAGTTTTTTTCCGGAAACTCACAGCCGCTTGTGCTCGTAAGATATCTTCTTTCTTTGTTCTTCTGACAGGAACAGTGTTTCCCGGACACTTTCCATTCTTGTGCCAAATCTGAGTGATAGCCTTTGCCTTTTTCTTGATGTACTTAGAACCACTTTTTGGGATAAAACTCGGTCTCATCTACGCGCGGAAAATTCTCCATTTCAACAAAAGCTTCCATGTAGTAACAAAGAAGAGTTCGAAATATTGAAGACAAACCTGGATGGTGTGGTTCTTAAGCAGAGGATGATCAAATGCTGGTTGACTAGTTAATAGAACACAGTCTATTATATCTCCATCTTCACTCTGCGAAAAAGATTAATTAAAGCAAAAAAGCTAATCTCTAAAAGCTGTCCATGAATATTCAAAGCATGGAGTTCAAACATATAACATTTGTATAATGTATACCTTAATAGATTTAAGAGCACGCTTGTTGAACCGTTTCAAAAGTTTTTGTACATCGATTTCTTGGTGATCAGAGCTCCCTTCTCCATAGACACAAGGAGAGATTATCACCACAATCATAATCATCAGAGCTACCACGAAACCAGCCATTCCCATCACGGGTAATTAATAATTATCAACCTTAGCAAAACCTTTAGATACTACCCTTTGGAGTTTTTTTACTTTTGTATCAACTACTCTTAGAATTTATAGGAGATTATTGCTCATATGTTCTACTAATTAAGAAATTAGATAGACTTTTCAGTGGTTTTACACCATGTATGAAAGTCATTTAAATTGACTCATGACTTAAACAATTGACTTATGACTTAAACACCATCACAATTTGTGATGAAGCGTATAATTTAGGCAATACATGTTTTGGAATGAGTTTAGGTCATTTTGAGTCCATATCACGAAAACCATAAAACTTTTGTAAGTAGACTTGCTTTCTGACTTAGTTAGGGGTTTTACATTGTGATATGTAGTATACTTTTGTGATTCAGATTGTGACTAGTTTGAGTTTCTAATGTTTTCTCTATCGGGTTATGTGAACGATTTCAGAGAATCAATGAAGATTTGAGCCATGACTTAAACATCATGTCTTCTTAAAACGTGTATGTTGGACAAGAAAATTGTTCTAGTGAGCCATGACTTAAACACCATGACTTCTTAAAACTATATGTAATTCGTGCAAGAACATATATTGTTCTAGTGACTAGGGTTGGAATTTGAGTGGGGAAATTGCATAGAAAGATGAGCCTATTTTCGTTTCATCTAAACTACCCTAACAAAATTTAAAATATAAACTAAAAATGTAACTTACTTCAGCGAAGTAAACGAACATTTCATCTATAACACAAAAAAAGAAGTAAACGAACATTTCATCTATTTAAACTAAACACATAAAATCCCACATAACCTATAGTAACTTTAAATCATAAATAGAAACAGAAAATAGTTGTTTAACTTGTCATTTGGTTTACATAAACAAAAAACAATACCATAGATTGCATTTGACATAAATCGTACGAAATCCGCAACCATCTAGAAAATGTGTTTACATTACGGTTTTTCAATGAGACGTTGCTGTTTAATTGTTCAAAGTTCAAACACTATATCTTCAACAATTCTCAAATATTTATGATTTTGAAATCTACTAGAACAATAATAATAGCGCGTTTTTGAAAGTGACCTTTAACTCCAAAACAAAGTTTGGACGCCATGGCAAATACGCAACTATTTTTTCCAAAATTTTGGGTACTTTTAGTTAGAAAGGTTATTAAACCAAGTGAATTAAGCAATAATTGTATTTTTTTTTTCAATTTACAATTTAACATTGTTAGTTTCTAAAATATTTTACTTTATTGGCTAAAATATGTTGGGTTCTGATTCGTTTCGTTAAAAGATTTTGGATTTTAATTTGCTTCATTGAAATAAGTTGGTTTTAGACTTTTAGTATACACCTTCAAATTTTCTAGGTTTTTTATAGGTGAAACTGAAATAGGTTGATTTTTCTTTGCAACTTTTCCAAAGGTGAGCTTTAGGACTCCGCCTTTATTTTGTAGCCTCTATTTTCCCATACTCATCTTAAAAGAAAAATGTCCATCATTGTCAAAACTCATAACGCGTAACATAATTTTGTTTACCCAGTACTTGTTTATTTTTATTTTTTTGCTAAAAAACTTGTTTTGTTGTCATTTATATAAAAAAGTTTAAATCACTAACCAAAACAACAAATATAATCTACAAACTAACCAATATTTCTCTATATATATCTCACTCTCTAAAAATTTGGTTAGTTTTTAAATTATATCTTTTTTGGTTTTTCACCAAGTTCACCCATTTATATATGGTTTCAATTGTATTTTTTATTTTAAATCTATTACTCTCTCAGGTTGAAAAAAAACTATTACTATATTTCTCTCTCTCACTTTAATTTTATTTCTTTTATATTTTTGTAATCGTTTTTTCTAAATCAAAACATTATTTATTATCTACCTAATAACTTTTCAACTAATTAAAAAACGTAACATGCAAATTACAAAGAATCATAAAAAAAAATTGATAAATTTTGGGCAGAAAATTGAAATTATCATTTATTTATTTTTGGTTTTTATCATTTCTTATTATCAAATAGTGAAAGTACATTTACAACAAACCCCTCAACTAAATATAAATTGTAGATAAACTACTCAATTATAAACTTAATATAAAAATCTCTTAAATATAAGTTCATTAATGAAAAAAAACTATTTTCTCTACAGTAACGTTAAAAATTTAACGGTCAACACTAAATCAAACTTACATGCTCTGGTTTGTAAAAACAAAATAGAGACATTATGAAAAAATTTAAAGGGTTTTAAGTTTAAAATAAAAACCTTTAGATAAATACAGTAAATTTTTTTATAAATTAATAATCTTTGGGATTTTTGAATTTTATTAATTTATAGAGATATTAATTAATCGATGTAATTAATTTATCGATAAACTAATAAATTATTAATTTTAAAAGATATTGTAGATTTGAATTCTTAATATTTATCAAGAGGCAAAAGAATAGTTTTCAACAATGTAAAATTTGTTTAGAAAATATCATATAAATTAATTTGGAAAATAAGTTAAACAACAATTATAAACTTTGAACAATAATAAAGTTATATTCTACTACATTATATTGTTTATATATATTTAAAGATATAATTATTAATTTATATAATTATCGAAAACATGTTTTTACATAGAATTTTTTGAAAATTATTTTCTTATAGCTTATCAAAATTTGCCAATTTTATACTGGCTTAATTTATAATGATTATTAATTAATCAAATTTTAATTTATAGAGATTTTACGTTATGTAAACCCCTCGCCTATGAATTCAATATGAAAAAACACTGGCTGTGTTGTGAGGTACATCTGTTGTAGCTTGCTGTTGAAGGTACTTATCCGTAGAGTGAAATGTTCCCAACGTCTCCAATGTATTCGCCAATTTTTCCCAAGGGGATTGTGATGGCTTGAGCTTGGCTCGTGACGGGCCATTGAACGGATAAAGCATCCAGACGGCTATGTTTGTGAAGCTTCCGCCGAAAACATGGTTTATGTGCATATACACTTCCATGCTTTGCAAGTCTTCGCCTTTGACTCATTTTCTGTCGTCAGAAGCAAACCACTAGGTCTAACCAGCAAAGACAGTCGTTGGATTCGCCTTGTGAATGATGATAAGATGAGACTTCATGTTTTGGTACGAGGGAAATGTAGGTGATGCCGAGTGAAGGTGTTGAGGTCAGTGGTGGAGCTATAAATGTTTTTTACTGGGATTAATAATATATACACTAAAATTTTGAATATTACAAAGTATAATATATATAGTTCTGATCAGTTTTATAATTTTTTTTTTGTGTGCCAGGTTTTAAAAGTATAGTTAAATATTACTTGTATAATTCATAATTTGATTTAAACTAATTACACATATCTATTTATTCAAAATTATATGAGAAAAATACCAAGTTATTAAAAACAGTAATCTTTTAAACTTTTTAGTATGATTAACTAAAACTCATGAAGAATAAAAGCAAATTTACATTATGAATCCAGTTTAAATGATTAGATTTTGAATGTGAAATTAGATTAAATTTAGAAGATTCAAGTAAAAAAATCTAAACAGTGTAACATGAATTTAGGTTTGATTTAAATTTATAGAGGTCAGCCAAAATATTTCAATGGGGTCAAATTTCCAAAATATACATTGAAAATCAAATTTCACAGGGTCAATTGAACCACATACTCTAGGGTGCGGTTGATTTCTACGTAGGCTGACATTCTGCAGCTCGAAAATCAGCATAAGCCAACAGACTACCCACTATGTTCCATTCGTTGGGACTTGGGACCGACACAAATATATCGACTAGCATGCACCAAATCATCTGAAATTTAATGAAGAAAAAAAAAACCATAAATTGGATATTTTCCCTTAAAAAATCTATTTATACTGTAGATATTAAGAGGTTAAAGTGGAAAACTTACATAAAGTTTTTAAGGAAACGATAGGTGCTGTGAGCTGGACAAGACTCGGCGGATACCAAGACACATTGTACTACAAAAACAAAATTGGCAATTCTATAACGATTGCTTCATCATAGGCAGATTTCATATTCGGCTACTCTGCAGCTGTGTTCCACAACTGTGAGATCCGGCTTAGAGAGGACAGAGAAACACACTCAGTCGCTCACGACTCAGTCATGCAAAGATCAGTATAACGGCGAGTCCAGATCGAACTCCACTCAAAACAACAGCGATGGAGGAATTATTTAAGGTTGTATTTTTACAATTGTATATCGGTGATCTAATTGATCACGCAGGCTAGGGTCGTTGGGATAAGACCCAAATTTTTAATCAACTTTGGCTGAGTTATTTATTATAATCCATTACTAACTTTGATTTCATTGGCTTTAACCAAATTTTGTTCAACTATTGCACATTTACAATTATCATATTAATCTTCTGCACGCCCGCATTATGTTTGAGAGACTCCAACTTTACTATCTTAACAGAGACGGGTCCTCACGGGTTCAAATCATTTTTACCAAAATAAAAATAAAATTAAATATAGATTAAATGACTGATTTTCAGTGTAATATAAATGATTTCTAATATACAATTAAATATACACATATAAATGGTTTCTAATATACAATTAAATATAAATGTAGGATCTGAATCTTGAAATTTGGTGGTTGGACGTTGGCTTTAACTAGTATAATTCTATATATCTTGAAGTAGAAAAAACAAAATCTGTAAGTTAAATTTGTTAAGAGTAATACATTGTTAAATTTGTACTGATTTTTAATAGTTAGATCCGATAAAATGACTGTGAACCAAATATTTATTATAAGCATAACATAAGCAAAACATAAGTAAAAAGTTAGTAAAAATATGCAAAACATAAGCAAAATATAAGATAGGTATACAAAAGAAATATCCAAGAACTTGATACAACGATGGTTCAGGGGAAGACACTGGAAACGCGTAGCTATTTTCTTTTGGCTACTATTCTGTTTCTCTCTTAGCTTCGTATCATTTTGAATTTTCATTTATAAGAAATGTTTTTAAAAAATTAATATTCTTTTATTCAATATTATCGGAATTTCGTATGAAAATACAAAAGATTAGAAAGCAACACAAACAATTTTTCTAACACCAATAATCTCAGCAGCATCGAGGTCGATTGGCAGGTTAGTTTTTAACCTATCATTTATTTTATATTGTTTTTCTGACAAGTAACTACATCATATTTCTAGTAACTATTTGTTATCAAAATTTTATTTTAATCAAAAAACTTATGTATGAAAATAAATATAAGTACTATAAATTTTTAAAGTATAAAAAACTTATGTATAAAAAACTGAATGTTTTTTTATAAATTTTAAATTTTGAATATTACGCTATTTAAGTTTATTTCCCTTTATATTTAGACAATCAGGCGGAAGATTATTCGTTTTCTGAATGATATGTATGTGATTTTGTATTTTACTTTCAATTTAACCTCCTTTTATTCCAAATATAACTAATATTTACATATTTACATGTATATATTTGAAATAAAAACAGGTCAAGTTAAAATATAAAATTACATACATACCGTCCACAAAATGAATAATCTCACTATCGAAGAGTGCTTCATACAATGTCACAAGATGCTACAATCTCCCATGCCCTGGTTTTATACAAACTAGTAGCTCAATCGCCATTAAAGGAGTTATCTCTCTTACGTCGACTTTTGGAGGCACTCAAACCGATCTCACAATTCTATATGAAAGGTTAACCAAATTGTTTTATTTTGTGATAATATAAATGGTTTCTAATATACAATTAAATATAAATGTAGGAGCTGAATCTCGAAATTTGGTGGTTGGGCGTCCGCTTCAACTAGTATAATTGTATTATGTATATATCTTGAAGTAGGAAAAAAAATATCTGTAAGTTAAATTTGTTAAGAGTAATACATTGTTAAATTTATACTGATTTTTAATAAGTTAGATCCAATAGAAGGAGAACCAAATATTTATTATAAGTATAACATAAGCAAAACATAAGTAAAAAGTTAGTGAAAAATATGCAAAACATAAGCAAAATATAAGATAGGTATACAAAAGGAAATATCCAAGAACTTGATACAACAATGGTTCAGGGTATGCGTAGCTATTTTCTTTGGTTACTATTCTGTTTCTCTCTTAGTTTTATATCATTTTGAATTTTCATTTATAAGAAATGTTTAAGAAAAATCAATGTTCTTTTGTTCAATATTGTTGGAATTTCGTGTGGAAATACAAAAAAAAATAGAAAGGAATATAGAGAAGCAGCTTTGGCATGAGACAGCTTAAGTACACCAGGGTCATTATTCTTGAACTTTTTTGAAACCTTTGGAATATATAGATAAATGTGTTTAACTGATTTGGCAAATACAACTGTTTTTAGATAAAAGCTAAATAAATGGTTTGCCAATCTTTATGTTACTTTGTTTTTACATTAAGACATTTTTGAAAAAACTGAAGCTATTTGGACTACCGATCACAATAATTTGCCCTATTGTTTGCTCAATGCTCCATGTTGACCGACTTGGAGATGCATGATATAGGGTAAGTTTCCTGGTTTCTATATAAAGAAATTATAAAATAGTAAAATACTAATTAACTATCTTTGTGTTTCTTCTTGTGTTATCTAATCCTCTAATAATGGCAGTTTTACTTCTGTAAATGTTACATTCAAACTCTCAACTTATATGGTATCAGAGAAGCATTGAAAATTAAATCTTAAATTTCTTTTACCATCTTCAGTTTCTGCTTCATTCCGCTTCATTTGAGCTTTTGAATTTTCGGAATTATCTCTGAATTTATTTGGTACATCAACAAGCACTCTCGTGTGGTATATTAAAATGACAAACAAAATCACAAATCAAAGGAATTTTCTTGTATAGCATCGGAGCCACAAGTGAATGATTATGAACTCTTATGATCCAAATGAATGATTCATTCTAGAAAGCATCAGCATAAGTGTATTATTATTGAGAATGTATGATCCATTCTGGAAAAAATCACAACAACTTCACCAAAAGAACCATCTTTTCCAAGTAGAAGGTTTCGGGGTTTGATTATGTTCATCCTTCTTCCTATTCTCCATTCCCTGCTTCAGTGACTCCAGACGTTTTCTGCGACATCCACACACAAATTAACAGTCAATAGCTCAAGTAGAGATTAACAGGAAAGTAAAAGCAATATGATAAGGTTTGATTTTGTTAACAGTACTTTGTATCCGTCATCCGACCGTGCAAACTCCATCTCCGACGAAATCCTTCAATTCCTTCAGCTCCACTTGCTAGAATCAAGTGCCTGATTATAAATACAAATGAACTATTCTAGTCAACATTTGGATCAAGAACAGAGTTTGTGAGGGTTTGAAAATCTGAAATTTGTCTCTGAAACACTGCAATGTTTAAGAAAAGAGTACTGTGCCTCTCTAGTGATGTGGCTTCAGCTTCAAGCTGAGTAACCCGTTCCTTTGCGAGATCAATAGGCATAGACGATCCTAACTTGTGTTCGCTCTCTTGGAGTCTTACTCTCAATACCTTGTCCTAGAGAAGGATTATAAGAAAACGAAAAACTCAAGGAGATGGATATGAGATATGAACAGCTTTACAAAAACATATAATCTGAGAGACAGATAGTAATACCCTGTTTTCAGCACATTGTCGATACAAAGCAAGCTCATCTTGGCAAAATGGTTCAATATCATTGATTTGCAAACCTAAGAACCAGAAAACCAAATTCTATATAAGAAGGATGATACACAGACTTAATAATGGAAACAAAACAGAGGATGCAGAGAGACTTACATAAGAATAGATTCCTCAAGACACCATCACACAATTCAACACCTTCAAGCACATGTGAAGCAATTTCAGGAGGGATGACCGGACATGGAGGACCCATCATTAGGTCGTCGCCGACCAATATGGTCTCCTCCATCATAGGTTGTGAATCAACTGAGAAAAATTGACATCAATAATATTACAAACTTCTATCAATTTCCATGCACAGATTGTGATGCAGAGTGGGATTTTCAAAAGGTTTAAAAATAAGAACTTTGACATCATATGAACAAAACATAAACGAAGAAATAAACACAACTTGATAGCGTTTTCAGTAGCAAAAATATGTAAGATGCACCAAATTCCAACATGAAGAACAAAATATTTGAAAGAACCAAACATTGAAAGATTGGATTTTTCACTTCATCATATTAAGCTACCAAACAATATTGGTTTCTTACGTTTGCATTCAAACTCACACAAAATACGTGAAAAGGGGGAATTTACAAATTACACAAATGTTCAATTTCCCAAGAATCATTCACTTACCATCCATGGCTGCTCCGTATCAAAACAATTCAAGGACTGAAGAACAAACAGACCAAACCAAGGAATCCTGAAAATTAAAACAAAGACAAATTATAAGAAAAGAAAGTCTCAGTTAGGCATTTCGTCGAACAGTTTCTAGGCTTAACAAGAACCATACGCGTTCGTAAAACTTTTACTCCGAAAAAGAAAAGTAGACTGAAATGGGGATCAAGAAAAAAGCATCTATCGAATTCGAAGCGACAATTTTTTAGCGAATGGAAATAATCCGACGCAGCTGATCAAAAACTCACTCTTCTCGAGTGACTGTTTTTATCGTCCCTAACAAAGAGCGAGAGGGCTCAATTCTAGTTTTCAAATACGTTGTCGTTTCGTGCTTGATAGATAAACGGGCGGTAAAAAGACGGCGGTAAAGAAAAAAAACACTACTGAAATTGAAAGAAACATGGGAGGAAAATAGTAATCATGTGAGGAAATATTATCGCCAAATTTGATAATATGATGAAAGTTATAATTCAATTAGATATTCCTTGCGTTTTTTATTTTTTTATATATGATGTGTATAGTTTTGCATATAAATTAAAAAGTTATTTAATATTTTCTTTTTGTAAAATAAAAAAAAATTAATTTCAAAACAATAGACAAGATTTAAATGATTAAATACTTTTAACAAAAAAAAAACCCAATAGACAAGATTTAAACAATTTAAATAATTAATTTTTACTTTAATTTTTGAAAACATCATCTAATTTTTTTTGGCAAAAATATCATCTAATTAAAAAAAATCATCTAAAACATTTTATAAAGAAAAACAGAGAAAGTATACAACAAGGAAACAAAGCTTGTTACTCCAATTTTTTTACCCAATCTCGTCTGTAACTAACAACATCCTCAAGCTTTCACCTTTGACTTTTGACCTTAACTAAAAAGTCAAATTCAAAGAAATAGAAAAAAAATATGATTATCGAAATTTAACTTTTATAAATTGGCATCAACAGAGGGAAGAGTGGATTACAGTAGTGGACTCAATAAGGAAGCAGCTCTCAATGCAGTAGGCAGTAGGTAAAAGAAAACAAAAAAAACATCACAACAACTTTGTAAAATACTGAAAACAGAGATGGTGGATTCAGAGGTGGAGAAGGCAACGGAGAGCCTTTCCTTGGTGGAGCAGCTGCATGGCTTTGTTAATATCGTGGAAAGGAAGCTGGTGAGAGATGAAGAGGTCGAGATTGACAGAACCTTGGAGACACTGGGCGATGAAAAGAGGCAACTGGGTTTTGGGTTTAAAGCCTCCGAAAACAGAGGCGGTGATGGATCTTCCTTGGAAGAGCTCCATGGGATGGATAGGGAGAAGCTGCGGGCTTGCGTGAACGCCAAGCAAAACTGTCACTCCCATTCCCGAGTTTGTAGATAGAAATGCCTCTCGAAGTGCTTCAATGCTTCCCGCACACTCGAAGCTGTACTCCACTCCATATCCCTCTGTTATCTCCATCACTCTCTCATGAACCGCCTTGTCACTCTCCTTTGGGTTTATGAATTCACTGATCCCTGCTTCTCTGCCTGTTGAATCAACAGTTATAAATGCGATTCACATCTCTTCTTGTATGTGTATATGCATGTATTATATATATACCTAAAGGGAACTTGTCAGGGTTGACGTCGATCCCAATGATTTTAGAGGCTCCCCTGGCTCTTGCACCCTCAGCCACCTTTAAGAGTGAGTGTATTGTGAGCTTCCATGATGATGATGATGATGATGATGATGATGATGATGATGATGATGATGATGATGATGATGATGATGATGATGATGATGATGATGATGATGATGATGATGATGATGATGATGATGATGATGATGATGATGATGATGATGATGATGATGATGATGATGATGATGATGATGATGATGATGATGATGATGATGATGATGATGATGATGATGATGATGATGATGATGATGATGATGATGATGATGATGATGATGATGATGATGATGATGATGATGATGATGATGATGATGATGATGATGATGATGATGATGATGATGATGATGATGATGATGATGATGATGATGATACCATTCCAAAAAAAAAAACAAAGAAGGGAAAGACTTACGGCAAGTCCAACAGCGCCCAGTCCAAAGACAGCAACGGTGGAGCCTTGCTGAATATCAGCCACATTCCAGGCCGCACCCACTCCTTTACATTTTACACAACACTACTTTAGTTACTTGTCTCTTTCATAACATAAACTAACCCACTAAGAAGAAGAAGAAGATGTTGATTACCAGTGGAGACACCGCAGCTGAGGAGGCTCATCTTCTCCAGAGGAAACAGAGGGTCCACTTTGACCACACAGGCCGAGTCTATGACCGTGTACTCGGAGAAGGTCGATGTGTTTAGAAAATGGAAGATGGGTTTGTTGTCTTTGCTGGTGAAGAATCTGGTCCTCCCATCGCCTACCATCACCTTCTTCATCGGATCCACTCGGAATCTCTCGCACAGATTGGCTCCGTCTCGCTTGCAGACTCTGCACTCTCCACACTCTCCGGTGAAGATAGGGAGCACATGATCCCCTGCCTTGATCTCTTCCACTCCTTCCCCTACGCTCTCCACTATCCTGTAATTAATGTTCACATCCATATCCATTGGAAAAGTGAAAAGAAGAAAAAGCTGAAATCCACAAAATACTAATTACCCTGCAGCCTCATGACCAAGGATTCGAGGGTATGCTTGCTGAGCCTCGTTCTGACCAAAAGAAAGAGAGAAGAAGATATTGAAAGGGCCATAGCTAGCTACTACTTGAAGAAGAAGAAGAAGAAGAAGAAGCAGAAGAAGAGAGACCGTTATAATTACCTCGCCTTTCCATGCGCTGAGATCGGTGTGACAGATGGAAGTGAAGAGGATTCGAAGTCTCACTTCCAATCTCTGAGGAGGATCCACTTTAACATCCTCCATTACTAGAGCTTCTCCAGCTCCCCATGCCACAGCCGCTGTTACATTCATTCACATCACACTTTAGCTTAGCTCACACATGCATATACAGATCATTTTTTATACACAAATTACTTACCTCTGCAAATGATAACTTGGCCTTGTGTTCCCATCCGCAAGACTCTCTTGAGTTACTCTTGCCTCTGAAAGTTGAAAAGTGGCAGAGGAGCTGAATATATATATATATATATATTTATGAGAATTTTCCACCAGATAATTAAGGTCATCAATGTTACACACCTTCCAATTAAGTAGTCAGTTATAACATTCAACCAAGACTTCACACGAGCAGAGACGTCAAGATTATTCCACGATCAAATGACAAGACACATCCAAAGCATCGATTTTTTTTTTTTATCTAATGAAGTATAGTAATCAAGCAATGCTATCCCAGTCCCAGACAAATGCTTTTTTATTCAGTGCCTGATCTATGATAATATGAAACATAATAGCTGGGTGTATATACACACACAAGTCAAGGAAATAGTTTGCATTACTTTGCTTTTGTGCTAACTTTTAAGACTGAATTTGTTTTTGATAATAGTACATAGATAAAGACAAGAAGAAGAAGAAGAAGGAGTCAACAATATTGAATACCAAACAATAAATGGGAAAGGGTCCTCTATATCTGTATGTATGGGACCCCGGTCATTAAGAGTGTTCTCCGGGATGACAGACATAGTCCACGTTCCGTTTCAACTTGTTACGTATTTTATAATTTATACATCCAATATTGACCCTTCCATTGATTTCAATTGTCTGTGGGTTATGGAATGTCCCATCCATTTAATGCTCGGTGCTTTCATCTGTCTGCTCTTTAGAGAGATAACATTGGAAAATAACTTGCCCTCAACGATCTGGTTGAAACGGTCTCACACTTGACTACTTTGGTCGAAAAGGTCTCATTGAAAATAACCTAACTGAAATGTTTAAGAGAGAGTACCGTACCTCTCTAGTGATGTGGCTTCAGCTTCGAGCTGAGTAACCCGTTCCTTAGCGAGATCAATAGGCATAGACGATCCTAACTAGTGTTCGCTCTCTTGGAGTGGAGTCTTACTCTCAATACCTTGTCCTAACGAAGGAACATAAGAAAACGAAAAACTCAAGGACATGGATATGAGATATGAATAGCTTTACAAAAACATATAATCTGAGAGACAGACAGAATTACCCTGTTTTCAGCACATTGCCGATACAAAGCAAGCTCATCTTGGCAAAATGGTTCAATATCATTGATTTGCAAAACTAAAAACCAGATTCTGTATAAACATAACCGAGGATGTTACATAGACTTAATAATGGAAACAAAACAGAGGATGCAGAGAGACTTACATAAGAAAAGATTCCTCAAGATACCATCACACAATTCAACACCTTCAAGCACATGTGAAGCAATTTCAGGAGGGATGACCGGAGATGGAGGACCCATCATTAGGTCGTCACCGACCAATATGGTCTCCACCATCATATGTTGTGAATCAACTGAGAAAAATTGACATCACCAATATTACACAACTTCTATCAATTTTCATGCACAGATGGTGATGCAGATTGGGATTTTAACAGGTTTATAAAGAAGAACTTTGACATCATATGAACAAAACATAAACGAAGCAGTGGGCACAACTTGATAGCGTTTTCACCAGCAAACAATTGTAAGACTGGCTTCCCACAGTTTGCATTATAATTCACCAAATCCCAACTTGAATCACAAAATATTAAAAAAAAAAACGGACTTTCTTGTAGCAAACATTGAAAGATTGGATTTTTCACTTCATCATATTAAGCTACTAAACAATGTTGGTTTCCTAAGTTTGCATTCTAATTCACACAAGATATGTGAAAAAGGGGTATTTCTTGAAGCAAAAACAAATTACACAATTGTTCAATTTCCCAAGAATCATTCCCTTTACCATCCATGGCTGCTCCGTATCAACAAAATTCAAGGATGAGCAAACAGACAAAATCTGAGAACCCTGAAAAGTAAAACAAAGACAACTTGTCAAAAAAGTCTCATTTAGGCATTTCGTCGAACAATTTCTAGGCTTAACAAGTACGTACCCGTTCGTAAAACCTTTACTCCGAAAACTAAGAGAAGATTCAAATAGGGATCAAGAAAAAAGCATCTATCGAATCCGAAGCGACAATTTTTCAGCCAAAGGATATAATCCGACGCAGCTTTGATCAAAAACTCACTCTTGTGACTGTTTTTATCGTCCCTAAGTGTGTTTGTTTGCGAGGACTCAGTTCTAGTTTCCAAATACGATGTCGTTTCATGCTTGATATAGATTATGGTCAAACGTGCGGTAAAAGGCTGCGGTAAGAAAAAATTGAAAAAAATTAGTTATATACTAATCATGTGTGGAAATAGTAATCATGAATTTATAAGTAGCTTCAAGTTTTTTTTGGATCGCTAAATTTGATAAAATGGAAGTTATAAATTCAATTAGATACATACAACAAGAGAAAAAAATAGATTTTTACTCCGATTTTTTTTACCCAATCTCGTCTGTAACAACATCCTCAAGCTTTAACCTTTGACCTTGACAAAAAGTCAAATTCAAAGAAACAGAAGAAAAAAAATGTAGTTTCTGTATAAGTTATTGTACACAAGTCAAATGTCACTCAAAGTCTAGTAGAGGTTTCTTGGAACGAACAGCCAAATTCTGTTCCCTCTGCTCTCTAACACTAACAAGTGCTTTGCGCCGAGCTTCAGCGCTTTCCAAGTACTCTTGTATCGGAGGGAGAGTGATCTTTTGTTCTATCCCATCGGCTTTTGCTCGACGAATCAACTAAAATATCCAACAACACAAAAAGCTTTAATGATCTGCAATGGTGTGTTAACACATTTAACTAAGTGTAGAAGATGAAGACTCGGTTTAACCAACCTTTGAAGCCCATGTTCGTTCTGCTCCTTGACATACATCTCGAATATCCCTCCCTGACATTCTGCATAACCAATCAAAACCGCATATGTCGGTATGGGCTCATTACAAACTAACTACATTGAGAAAACTTGTGAGCTTTCTAATATAAAGAAACCAAAGTTAGAAACTTTACGATTCTGTGGCCTGAGCAAGCTGGACTAGTTCAGGCTTTGAGAGTTGTTTTGCGTATTGGGCGATGATATCTTGTCGGGTTTGTAAGTCCGGTAAGTCAAACATAATCATGGAATCGAACCGGCTAAAGATATATATATACAGATGAAGAAACGTTAGGAAACTTGGTCAGGACACTGCATCCACGAGTTGTACCGGTTTTAAAGAAGTTTTATTTATTGCTTACCTGATCAAAGCAGAATCAAGATCTTGTTTTCTATTAGTTGCAGCAATCACAACCACTTTTTTGTCCTGTTCAAATCCATCAATCTGCGAAAAACATAGAAGATGCAGATTCATCATTACCGGTAATAGCTTAGTCTGTAGTAGATATGTGTTATTGATGATTTGTGTGTGTGTGTGTGTGTGTCTACCTGCCTTAGTAGTACCGATAAAACTCTACGTGTTGCTTCATGCATCTCATTATCACGAGATATAGCAAAGGCATCGATCTGGAATGTGAGTTTAGACAAGTAAGTTTCATTTTATTTCATAGTCAAATATTGAAAGGTGAAGAACATAAAAGAGGCAATCTTTTCTTCACCTCGTCAAGAAATATAATAGCACCATCAGAGAGCTCGTTTGCTTGTGAAAACACAGCACCAAGAAGCCGCTCGCTTTCACCATAGTACTTCGACATTACAGCTTCAAGCGGCACATACAGCAACGGTATGCCCTGACAAAAAATTGCATAAGCTTAGAGCTCAACATTATGCAAACACAACAAAAGGTTTAAACTGATAAAAGTCTTGATCACTCACCGCTTGGTTAGCAATAACACGCGCACACGATGTCTTTCCAGTTCCTAAGTTTAGAGTTTATGGAATAATCATATCAAAACTTCTTTCCACAAAGAAGGAATGAATTGTAAATGCACTCTTCTTGTTCTAACCTGGTGGGCCCTCAAACAGCACAGCTCGAGGTCGGTTTGATTCAAACTTGGACCTTGTACCACGTACTATATCATCATACACTTCAGGACTATGAAGGGCCATCAATATTGTATCTTCTATCTCTCTGCATCATGATAAGGAGCTTAATATAGCAACTTTAATGGGACATATAAGAGAAAGATGTCATGTAAGTAAAACTTACCGCTTTTGCTGATCATATCCAGCAATATTGTCCCATGATATCTCATCGACAGAATCATCCCCAAGAGGTTTGTTAACTCCATAGATTCTCACTCCCATCGATTCCAATTGAGAAACAGTTTTGTCCGTAGACGCTTCACGGGCGCTACCTCCCTTGTTCTGTCCAGCTTTTGTTCCGGCCACTTGCAAAGCCGAAACAAAAGCCTCGAGTTCTTCATTAGTCAAGCTTCCCTTCTTTATGAACTCAACTTCCTGAAACAGTTTGCAGCATCATCAAGATGTTATCAAACCAAAACTAAGGCCAAAGGACATTTGAGAAATGAAACTTAACCACTTTATCAGACGTAATTAAGGAGCCAAAGATAAGAATGCACAAGTCTTCATCTGCATCGTCCTCACTCCCTCCTACTTCCTTCTTGCTTTCCACACTTCGAAGTGTTATTTGCCAAGCGACTGGACTAAAAGTAGCAAGAAAAGGTGTAGAGATTAATCTTCCATCACACATCAAGCTTACAAAACTAGTTCTCTGACAAAAATCTTGTAGAACAAGACGATTACTTGTCCCAAGCACGCAATAGCATGTCTGAGCCACCAGTACGATCTGAGACCTTCACGCCTAGTTTTGTGCCAATGTTTGATATTAGTTGCGCGACTTCACAAGTAGAAGGAACTTGAAACTTCAACGTAATCTACATCCAACAAAAACACTCTCGCCTTGAACACACTTCCTAATCACAATTACCATCGAAATGATCCAGACTTTATAAAGATCAAAGCAGAAACCTTTTGGCCCCTGACAGCAACATTGAACCGTGGGTAAGCACCATACTTTGTTCCTTTAGTTTGTATTAGTTCTTCGATTCGAGCTCGTTCTTTCTTGGCAATATCTACATAGTTTGGTGGAGGATCTATGGGAGCAGATGAAGTCTCATTAGCCTGCAATATGTTAAGTTTTAAACTACAATCAGCAAAAGTAACTGTGTCACATACAAGAGCTAACTCCCATCTCTCAACACCTAAAATTCAATTTTTTTGTAGACTTGTGTAACAAACCTGTTCAGAATCAGCATAAGCTACTCCTATTGCTCCAACGCTGAAGAGAACACCCAAAACTGCAGGCGCCATGGAGAAGCATGGAGAATCGTTTAAGGTGCTGCAAGATCTCAAGACTTGATTTACTTTTGAATTACTCTGCTCATAGGTTCCTACAAAATCAAAGACAACGTCGTACTGAGAGACAATGAGTCTTACTGAGTACAATCCCAAAAATTAAAATTTTTAAGACAGGAACATATGAAAGTCGGAGTTTTTATGAGAGGGATCATAAGAAAAAAAACCAGCTGTTCATGCTCTCGATTTCTCAAAAGTCCATAATTTTAAAACCAATTAAACAAATTCGATCGAAACCCATCAAGAAATCAAAGGAGCATCACCAAATTATAAGAAATTCACAAAAAAAAAAAAAAATTGACTCAATAGAACAAACGGTGAAGCGTACCGTGATGGAGGAATCGACGAAGCTCTCGTCCCCGTGAGTTCGACGGAACCATGGATTTAGGATGAGAGAGAGATCCGCGCCATACTCGAGCTGCTCGAAACAATCGGTGTAGAATCGTCATTGGACTGGATTGCCTTTACACAAATCTCTCCAACTCAAACCTGTTGGGAGGGTTTTGGAGGTTTTAAGGATCATCCGACCGTACAAGCAAAGTTTAGGTGATTTTTGTTCTCGGAGAAAACCTTCCAGAGAAAACCAACCGGTTCTATTCAAGAGACCGGTTTAAGAATTGGGTGGTATATTTTTGATCAATCTTATTTAATAATTTTCAAAGAAAATAACAAGTGGTTATAGACAACAATGGACTTTTGATTTCGTATGTGTTTAGAAAGTGTGCGTGATGGCGTGATGTTATGTGTAATAATAATGTTACACATCATGTAAATCAATTTTGATATTTACAATTTTTTTATTTATCATTTTTGCCTTTCACGAACATCGACCAATGACATCTCATGCAAAATCATGTTCATACATATAAATCATATATACTAAGAAAATTAATCTTTAACCAAAAAAAACTAAAATTTACCATATTTTGAATCTGAACATTCACGAAAACACTTAATCAAACTTTTTTTGTGTTTTGCTTCTACTATGACTACCACAACAATCATAAAGATCATTAGCATTATTGTTGCATTCCATTTTCTCATTTTTAGATTATATAAAACCAAATTTTTTTATAAATCTTTTTTTGTATATTTTCACTGTGAAATTTATTTTTAAGAAATCAATCTCTATTTATAATAATTTCATATGCATTTTAAAAAATTTGTGTAGATTCTTTCACCAATGTAAATATTTTAACAATGATAATCAATAAATTTGAAATTTTATCAAAAATAATATAATTTTTATTATCATATTTTCTGTTTAATCAATTTTATCGGTTTATATTCAAATTTATATCTGAATCCTACAACTTTGTAATTATTACATTCATATGATTAATATGCTACATCAAAAATCCAACCATATGTTATATTTGAGTTTGGTTCAGGTTTACCAAATTGAAGAGTCCTAATTTATTGTCAATATGCCATAATATGCCATAACAGTTAGACTGTATTAACGTTATAGAGTAAAATAATTTACATAAAGTTAGACTGTATCAATATGTCATATTAGCTATATTGAATTCACACAAATAAAAAAAAATATTTTTATTGAATTTGTGACATAAAGTTAAAAATAGTAGAAAAAATCATAAAACTGTTACAATATTTTTTTTTATCATTTTTGCCTTCCACGAACATCAACCGATGGCATCGCATGTAAAATTCTGTTCATGCAAATAAATCATAAATACTAAAAAAATTAATCTTTAACCAAAAAAAACAAATTAGAATATAAAGCTATAAGTATAGTTAAAAAATTGAAAAAATAGTAAGTACCGTGGTGCGAAAGGGGGATCATTTTTACCGTCATCGCATTTGATTTTACACCGTTCAAAGCAATTACCGTCATCATTTTTACAATATTTTGAATCTGAACATTCACGAAAACACTTAATCCAATTTTTTTCCAACTTTTTTTGTGTTTTGCTTCTACTGTGACTGCCATAATAATCATAAAAATCATTAGCAATATTGTTGGATTCCATTTTCCCATTTTTAAATTCTACAAAAGCAAAAAAAAAAAAATCTATAATTCTTTTTTTTTCTTATCTTCTCACTGTGAAAATTATTTCTAATAAACCAACCTCTATTTATAATATTTTCACATGCATTTCTTTTAAATTTGTGTAAATTCTTTTACTAAAATAGATTATCAACATGCCATACTAGTTAGACTACATCATCTTACTAGTTAGTAAATAGGAGGCAGTTGTTGCATTTAAACAAACTATACATAAGTTATGTAGATATCAAATGCATGTATGCACTATGACAGGTTGTTAAACATATTGCATTACCTTTTTTTTTTCTTTTTCACATTAGTTTTTTCTTAAATAATAGAGTAAGGTTCTATCTTTTATTTTCTAAAATAACTTTTTGGATAAGAATATAATTTATATTATTTTAAATGGTGATGTATATATTAGGATAAAAATATATATGGTAAATTTTTAGACAATACGCATGTATGACAAGTTGTTAAGATATTCATTATATTTGAATAATTGATAATGTGTAAATCTTTTCAATTTATACTACCTTTAATACTAGCACTTTATATGCAACGCTTTAAAATATAATTTTACTAGGCTTTTGCGTTGTATGAGTTTGTGTTAATTTAAATATTTAATTTTATAATATATTTTAAAATCTTTTCTAGTAAAGATAATTTATTGGTAAATATTAGTCTCTAATTTGTGATAATCATGTAAGTTTAAATTTTTATATTAAATATGGTGGAATAAAAATATCTATAGTTAATAGTAACTTTTTTATTCATCATAAACATATAAGATATCAAATTATATCTCTTGAATAATAAAGATATGTTTAATCCAATTTTTTTTCCAAGTTTGTTTGTATTTTGTTTCTACTGTGACCGCCACAATAATCATAAAGATCATAAGCAGTATTGTTGGATTCCATTTTCCCAATTTTAGGTTCTAAAAAAGCAAACTTTTTCTATAAAACTTTTTTCCTTATCTTTTCACTGTGAAATTTAGTTTTAAGAAATCAACCTCTATTTATAGTATTTTCATATACATTTCTTTTTAATTTTGGTAAATTCTTATACTAAAATAAATAATCAACATGCCATACTAGTTAGACTATATCATTTTACTAGTTAGTTAATAGGAGGCAGTTGTTGCATTTAAGGAAACTATACATAAGTTATGTAGTTATCAAATGCATGTACGCACTATGACATGTTTGTTAAACAAACTGCATTATCTTTTTTTTCTTTTTCACATTAGTTTTTTCTTAAAAAATAAAGTAAGATTTTATTTTTTATTTTCAAAAATAAATATTTTGGATAAGAATGGGATTTATATTTTTTTGTAAAGGGTGATGTATATATTAGGAGAAAAATATATATGGTAAATTATTAGACAATGTGTATGTATGACAAGTTGTTAAGATATTCACAATCTTTGAATAATTGATAATGTGTAAATCTTTTCAATTTATACTAGTACAAGGTTTTTGCGTTGCACAAGCTTGTGTTAATTTGAATATTTAGAATAATAATATCTATAGTTAATGATGATTTTTTTATTCATCATAAGCATATAAAATATCAAATTATATCTCTTTAGTAATAAAGATATGTTATATAATATAACCAATCTAAAATATATTTTTAGTGAAATTTGTGATTGCAAAATAAACTGTTAATATTTTTTTGGTCCTTATAGATTATCAAGATATATAACAAAATTGTCATATTCTTTTTATGTAACTTGTGTTTGTGCTCTTTTTAGGTCTCGGTCCTTGTAGATTATCAAGATATATAGCATAATTATCATATTCTTCTTCTTATGTAACTTGTGTTTGTGCTCTTTTTAGGTATCCAATTACCAAATCAACATATAGTCTTTGCATTTGGGTTGTAATCTTCAATTTTTTTAAAAAAAATAAACTTCGAGGAATTGTATATTATATGGTCGATGTGATAGTTTAACTGTCATAATAAAGTTTATTAAATTCTCAGTTAATGTACATGATTTTATGTCATCTATATCATGATAACTAAAGTATAAATTAATCACATCAATGAAGGTATAATTACTTGCTTGCATTATTTGATTGGTGGTAAAAGATATTTGTGTAGTTAACATTATTGTTAGGCTCACTTTTACCACTGTCAATCCTGAGGTGGCACGTAATCATAAGATTACTCAGGAAATCCCAGACTTATAAAGAGACCCAGACTAATCACTGAGGGAGGTTCAACCCATGGATAGACCCTCTTTACAGGTATTCAAATGGGCCGAAAGCAAATGTCCATATTTGTGTGGTCAAATGGGTAGTTGCTACTAGATTAGCAGACTAAAAGAACAAAGATGATGTGTAATTTCGTTTATTAACAAAACAGATTAAATAAAGTAATATCAAAAATTCTAATTTATAACATATATCAAAATAAAATATAAACTCAATGTCACAAAACATAAATTAACAAAAAAAAAAAATATGGAAATTAATAACAAAAAATAAATTAACAACAAATCAATATAAACATATTAAATCAATAAAAAAATTACAAGTTTTTAACTAATAAAAGTAAGAAAAACTTAACTAACAAAAAAAAGACAAAGCTTTAAGCTAACTATTTAAGAACCCAATATAAAAAAAGAACAAAAAAATGAAAAGATAATTATGTTTTACAAAATGATTATACAATAAAAATCAAAATTAATGTCAGAAAGTTACATTTTATTAAAAATTATTTAAAAAGAAATTGACTTGATATTTATGCTAAATATTTAAAAATTAATATAAAATAGTCTCATTAACGGAAAAAGAAAAAGAAAATTATGTATGTAAAATATCAATATTTTCAAAAAACAATATGCTTCAAAAAAAAAAAACTTTAATATCAAACGAGGTAAATTAACACAAAAATCGTATAAAAGAAAATTAATATGATCTTATACTAACGCTTATTAAAATCAAAATCAAAAAAAAAACTTAACAAAAAAAACAAATGATGTTATAAGCTTTTGAGAGAAATGCACATAAGATTTAAAATAAACAGTTATAGCGTATCAAATCAACATTATAACTAAAATAAAATTTAATATAAATAACACATTAACAAAGAAAAAGCATTTGTGTAAAAAAATTAACTTGATGTCTATAAAAACATTTAAAAGAAATTATTTTAAAATTAGTTTTAAAAAATCCTGATTTCTAGAATAGTAGTATCGACAATGAATAACTATTTAAAGGTGCAATAGGTTTATAGGAGTTTCTAAATCAAACATATTATTTGTACTATATAAGTAACTTTACACTCGAAATTTAATAAGTAGTAAAATCTGATTTTTATACATAGCTACTATTTATATTTGAACCAACATTAATAACACATTCTAAAATTCTATTACTAAAGCATGACAGAGTTAAGAATCAAATTCAAATTGGTATACATAGATAAAATATTCAAATCAAAACATACCGAAAACACACAAAAGATTAAAAAAAAAAGATAAAAATAGTAAAAATATAATGCGAAGACTCCACCACACCACCAATCCTACAAGTTTCAAAACTAAAATTATTAAATATTAGACTGCACAAAAAAATATATCTCAGTTATAAACTAAATAAAGATATAAGTTCAAACTCATGCAAGAAACGGTTTTGCACGATCATTGCAGCTTCTTAACAAAACTAAATGTGAATCAACATGAACCATGAATTATATATATATGGATATGCAACATCAATGAGATATTCAATAAAAAACTAAATGGTTGAACATGTAAACCTTAAAAAAAATGTAAATATCCTATAGAAAACAAAACAAAACATCAAGATCTTAATAAGAAAATCCTTCTCTAAATCAAATGTATGTGTACGTCGAAGTTGGATTGTTTGATAGGTTGTCATTGTTATTATTTTTACTTAACAAAATTTAAAATTTTATAAATAAAGATAGGAGAAAACTACAACATATATTTTATATTCTATTATATAAAAGAAATTTTCTATAAATCTATTATAGTTTCGATAATTTAAAAGATATTAACTAAAAAAGAATTAAACTAAACTATTAATACAGATTCATGCGTAGCGTAATGTATAAACCTAGTTGACTATTAATAATAAATTTCTGATTTTTTAATCTTACGAGGAATTTATTTGTACAGTTTACTCTGGAATATTCTTTTGTGTATCGAAAGTACGATTGTTTACCATTTTTCTACAAAATTATTTTTTCACCGTATTTTTGTGTTAAACATTTCGCTTTCAAGTTTCAACCAAACATATTTCATAAGCAATTTTCATCGGAAAGACAATTCTGTTCAGTTTGGATAAATCTATAACTTCGATCTAGTATTCTTTAAAACGAAATTGCACGATGTTGACTCGGTCGAAACTCAGTCTCTTGAGCTCTGGAAGGATCTATTGACTAACGGGTGGGTCATTTTTTCTTCCTCCCAGGCCAAGAGACCGACTGATTTCAAATCCAAGTCTCCATAGAGCAATAATCCTAAACCTTCGCCGTCCCCTTTTTGCATCTGGCGTGAGCACGAGTGCGCTCCAAGGATATTTCATACATATTTGTTTCTCTATCTAGATGAATCATTTGGATGGAGATGAGGCTTCTGTTTGTTTTGTAATTGAAACCCATCTAAATGATTCACCTAGAAGAGTTTTAAAAAATTAGGCAAAATTATAAGAATCATCTGAATGAAGAAGCAAAAGGAGCGTAAAATTAGGCAAATTGGATCATTTGGATAGAGACGGTTCAGTATAAAATAACAAATAACTAAAATATCCTAAAACTTAAAAAAAAAAACAAAAAATATATAAAAAACGCTGTAAATCATATTTTTCACCAAATCCTACAAAATTATAAAACGTATTCCAATAAAACCACAAAATATTCTTTTCTGGCAATAAAAAATCCTATTATTTCCCCAAAACTGGTAAAATCATGTTTTCCGGTAAAACCAAAAATTGTATTTTTCCGCCAAAATCAAGAAATTTTATTTTCTCGTAAAAAACTAATAAGTTTTATTTTCCGAACAAAATCGAAAATTTGTATATTTCCACCAAAATAAAAAAAAATTCCCCAAAACTGGTAAAATCATGTTTTCCGGAAAAACTGAAAAATTGTATTTTTTCGCCAAAATCAAGAAATTTTATTTTTTCGTAAAAACCAAAAAGTTTTATTTTCCCAACAAAATCGAGAAATTGTATTTTCCCACCAAAATAAAAAAAAATGTATTTTTCATCAAAACTGAAAAATTTCATTCCTTCATAACCGAGAAATTTCATTTTTCCACTAAAATTAAGAAATTGCATTTTTCGGTCAATCAAAACTAAAAAAAATTAGTTTTTCCATCAAAACTAAAAAAATTACATATTACAGTGAAATCTGTGAAATTGCATTTTTTCGTCAAAAAAAAAAACAAATTCCCGTCATATCCGAGAAATTTTATTATCCGTCAAAATCGACAAATCTTAATTTCCCATCAAATCCAAGAAATATCGTTCTCCCGTCAAAACTGAGAAATCAATTTTTTCCCGTAAAAACTGAGAAACTTCATTGTCCCGCCAAACCAAGAAATCGTATTTTCACGTCAAAAACCGAGAAAATGCGTTTTTCCACAAAAAATTGAGAAATTTTAGTTTTGTTGTCGAAATTGCGAAATTTCATTTCTCGCAAAAAAAAAAAAATTCCTGTCACACCCGAATAAATTTTATATTTTCATAAAAACTAAGAAATCTAGTTTTCCTGTCAAAATCGAGAAATCACATTTTCCTGACAAAATCATGAATTTTCAATATTCCATCAGAACCGATATATTACATTTTCCCCCTAAAACCTAGAAATCATATGCGAAGTTTTATTCTCCCTTCAAAACCGAGAAATTCATTTTTCAACCAAAATCGAGATATCGCATTTTCCCATCAAATTTGTGAAGAAAAATCCATTTCAATGTAAATTTGGATTTTAATTTAAAAATTTATATGACACGATGTTTTTGTATGTTTTTCCCTTTTTTAATTCAAATTTATGAAGACAAATCTATTTAAATGCAAATTTAGATCTTAATTTATTAATTTATATGAATTTATGTGAGTAAAATCAATTTATAAATATTAAAAATAATAATTTGGAAACTATTTGTTAAAAATATATATTATATCAATTCTTGAAACTAATATAACTTAAATTAAAAATAAAATTATGATTAGATGAAAGCATGAGTATTTTAAGCATTTTTTTGGTAAAATTATTTCGATGAAAATATAAATTAAAGAAATGTCCCCAGATGTACCTAATTAATATAAATTTTTGTTCCTAATATACACTTGTTTGCTAAATAAATCCTTCCATAACATTTTTCATTAAAGAGTTCATCATTTATCCTTAGTTAGACAAACCATCCTCTATATATTAATTGAGAAGCATTTTTAAAGAGTAACCTTAATTTTGTATGTTATTTTACAATGGTGCAATTTTCCTGATTTGTCATCACCAGAATCATTCTCAGCAAATATTTAAAAATGAACTTATGTTACTAGATTAATTATATGTTCTGTCACTCACATTAATTTGGTTATACAATAGTTTATATAAATTATTTATACATAAATCAACATTTAATTTATTAAGATATTCACTTTCTTTTTATTTCTTATCAAAAATATATCATATTAATTATTTCTTTAGTTATATTTTCTACCAAAAATGTATGTTTTCTCTTATTTTTATTTATAGAGAGATTTTTTGTTTAAACTCTTAATATTCATCAAATTACAATAAAAAGTTATCTTTAACAATGCAAAATTCGTTTAAAAAAATATCATATCAATAAATTTGAAAGATGATTAAAATGACATGAATAAATTTGAAACAATAATAAAATCATATTTTACGACATTAATTTAGTTATATATGTCTAGATGGATAATTATTAATTTATCTTATTATGAGGACCATATTATATGTAATTTTGTTTTAAAAATATTATCTTATTGAATTGCCAAAAACAAATTATTAGCCTAATTCAAAACTAATTTTATTTACTAATTTATAATATCTATTAATTATTTTTTACTAATTTGTATTTTATATTTTACTAGATTAACAAAGTCTTTCTTACTGCTCCTAATGTAAATTCTGGATCCGGTAAAGGTTCCCATGTTTGAGTCTTTGGGTCAAAAATCTCAGCCTAACACGCAGAAACATCTGTTTCACAATCTCCCATTACATATGTTCAGTGTCGGCTCAGTATTATTTGGGGCCCTTGGGAAAAAAAAGTTAGACTTTATATAATCAATGAGGTCTTTTTAATATTATCTTTCAAATTATATTTTTTTAAATAAACTAAATAAATTTATTTATTTTTGTTTGACTTCTATATTTTAAATTATAATAGCTTCTAATGTTATATATTTTTATTACTATCTAAATCCAAATTAAACATAATTATCTACTAAATAAAAGAAATGGGCCCCTAATATTAATAGACTAGAAATTTACCCGCGTGTTGTGCAAATTTATTTGTTAATTCATATAATTATTATGTTTTTATTTTTATTTTTTATTTTATATATTGTTTTAGTTTTTAGTTATCATAGAATATGTAAAATTATTGTAAAATATTTTTTCTAATATAAAGTGTGTTATGTTAATTGTTTTAAAAAACTTTCTCTTATAGTTATACGCTATCGTAAGTATCTATGTCTTCATATTAAATATTTTTATTTAATCAACTTATTAATATGGTTCATTTTCAGCAAGATCAGTAAAATGATTTCAAAATCGATCACTGTAAAAACTCGAGTTTGACTTTTAGAAGATAACAAGGGTTTGTGGGTTTAAAGAGAGATCTTTATTAAATTGAGCCGGAGCTTGAGAGATACAAGGTGGTTTAGGTCGCCGGAAGAAGAACGCTGACCTAAACTTTTAAAGAAAGTAAATCGAGACTAAGAACAATCGATATTGCTTAGTTTGCCCTAGGTCTCGAGAGAGGGTTTTTGGATGATCTGAGAAGTCGAGGACTTCCCGTATTTATAGCCGATCAGGTCGGTCTTTAATGTATGTTTGGAATAGGAAAGTCTTCTTGCCGATAAAACTAAACTTCCGTTTTTCCCGGATTCGATTGATAAATGGAAGATTTCCATTTATTTGGCCGACCTGAGCCAAGTAAGATGGGCCGACCAGAATTCATATCGGGCTTTTAGAGATGGTACCAGACTCATCTCTAACAATCACACAATCTCTCTTTATTATTTTATTCAATAAATATATTTTTATTTTGTAGAGAATTTGTTGTTTTTTTATTTGTAGAATAAGTATTTTTTTTTTTACTTTTAAATTAATGTTATGAGGAGACTCAATTTATTGCCTCTCTTCTGTATAATTTAAAGTCGTTCAATTGTATATTTTTTTCGTCAGAGTATATGCATTTTGTTTTTTTCATAGATAACATTGTTCATAAATTTTGATGATGTTTTGATCTCTTAATTTAATTTTAATTTTTTTTATATTTATTTTATTATTATGTATATGTTTACTTTATATTTTAATGTTATTTTTTGAATGTTTTCTTTTTTTTGTCCAAAAATATGTATATTTATATATAATTTTCTTTTTCTAATATATATTATGATGTATTATGTTAATAACTAAAAAAGTCTCTCATGTATTATGATGGATTATATTAATTATTATATGTGTCTTAACTGTTTTGAACTGTATTTAATTTGTTTTTGATTTTTTTACAGTTTATTTTCACACATAAACTAAATGTTCTCTTAATTTTTTATCGGATTTTTTTTTTAAATGTAACTCATTTTCAAACACAAATAATTATTCATTTTATTTTTTTCTTTCCTAATGCTCTTTGTTAGAGATCAGATTCGTACCGTCTCTAACAAGCCCGATATGAATTCTAATCGGTCCGTCTAACAAGTTCCAGGTCGGCAACATAAATGGAAATCTTCCATTTATTGACAATCCGGGGAAAAAGAAAACTCCTTGCCGACAAGAGTTTCCTATTCCAAACAGGTTGAAGACCGACCTGATCGGCTATAAATGCAGGAAGTCCTCGACTTCTCAAAACATCCAAAAATCATTGATCAAGACCTAGAACAAACTAAGCAATCAAACTGTTCTAGTTTTTGGTTTACTTTCCTTAAGAGTTTTAGGTCGGCGTTCTTATTCCGACGACCTAAACACCGTTGTATTCTATCAAGCTCCGGCTTCTTCTAATAAAAAATCTCTTTAAAACCCTCAAACCCTAGTTCTTTCATAGATCGAACTTGAGTTTTCACAGTTGGCACCGTCTGTGGGGAATAAAAGAGCAATCTTTGACTTAGAACGAAGTTTGAAGATGGTTGATACACCGATCAACACTACCAACCTCACAGGAGCCTCAGATCCGACAAGAAACATTCAGGATCCGATCATCGACCCAACCACAGGGCTTCCGATGACCCACCAGACCGATCAGGAAGACAACACAACCACTACACAGAACACCGGGGGAACAGACCAGGTCGGTCAGACGGGTGGCTCAAACACGACCAGCCTGCCACAGCCACCTCCCATCGACATGGCCACAATCATTAGGTCGGTTGCAGCACAGTTGCAACAGGGGATGGATGCTCTCTTCGAGTCCCTCCGAGCCGAGCAGATAGCTTACAGAGAAGACTTGGATCGGCTTATAAACTCTAGGGTTCATACCCAAGAGCAGGCCGATCTTATCACTCCCCCTCGCCCTTCGATCCGTAACACAGATACGACCAGGCTGGTCAACAACTTGTTTGGAACGACACCGACGGACGATTTACGGAGAGCACAGGCAGACGGCTCGCATGCCCGCTCATCTCGCAATACCGCAGGAACCGACCCGACGACAACCTCGGAGCTCGATCTGCTCCACCAACGCGTTGATGATATCCACAGCAAGATCCACAAGGCGACGACTTCAGCGCCCGAGTTGGATAAGATCCTTCAGGAGACACAGCAAACCCCGTTCACGTCGGCTATCATCAATGCTCCTCTTAAGGACATAGGTCGGATGAAGCTACCTCCGAGTTACTCCGGCATGACAGACTCGAAGCGACACCTGACCGCGTTCAACGCAGTCATGGGACGTGCTCGCTTCACCGATGAGGAACAGGAAGCATGCCTCTGTCAATACTTTGTGGAGACGCTCTCCGGGAGCGCCCTCACTTGGTTCTCACAGCTTCCCAAGAACTCCATCGACAGCTTCAAGGAGCTCACAGCTCGGTTCCTGAAGCATTATTCGATTTACATCGACACGGAGTCCACAGCGCTCGATCTATGGGCATGCGTCCAGGGCGACACGGAACCGCTGCACGATTTTATCGATCGATTCCTATCGATCGTCTGCCGGTGCAGTCTGTCGGACGAACTGTGTTTCAATATTCTTATCAAGAATTTGAAGGATGATTCATCGTTTTGTGAACGATTGAAGACAGGAAAAACCAAAACCCTCGAAGATGCTTTGCACAAGGCATCCGGGTACATCAGAGTCGAGGAGGACCGGGCAGCCAAGGCCAAGGCCAAGTTGGCCGATGAGAAATCTTCACGCGACAAAAAGGGCAGATCGTCGAGTCAGGAAGATTACAAAGAGCCCCGTTAGCACTACGACAAGGATGACAAAAATCGCAAGAGCATCAACGCAGTTGCACGACCAAAAAAACCTTGGAACGTGTGGGACCGCTCGAGCGATAGAGACCCCGACAGCAAAAAGCCGTGGTGCAAATACCATAGGGCGCACGGTCATCATACCGATGATTACCGCACCCTCCCAGCCCTCTTGAGGAAGAGATGGGACGATGGCGAGATCACCCTTCCAGAACTCCGGAGTTCACGACGATCCGACGATGAGGACAGGCGACCTGATGACGATCGCGACAGAAGAGATAACACCGATCGCTCTTCTAAACGCAAGGGCAAGGAAGCAAAGCGTGACCATGAAGACGATCACACACCTCCAAGCTCACCACGTCGGCGGATCAACATGATCATGGGAGGGCTCCTCTCATGCACCGACTCGATAAATTCAATCAAACGGCACGAACGAAAGGCAGCCAATCCCCCGAAGGACGCACCACTACTGTTCAAGGACGACCTACCGATCACATTCACAGAGCAGGACGCGCGTGACATCGACCGACCTCATAACGATCCACTCGTCATCTCACTACGACTCGGAGAGGACGATGTCTCCAAAGTGTTGATCGACACTGGAAGTTTGGTCGACCTCATCTTCATGGATACTCTACGCAAGATGAGTATCCCCAAGCGGAACATCAAAGTCGCACCATCACCACTCACAAGATTTGCTGGAGACTCGATTTCGACAATAGGAACTATAACGATGCCTGTCACCATACGCGGGAAGTCAATTACGGTTAAATTCGAGGTTATTGACTGACCTGCGATCTACAATGCTATCCTTGGAACACCATGGCTGAACGCCATGCGAGCCATCCCTTCTTCTTACCATCAATGCATCAAGATGCCGATCAGGGGCCGTGTCATCACCATCTGTGGCGACCAGACAGTGTCTCGACATTGTTACATCGACAACAAGCGCGCCCGAAAGGCATCAACGTTCGTGATCGGTGGTAGTAGCGACTTTGAACCACGGATCGTTCATCACGACGAGCAGCCGAAGAGCGATCTTATCACCCAAGTCAACATCGATGCTGCCCACCCGGAACGTTGCGTCGGTATCGGCACAGAACTATTGCCTAGCATGCAGGACGAGCTGATCAGTTTCCTCCGAGAGAACGTCGCAACATTTGCGTGGTCCATGGCCGACATGAAGGGCATTAGCCCCCGAATAACGAGTCACGAATTGAACGTCGATCCAACCTTCAAGCCGATCAAACAGAAGCGACGAAAGTTAGGACCTGAGCGAGCACAAGCCGTCCACGATGAAGTAGATAAACTCCTGAAGGCCGGATCAATCGCCAAAGTAAAGTATCCGGATTGGCTCGCCAACCCGGTGGTCGTCAAAAAAAAAAACGGCAAGTGGCGGGTCTGCGTGGATTTCACCGACCTTAACAAAGCTTGCCCGAAGGACAGTTTCCCTCTTCCTCGTATCGATCAGCTCGTCGAGGCTACAGCAGGCAACGAGCTACTCTCCTTTATGGATGCATTCTCAGGATATAATCAGATTCTCATGAATCTGGACGACAGCGAGAAGACCGCATTCATCACAGATCGGGGCACCTACTGCTACAAAGTCATGCCGTTTGGTTTGAAAAACGCTGGAGCCACTTACCAGCGCCTGGTCAACAAAATGTTCGCCGACCAGCTTGGGAAGACGATGGAAGTATATATAGACGATATGCTAGTCAAATCAACTAAAGCAGCTGACCACATCATCCATCTGCGAGAATGCTTTCTCATACTAAACCAGTACGGTATGAAACTCAACCCTGCAAAATGCACATTCGCAGTCACATCCGGCGAATTTCTAGGATACTTGGTCACTCAGCGTGGCATCGAAGTCAATCCTAAGCAGATCTCCGCAATTTTAGAGCTACCCTCGCCAACTAACACTCGCAAAGTTCAGCGCCTAACAGGAAGAATAGCCGCGCTAAACAGATTCATATCCCGATCTACAGATAAGTGTCTTCCCTTTTATCAACTCCTACGAGGCAACAAGCGATTCGAATGGGACAAAAAGTGTGAAGACGCATTCGTACAGCTCAAAACCTACCTTTCGACACCACCGATCCTGGCCAAACCTGAGTACGACGACACTCTGCTACTCTACGTTGCGGTCTCTAGCGCGGCAATCAGTGGAGTCTTGGTTCGAGAGGACCGAGGGGGAGCAGAAGCCGATCTTCTACTTCAGCAAAACCTTGGATGGTGCTGAAGCTCGCTACCCGACCTTAGAAAAACTCGCTCTTGCTGTGGTCGTCGCTTCAAGGAAACTACGACCTTATTTTCAATCTCATTCCATTACCGTCATGACCAGCCAACCTCTTTGTTCGATCTTGCACAGCCCGACGCAGTCCGGCCGCATGGCGAAGTGGGCAATCGAGCTGTCCGAGTTCGATATCGAGTATCAAACGCGGACTTCCGCGAAATCACAAGTTTTGGCGGATTTTTTGATCGAACTATCACCAGAGCTCTTAAGCGCCGACCCGGCAAATTCAGAAATATGGATGCTACACGTCGATGGAGCATCGTCACGCTTCGGAGCTGGTATCGGCATTCTATTGGAATCTCCCACCGGAGAACTTCTCGAGCAGTGCTTCTGTCTGGAGTTTAATGCATCCAACAACGAAGCCGAATACGAAGCGCTGATCGGCGGTCTCCGACTAGCCCGAGGGATGAACATCCAACACATCCGGGCATTTAGCGATTCGCAGCTCGTCGCTAAGCAGTTCAGCGGAGAGTATGACGCGAAGGACGATCGAATGGATGCCTACCTCAAACTGGTAAAACAGTTAGCAGCAGAGTTCACAACCTTTGAACTACACCAGATTGACCGATCTGCCAACACCAGTGCGGATGCTCTAGCTGCTATTGCATCAAACAGAGATTCAGCCCTTCGGAGAACTATTCCTGTTCAAGGAATATCCCAACCCAGCATAGTCCCGCCCCAGGAAGTTCTTCAAATCACAGCCGACGAAGACGAAACCGTTCCTGTAGCAACCACTGACGACCAGCCAACAGCAGATTGGCGAGTTGAGATACGACGCTTCCTTGAAACTGGCAAGCTACCACCAGAGAAATGGGCAGCTCGGCGAATTTGTGCTCGAAGCGCCAAGTACGCAATCATCGAAGGTGTCTTATGCCGATGGAGTGAATCAGGCATCCTTCTTACTTGCCTCGATGGCGACGAAGTTCAACGATGCATCAAGGACGTTCATGATGGGGCAGGTGGAAATCATTCCAGCGGACGAGCTCTGGCTTTAAAGATTTAGCGACAAGGCTTTTTCTGGCCGACCATGCAGGAGGACTGCATTCAATACGAGTACTGTCAGCGACACGCCCCAATGATTCATCAACCAACGGAGTTTCTGACGTCGGCAGTCCCTCCTTACCCATTCATGCGATGGGCAATGGACATAGTCGGACCGATGATCTCCTCTCGTCAAAATTTCTTTTAATCTTCAAGTCGTCTTCGGTTTTAAGTCTTTGATTCAATAAAGTCATTTACTAAAAATAGTGTTCATTATCATATCGGCATCCTGGCCAGATGCTCGATCCGCCCAAAGCTAGTCTGATCCACTTTGCTCGGCAACTTAAAGCCAAGTCCGCCTTGCATTCTATATCCGAGCCATGCGTTGTTATCAGCCAAGTAAATCTTGCATCCGCATTCGACTCGGATACTTCTAAGTGGTACCGATGAATCAACGCTGACCTGAATCGTGCATCAGGTATTCACACTTAGAAGCGAAGTGGTACGAACAATCATAAGCCGGGCCTCCCGCACGTTCGTATTCACACTTCAGTATATAAGCCAGGATCCGCACTGCAATTCTTAAGCCATGCGGAATATGTAAGCCGACCTGATCGCAGTTCGTATTCGACTTAAGAAATTTTCTAAGTATCGAATTCATGCCTATCTAATTCGTTTGTTCGTTTAATACTTAGAAAATTAAATCGCACAAACTTAAGCCGATACCACTTCGCCGTTGTGTTCAAATTTTCAACTCATAAAAATGCTAAGTTTCTTAAAGACTTTCATTTAAATAAAAGCCAGAACGGCATGAATACATCAGGGAACACGATAGATTACAGAAAAAGAGAAAAAAGTTAAACTTCAGTTTCTTCCTGAATTTCTCCCTCTTCCTTATCGGCCTCGTGACCGTCTCCCAGCTCAGTGTCTTCGCCTTCTCTTGCACGTCGCCCATCTTCTATACCGTTCCTATCGGCTTCTGGGTCATCTTCCACGTCGGCTCCCTCTAAAGAAACACCACTCGAAACCTCGAGAAAAATCTCCGGCTCAGGAACTTTAAGCTCATCAGACGTGAAGCTAACTTCTTCAAAGGCATCCTGCTCCGCCTTGCTATCCACAACCATTTTCTCCACATTTTCCTCGATTGAAGTCGGGAAAGAGTAACCCTGCCTACGGACGATTTCAAGGGCCCTTTTCGCACCGGCCCATTGAGCCGCAGTTGAAATAAGCTCTTCGCTTTTCTCCTTGCGAGATAGCGATTCCTTCACCTTCGTCACCAGGCCGGCATAGTGGTTATTCACAGCAACAGCCACGCGCTTAGCCGCCTCTTGACCGAAGGCAAATTTTGCTTCTTCAGCCGCTCTGCGCTCGGCCTCAATCTTCTTCTCGGTATCGGCCCTCTCCTTTGTAATCTGCTTCACCGCTCGGTTCAGCAGCCTGTTCTTCTCAACGTTTTCAGCACGGAGCTTCGCCAAATCTTCAGCAGATGCCCGCATCGCGCCCTCGAGCTCGGCGTTCTTTTGTTTTTCAGCCTCAAGGGCCTCTTTCACGGCTTCAATCTCCGTATGATCGGATTGACACCTTTTGGCGTCACGATCGTACTTGCATAACGTCGTCAGTGCGGTACTCAGAGCCTGCATTCGTAAACATCATCAGAACCGATAATATGTAAGGGAAACAGAAGAGAGCAGTAAGAGAAATTTACCCTGGCCTGATCGTTGGCGAAGCGCGCGATTGCATCGCTGCGAATAAAGCTCTGAGGGTCCGTCGCAGGAAGATCCGGATGATCCCTCAAATGGAGAAAATAGTCGAGACAGGACTCCGGATCGTTCACCAATGGACTATTCCCTCGATAGTCATAGGAAAATCCAAACCGATGAAGCTGTCGATCAATCTGAGGTCTCTTCGACCGTTGCAAATTCTCAGGAGCATCGTCCGCATCCTGCCCATCTTCACCTGCAGACTCTTTCAGTTCGGCCTTCTTCCGGGCCTTCTCTACCTTCCTTGTAGCTCTTTTATCGGCCGACTTCTTTGCCTTGGCCGAATCTCTATCTCTTTTGTCGGTAGCCGCTTTGGCCTTGGCCAGATCACCCTCTGGAACGACCGGATTCCCGTGCTGTTCTAAAGACCCTGACGGCGGGGGATTTTGGGCCTCCTTGGCACCCGGAGATTCAAACATCATTTCTAGGTCGGCAGATAAATCTTTGAGTGGGCGAGATTTCATCTTGTCGGTCCGGTTTTGGTGTCTAAGTAGAGCAGCTGCAATTAGAAAAGTGTCAGCCGACCTTACAATTCACAAGGATAAGCAAAACAAGTTGAACTAACCTCTTGTCCTCATGATCCTCTCTTCTGTAATCTCCGGCCAGGTGATTGTGCTGATCGCCGCAAATCGTTCAGAAATCTTGTAAATATCGAGGGGGTCGTCAACAAATGGAAGATGCCTATTACCTGCAAAATTAAAGATACCAATCAGATAAATTCACAACATGATCTTAAACAATTCTTTAGGTCAGACGTGTCTCTACCCATGACCTCCGCCCATTTCGTTCGAATCTCGATGTCTCGGTTAATAATGGAATGCTCGTTCACCAGCACGAAGAAATAATAATCCTTCCAATCGTTGACCTTTGATTTATGACCACCCGTGACTATGTTGAACCGGGTCTTCATGCTCGTATAGTATGATCCTCGGTTCCTTAAATTTTCCTTTGTCCTCCTGGTATTCGTCATCGCATCAAAAGCAGCCCGACTAAGAGGAATGTTATGCCTGGTCGACATCACCAGCATACTAACGATCAAACGGATTGTCGAATGAGAGAATTGCGAGATCGGCATCTCCTTGTGATCGACAAACTCCAACAGCAGTCTTGGAAGAGGGAACCAGAGGTGAAAATCCCTGAAAAAGCATTCATAGACGCAGAACCATCCCTCCGGAGCGTCCCATGGTCGTTCTGACGGGCTCGGTATCATAAAAATGACTTCAGGGCCGATATCACACTCTTCCTTCAATGTTACCAAAGACTCCATAGTCGATTTTGTTGGCAATACCCCAAGGAGATTATTACAAGTCGGTTTCGGTTTCGGCTCGCCTTTCTTCCCCTTGACCTTTTTAACAGGAGGATTCAAATCGACAATCCCAAACTGATTCGCTTCATCTTCAGCAATGAGTGTATTCAGCTCGTCGGAGATGTCCATCTCGTTCGATCCGCCCCTCTCGTCCGTCTCATCTCGCAGTTCGGGGATCAGGAACGGTTCCCTCGTTGACGCTTCACCGTTCCTCAAATCAGCACCGACCTGATCCGCGTGGAAACGCTCGACCACTGCCCTCTGATTTTCCTCTCTGACTCGCTCCTGGAAAGCTCGATCTAACGCGGATAACTCGCTAGCATCAGAGGACCGATCTGACGCTACATCGTTCGCGATCTCTTTTCCCTTTGATCGGTCTCTCATGGCCTGGTCGTCTTTCTCCATCTAATGAAATTCTTCTAGAGAAACACCGATCTCGTCGGCTTTCTCCTTAGCCGATATAACCGCTCTACCCTCTGGTTGGCTCTCACAGATCTTCACACACTTGCTCATATCTAACTATTACGACGTTTTTGCAAATCGGAGAAATCGAGCGGTTGAAAACGAACGAAATGCGGCGAAGGTCTGATCGGAAAAAACTTTTAGCTAAAATAAGCAAAGAACAAGGAGAGAGAAGAGAGCAAACCTGATTTCAACAGAGTTTCGCTAAGAATGCAGAAGTGAAGAAATGAGAGTCGAAGTTCTCTTATTTATAAGAGGGTCTAGACGGTTATCGAGTCATCATGAGCTCGGCGACCTTTCATATTTTTTCTACATATTTTTAATCGGCCCCTTCGCAACTTCCTGCTAGGGTTTGACACGTGTCAACCCTAGTTCTGCATACACGGGCCTGGGCCTAATCTACGTCATTTTTAGGCGGAAACTTTTCGCGCTCAAAATTACAATATGGCCCTCATCATCGCGCCGATCAGAAGCCCATGTAATAATTTCATTTATATTTCTAACTCTTTTGCAGCCGACCAGAATTCACATCGAGCAGCATTTCTTTTAGAGATGAGATTCGTACCGTCTCTAACAAGCCCGATATGAATTCTAATCGGCCCGTCTAACAAGTTCCAGGTCGGCAACATAAATGGAAATCTTCCATTTATTGACGATCCGGGGAAAAAGGAAACTCCTTGCCGACAAGAGTTTCCTATTCCAAACAGGTTGAAGACCGACCTGATCAGCTATAAATGCAGGAAGTCCTCAACTTCTCAAAACATCCGAAAATCATTGATCAAGACCTAGAACAAACTAAGCAATCAGACTGTTCTAGCTTTTGGTTTACTTTCCTTAAGAGTGTTAGGTCGGCGTTCTTATTCCGACGACCTAAACACCGTTGTATTCTATCAAGCTCCGGCTTCTTCTAATAAAAGATCTCTTTAAAACCCTCAAACCCTAGTTCTTTCGTAGATCGAACTTGAGTTTTCACACTCTTAGTCCTATTATTCTGATTACAATCATTGATATTTTCTTTTATTTCATGCAAGCTTTCGTTTCATTCAATTCTGTGATTGATTGTAAGTCCAAATAAGGGAAATTATAGGTAAAGTTGGTGAGACAGAGCAAAAGATCTGTTCATATGTTACATAAGTTTGATAAGTTTTTATATATAAAAAATTATGCTTAGTTGAGAAATTTTTGATTTTGATTGATTTCAAACATTTGTCTTTTTCGAAAAACAATTCCGATGTGTTCATCCATCTGACGATGGTGAATTACCTGACTTTATTTTTGAATGTGTGTGAAAATATTTTTGTCTATTTTCATGTCATGTAGAGGTAAAGAACTTGACTCTGTAAAAAAAATATAATCAATAATTTTGTTATAGTTTATTTATATTCTTTATATTAAAATTCATAAATTATCCGGCTGATTAGTAAACTCATCGAATATCAACTTTATATTACTTCGTTGAGAAAAAATGGTTGATAAGTATTTACCATTTTTTTTGTGTTTCGTAAAATTCAAACTTATTTTTATACTATATTATTAAACATTTTAATTTTTCATTCATAAAAAAACATTTATTCATTTTTAAAGTAGATATGAATGATTTACTTAATTTTATGGATTAATATTTTTGAGAATTGTTTAAAAAATGTTTGATAACTATTATTTGCAGGTTTTTATTTCATCTTTCGTAATTATTTACCTATCAACTTTTTTCACACACTATTTATTTGTATTCAAAATAACTCTTTTCACACTCTATTTATTTATATTCAAAATAATATTTTGAATTTTTTATTTCATAGAAAATTTATGTTTTATGATTTGTAAAATAAGTATTTATTTTATATGAATGATTTAACTTTAGTTTTATACATAAATCTTTCTAAGATTTTTTTATAAAACATATTGAGTATTATTTTTTGTAATTTATTCAGTCATCTTTTGTATGTGTTTGCCTTCCAAATTCTTTTTCATAAACAAAGAACATAAGTTTGTAATTTTTATGACTTGTAAAATAAGTATTTATTTTTAATTTCAAATATATCATATTAAAGGCCCAAAAATAAATATCCAAAATATAAAATCTTAAAAAAATAAAACCCAAAATATTTAGAAGTCTATCTAGAAATAAAAATTGTGCTGATATGGACACCTTAGATGGAGAGATAACTTGCTCATTATATATATGATTTAGAATGGATCATGATGCAGTGCATCAATTTATCATCGAGGGAGCATGTAAAAGCATTCTGGCGAGCAACCATCATGCTAGGGGTGTCACACCATTTACCAAATAGCTCATGATGGACCCACACTTTGGTCAAGGAGGACGGGTTTAGACGTTTAGTCCGCCACATATTTGGTATATATCTGAACCAGCCAATTTGTATCGCATTGGTAAGTAAGGAGAATATGATGAGGGCAATGGTACCAACAAATTTTGGATAGTTTTGTCTTCCCTCATGCAACAAGCTAGTGGCGTTTGATGATGTTCAGGTTCTGTTCAGAAACCGACCCATCTATCATCGCAAAAATGTGTTAAGGTTTAATTTTCATCAAGATTTATCCAGAGACTGAACCTTCTGTGATCACAGGAATGGATGCGCGATTATAGGCAGAAAAAACACAATATTCACGGATTTTAAAGTGGAATCGTGCCATCTCGAAGTTCTCAGAGAGGATGAGCGAGCAGAAACTCTTGGAGAGAAGAGCAAGTTTGGGGTAGTACGATGCCGATATGTGAGCCAAGATACTCACAACCATATCATCTAGTAGTGATGAACATGACGACCCATACGGTGGATTTGACTCTTTTGGTTGTTCCATATTAGACTTGTAGATAAGAATACTGTATACGATTAGAGTTTTTTTCTTTAGAGTTTGTATTTTTCTTTAATTGAACATCTATGTAATTTTGGTGTATATATATTAAATTAGAATTACGTAAATATATAATAACAAAGTTTTAAATTTGTTAAAATATTTTTTTAAAAATTAATCACTCGTAAATAAATATATTAAAAAGACAAAATTAAAATCTAAGAGTTATTTATTTTAATTCTCATTTGTTTTCAGTTAAAATATTCAAAACACAGAATTTGTTGCAGGTTCTAAGCAACACTAACCTTACTTTTCTTATATTTCATCACTTTATCAACTCTTTTTTTTTTTCAATTCGATGCATTAAAAATCTTGGTCTGCAATTCGATCCTTCGAATATGTTAACTCTCTCTCCATTAACTCTCCCGAAACAAACAAAGTTTATTTTTCTCTTTATATCCATTTCTCGTATATAATCTCTCTACTTTCTAGAGAAACTATACTTCTCAAAACTCGCATCAAAAACTTCTCTACATAATTTTTGTTGATCATCCTCCTCACTTAGCTCAAATGCCATATCATTAGCATATAAGATTTGATGCATCCAACTTTATATAACAAGATAGAGACCAAGAGAAAGATACTTACTAATCAATCTCGATATGGGGTCTTGCATTGATCATCTCAGCAACACCAGTCCGTGCTTCGAAACCTTCATGTAAGTTTCCCAAAATTTCACCTCTTACCATCTTTAACATGTATAAAACTGAATGATTTACCACTAAATTGAAAAATAAACAAATTCATAATGAGAATAACTTACTAGCTTATGCATTCTGGGAATAGCGTAGCCCCATGAAAAAAAGCTCCAAATTGCTCCTTCATACAAATCAAATAAAAATTGATTACCTCTCTGATGTCGAAAGTCAGAAACATACTTTCAAATATCCTTTATATACAAAACTTGGTAGCCACTTACCTATATGATGTCGAAGCATTTTAAGTACCAAAACCTGAAGTATGATCCCATCATCATTCTCTTTTTGGCTGTAGATATCAATTTAAAAGAATCAAAAAGAAAACTTTTCAAATGATAAGTATTTGAAACCATATAAATAGCACATAAACTCACACTAGGAAACTCCTTGAAAATTGCTGGAGTTAAATAAATTAGCATTATACATCTCGATCAAAATCCATTAACAAATAGCAGCGAGCAAATATGGGAAGCAAATCTTCATAATTGAGAAGCCATACTCCAAAAATAGAAAGAAAAGAGACTTTACCTGATATTGGAATAGCTCTAGAACTCTTCTAATGTACAAGACATTGAGGTTGTAATCACCAAAGAAATCGATTAGAAGGGAGTCAAGCGACCGATTAAAAAAAACTCAAATTCTTAAATTGATAGCCAATGAGCGCTAAAACATAAATCAGATATTCAAGTCATACTTATATCTTATTTGACCTATAATAATTGGTACAGAACCAGTAAAAACCGCCATTAAAAAACAACTACTAATTCATTTAGAACTATAACTAAATAGACTCTGGAGAGTAATTAATAATTAAAGTGTTGACTGACGATAACCATTTGAATAAATTACAAACCAAAAAGTCAATACACTTTCTTAAGGAAGAAGAGATTGCGGAAGCCAAATATATTAGCAGTAGCAGCAGCAACGTTACTATTGCCACATCTACTCTCGTCGTTCCTGCAGCTTAACCGACTCCGATAACCGGTACGTACCGGCATATTCAAATTCAATACTTTCGGTTTCTTATTTTCTTTGACCGTTTTACGCCTTCTAACATCTCCAATTTCCATTTTCTCCATCAATCTCCCGCTGACCCGACCCGAGATCGTTTTCCCTGCTGGATCTCCACGCCGGACCTGCCAAACCGGGCTGCTCCGACCCAAATGCACACCGCCTCGAGTCGGACTGTTTTGCCACTTCCTCGATTTCCATTCACCGGAGGAGTTACTCCGGGAACACGGCGCACTGCTGATTTCCCGGGTCGTCGGAGCTCCGAGCGACATTCTGGATCGGGTCAATTTGTTCTCGGCGGATCTGCTTCTGGAAAATGGCCAGATATTGATGTTCAGCTCAGGCGCTGCTGATAAACCCGTACCCGGACCCGACCCGGTTTTCTTCTCCCTTTTCCTGTTCTCTTTTAGGTTTTTCGCCGGCGGTTTGCTCTCGCGCTTTCTGAATAAATCACTCCATCGCTTCGACGCCGTTTCTCGGGTCAACTTAGGTCCGGGTACTGTCTCAGGCTCCAGGATCAAAGAAGCGGAGGGAGATGGATCCGGGTCGGGTTTAAGGTTTAGGAAGTGTAGTGGAAGAAGAATGCCATCGTGAAACAACTCGTCGGCGGAAATGAGATTTACGTTGGGTGGTTGAGTTGATGAACGGTCCGAGACACGCCAAAATTCGAATTCCGGTGAGTTGTAGACGGAGCTGCTCATCTTACTTCGGTGATTTGTGAACGGAGAGAGTGATTCCGGTGGATTACTGTCCATGTTGTTGCAGATAGAGAAGAGAATAATGTGGTAAAGAGCTCTTAATTTATGTTTGTGTGCAGAGTGAGCATATATATACGGTATGACGAAAAATTAATGTCACAAACAATTGATAAATTATGTTATTTATTCTTTCCCAAAATTATGAATTTATGATAGACAGTGACCAATGTGTAGTTGAGTAATAAGAAGTAAAAAATTAAATTGTTTTCATTTTAAGTTAGGGAAAAAAATGGAGTTGTTTGCACTTTCGTTTTTAGCATAACAATGTTCATGTTTTATTCTGCTGCATTTTATATTTGATTAGTGTTAGAAATGAAAAACTCAAAGTAAGGAAAATTTTACTGTGTTTTTTTCCTCTAGTAATAAAGACAATTACATTTGAAGTTTTGTATAATTATTTAACATATGCTTGCGTTAGATTTTTTTTTAGAAAAGTATACATAATAAAATAAAATATAACTGATGGTTATATACGAGTTTCATTTTACTATTTTAGGGGACAAGATATAAAAAGACAATATGTTAGGTCCATCTTTTGCGCTAATTTACATGTCTATGATTAACCAACTTGCTATTATGGTCACTTTATTATTATAGAAAACAGTTCTGAGTTATATTATAACCATTGAAAATGAGTAAAAACATTGAATTGGTATGAAACCACCAAAAAGAACTAGCATATGTTTTTCCAATTCCTCCTCCGAGAAGTTGTTAACTCGATTCTTCATCATTACCATTTTTCCTTACTGTGAGATTCACTACTAGTTATATTTTTGTTTTTGTTTTTGTTTTTATCAAAATAACTACTAGTTATATAAATTCACCAATCCCTAATAAGTTTATAATATCTCTGGCATGATTACATCCATTGCTCACCAGCTTATGTAACTTTCCCATATATATATGGTATCTTTAGTCTTTACATGAAAGAGAAATCACATCAGATACATAAATACTTTTTTTGTGAAAAGAAAAAGTAAAAAGGATGAGTGAAAAAGAAAAAGTTAAAAGAAGAAAAAATGTCATTTATTCCATTGGCTGCTGTACGGACTACGGAGAACAAAGGCTACTGATACACATAACTCGTTGTCTGCAACTGAATCTGGTAATAAACTATTTAAGCTTTTTTCACTGTCGCATAGAGTATTTATTGTTTTATTGAAATGAAAAGCCAGTATAATAGTCGTAAAATGAAGTGATAACATATCTCATTTTCCACAGAAATTGATTCCTAAATCCCTCGGGACTTGATTTTCTTTCGGTTTCTTGATGAATTTTCCCGAGAAATATCGATTAAATAACACCAAACCAAAAATAGAGAGGTTTATCAAAATTTGGTGTTTTTTTTTTCTTCAAAATTTGGTGTTGATCCCTTTTCCATGTTTAAAATGACTTTTCACAATTACCAAACGCAAACGTGATGTCAATCTCACTTTCTTTTCTTTTGAATTCAATGTACGATATCAATGTGATGTCATCTTATACTATTTTCACTGTTTGTAAAAATCCTATTGGGTCGAAACACACAGACACAGTACACGTCTTCGATGTAACATTACATTTGTCATTAGATTGAGATTTGAGGTTCTTGGGTTTCTCCATCCGTACATCTCCCAAGGTTACGACTTACGAAGTAAATTAAATTCTTTCAACAAAAACTAAACCAGCTGTAACCGGAGCAAGGACACTGATTTCAAACCGGATATATTGGAATTCCAGTTATGATTCATCTGCTACGTACCAACAATTTACAAAACCAAAATATGAGCCTTGTTATTATTTTACTTCTCCAATCTATAATTCTCCAGCTTTCACAACATAACCTGTTGGTCGTCCTATTCGGGATTTAATTATAACCGGTTAATCCATAAACCCTCAATGTATGTACTCCTTTTTTTTTCTAACACTTTATTTTATTAATGACCACAATGAATTCTGACAGATAATAAAATACAAAAAGCTGGGATCCCAAAAAGCTAATAATTTTTTCCAATAATTTTATCAAGAGAGATTTTTTTAATGATATATTAGCAATATCAAAATAATTTAATTCCAAAATTTTGAAACAGTCAATAAAAAGACTAGTAAAAGATGTCCCTATATTCATAATGAGAAATTGCTTATTTAATTCCTCAAGTATTTGCAATCGGTAAATTTATTCTCTAACTATTATGTGTGCAAATTAAATTATCAACTTAGCGTTAATTTCATAAATTTAGACATGAAAAAAATCAACGTTAAAGAGAAAAACGCAACGTTACCGTTGACTTTCTCAGTTCAATTTTACAAAGTCAACATATACTCGAAGAATTAATTTGCCAAATTAAAAATTGGGAAATTAATCTGCATAATGACAAAAAATTGATGAATTAAATGATCATTTTTTATTTAGAAAATTATGAATATTTTTATAAATCATAATTATTTGTAGAATACCATCAAATAATTATTTTAAAAATATTGTTTTTATTATATTATATTTTCTGTTGTTATGAATAAATTTTAAAAATTATGTGTGTTTAATTCCGGTGATTTTTTTCTTTACTGGCAAATTTTTTGGTTATCAACCAATGATTATTCTTCTATCATATGGTCATTGGTATGGTCACTCTATTAGAAGAAATAATTTTCATCAAATTAACTTATTTTTATCTATCTTTTTTAGTATATGGTAGTATTTGGTTATCAACCGATAATTATTCTCCTATCAATCAGGATTATTTATTTTATTCAAATATGTGAGGGAAAAGAAAGGATAAGAGATCATATATCTTAATTACCTGTTAATTTTTCCAAAAATTTCCGAATTTCTCTGAAATTGTCCAAATAAACGTCTTGAAGTTGATCTTTACCCAAATTACTGGGAGTTTTAGAAAAGATTTTGGGTAAGAAAATTTTCCAAATCCGTTTCATCTTATTGAATTTCCATATTTCCAATTCCCATCCCGAGTCCTGAAATTTTTAAAAACATATATATCTGCTTAAATTATTTATTTTTTGAAAGTTATGTATACTGGTTTGTAATTTTGATAAAATATCAATGAAATTTTAAACAGAAAACATAATAAAAATTATATTTTTTTAAAAAACTATTTGATGGTACTCTACAAATAATTATGATTTATGATTATTAGAAAACATAATATAATAAAAATGTATTTGATGGTATTCTACAAATAATTTTGATTTATGAAAATAATCATAATTTTCTAAATAAAAAATGATCATTTAATTTCCTAAGTTGATTTATTTATGCAGATTAATTCCCCAACTTTTAGTTTGGCAAATTAATTCCTCTAGTTTATGTTGACCTTGCAAAATTAAACTGAGAAAAGTCAATGGTAACATTTTCGTTTCTTCATTAACGTTGACTTTTCTCATGCCTAAATTTGCGAAGTCAATACTAAGTTGAGGATTTAATCTGCAAACATGATAGTTGGGAAATAAATTTACCGATTGCAAATACTTGAGAAATTAAATGAGCAATTTCTCTGCTCTTATTAGGTTTTGATTTCTTCTCTCTAGATTGGTCTATGCCCAACATGTTCTCACGAACCACATATCTAAAACTATTAAAAGAAAATCATTTTAATAAATGTTCAAAAGCTACCATGATATTTACAATATATGCCATTGTATTTACTAGAAAATGTTATAATTTTATTAAGGGTATTTTAGTCTTATCATTTTTGCCATAATATGAATGACCATTGTAACTCTAATACACTACCACATATATGATTAATTGGTTTAATCTATTAACCAAACAAATAGTATACTGAACTTAGACAAAAATATTTTTAAAAAATCTGAGATTTGATTAAATTTTGAAAAATTATTGTTAGGAATTTTAAGATCATTAGTAAAAGTTTCAAGCCATTTGAAAATTTTAAAAAAGTGAGATTTTTTATTCTAACTTACCAAAATAAATTAAAAACAAATTACAATAATTTTTTATTGAAGAGAACATTTCAGATAAATATATTTTTAAAAAATCTAAGATTCAAATAAATTTTGCAAAATTTGTTAGAAATCTTAAGATCATTAGTTAAAAATTTAGGATATAGATAAAAACACAGAATTTAGGAATTTATAAACGTATGTCTGCTTCAGTTTTTTTCACGAGGTTGTATTGTTAAGTGGATATCTAAACTATTAAAAGGAAATCATTCTTAATAAATGTTCAAAAGCTACCATGATATTTACAATATATACCATTGCATTTACTAGAAAATGTTATAATTTTAGTAAGGATATTTTAGTCTTATCATTTTTGCCATAATATGAATGACCATTGTAACTCTAATACACTACCACACATATGATTAATTGGTTTAATCTATTAACCAAACAAATAGTATATTAAACTAAGACAAAAATATTTTTAAAAAATCTGAGATTTGATTAAATTTTGAAAAATTATTATTAGGAATTTTAAGATCATTAATAAAAGTTTCAAGCCATATAAAAATTTTAAAAAGTGAGATTTTTTATTCTAACTTACCAAAATAAATTAAAAACAAATTACAATAATTTTTTATTGAAGAGAACATTTCAGATAAATATATTTTTAAAAAGACTAAGATTCAAATAAATTTTGCAAAATTTGTTAGAAATCTTAAGATCATTAGTAAAAAATTTAGGACATAGAAAAAAACACAGAATTTAGGAATTTATAAATGTATATCTGCTTCAGTTTTTTTCACGAGGTTGTATTGTTAAGCGGATATCTAAACTATTAAAAGAGAATCAATGTTCAAAAGCTAATATGGTATTTACAATATATGCCATTGCATTTACTAGAAAATGTTATAATTTTATTAAGAGTTTTTTTGTCTTATCATTTTTGCCATAATATGAATGACCATTGTAATTCTAATGTACTTTCACACATATGATTAATTGGTTTAATCTATTAACCAAAAAAATAGTACATTAAACTAAGACAAATATATTTTTAAAAAAATCTGAGATTTGAGTAAATTTTGCAAAATTATTGTTAGAAATTTTAAGATCATTAGTAAAAGTTTCAAGCCATTTGAAAATTTTAAAAAGTGAGATTTTTTATTCTAAATTACCAAAATAAATTAAAAACAAAATACATGAATTTTTTTTATTGCAAAGAACATTTCAGATTAATATATTGTAAAAAAATTTAAGATTCAAATAAATTTTTCAAAATTTGTTAGAAATCTTAAGATCATTAGTAAAAAAATTAGGACATAGATAAAAACACAGAATTTATGAATTTATAAATGTATATCTGCTTCAGTTTTTTTTTTCACGAGGCTGTATTGTTAAGTGTAATTTAGATTAACAATTTTGATTTAAACGATACTAACATAACTGAGAAACAAGAGTTTAGAGTTCATTCCGGAGATAGCTCGTGAATCGTGAAAAAGAAAGAGCTTGATATCAGATTTTACAGATCACATTTACGGGTCATATTTTTTCTGAGTCAGATTGGAATTAGTTTCTCTTTTGATTTTTGCGGGTTTAGTCTCTTAATTTTAATTTATAGGTATAATCCATAAAATTTAATTTTACATTAGAAATAGATAGATAAGTATTACTTTTAATAAATGTTCTATAGAATACTTATCTGCCTATCAATTCTCAGAAAATTAGTCCATTTTACTTCTACTTCTTCAAACCATAAAATTAAAATTTATGCACATGTGTTTTCAAATATTGTTAATTTATCTATTTTTTTATTTATGGGCAGATCATTATTCATATAATTAGAAAATCAAAATTTCATTTTAAAAATAAAAAATTAGAATTAATATAATATTTGGCTAATAATCGGAAATTTAGAAAATATACCAACTAACTAGAAAAAAAAACCAATCAATATCGACCAAACTTAATAATACCTTATATATATGCTTTTGGATAGTCATTGTTCAACTTTTATTTATTTGTCCATATTGTGACTTTACAGAAATATACATTTCTAAATAAAGAGACGAATTAAATTCAAAATTTAAAATTATCAATACATCTCAAATTTTGCACAAATATATTTTTCTAATTATAAACAAAATTTATCATTGACGGGTTAGAATCATGACTTTAAATTATTAACACATTTTAAACTGTATACAAATATATTTTTCCATACAAAAAATTGTTACAGGTGAGTTAGAATCTAAACTTAAAATTATCAACACATCTCAAACCTTATAACTATATATTTTTTCTTACAAAAAATGACTACATGCGGGTTGGAATTTAAACTTAAAATCATTATCACATCTCAAAATATTAAAAAGATAATAATATAATAAAATATTACAATGCACGGCAAATACTAAAAACAGTAAATTTATACTTATTATCCATGACTGATGGCAAAAGACTCAAACAAGATAAATATAAAAACTTTTTTTATAGATGATAAGCAACTCAAAACTATCAAACAATTTTTTCATTAATGGTTAATGGGTTAATGTGTTAAAAATTAAGCTATAAATAATAAATACCAACAATTAAAATATAAAGAAAACCTGCATTAAAAAACTAAAATAAATGAAGAATGAACAATGTATTATGATATATAGGTTATAATCTATGTTAATCTATATACAAAAAATATTCAATTTTTTAGTCTTCATAAATAAAATGAAATAAAACAAAATAAAAATCTAAACTAATACAAATGGATTAGAATTTAAATATAAAATTTAGAAAAAATACAAAATATATCCCACACAAATTGAATGAGTTGTTGTATTAACGACAAAAAATATTTTCGAATGGAGAATTTTTTTTTTAAAAAAAAAACTCCATGCATAGCACAAATCTAAAATTTAAAAAAAAAATTTGGTGACTGAATCGAAATGTTAGGGATTGATTTGAGAGGAAACTTTCTCAATTTCAGACAAAAATGATTCATTTTATTGTCTAAAAAAATAGAAAGATTTTAAGCTAAATCAAATCATTTTCATTTGGACCATAATTTTGGATTTGATAACATAAGCCAATTTTTGATGTAGCCTAAAAATATTTTGTAAAAAGAAACTCGTGCAAAGTGCGCATGTCCAAAATATAGTGCACCTTTAATCACACAGCATAACCAAAGTACAGACGAAAAACTATTCATTTACAGTCAGTTAATGTTCCCGCCAAATCCTATGGATTACTAAATTTAAACTTGATTTTTGGATTAAGTTTTACTATGAGTCAGTGATTAACCACACTCGCCAAAGTTACTCCCGGAACAATCAAGAATCATGTTAGCACTTTAAATTTTTTCTTTAAAAAACTATGGAGTATATATATATATATATATATATATATATTTATATTTATAATTCATAGAATTCCAGAGTTGAGAAATAGAATAATTTCTGGAGAAGATGCAGTTCATACATTATATATATATATATATATATTTATATTTATAATTCATAGAATTCCAGAGTTGAGAAATAGAATAATTTCTGGAGAAGATGCAGTTCATACATAGATTTTTTAAAAAATATTTAAATAAGCCGTTTATATTTAAAAAATCTAATGAAGACGATAGAATTGACCGTTTATATTTAACATAAAAACTATAGTTAAAATCTTATAAAAAAACTAATTTCAAACAAACAATTTAAATTTATAAATGGTCTATAAGAAAATGAAAAAAAAAATAATAACAAAAAATTTCTAGTTGAAAAATAGCCTTCTTTACATTTTTGCTTGAAAAATCATTCATTAAATTCACATAATAGAGTTTTTTTAACCAAAACTGTCTAAATTGATAACAAAATCAGCCCATTTAATTTTTCTTGGGACATCGTAGATTGCAAATAGTTCTTAGCAAATTTTAATTTAAAATTTTATTTATATGTAAATATTAATAAATAACCCTAAAAATTTTGCTGCCCTAATCCTTAGCTTCAGCTGCTTAACCTCATGCACCCCGAAATAGCCTTCACTATCTGCACGGTAAGATTTGGGTGATCGACGACGAAACCCTCGAACTCAAGAGACCTACAAATCGTTCTTTTATTGGCTTTGATAACTCTCAAGGCAGCATCGCTGAGGGCTTTATCAAAAGGGATTTCAGCGAGCGGGAGAACTCTAAGAGCATTCGAAGAGTTAAGAGTTGCTAGAAATCGTGGTTTTATTGGTTATGATGACAAAAGCTACAAGTAGCAAATAGCCTTCAGTATCTCCACGGTAAGATCTGGGTGATCGACGATGAAATCCTTCAACTCAGTAGACCTAGAAATAGCGTGTCTATCGCTTTTGACAGCTGTGATGGCGGCATCACAGAGGGCTTTATCAAAAGGGATTTCGGAGAGCGCGAGAACTCCAAGAGCATTCAAATGGTTAAGAGTTGCTATAAGCTCAATTCTGCATAGGTCACGCAGATGCGGAATCTCATATTTGTCGGCTGCACGATAGAGTGACCTAACGTGTTGCTTCGCCTTCTCTGAAAGAATAGAGCCGTCGCTGTAGATGAACTCAACGAAAGCTTCTAACTCTTCATGTCTCAGCTCCGAGAGAGTGATTGCCTCCAGCCTGGACGAATCCTTGCATTCGTCTGACTCAAACATCTTCTTAAACACCTCTGATCTTGCAGACTAGAAAATTCCACATATATTTAATGTAAAGAACATTAATAATGAAATCATTTCACGTAAGAGTGTAAATCAGATAATAATTAACAGAAAAGGGAGTAGAAGAAGAAGTAGTCACAACCAGAAGAAGCTTATGGGCAGAGATAGCTGCCTCATCATCACTGTCACATGCCTTTAACCGCACATCGGCTTGCTGTTCTTTAAAAATCTTTACTATTCCACCCCAGAAAAGCTCTTTGTTTGTTTGTGTCGCCATAGCTTTTATCTTATGACTTAGATTTGATCTGCCAAACCTTTGTAGCAAGGTTATATATACTGTATATAGAGCCTAGATCTAGACGGTCAAAATTCCTCTTTTACTTTTACTTTCGTTTTCCTAGGCTTTTGGAAATGATGGAGACATTGATATTCTAAAATTCCTAAATTATTTGCGCTCTTCCATTGGTAATTTATTTTTATTAAACAAAACAGATGTTACAGAGTATGTAAAAGTTTATAGTAATCTCATCACATATTTTGATGTATATACACATTCTAATAATATGTAAAAGTTAAAGTAATCTCATCACATATTATTGTTTATTTATAAATATGCATTGACCGTTTTTTTTTTTTTTTTTTTTTTGCTTTTTTTTTTGGTCAAAATACTTTTGAATGTTGTTAACTGGTGTGTAAAATATACGTAATCCCTGCACTCTGAAACGTCATATTTCCTAAAGATGTTGCAGCATATGAACGGATGGGGATATGTACTTTGAAATTGTTGCATTCCTTTATACGTAGACTTCCAATATTATTGGTACACTAAATAAATGGAAATGATTGCTTCCCAAGTTATCTCCAGTAACCAAACATTACCATTTCTTTGTAAACGCATCTTCTATTTCATCCATTAAATAGCTTCGCCACGATTCAATACGATAGAAATTAATAAGTGGAATCAGGCCTCGACGGTTTATCCGCTGCCTTGATTGCGTCTTCAACAAGTATACTGCAAAGCAGGTGTAGTAAAAACTTTATAAATTAATAGATTTGATAAATTTATAAATTCTTTTCTAGTATAAATTAATAACCCAAATTTCGCTCACAAGCAGTGTTTAATTGTTTTCTTTTCACCGCCGTTGTGCCAAAGTTACCTTTTCTCCAATTACAAATCGCCGGTTGAAATCTCTCTAATCGTCGATTTTGCGGCGCTACACTGATTTCAATCTGGAATAATTATCGGAGACCTGTTTTTTTCGGAGAAGACGGTGAACGCGGACTCGGAAAAACCCACCGGAAAAGTATCGATTTTCGCTCGCTTTAAGCAGTATTCGTAGATGGCTTTTAGAGGAGGAAGACGAGGAAAAGGACGAGGAAAACGAGGTTATGGTTTTGACAAGCCCGAGCCTTTTGTGATTTTCCCTGTAAGTCCAATTTTGTGTGTTTTAGGGTTTTTGTTCCCCCCAGAAATATATTGATTGTGCTTAAGATGATCCTCTTCGATAGCAGATTCTGTGTGTTGTGTGCAGGAAACTACTTTACCCGATCCGAAACCTATCTCAAACGACTCGAAATTACTTTCGAGCTACTTTGGTTTTCAGAAGTTTTGGAGAAACTCGCCTTATCATCTAGGCGATGGTGTTTCAAAGCAAGGTAATAATCTTTAAAGCTTTGATTTTTTTGGTCTCTCAAAGTTTTATGTATTTTTCTTTTCTGTGATTATCAGAGAGTGAGAGTTTAGACATTGAGAGGTTTTCAGACGCGTTGAAGCCGAAGAAGAAGCCTAATAAGAGTGGTTCCTCTTTTTACGATTTTCTTCTTCTTAGACCTGATAACTTCCCTAAAGAACTTCTTGGAGGTATTCAATAATCATCTCAACACATCTTGTTTGTTTAGATTCATCTTGTAGTCACTGAGATTGCTGATTATATGCAATATCAGGTACTCGAAGAGGGCCTGTGAAGAGAGCAAAATGGACTCAAGAAATAGGTACATTGTTTTACTAGTTTCTAGTTTTAGCAAACAATGTTACAAGAGAACTCAAGCTTGTGTTCAATTTGGCAGATTTGAAGGATGTGTTTCAAAAGCTTGAAGACAAATATAGGTAACAAAGAGACATACAGTATTATTGTTCAATAGTATTTATAAACCACTAAAAAGGAGCAAAGTCACATTTTGGATTATTGTTTGGTTAGCCTGAAGAGAATGAAGAAGAAGAAGAAGAAGAAGAAGACAAGGAAGAGAATGAAGAAGGAGAAGACAAGAAAGAGAATGAAGAAGGAGAAGACAAGGAAGAGAATGAAGATGGTGAAGAAGTTGAGGAATCAGAGGGAGAAGAATTGGATAACGGAGACTATGATCAGGTTCTGTTTTTATATTCTAATTAATGGTGAAACCCAACCTGTGAATCTTTCTTATGAAGTTTAGTTAACACTTTTTTGTTCTTTTATGTTATATATGTAGAATCAAGACTTTGATGATGATGATGATGACGATTATAACCAGGCGGCTGATGGTGATTGTAAGCATCATCTTCTCTCTCTCTGTCTCTTTACGACGATTATATACTTCCAAACGTAGAAATAACTTGCTTTCTTTCTCTCGTTTTTTTCTGCCAATAGATGAAGAAGTGTATTAAAGCTGCTTCTTCAACTTCTTCTTCCCAAAAGTATCAAGTTTTGCAGACAAGAGAAGCTAGGGCATTTTCCGAGCTCCAGCCAAAGGTGTATATACTCAATTGTGTCTTCAGTTAAACTCAATTATGTTTTTATGTTAAAGGGATTAAGTTTTCTTTCTGCACACAACACAATGCACGATTGGTGCCAGTATTTAAAAAAAAAAACATTTTAACTCCAAACTAATTTTCTCAATTTTCACAGTCAGAACTCAAAGTGAAAGCAAGAGAACTCTCAGGAACTTAAAATGACACAACGATTACAGTCAGTTAATGTTCCCGCCAAAATCCGACGGCATCATAATTCCGTAATCACAACAGCCTTAATATTGGATTATTAAAAATCAAACTTGGTTTTTGGGTCAAGTTTATTTATGAGTCATTGATCAAATTAACCACACTTGGACCAGACCCTACGTGCACTTTTGTCCATGAACAATCAAATATACTGATTAACAATTAATGTACGATGTTGTAGACATTATGATAATAAAAAAATGAAAAAGGTGCTTATAGTTCACTGAGGAAGAAGAAGATTTCGCAGTTGGGTCAAGTCAACACCAAATATATGTAACATCCTCAGATGGCGTAATTAAAAGAAGTTAACATTACTTATACTTGAAAACTCTTCTTCTATCGACTTGATAGCGTCTTCTTCAAGAATATTGCAATGTAGCAGGTTCACAGGTGGCAATTAGATATCAACATTAAGGAGACGTTAGGATAATTCTTATCGAGCGATCCAACGTTTAGGGAATTCTACAAATCGCCATATGTTAATGCAATATCTCATCCAACGTTTGATAGTCGAAATCATATACTATAATTAAGTATACGGACAGTCATAAGGACCGTATATGGAGGCACTTGTAAATGTGGGTACCTCTTCACCTTCTTAAATCATTAACTCGCAAAAAATTTCTACTTTAAAAAGCTTCCTCACGAGCCCTTACTTTTTTTCGGTCAACATTTGTCTTTAGGATGCTTACTTTTTTTTCGGTCAACATTTGTTTTACTTGCTGGAGAAGGAATCTTTTGATTTTTTTTGTAAGTACTTGTATCGTTTGTTTATGTTTCCATATGTGGGAAAGAGATTTTATTAAATTGAAACGGATCAAAAAAAACTGAAACAACTTTTGTATAGATTTGCAAGCTTGAGAAGGAAGCCAAATCCCATGAAAATGATAATACGGAGCTTAACTAAAGGTTTAATGATAAGAACAGTAACAACAAGGAAGAGGACAGCGAAGACACTTGGCCGAAATAGCCTTCACTATCTGCACGGTAAGATTTGGGTGATCGAAGACGAAACCCTCGAACTCCGTGGAGGTAGAAATCATGCTTTTATTGATTTTTATGACTTTGAGCGCGGCATCGCTGAGGGCTTGGTCGAGAGGGATTTCAGCGAGCGTAAGAACTCTAAGAGCATCCGAAGAGTCAAGAGTTGCTATAAGTTCATTTCTGCATAGGCCACGCAGATGCGGAATCTCATATTTGTCGGCTGCACGATAGAGTGACCTAACGTGTTGCTTCGCCTTCTCTGAAAGAATAGAGCCGTCGCTGTAGATGAACTCAACGAAAGCTTCTAACTCTTCATGTCTCAGCTCCGAGAGAGTGATTGTCTCCAGCCTAGACGAAGCCTTGCATTGGTCTGATTCAAACATCTTCTTAAACACCTCTGATCTTGCAGACTATGTCCAAGGAAATATCATTAACAATTTACAATTCTATCATTTCATGTGAGGGCATATCTAGGATTTGTTTTTTTGACTGAATCGATAATTATAAAAAGTAAAAGGAGTGGAAGAAGAAAGAAGTCAATACCAGAATAAGCTTATGGGCAGAGATAGCTGCCTTTTTACGACTGTCACATGGCTTTAGCCTTACATCGGCTTTTTGTTCTTTCAAAACACTTAAACATCCACTCAAGAAGAGCTCTTTATTTGGGGTTGTTTGTGTCCCCATTAGCTATATCATATATAATTAACCTGGATTTGATCTACCATTCGAATTCGATTGTAGGTTATATATTTGCGAGGGCCTTAATTAGTCGGTCAAAATTTATTGAAATTCCTAATCTTCTGTTGGCAATTTTATTAAACAAAACAGAAGTATCAGAAAATGACTACACTTAGCAAGTGGAAAAGAAAAGAATAAGATTAATCAGCTGTAATTTTGGAAAGAAGAATTTGTTTGACATGATTTATTTTAAGGAAAAAAGGTGGCCTGGCCCCTAATTGGTATCTATGCAGCTTGAAAATTCCCTGGCGGTGAGACAGTTCCTCGCAGTCGTCAAGTGAATTTAGGCTGTAAACTAAATCCCTGCAGTACAAAACTTGAATCTCTTTAAGCTGATGCAACAAATGAACGCTTGGGGATATGGATTTTAAATTGTTGCATTCCTTGATACGTAGGCAGTTGAGCTTGGACAAGTTCTGGACCCAGCTAGGAACTTCTTCAATAGCTGTTTTGTTTAGAATGAGAAGACGAATTTTATATGAGATCTTCGGAAAAAACCTCAACCTTGAGCATCCACCGAGATTGAGGCAGTCGAGGGATTCAAGGTTGACATCAGTTGGAAGAGCCTCCAGCTTTATGCAATCTTCCATGCTCAGATAAGTCAACTTATTGAGATTCTTGATAGAGGAAGAGGAAAGCTTCACCAAACTTGAGCAACCCCCTAGATTCATCCACTCGAGATTCCATGCGAAAGAAAGATCTGGGATTTCTTTTAGCTTTTCGGATCCCGACAAATCTATCTCCCTGAGGCATGTAAGCCGCTGAACGAAGGAGTAACAAGGAGAAAGTGTTAATAAAGATACAAAGTCGTTATTATTGGTTATAAAGTCGTTGGATACGAGACATTACCTGCACTCCTTCCCACAGTTTCTGACTCTTGAATTCTTTCATCATAAGAAATTTGAGATTCTCTAGACGCAGTTTAGCGGGGAACTCTTCAACCATTGATTGGCTTAGATCAAGCCTTGAAATGTTACTTGAGATATCAGGAAACTTTCTCAGCCGTGAGCATCCGCCGAGAACGAGCCTATCGAGAGATCTGAGGTTAATTCCCGATGGAAGGGACTTAAGCTCTGTGCACAAACGCATGTCCAACACCAAGAGTTTATGGAGATGCCTAATAGATGAAGTAATCACCACCAAACTCGAGCAACCTCTGAGCAACAATTTCTCAAGACTGGTGGCCATCGAGAGATCTGGGATTTCTTTCAGGTCTTTAGATCCCGACAAATCCATACGTTTGAGGCTCGTGAGGGGCTAAACAAAGAAACAAAGACAGAGCAAGTAATCAATATGTTGCACAACAACAAGAAAAGATTGTCATCCAAAGTGTAAAACTCACATGAACTCCTTCCCACAGCTTGTTGAGCTTGTTGTTCTGCATTTTTAGCTTAACCAGATGTTGAGGACAGAAGTTACAAGGCAGACATCTTAAAGGGTATCCTCTCCAGATTAGTATTTTGAGTTTAGGGGGTAAACAGTTGAATCCTTTCGGTATGTACCATCTGACTTTTGTATATGGTTTCTTGTTTATCTTTAGATAAAAAAGATTACGCATCTTTTCAAATGCTCTCTTATGTATGCGCAACTCATCAATCCCTGACATATCCAACGATATACCTAAGACCTTTTTAGTACCCTGAAAATATAAAAAATAGACAAAATCACTATCTTTTTACTAGTGACACGCTTTAATCATATGTACTCTGACTGATCAAATGAATACTTACCGTGTTATCCTCAAGTACATCGCAGATATCCTTTGGATCCAACAAAAATTCGCGTTCACCAGGTTCGTTAGATTGTGAAGAAACGATTTCTTTACCCATTTCTTGTACCAAACAGTGCATCCTCACAGTATCCCACCTTACTTGTATGAGGGATCTATCAACTAGGTTTTTAAGCCCTAAATTAACATCCAAATCACTATCCGCGAGGACATGTTTGACGTAATCGATCTCCGCACCATTGAAGAGACAAGCAAGGTGACGGAATATGGCTTTATCTTCTTTGCTACCTAACCCATCATAGCTGAGTCTCAAAGTCTTCTCAATGTTCCCATTAAGCCTACTACGAAGGCTAGGCAGCATTTCTATCCAATGTTCTTTGTTCCTCCCTCGCAAATACGAACCCAAGACGTTAAGACCCAAAGGAAGACTACCCGCACGATTTACTACTTCAGAAGCGAGTCCCAAGAAACCATCAAGTGGAGAATCTTGCCTGAAAGCATATCGACAAAACATCTGAAGAGCTTGCCTTTCAGATGGGAGATCAACCTTGTAGATACAATCAATCCCATGTGCTCTCAAAAGATGCCTATCTTTTGTTATCACAATGATTCTGCTCCCATGTCCAAACCATTGAGTTCGACCAGCCAAGGCATCGAGAACCACTTGATCATCTGAATCATCAAGAACTATAAGAAGTTTCAGGTGCTTCAGCCTCTCTCCCATTGCACCAATATGATCCATCTTTATGTCCCTTTTCCCGAAAATCTCAGACATAAAAGCTTTTTGAAAATGCAACTTCATGTTATAGTCATCCGCGTTGGCACTGAGGTAGTCTCTCCTACACTTAGATATGAAAGCACTGTCTATGAAGACACTAGCTTGGAAATGGCGAGAGAGACGACTAAACAGAGCTCTTGCAATGGTAGTCTTGCCGATTCCCGAGGAGCCCCAGATCCCAACCATCCTCACTTCCTCAGATTCCAAACGCAACAATGAACTCATCTCTTCTATACGATCTTCGATGCCAACAAAGTCCTTGAATCCCTCTGATGGAGTTAAATCAAGCTTAGCCAAAACATCATTGGCGATTTCTTCCATCATTTTTGCTTCATTATCCCTAACCATAGTAACAAAAAAGATCAAATACACAAGGAAGAAGCAATAACAAAGTATGAATAAATAAACCTACCAAATATTGCAAAAGACCGTACCAGTTCTATCATTTTCGATTCATTATCAATAAAAGAGCAATTTACTAGCGAGAAACAACAACAAAGCATGAATAAATCAACCAGATTTTGCAAAATACCGTACCAGTTCTATCATTTTCGATTCATTATCCCTAAGAATAGCCAAAAAGAGCAATTCAGAAGCAAGAAACAACAACCAAGTATCAACAATTCAGAAGATTAAAACCCTGTGCTCAGAGAGGGTAAATGATAAATCTCTAACGCGAAAGTTGAAAACTTCGAAGTTACATTCACTAGAGAAGAGTCATATATGTGAGAAACAGCAACTAAGTATGAATAAATCAACCAAATATTGCAAAAGACTGTACCAATTCTATCATTTTCTATTCAATATCCTTAACAATAGCAGAAAGGAGCAATCCACAAGCAAGAAACAACAACAAAGTATTGTTAAATCGATCAAATATTGCAAAAGACCGTACCAGTTCGAAGAATGAAATCCGAGCATATTACCTACATCGGTTAAAGCTCTCCTCCACAGAATTTGCTCATCCTCTGTTTTGCTCTGGCAAGTTTTCTCAAAGACGAATCCGAAATCGCCGTTCTGTTTCCGAACATGAGAAGGATCCAAACCGTAGAAAACCGGTATAACCAATAGACCGGTTTCTCCTTTGCAGTTAACAATCTCAAGCAGCTCATTCAAGCACCAGCTCGAAGATGCGTAGTTTCTGGAGAAGATAACGACGGCGATCCTCGAATCCCTAATCGCTCGTTTAAGCTCGGGATCTAGCGATTGGCTCCTCTCGATCTCGTTGTCCTTGAAAGTAATTATCAATTTCCGATCTAGCTCCTTGAGAAAGTGGCTGAGGAATGTTTGCCGGACATCTTCGCCGCTGAAGCTCGGGAACACGTCGTATAACCAATTACGAGAAGAGAAAGAAGAAGAGTGAGCCATGGAGAGATGCTTATGATGAAGAACAATGGCGCAATGGCCGATTTTCTGAGACTTATTAAAGAAGAAGTAAAGACTTCGTCGATTTCATTAGTATTTTCTGGGAATTTTCCGATGAAAAAATGCTGAATATGAAAAAATGCTGAATCTTCCTCTGTAGACTCTCTTGAGTTGTAATACAGGGCCCTATTTTAATTTTTTTTTTTTTAAGTATTATTTAGCTAGCAGCCATTTTTAATTAAAAACAATTAAAAAATAAAGGAATAAAAACTCTCCGATGTCAAAGTAATTTTTTGTTCTGGTTAGAAACTCTCCGATGTCAAACTGAGAAACAACTTTTTCAAAGATCTGCAAGCCTGAGAAAACAAATGAAGTCAAATCCCATTAAAGTGATAAAATGGAGTTTTCAGGACTGATGAAACAACTAATTAATTAAACTAATAATTGCTATTTGCCCCAAAAAAAAAAATACTTGATACGTTTCCTTTTCGAACAAGGAATAGGGTTTAGGTGTGGTTTATATAAGTTGTCGATACATTGCTTTGTACTTTGATTTATGTTGAGGGTTTCTTTCCTTCCAAGAGGAATACCACAATGACGAGGACGACAACGATCTCCAATCTTTCAAGGGATTTGTTAGAGGAGATAATCTCTAGGGTTCCGTTGAGATCAATGAGAGCGGTTCGATCAACTTGCAGAGAGTGGGACACTTTATCCAAAGGTCGGATCTTTACGGAGATGCACATTGGTAAAGCAACAGAAGCAAGGGAAGGCAAGTCTTGGATGATCTTGTTGATGGATCACAATCTTTATCTAATAGCCTCGCGTTGAACGTTGATGATCCATCTACAGAGCCTAAAGGTAAACGTATTAGTTGCCTCAAGGATTCGGATCAAGTCAAGATACATAGGGTCTTTGAATGCGAGGGTTTGTTGTTATGCATCTTGAAAAACGACACCACTAGGGTTGTGGTTTGGAATCCGTATTTGGGTCAAACAAGGTGGGTCGAAGCCTGCAGGATTACTTTCCGCTCCCAAGACTCCGTTATGTGGAGGCACACGTACGCTCTGGGATACCAGAGTAAGAAGGACACGTCTTGTCGCAGCCACAAAATCTTGAGGTTAATGGATTATACAACAACTTCACAGTACCTCACGGTAAGTGTCTTTAAATGGTATGAAATCTACAATTTGCAATCTGGTGTATGGAAGACTGTTGATGTCACTCCACTCTGGGATATATGTCGTGATTCCCATGGCGTTTCTCTCAAGGGAAACACTTACTGGCGTGCTAAACCTAGGAACTCACGCGACGATAAGTTTTTCGCCAATTACATAATCGGTTTTGATTTCACAAGAGAGAGGTTTGGGCCGCTTCTGCCTCTGCCGTTTAGGGCCTTGGATTATGAGATTGTGACTCTATCTTGTGTTAGACAAGAGAAGCTTGCGGTTTTATTTCAGCCCAATGTGACCGAGACCAAGACCGAAGTTTGGATTACAGATAGGATTAACACCGAACAGGTGTCGTGGATCAAGTTCTTGACGGTGGACGTGATACCATCTATATATATATATGGGGGGGATTTCTTCATTGAGGAGGAGAAGAAACTCGCCGTAGTTCTTGATCGCCGCCACACAGTTCACATCTTTGGAGAGGCTGGTTACTTTAAGACATTGCATTTCCAAAAACATGGAACCCTCATGTCTTCTCATTTGATTACTTATGTTCCAAGTTTAGTCCAAATCAAGCAACCATGAGGAGGTAAAAGGAAACAGCAAAGCATATTGAGCTTGACCGCACTTGCAGCAGCTGGTCGAGGCAAGAAGGATAGAAAGGAGATGATTAAACAAACCATATTTTAATTTATGTATTTCATCGTTTTAATATATGCGTACGAAAGACCAAAACGTTGAACAAGACAACACGCCAAGTGTAGCAGATAAGAAAATGGACTGATATATAACATTATCTTTAGGCTACAAAATTCCACTTGAAACAATAATCTCTTGCAATGCAAATCTATACGCTACAGATTTTTCCATGATCATCAAGAAAATTTAACATAATTTTCAAGTAACAGGATTAAACGAGAGGATACAAGCTAAAAGCCAGCTTTACCACTAGTGAGGTATCGAGCTTGTAAACAATGCGTATTCTGCAAGCATACTGCAGTGTAGCTTTACTGGTGGCAAAGATGGATGCTTTGCTATTTGCCTGCAAAGTTTAACCACGAATTTGAGAATTTTCCAAAACAAAATTAACCATCATGAGTGTTTATCAACTATTGTCAAGATTTAAGGCACTAACCATTATCATCATATCATTAAGACTCCTGTTTCCAAAAACGGAAACCACAATTACGAAAACGGCACTTACGAATTATTTATGGTTAAGACTTCCTCCATGGGTCATTCTTTAGCCAAACAAAGAAGTAAGATATATTAAAAAAAAACATCATGAAAAGGAGAGATCAATTTTTTTTCACCACACTACACAAGATGATAATTTAAAGACTAAACATACTAATACTAATGACAGACTGAATACAAACTACTGGCAAATTGATTGGTCATAAAACTAAATATAGGGATCTCAATTTGGCCAAAGCTAGAAGTCCAGCCCGGCCTTAAAAAAAACCGGGTTTGGACTTTGATATTAAAGCCTAAAAAAACTTCAGGCCTTTTGGGCTAAGCCCGATCAGACTCGGGCTTATCCGAAAAATCTTAAACTTTATATTATGATTAATTTTAAAAAAATTATTAAAAAATTTATCTTTACAATTTTAAAAAATTAGGATTATTTATTTTTTATAATACTCTTTATTAATCTAAAATCTTAATTTTTAGTTGTGTACCTTCATATAAACATCAAAGCTCAAACTAAAGTAGTTTCAAGAAGTACTCCTACCTTCAACCTGAAAATTCTCATCATGATTCTACCGTTTCTACTATTTAGATTACTTTTTTATTTATTTATATTTGATATTAGAATTTATATGAATTTACTAAGTTAAAGTTTTGCTTTTAAATTTGATAAAACTATATTTATAATTATTTAAATTTGGATTTGATTCTAATAACTATTTTTTCTTTTACTTTATTTTATATTTTATATTTATTTTATTTTTCTAAAAATCCCGAAAAAGTTCAATAACCCTGTTAGGACCGGGTCGGACTTCAAAATATAGGCCCGATATATTATTGGACCAGGCCAGGCCGAGCTTAATTATATGTGGGCTTTACGGGTTTCGAGCCGGGCTGGGCCAGCATCTAAAACTAAACCTATGTTTAGCACTTACAAGTTTGGCTATATATTCTGAATTCACTTTAAACTAGGTGGTTTCCTGCACATATGTGCAGATAGAATTTTTTTTATATACATAGTTAATTGTAATATTTAAATATTGATTAGTTTTTTTAAATATTGGTATGTTTGTATATATATTATTTTAATATTTCACAAACTTCTTTCTGAAACCAATGTATTTTAAAAACTTTATTTTTATAATGCTTATAATAATATATAATCACAAATATAAAAGTTATGTTAAATAATAATTAAAATTTTATAATATTTTTTGAATATTTCTATAATATGCTTTATTTCTCCTTACACAATCTACAATATGCTTTTTGCGTCTTACATAATATGAATGTGTAAATATATATATAATATATTTTAAGTATATATTTTTCTTGATTTATTGCAAATTAAACTGAAATAGTTTTTACTATTTTTACTTACTCTTAAGAGCGGATAGATGGTTGACACGCATGTGAGGACATACCAACCACTTCACTACACTTAGAATAGATAAATTTTTTCTTAACAAATATAAATTGTATAATAATTAAAATAAAAGTTAGTCTGTAATCAATCTTAACAAAATACATACACATAAAAGTTCGCATGTGACTTCAACTAATGTACAATTTATATTTATGTATGTACGTGTATTTGTAAAAAAAATTGAAATATGGTTCTTAGGTGTTAAAAAGTTTTTAAGTGACTTTGTAAAACAAAGTGCGAAAGATTTATTTTTACATACTTCTATTTTTATTTCTAATTCATATTGTTTCATCTTATTATAATTTATTCTTTCGTTTGGTTATTTTTTATTTTATTTATGTTCTCAAAATTTTGATATACAATGAAAATAAATTTTTGCATATATATATATACATATGATATAAAATTTCTTTTTATTTAAAATATGATAAGAGATAAGATGAGATGGTAACATAAGTTATGTGCATTTTAGAAAACAACAATGTGCATTTTAGAAAACAACAATAAAAAGATGATAAAAGTTATAGAAAAATATATGATCTTATTGATATTATAACATAATAATTAGTATATACTTTATTCATTTAGTAAATATTGGTTTGAAAACAAAAATTATTCAAAATTACGTTGTTTAAAAAATAAAATCAATAAAAGTTGATTACTTTTTTATTCTTTTTTCTTTAAATTATTTTTATCATGATTGTATTTTATTTAAAATTGTATTATTCAATAATTTGTTTATTTAAAACTTGTTTAGATGTTATGAATATATTTTGTAAATTAATAACTTTCCAAAATAAAAATATATTATTCAAGTATTATTAATAAATAGAATTTTTATTATTCTATTGGATAATTTAGTATTATGTTTTCGTTTTATATGAAATTATAATATATATATATATTATTGAAAAAATTTCGTAATTATATTTTATGAAATTATGAAGATATGTGCAAAATTGAAATTATAATAACTTTTATTTTCTGTTAATTTATATTTGTTAATTTTAGTGTTATAAATATAATCTAGTTTATTTATGATTTAATTCCATAATTTCTATAATTTTAATTCAACCAATCAAAATATTTCATTTATTTTAGGAAATTTGACATGTCACATTTATATGTCATCAATTAAAAGCACTAACTTTGGGATCAATGGCTGAAATACCACTATTTAGTAAAAAGAGATCTCATATGCAACTGTCATATTTGACAATTTTTTTTAATTTTTTTTAATTCAAAACGTATAAAATACCATTCAAACCCTTAATGAATCAAAACAATTACAAAGCCCAACTAATATTATCCACCCGAATCCGTTAACCCATATTAAATATATGGATCATACAATTTTTATATTTGTGAGTTTTTTATTTTTCCATCGTCTTTTTCTTCAGTACGAAGAACTGAGATCCATCCGACACAAAATTTTTGGTATCTGATTTCAAGGAGATTAGCATCGGGAAGCGCACACAGTTTTCTTCTGCGGGATGAATTTGGTTTTGATTGACGAATCTAGAAGCGGAGAGACACCGGAAGATGAATCTACGTGGATGTAAGCGTTGTAGAGATCTTCGTGGCCATGGAAGAAGCTTTCCCAGAGGTAAGAATGTCATATTGGAGTTTGCAAGGAAGAGGAATGCGATCTTGGGAGGAGGAACCGGGGAGAGAGAGATGAGATGTCAGTTATTTGAGGAGGATACAGTGGCGCGATGGAAGAGGGAGAGATCATCGAGGTCATCTGCGGTGGAAAGTAAAATTTGTGTTTTTTTCTATTTAATCTAAGATTCGAGTTATTTCCAGAATGATGATATTTCCAAATCGAATGGAAAAGTTCCAGTATACTTTCTTCACTACGGCCTGAAATATCTAGTTCATAGGCTCTCTCTCTCTCTCTCTCTCTCTCTGCTGGTGATATGAGTCTCTCTTTGTACCAGACTGTGTAGTGAGGACATTCAAATTGCTTACTCTCTTTCTGGTTTCTACACTAGCATTTCTTTTGTAATTTTCCAGAAAATTCTGAAAACTAAGATGATCCAAGAAATCTTTTGCAGAAACCCGTTAAGTTATTCTTTGATGTCATAAACACTGTGAATTATAGGTAAAGACACTGCAGTTTTCTTCAAATATGGCTCAATTTACCTGACTTTTTGTAATTTATGGAGCTTTGACCTATACATTGATCTTTATTTCAGTAATTTCTGTTTGTGTATCCCTAATAGCAGTTAGTTAAAGTTTCTAAGATTCTGATATATGTTACATAGACATACAAATTGATCTTTATTGTATCTTTGAGGCAGTATAATTTACAGTTATTGATTATGTTGCGATTTGGTAGTCGATTTTGGCTGTTTAGTTGCTTATTTCTAAATGTTTTTTTTGTAGGCATGAAATGAGTTACGAGTTGGATAAGGAGTTGGAGAAGGAGAAGCGGAGGAAGAGAGATGTGACGATTTGTTGTTACTAGCTCTCACGCTGATGGTACGATTGATTACTCAAGGAACCACGAGGTGAGTCACTCCCATGCCTCGTGGAGAAACTGTTACCAAACGGAGATCTCTGTATGGGAACTTTCTCCTGCGGGTTACCGAACGGATCCGAGAAGTATTTGTGGAAGGATGGGTGTATGTACGAAGAGGAATGGAAGCATAACATATTTAATTATCATTTAAAACGTTTTCATAGAAACATTTAGAAGATAATATTACATAAGTATTTTTTATATTGTAAGATGTGATAATAAAAAATATATATATTGAAACTATTAAATCAATGTTATTCATACTATTAATTGTTTTTTTATAGTTGAATATGAGTTTAATTGAAATATATAGTTCAACTGAGTTTGATTGAGTGAGTTTTATGGTTTAACTGAGTTTTATTAAGTTTGACTGAGTTATTAAGTATAACAAATTACACAAGTAATGAGGTATAACTGAAATATATGGTTTGACTGAACGAGTTTACGGTTCAAATAGGTTTTATTAAGTTCAACTAGATTTTATTAAGTACAGCGAATGATACAAGTCACGAGGTACAACTGAAATACATGGTTCCACTAAGTGAGTTTTATGGTTCAATTGGGTTTTATTAAGTTCAACTGGATTTTATTAAATACAACGAATGACATAAGTAACGAGGTACAACTGAAATACATGGTTCGACTGAATGAGTTTTATGGTTCAACTGGGTTTGATTAAGTTCAACTGATGATGAATGATGGTTTTTCATAATTGTTTAATTTATTTTTTTTAATAAAAATTAAAGCATCGTCTCTCTCATCTCCTCTCTCTCGTCTCCTCTCTCGGAATCGTCTCGCTCGTCTCCTCTCTCGGAATTGTCTCTCTCGTCTCCTCTCTCAGAATAGTCTCTCTCTCTCTCTCTCTCAGAATAGTCTCTCTCTCTCTCTCTCTCTCTCTCTCTCTCTCTCTCTCTCTCTCTCTCTCTCTCTCTCTCTCTCTCTCTCTCTCTCTCTCTCTCTCTCTCTCTCTCTCTCTCTCTCTCTTTCTAAGTCGAAGAAACAAAAAAAAAATTAGGGTTTTGAAACATTTGGGAAAGTAGACTTATTGAAAATAAAATTAAAATATTGCAAATTCTTCGTGCTGGGGGAAAACTTCCCGCTGGCGGAAAACTGAAAATTTATTAAATTTTCCAAAATAAATTGAACTTAGTTGTCCTCAAGCAAGCAGTTGAACCAAATTCCTAATAGTTGTACTTTTGCAATTTTATTGTATTTCTAGTTGAACCTTCCCCTAAACTATTATGGTGTAGTTGTACAAATGATTTTGGACCATTAAACATCATTTTCAACGTTTTCATAGTATAATGTATGAAGAATTTAATATTTTGATTTTTTTAATCCTAAAAGGCTTAACAATATTGATATCTTCCTTATATTGTAAGGGGTGGTTGATGTGAAAACATGATTTTGTATCAAAAAAAAAAATAATAATATTCTCTATATTAGTAATTGTTTCCTTATAGTTGAAAATGTGTTTATAGATTATAATTAGTTGATTCACATCACTTGTAGCTTTAATAATTGTTTAGTTCACTTCTAAAGTTGATATTAGTTGTACCCAGTTGCACCTGCTGGTGCAATTTCAAGAAAAACACAAAATTATTAATAATTATACCTAGTTGCACCGGGTGGTGCGATTTCGAGAAAGGCAAACGCACAAACGTTAATAGTTGTACCCAGTTGAACCTAAAAGTGTGAATCAGAGATGACAAACACATAATCGTTAATAGTTGTACTATGTTGAACCTACAAGTGCGAATTCGAGAAAGACAAACATGTAATTGTTTATACGTGTACTCAGTTGTACTTGGTAGTGCAAATCAGAGAATGAGAAACACATAAACGTTAATAGTTGTACCCAGTTGAACCTAGAAGTGCGAATTCGACAAAATAAAAGTCAGAATTATTCATACTTGTATCTAGTTAAACCTGGTCATACAAATTCGCCAAACTGAAACACATATAGATTCATAGATGTACATAGTCTAACATGGTTGTACAAAACCGAGAATTACAAAACACACACACACACAAATCAAATTGCACTGCAAAACAGATGCTATTAATCGTGGGATGCCTTTCCTTCTACGAGAGCATATATGCATCTTTTTGTATACTCTTAACACTGAAATCATCCGATTTCTTAAACCTTGCAGCTTGTAAATACTATTTACAGCCTTGAGTCTTCTGGCAGCATTCTAGAATAAGTCACTCTATATCTGACTTATAAGTATGGACCCCAAAACAGTTCTTATGTGCTGCTCTGTCAACCATATCTTCCTACATATCTTATCTACTAATGTCGAGTAAGTTATCTTCTCTAGTGATAAGTTCGTAAATGGTATATCATATGTAGAATTACTTGTAAACCATTTCAACTCCCCTTCATCATATAGCATAACTCCCTCCATAGTCAAAATATATGTTTGTGTGGTTGGTGCTCATGCTCTCCTGAAAATATAATGAAAATAGTTGATCAGTTGAACTCAACTGAACACAAAGTACCACAGTTATACCAGTTGAACTCAGTTGAACTACATTGAACTCAGTTGTACCAGTTGAACTACACCTCTCATTTGTACCACTTGTACTAGTTAAACCCAATTGAACTCAGTTGTACCAGTGCAACTATACCTCACATTTGTACCAGTTATACTAGTTGAACTTGGTTGAACTAAAGTGAACTCATTTTACCAGTTGAACTACACCTCTCATTTGTACTAATTGAATTCAACTGAACTAAATTGAACTCAGTTGTACCAGTTGAACTATAGCTCTCATTTGTACCAGTTGAACTTAAGTTTTCAGTTGTTCCAGTTCGCTCTTAGTTGTACCAGTTGTACCAGTTGTACCATTTTTCCTATCAAAAGTCTGGGAATTTCGAGCTCGAGTTTCGTTGTTCTGCATATGAATCTGATTAACATAACCATGTTCTTCCCACAAATTACGGAACCTATGGCTTAATCTATCCAGAATACATTGTTACCAACCCAGATTTCTAATTTTTCAAATCTAAAGCCCTAATTTTACACTCTAATTGAAAAAGAAGAAATCACCTTCAAAATATGAGATCTTCAACAATGGCAGAAAGAGGATTGGAATTCTGGGTCAGACGAAGTGGAGAAAGAGTCGATCTAGGTTGGACGAAAAGGATGACGGGAGAAGAAGCTCAGGGAAGGAGCTTGGAAACCAGAAGAGAGCCCGTGTGAGAAGAGGGAGGAGGAGCTCTCGCATGGATGATGGAGCTGCGGTGGAGGAATCGATGATTCAATTATTTTTTTTTCAAATTTTAATTTTATTTATTTTTACTTCTTTTACTTTTACTAATTTATTTTTACTTGGTTAATTTCTTTAACTTTGATTAAAGACTAATTTGTAATATCACATATCAATTAAATGAGAGAGTGGCATTAGATTATGTGATGGCAGCATAGATCAATTTTTCTGTAAAAGTGGCATTTGAGCACTTCGCTCCTAACTTTGGCTCTAGTGTTGACAAATCAGCTATTTTCAATAATGTTACTTCTCAAATAATATATAGTGGATATCTTAAACTTCCATTTATACAAGCAAGAATAGTTACATACGGCTCGTAAAATTTCTGTAACTATGGTTAATTAATTCAGAGTTCTTCTTGTTGCATATGCAACGTTAACCCTTTTTAACTAGAGGAAAGCTTCGACAGATAGTGAGAATTTTTGTGAATCTGTCTTCCAAAACACATAATTTTTTCGCAGGAAAAACTGCGACAGATATGTATACCACAACTCAAGTACAACCAAACATTACCATTTCCTCGAAAACGCTTCTTCTATTTTCATCCCTTAGCTTCAATATGATCCAATACGTCTTCTGCAAGCATGCTGTAATGTAGCTTTACTGGCGGCAAAAAAAGATGCTTTTATTTTTCGTGTTTTACTTGCTGGAGAAGGAATCCGTTTTATTTTTAAAGTATTTGTATCTTTTGTTTATGTTTTTTCCATCAATGAGAAAGAGGTTTTCTAGAAATGGAAACGGATCAGAAAATTAAAAAACCACTTTTTCAAAGATTTGCAAGCCTGAGAAAACAAATGAAGTCAAATCTCATTAAAGTGATAAAATGGGTTTTAAGGGTTTGTGAAAGTTGATGAAACAACGAATTAAACTAATAACAGTTACGAGTTACGACAAGTATACAGTAAAAACACCTCGCCTTCACTATCTCCACGGTAAGATTTGGGTGATTGACACTGACAACCTTGAACTAATCAGTATCATTTATATTTTTGATAAATGTCTCGTCTTCACATGATAAAAATTACATAAATGTAGAAGTTCAAAAGAGTTAAATTAAAAAGGAAAAGATTCATTTATTAGATTTTTGGGATTGACTATATATATTTTCCTTTCTAATTTAACTCTTTTGAACTTCTACCATTTATTTGTAAATCTGATCGCCTATGTAGTTCTACCTCCGTTTGTGTTGTAATTGATAATTCCTAAAGATACTTGATATGTTTCCTTTTCGAACAAGGAATAGGGTTTAGGTGTGGTTTATATATATATAGTTGTCGATATATTGCTTTGTACTTTAATTTATGCTGAGGGTTTCTTTCCTTCCAAGAGCAGAGGAACAGGAATAACACAATGACGAGGATGATGATTTCCGATCTTTCAAGGGATTTGTTAGAGGAGATAATCTCTAGGGTTCCGTTGGGATCAATGAGAGCGGTTCGATCAACTTGCAGAGAGTGGGACACTTTATCCAAAGGTCGGATCTTTACGGAGATGCACATTGATAAAGCAACAGAAGCAAAGGAAGGCAAGTCTTGGATGATCTTGTTGATGGATGGCAATCTTTATTTACATAGCCTCGCGTTGAACGTTGATGATCCATCTACAGAGCCTAAAGGTAAACTTAATAGTTGCCTCAAGGATTCGGAACAAGTCAAGATAGATGAGGTCTTTGATTGCGAGGGTTTGTTGTTATGCATCTTGAAAAACGACACCACTAGGGTTGTGGTTTGGAATCCGTATTTGGGTCAAACAAGGTGGGTCGAAGCTTGCAGGATTACTTTGCGCACCCGAGACTTCGTTGTGTGGAGGCACACGTACGCTCTGGGATACCAGAGTAAGAAGAACACGTCTTGTCGCAGCCACAAAATCTTGAGGTTAATGGATTATACAACAACTTCACAATACCTCACGGTAAGGGTCTTTAAATGGTATGAAATCTACAATATGGAATCTGGTATATGGAAGACTATTGATGTCACTCCACTCTGGGATATATGTCGTGATTCCCACGGCGTTTCTCTCAAGGGAAACACTTACTGGCGTGCTAAACCTAGGAACTCACGCGACGATAAGTTTTTCGCCAATTACATAATCGGTTTTGATTTCACAAGAGAGAGATTTGGGCCGCTTCTGCCTCTGCCGTTTAGGGCCTTGGATTATGAGATTGTGACTCTATCTTGTGTTAGACAAGAGAAGCTTGCGGATTTATTTCAGCCCAATGTGACCGAGACCAAGACCGAGGTTTGGATTACAGATAGGATTAACACCAAACAGGTGTCGTGGATCAAGTTCTTGACGGTGGACGTGATACCATCTATATATATATCTGAGGAGGATTTCTTCATCGACGAGGAGAAGAAACTCGCCGTTGTTTGTGCACGACACTATTACCCTCACCTGATACAAGCCTCAAATTGCTTCAAGGAATGTCCCTTTGAAATCAAATGCTTAGAAGCTGGATAGAATGAAAGAAAAGACTTATGGTTTTGTAGCCTTGTTGATGCTTGATGACCTCAAACACCAAGGATTAGATTCTTCTCAGCTCAAGGGCTAATCCTCACAAGAGCTTAGGAGATTCTACACTTCTCACAAGTTCTTTGAATCCCTTAAAAGAACTTAATAAAAAGCAGGAACAATTTGTATGCAAAGAGGTACTTTTCTTTGAAACAAAAATAACTTTCTTTGATTGATAATTTCGTTGCTATGAAAACACATATGTTTGAACTTATATAATGCTCAGAATATCATGAATAAAACGGTCATAAGACATTAAAACAAAGCAAAGAGTTTGGGATTTTAGTCTTGGCTTAATTTGATCTTCTAGCCATTATCATAATGGGGAAAAAAGGGTGGCTTGATTGGTGGTGATGAAATGGAGTTAATCTTTGACTCTTCTATCTTGTAGGGACGTTCAGGATCATCTTGAGAGGATGGAGGGTCGATATGAGTTGATGAAAGTGGCATTTGGTCATAGTTTCCTTTGGAGGTAAAGTTAATGAACTTATAAAAGGAAACTTCTTCTTTGGTTGATTCTCCTTGGTTTTGAAGTGGTTTAGCTCGGCTATTGCTTTGGTTTCCTGGTCTAGGACTTCTGTTATCTTCATTGGATGTCATTTAGGGCGAATAAAATGTCTCTCCTGGTCGCCAAAATTTGGTTTGCAAGTGATTAAACTCGTCAGCTCCCATATAAGGCAAGTGGAACAACCTCCGGTTTAGAAGTTGAATAACTTTTAAACCATGATGAATTTTGATATGAATCCAATTCTTGGCATTCCTCTGATGAGTTGAGAATCTGAAAAATCCGGTTTTGTTGCTTGGTTCATCTTGGTTTGTCCGGAGTGATTTAACTAGTAGTCGTATGTCTTCATCGGGTCCATTGAAAATCTTCTAATTTGTATCTTCAATATCTTCTTCATAAGAACTCCTTTTTGGCTGATTCTTCTTCGTGGTGAACTCTAAATGAGTTGAGTATACTATCCCGTGGTCTGATGAGTTTAAATATTTGTTATTGGCCTCCATTTGTGCTAGACAAAGCTCGTATGTCTCCTTGGACTTCCTAAGCTTCATGTTCTCCACTTCATGCTTCCTGAATCCTTGCTCCTTGACTGGTTCAGTTGTGTAGGGTTTGATGCTTACATCATACTCTCCCTCTTGAAGAGGGTTTGTCCTCAAAACATTAGAACCTGCATCAAACAAGGCTAAGTTAGTTTCTGGAAGAAAATTAGAGTTTAGAAACTTACCTTGGTGATTGTTCTGTAAATGCTGCAAGAGTTGATTGAATGGGATGTCTTTGGCTTTAGCAAGTTCTAGGGTTGGTGTCAGCTCGTGATCAGCTGGTCTCTCCTTAACAAACATCAGGTTTTCTCCATTGTTGCTCATGTTCTCCTCTTGCACAATTTGAGTTTCTCCTTCTATTAATGGGACAGTAGTCTTCTCTTCTCGTGGCAAACTTCTTTTGAAAAAATCTTGGGCCACATGTATAGAGTTTGTTGCTGGAGGTGGAGATACATCAGGTGGCTTTGGCGCCTTGTAATGTTGGTATGACTCGTTTGACAAGCTGGTTGCTTCAGCTTTTCTCCTTTCAAGGCGTTCAAGGTGACCATAGCTTTCAGTCCTGAATGCATTGAAGGTTTCAGTTAAGTTGGCAATGGCAGCCAGTATTGCTTGAATAGGGTCAGCTGGTGCATTCTCCATTGTTGTACCTTGCAAAAGATTGAAGAAAACAAATCAAAGATATGTTTAAATCAAAGCAAAACAATCAGGATGTGTTTTAAATGAAAGCAAAGTACAAGAACAAGCAATTAAACAGATTTCGACCAGTTGAGGAAAAATGATTGTAAAAATTATCAAATGGATCGAAATTTCAAAATTAATATTTTTTGTGGTTTTTAAGAGTTTAATTTAACAGAAACAAGAAACAAAATATTTTTTGAGTTTTTCTGGATTTTATAAAAATCGAACAAAATGAAGAACACAGAATTAAGCGGTTTTGACCAATTGAATTGAAAAATCAAAACAAATTATCAAAAGATCCGAATAATTTAGGGAAATAATTGTTTTGTGTTTTTAAGAGATTAAATAAACCGAAACAAAAAGAAAAAACAATTGTTATGTATTTTTGGATTTTATAAAATTCGCAGAAGACAGATGAACAATTAAACAACTTTTTATGATTTTTTTTATAAGAAACAAATTTCAAAAAAAAAAAACTGAATGAATCAAATTGCAAAAACTTAAGATAGGTATTGGAAACACCTGGGATAGGAGCTTTTAGCTCTGATACCAATGATACAAGCCTCAAATTGCTTCAAGGAATGTCCCTTTGAAATCAAATGCTTAGAAGCTGGATAGAATGGAAGAAAAGACTGATGGTTTTGTAGCTTTGTTGATGCTTGATGACCTCAAACACCAAGGATTAGATTCTTCTCAGCTCAAGGGCTAATCCTCACAAGAGCTTAGGAGATTCTACACTTCTCACAAGTTCTTTGAATCACTCAGAAAAACTTAATAAAAAGCAGGAACAATTTGTATGCAAAGAGGTACTTTTCTTTGAAACAAAAATAACTTTCTTTGATTGATAATTTCGTTGCTATGAAAACACATATGTTTGAGCTTATATAATGCTCAGAATATCATGAATAAAACGGTCATAAGACATTAAAACAAAGCAAAGAGTTTGAGATTTTAGTCTTGGCTTAATTTGATCTTCTAGCCATTATCATAATTGGGAAAAAGAGGTGGCTTGATTGGTGGTGACGAAATGGAGTTAATATTTGACTCTTCTATCTTGTAGGGACTTTCAGGATCATCTTGAGAGGATGGAGGGTCGATATGAGTTGATGAAAGTGGCATTTGGTCATAGTTTCCTTTGGAGGTAAAGGTAATGAACTTATAAAAGGAAACTTCTTCTTTGGTTGATTCTCCTTGGTTTTGAAGTGGTTTAGCTCGGCTATTGCTTTGGTTTCCTGGTCTAGGACTTCTGTTATCTTCATTGGATGTCAGGTAGGGCGAATAAAATGTCTCTCCTAGTCGCCAAAGTTTGGTTTGCAAGTGATTAAACTCGTCAGCTCCCATATAAGGCAAGTGGAACAACCTCCGGTTTAGAAGTTGAATAACTTTTAAACCATGATGAATTTTGATATGAATCCAATTCGTGGCATTCCTCTGATGAGTTGAGAATCTGAAAAATCCGGTTTTGTTGTTTGGTTCATCTTGGTTTGGCTGGAATGATTTAACTAGTAGTCGTATGTCTCCATCGGGTCCATTGAAAATCTTCCAATTTGTATCTTCAATATCTTCTTCATAAGAATTCCTTTTTAGCTGATTCTTCTTTGTGGTGAACTCTAAATGAGTTGGGTATACTATCCCGTGGTCTGCTGAGTTTGAATATTTGTTATTGGCCTCCATTTGTGCTAAGACAAAGCTCGTATATCTCCTTGGACTTCATAAGCTTCATGTTCTCCACTTCATGTTTCCTGAATCCTTGCTCCTTAACTGGTTCAGTTGTGTAGGGTTTGATGCTTACATCATCACCGCTACACAATTCACATATTTGGAGAAGCTGGTTACCATAAAAAATAGCCTCTCCAAAAACATGAAACCTACATGTCTTGTCGTCATGTGATTCCTTATGTTCCAAGTTTAGTGCAAATCAAGCAACCACGAGGTGGTAAAAGGAAACAGCAAAGTATATTAGAAACACGTCGAAGTACACAGAAGATGTTGGGCTTGACCGCACTTGCTAAGCCAATCAATTAGCCGGCCGAGGCAAGAAGGAGAGAAAGGAGATGAGTAAACAAAGATTTACAAATCCTATTTAAAGTTTGGGTTATGTAGTATTGTTGATTTTTTAATCAAATAAAAACTTCAAAAAATATTATTTGAATTAGACTTTACGTGTCTGGAATCATTGGTTATCAGACTGTTAAGAAACGATTTCTTTACCCATTTCTTGTACTAAACAGTGCATCCTCACAGTATCCCATCTTACTTGTATGAGGGACCTATCAACTAGGTTTTTAAGCCCTACATTAACATCCAAATCACTATCCGCGAGGACATGTTTGATGTAATCGATCTCCGCACCTTGAAGAGACAAGCGAGGTGACGGAATATGGCTTTGTCTTCTTTGCTACTGAGTCTCAAACTCCTCTCAATGTTCCCATTAAGCCTACTACGAAGGCTAGGCAGCATTTCTATCCAATCTTCTTTGTTCCTCCCTCGCAAATACGAACCCAAGACGTTAAGACCCAGAGGAAGACTACCCGCACGATTTACTACTTCAGAAGCGAGTCCCAAGAAACCATCAAGTGGAGAATCTTGCATCTGAAGAGCTTGCTTTTCAGATGGGAGATCAACCTCGTAGATACAATCAATCCCATGTGCTCTCAAAAGATGCCTATCTTTTGTTATCACAATGGTTCTGCTCCCATGTCCAAACCATTGAGTTCGACCAGCCAAGGCATCGAGAACCATTTGATCATCTAAATCATCAAGGATTTCGGCAAGCGCAAGAACTCTAAGAGCATTTGAAGGGTTAAGAGTTGCTATAAGCTCATCTCTGCATAGGTCACGCAGATGCGGAATCTCATATTTGTCGGCCGCACGATAGAGTGACGTAACATGTTGCTTCGCTTTTTGTGAAAGCATAGAGCCGTCGGTATAGATGAACTCAACGAAAGCTTCTAACTCTTCTGGTTTCAGATCCGAGAGAGTGATTGTCTCCAACACGGACGAAGCCTTGCATTTGTCTGATTCAAACATCTTCTTAAATACCTCTGATCTTGCAGACTATGAAAAGAATTTTCCACATAATCACATAGTATACATGTAAAGTAAAGAACATCAACAATGAAATCATTTATAGGAACTTTTTTACTGAGTCAGATAATGATATAAATCAAAAGGAGAATAAGAAGAGGAAGAAGAAAAAGTCACAACCAAAAATGAGTTTATGGGCAGAGATAGCTGCCTCCTCCTTATCACCGTCACGTGCCTTTAGCCGTAATAGGAATATTTCACATAATCACATATATATGCTAAAGCTTAGAACCTGGATTTTAACTGGTAAACGATTCTTGGTTATATACAGAAAGAGCAGAGACGATGGAGACATAAGTATACATGTATAATTAACCAAAATATTTTGAATATCATATTCAAGTAGTTCTAAAGTAGAATCTCATCAACCCATAAATTCGGATCCGCAATTAGGATAATCACAATTTCCCATAAATGTGAGCAGAACATTCCACGGGAGGCTTTTCTTGGGCCTTTGGTATTTCTCGATGTTACCTTTCTGACTCTGATCTTTTCCTATTGAAGCTTGTTCCGACCGCACAGGGCTTTTATATGGTTAGTTTTTATGGTACTTGATTCTCTGAATTGCATGGTAGCTGTGTTTTTTTTGTCAAGATCACAAAGGCCTTCTCTATGATATTATGAGAACCTTCAAGGATTTCAACATTCAGTCTTGTGCAGGGTCTTTGATGGTCTTTCTGACCCTTTATTCATATATATGATCATGGTTTTTATATTAACATGGGACTCCTTTTCTCAAATCTTGCTTTATGATCAGATCTCATATGGGCTGTTTTACAATCAAAAGAGGAATGTTCTTTTATGTTGATGAGAGAGAGAGATTGTAAAGTACATAAGAAGAATGTTGTAAATGAGATTTGTTTTTTTTTGTGGAAAGAAGTTATAAGCTTTTCTATTTGTATTGTGCTTGACATCTTTTGTCATATAAAAGAAATGGGTCTGAAGAATTCTTCGTGTCATCTTATTGCTGTGTGTCCTTCATTGATAACCACCATGAAAAACTTGTTATGTACTTGCCAAAGTTTTGCGCCTGTAGTTTTTGGCGGAACTGTCTAGTCGCCAGAACTCATGAATGGCAGAGAAAGATCCGATCTTAGCAAATTTGAATATGGTGTGTGAGTGTAGAGGGTTTTCTTATTAATTATGGTTACACAGATCAAAACTATATGCTATCAAAAGCTATTGTCAAACTCAATTTTTTTTTTTATAAATGTCTTGTCTCCACAAGCTAAATGTCTTGTCTTCAGAGGACATTTATCAGTTTTTGGAGTGACAACACAGCTTTTCCTTTTTGATTTAACTCTTTTGTACATTTATCACTTATTTGTAAATCTGATCGCTAATGTAATTTTTCCTCTTTTTGTTTCTTTTGGAATTGATAATTCCTAAAGTCTAAAGATACTTGGATGTTTCCTTTTCGAACAAGGAATATGGTTTTGGTTGTGCTTTGCACTTTCACTTATGTTGAGGGTTTCTTTCCTTCAAACCGTCTCTCACAGGAAAACCCTTGTTGAAGAAAACAATGACGACGACTACGACGACGACGATCTCCAATCTTTCAAGGGATTTGTTAGAGGAGATAATCTCTAGGGTTCCGTTGGAATCGATGAGAGCGGTTCGATCAACTTGCAGAGAGTGGGACACTTTGTCCAATGGTGGGATCTTTACCAAGATGCACATTGGTAAAGCAACAGAAGCAAGGGAAGGCAAGTCTTGGATGATCTTGTTGATGGATCACAATCTTTATCTAAATAGCCTCGCGTTGAACGTTGATGATCCATCTACAGAGCCTAAAGGTAAACATATTAGTTGCCTCAAGGATTCGGATCAAGTCAAGATACATAGGGTCTTTGAATGCGAGGGTTTGTTGTTATGCATCTTGAAAAACGACACCACTAGGGTTGTGGTTTGGAATCCGTATTTGGGTCAAACAAGGTGGGTCGAAGCCTGCAGGATTACTTTCCGCTGCCCAGTCTTCGAAGAGAGGAGGTACATGTACGCTCTGGGATACCAGAGTAAGAAGAAGACGTCTTGTCGCAGCCACAAAATCTTGAGGTTTATGGCTTATCTAACTTTTCCACGAAAACTCACGGTAAGGGTCTTTAAAGGGTATGAAATCTACAACTTGGAATCTGGTGTATGGAAGACTATTGATGTCATTCCAAAATGGGATATATGTTGTGATTCCCATGGCGTTTCTCTCAAGGGAAACACTTACTGGCGTGCTAGACCTAGGAACTCACGCGACGATGAACTTTTAGCCAACTGCATAATCGGTTTTGATTTTACAAGGGAGAGATTTGGGCCGCTTCTGCCTCTGCCGTTCAGGGCCTTGGATGATGAGGTTGTGACTCTATCTTGTGTTAGACAAGAGAAGCTTGCGGTTTTATTTCAGCCCAATGTGACCGAGACCAAGACCGAGGTTTGGATTACAGATAGGATTAACACCAAACAGGTGTCGTGGATCAAGTTCGTGACATGCATGATACCAACTTCATTTAGATCTGGGAGTTTTTTCATTGACGAGGAGAAGAAACTCGCCGTTGTTTTTTATCGACACTATTACCATCACCGCTACACAATTCACATTTTTGGAGAGGCTGGTTACTTTAAGAAATTGCCTCTCCAAAAATGTGACACCCGCATGCCTTGTCATGTGGTTCCTTATGTTCCAAGTTTAGTGCAAATATATCAAGCAACCATAAAGAGGTAAAAGAAAACAGCAAAGCATATTAGAAACGCGTGGAAGTACACAGAAGAGAAGATGTTGAGCTTGGCCGCACTTGCAGCAGCTGGTCGAGGCAAGAAGGAGAGAAAGGAGATGATTAAACAAACCATATTTAATTTAATTTATGTCTTTCATCGTTTTAATATATGCTTACGAAAGACCAAAACGTTGAACAAGACAACACGAAAAGTGTAGCAGATAAGAAAATGGGCGGATATATAACATTATCTTTAGGCTACTAAATTCCACTTGAAACAATAATCCCTTGCAATGCAAATCTACACCAAGTAACAGAATTTAAATTTGGTAGGAGAGATCAAATTTGTTTCATCACACTACAGAATATGATAATTAAAAAACTGAATATACTAATTATCACAGGATGTTTCATAGGAAACGGAACAAACATTTGACGAAAGATCATTTTTTACCATGTTTTAGTATGTCAAGGTAAAAGAAAAAGACCATGTATGTTTAACACATCAAATATCTATTTAACAAACAAAAATTGAACAGATGCACAGCTTAACAAATCTATCAATTACGATAAGTCGTTAAGTATTAAAATCGCAATTAAAAGAGACAAATCGATTCTCATAAAGAGCAAAGATACGTTATACCAACGGAGGAAGCGGCAATGGCGGAGCCACGACCAAAGGTCTTGAATCAAGCATCACGACCAAAGATCTTTTCCAAAAGGTATTAACCCTAGAAGAGCCTTTTTGCAGTTTGCCTTAACATCATTGTTTCGACCTTCTTGTGAAATTCTAGGGTTTTCTCTAGACGATTAAATTGCTAATGGCATCTCTTGACCTGGAACTTACATTACACGATTTAAAACAATAGTATTGTGAATATCTTTTTTTTTTAATTGCTAAAGATATTCGGCTTTTGACCATTCCGTAGCTGAAGCAAATCAATCACGATATGAAATTCAGATTCGCCTTTTTCAAGAGTGTTGTATAATCAAATAATAACTTCAAAAGATATCATTTGAAAAAGATTTTACGTGTCTGGAATCATTGACTGTCCCAAAATGAATGCACTGTCTATGAAGACACTACCTTGGAAATGACGAAAGAGAGCTTTTGCAATGGTAGTCTTGCCGATTCCCAAGGAGCCCTCAGATTCCAAAGGCAACAATGAACTCATCTGATGCCAAAGTGGCGTAGTAGCTAGTGGTGTTCTCATTTGCAAGCTCTACCATACTTGTTCAATGTTGTATGTTATTCTGCATATCCTACTATATAGCTTGGGTCGATACGGTAATTTTTTTTCGTTTACCCTCTCAAATATGACCATTCACAGTTTATGTTTCTATATCATATATCATAACTATAAGTCTATAACGACCACTTGATAGATCATAAAAGTAAGTCCATGATTTTAAGATTTGTTTTGGGTTTTATGAAACCCCAAGCCAAATTATATGTCAGGGGGCGATATTAGAGGCATAACTTTTCAGAGCAACAATATATATAGGTACATATGAGATTTTGAAAAGATTGCCAATAGGACAACAGAAATCTCCAAAATATATAATTCTACATATTTCTCTCCCATCAATCTGGTGGTCATGTATGTTTTGATCAGATTCGTCTCCCACACATGGCAACCAGATTGATTGAGGAGGAGTAAGTATGAATTGTAGATTTTGAGGATTTTGAGGGTTTTTGTATTGCGTATTCGCAACCCATACGGGTGAGTTGTCCAATAATTTTTAAAACCAGATCACATATGCCATCTATCTATCGTTGTTCTGAAAAAGCCTAGATGGAGTATCTCTCATGAAATATAATTTTGACCTAGAACGGATCTTAAGATTATGGGTATGCCTTTATGATCTATCAAGTGGTAGTAATAGTTATGATATAGAAACAGATATTGTGAATGGTCAGCTGGAGAGTTCTATATGGGAGGATAAACAGAAAAAAATTTACCGTATTGACTCAAGATATAATAGGATAAATGCTTACAAATGAGAACAAACACCAACTAGTGCGGCACTTTGAGATCTTTGATGCCAACAAAGTCCTCGAAACCCTTTGATGGAGTTAAATTCAGTTTAACCAAATAGCCTGTGTTTCTAAATTATGTAATTTTCGATCCATTATCCCTAATAATAGCAACAAAAAATAATTAATCCACAAGCAAGAAACAACAATATTGCAAAAGACCGTACCAGTTGGAAGAATGATAATCCGAAATCGCTGTTCTGTTTCCGAACATGAGAAGGATCCAAACCCTAGAAAACCGGTATCACCAGTAGACCGGTTTCTTCTTTGCGGTTAACAATCTCAAGAAGCTCACGACCAGCTTGAAGATGCGTAGTTTCTGGAAAAGATAACGACGGCGATCCTCGATATCCCCTAATCGCACGTTTAAGATGCGTAGTTTCTCCTCTCGATCTCGTTGTCTTTTGAAAGAAGTAAAGTCGTAAAGACGATCATGGGCAGACCTTACTCTGTTGTCTCTTGAATTAATTATTTAATTTTGTTTTTATGTAGTTGGCAGCCATCTACATATGTATATTGTGAAGTGTCTCTAATTTATTGGAAAAAAAAAAGTAAAAGAAAATAAAACTTTATTTAGTAAACATGACATGAGTCATCATATACGTATCCCAAGTTTCACCACAACAATGATCACTGGCCTGTTGGTTCACTTAACTCACAGTAACTTTCTTACTACAAAGACAAACAAACAACATAGTAAGTGAGACAGTACAAAATCTCTTTAGGCTTGAGCCCCAAGCTCGAGCAGTAAGGTGTGATTTATCGCATCAGATCCCGGTCCCTTAAACTGAATCGGACCTAATAACAACAAGAGAACAAGCATGACGAGATTTAACAAGAAAACCCTAAAAAGAGTGAAACCAGTTACTACTTTATGCAGACGCATGTGTATGTGAACAAACCAGGACTAATGTATCGATTCTTCAACGCCCATTCTTCCCGCTGCGACGCAAATTTCTTAAACGGTGCTCCTGAAATTGATCAGACTCCATGAGAAAGAGAATAATAAATAGTTTTTTGAGCTAAGACTTTACCTTCAAGCTCAACCATAGCTTTCTTGATAACTGGCTTGAATTTACCTACAACATTAAAAAAAAAGTTAACGTTGGAACAAAAACATAAATTTCTTATCAAAGATTTCACAAATGTATCAAAGTTTATATTACCATGTCTTCTCTCAACATCCATTAATGAAGTAAGCGGTGTACCACCAACGGTCCATTTCTCAACCGGAGCAGCCAAATTCCCAACCTGCAAAAAATCACAAATGACAAATATAAATTAATCTTGAAATAAAGAAACAGTTTGTGATATATTCAAGAAACGAAAAAAAAAGTTTTGAACCGATGAGATTAGTCCGGTCTTCCCGCTCTGGAGGAGTGATCCAGCACAGTAACCCAATGCGTAACAGTAAGTTGCATCGAAATTCGTAGGCAGTCCACATCTTCCTTCATACCTTAAATACATCATCAGAACAACATATGTTAAGGCTAATTAGTAGTTAATATATGTATTTATATGTTTTAGACTTATTAATCACCCAAAGAAGTGTGATTGCCCCATGAACTCGCGTTTGTATGTACCCTCCTCCTTCTTTTTATCTAGCTCGGTTTCAACCATTTGAATCAGCATTTTCTCTGTCTCTATTTTAGCCACCTGATCAATTATGCAGATGCAAGATAAACCGGTTTTGAGTCTGATTTTCTTAACCGGACTGAATCAGTTTATGGTTTCAAGAAACAGACCTGGACATTTCCATGTGGGTCTCTCTCAAGCATGAGTTGTTCCTGAATTGTTAGTGGAAGAAACTCAAAAAGCTTTAGAGTCTCCTCTTTAAGATTCTTCTTCCATTTTCCTTCTTCATCGACGTTTCCTTGCGCCAAGATTTCGTTCAGTTCTGAAATAAGCTCTTGCACCTGTAAACGCAACACATAAAGGAAGTTGAAGAACACAAAATGATCATTATATTATATTAGATAATATGAGATTAAATCATTACCTCAGGGATAAAATCAATTAGACCTTCAGGGACAAGAACGACACCATAGTTATAACCGTTTTCAGAGCGTTTACAAATCACATCAACAATGTAATCCGTAACGTTTTTCAACGTTAGCTTCTTCTCTGAAACCTCTTCTCCGATAATGGTAATGTTCGGATGGGTTTGCAAAGCGCATTCAAGTGTAATGTGTGAAGCAGCACGTCCCATAAGTCGTACGACTATAGAGATAATGTAACAGATGGAATGAAACCATAATTTGTAACGAGATTAATTCGTTTTGCTAAGAGAAAAATAAGAAAAAACCATACAGTGATAGTATTTTCCCGTGGAACGTGCATCGATCATAACATTTCCAATCATTTCTGAGTATATCTGCATGAAAATAATCACACAAAAAAAAAAAAAAAAAAAAATCATAACAGAGCAAAGTTTTTACGGTCTCTGTTTTGAGCTTACGTACCTTGCAAGCAGTATCAAACCCGAAACTTGTAGGGACTTCTTTGCTCTTCAAATCGCCATCGATTGTCTTGGGACACCCAATAACTTGAGTTTTCATGTTCTTGCCTCTGAAAATCAATCAACTAGTGAGAAAAGGTCACTTAATCTAATGGCCACTTTTCGAAAACAATACCTGAAGTTTTCAGCGAGGAGACAAGCATTGGTATTGGAGTCATCTCCACCAATAACCACAAGACCATCTAAGTCCATCTTTGTTACAGTCTCTTCAGCTTGTTGAAACTGCAAAGTGTACCAAACTGATGGTAACTAAGTCCACAAACATTGTAAATCTTGAGAAGCTTCAAGGAGAAGAGTAAACAACATTTTTACCTGCTCTGGAGTTTCAATCTTGTCTCTTCCACTGCATATCATATCAAATCCACCCTGCAAAAAAAGGCACTTCAGAAATGATTAAGAATAAAAAACACAAAAGTCAACCTTTTAATGCAGAGAGCTTCGAGTTTCAACTCTTCTTGATCAATTTAATTACTCCAAATAAACCATTCTTTCACTAAACCTCTGATGCTTAAATTAATAGAGAGTTGTAATTAATCCGAACCGGACCAAAACCAAAAAGAGAATAAACCAATTTGGTTCTTTTTCCTCCATATCCGAATAAACCAAACGCAAACCGAATCGTTTTCTTCTCCATTTTCTATATAACAAATGCACATTTAGATCATACCTGGTTTCTATAAGGATACACAAAATCAGAAGTAAGCTCAACATATTTGCCCTTCATGATTCCAGCTGGTCCACCACGAAAACCAAACAGACTACTTCCTTTCGCATGTTCCTGCAAGTAATCTATCGAACCAACAACAACAAAATCTCAATTCAATATATTTTTTTTAATTATAAATCCTGAAAATTAAAAGAAACAATAAAGAACATGGTCTAACCAAAAATTCCACAAATAACATTGTGTCCTCCAGGTGCTTGACCACCAGACAACACAACACCAATCCTAAGCTTTTGGTCCGATGGAATTGCATTATTAGATTGGTCTGAAACCAATAAAGCCGATGGTTGTCCAAATAGATTTGGGAATAATTTCGCAATCTCCTCTGTTTATAGCAACAATATCAAGAAAACCATAACCGATCAATCATCAAAATCAGAAGAAACAGAATCCGGTTTACTCTAACGGATCCGGTTTAGTAAGAGTAGATTGAATTAACCTGAGTTTCCGGCGGCGGAGCTCGGAGGACCATCGACGATCTTAAAGGGGCTTGTAAGAACGGAAGGAAGAGGGAGCGAGTGGTCGATACGACTCGCTTGGACTTCGCTGTATACAGAAGTTACACGGCTACTCGCCGAAGGATTTAACGAGATTCCGGCGATGTTGTCTCCGGTTAAATCGGACGGTGATGCCATTTGTGAGTTTTTGGACACTGTTTCTAAAAAAAAGTCACCGAATGTCAGATAGTGTTTGGATAAGTTTCTCAGATAATGTCAGGTAATGAAATTACAATTTCCGAATATTCCAATATGCCAAATTTGATCTTTATTGTTTTATGGTTTATTCTTGTCTGTTTTTATTTCTTTTCTTTATACATCTCCGATTTATAAAATTTATAGAACTGTATTTTAGAAACATTAAAAAATTAAATTTAAAATCTTGTTGTGTGCCTCTTGTTTTAATTTGGTTTGGTTTATATTAATTTAGTTTGGTTCTAACTTCTACTTGCTTCCGAAAGAATTAATTTTAGTATTATGATTGTTTTTTGAAGACAATTTTAGCATGATTGTTTAAAACTGATTTGTGGAAGCTTGAGACGGACACGTTGTTATCATTTTTTAATTAATCAAAAGAACAGTTTTAGATCCAATAATAGATATGGTAAGCAAGATGTAATAAACCCTAGAAAGTATGGACCATAATGGCAACATGTGATTTAACTGTCAGCTTAACAAGTTGGTAAGGTACTTACTGACTATTTTTCGATCAACTAATCAAATTTTAATTTGCTTTTTTCATCATTAAAGTTCACTTTTTAAGTCTAGCAGGTTAATCAAAAATCATATGGATATTGTCACATGACAAAATCCCTAAAAGACCCAACTCGAAAAGACTAAAACCTACAAAGAAACGTAAATATCCACAAAGTGATTCTATCCAGCTGTGTAACATCTTTTGGGGTTAATCTCCAATTATTGCTTATCTTTTGTTAAATAACACGAGATAGGTTATTCTTAAAGAAATTTAATTTATACCATATAATAAGTTAATAATTAGGTGAAAACCAATAAACCTAAAAAAATCTAGGTAAAACTATATTCACAATCAACTAGTGTCAAATAATATGCGTATAACTGTAAAATATTAAAGCTGTGAAATTGGATTTTCAAAATAATTAGGTTTTTTTTTTGTCACATCCTCCTTTTATTTTTTCAGGTTTAAGAAATAAAATCTAATAAACTTTCTTTTTTTCATCAGATTTCATAGTAAAAGTTTTCAGTTTTGTGCATTATATTAGTCCTTATTTAGTCCAATTGTTCACAGTATATATTTTAAACTAGGTGTTTCTCGTAAAAAGTGCGGAGTTTAATTTTTTTTTTAAATTAATAATATTAGTTTATTTATAGATAAAAAAATAAAATAATGTTTTATTAGTCAAAAATATTAGTAGGTTAAATAATTAAATTAAAATTAGTTTAATAAAATAATTAGAATTTTTTATTTATTTATGCTAGTTACCTTTTTTTTAATAAACTGAAAATTTTTATGATATAAACTTGAATTTAGAAATCTAGATTTAAAAAAAACAAAAATTAATTAGAAATTATATTATATTAATTTGTTAATTTCAGTAAAGATAATTAAATTAAATTTATATAAGGAGCAAAAAGTAATCAACCATAATAACTTTCAACCACAATCCAATTTACTTGCCAATTAATAATATGATAGTGTTTCTACCACTAAAAAGAAAAAAGCTATGCTACAAAACTTTCTAAGACCTCAAAGCCAAAAAAATTAGGTATATGTATAAGCCAGCAAGATAAAGCATGTCTTGTCTCCAAGGCAACAACAACCATACGTTATCTCTTATGTCTTGTGTATATTTTGTATATAGCAATTTTAACCAGTCTTTTTATACATTAAAAGGAAAAGCCCGAAAATGAAATTGTATCATATAGGTTCTAGTGAAATCATGTATGGCACATAACACCTATGAACTATCAAAATCTAATATATGCCCTTTAAGAAAATGTGAAAAAAATAAACTGAAGCTAGAGTTCAATAGCCATGTGAAACCCACAATCAGCTAGCTGCTCTTCATCTTTTTTTAGTTTCTTGTTTTGCTTCCTTTTTAATTAATAATTTGCTATCATAATTTTCATGGGGCAGAGATCAGATAAGAGTTACATATACAACTTGTTGAGCATTACCAAAAACTTAACAAAATAAAGTTTAGATATCTCATCTTCAACAACTACAAAAATAAAGTAGCCGTGGAGATGGTCTACACATCACATCATAATCAAATTAATCACCCCTATATTTCCAAAACATACACAAATACATGCATTTAGCTCTCTTTATTTCTTAATTTCTTTTCAAATTTCTCCCATCCTACCTAATCTTCTATAAGATTCCTAACTTTTGATTTGATTTGTGTATTTTCAAAAACTATTGTATAAACATGTTTTCTTTTCAAATCTTATGCATCAGTTGTAATAGTCCATCGATCATTGCTTTTTTATTTTAAATTTTAAATCAAATCGATAAATCACGAATCCATTTTAATTACGTGCTCTAAATCGAAATTATTCGGTCTTCTAAAAGAGCTCTAAATCTTACGTACCAAGTGTACAACTCGTCGTTGCGTTATGAACACAAATCTCAAGATGTTAATTCTAAAAATATTTTTAAAAAACTAGTTTACACAAATATGAATAACGTTAAAGACCTGTTAGTCCTTTTTTAAAGTATCTATATATTCTTAAGTATTTAAGTGATCTACGATCAAGACATAATCATGATGAACATGACCCACATTTCCAATTTCAAATAAATAATTAAACTCTAAACTCTTTTTTATTTCTGTTTACAAACATCCCCATTCTCAAAACCCCTTGACTATAATGCGACTTAACATTTCAACATGAATGTTATAAACAGAGCAGAAGAAGATAGAGAAAAAGACAACAACAAACAGAGCAAACAATCACAACACCAAACAAGAGAAGCAAGATTCTGCAGAGCTTTGTGTTGCAGCAGCAAAGCAAGAGTCAGCATTTCTTCATCATCTTCTTCTTCTTCCTCGTTGGAATCAGACAAACATTCCAGACTTTCAGACCAGCACTGTTCGCTCTCTAGCCTAACACACTACATAGTTCAGGAGAAGCTAGAGCAGATGATCAGAGAGACACAAGAAGCAACACATCAAGAGAAGATAAGGCAACAGAAGATGAGAAGAAGAAGAAGAAGCAAGAGTAGCATCAGTAACACTAAGTTCATAGTGATGATGGCGATGGAAAAATGTTCTTATGATCCAAGAGAGGATTTCAGAGAGTCCATGGTCGAGATGATTGTAGCAAACAAGATCAGGGAAGCAGATGAACTTAGAAGCCTCTTGGAGTACTATCTATCGATGAACCCTCGTGAGCATCGGTCTGCAATTCTCGAGATCTTTTACGAGGTTTGTTCTGATTTGTTCTTGTGTTCATAACTAAAACTCTAAAAGAGAACAAAGACCCTTTGTTTCTTTCAAATGTTTGTGTAACATGCCGAGTTTGTAATGAATCGGGTTTCTGATTAGCAAGTACTTAAATAGCCTGATCCGTATACCATCCATATAAACCAACAACAAACGAATTAACGGAATCAATACAACAATAACCTTTATGTCTTTCCAGAGAATGACACATCAGCATTTTCAAAGTCTCTTAAGCTGACACATCAGCATAAATGAAAAATCAATCAAAATAAAACATTAATAAACATCATATAATATTATTTGATACATAGATAACATTTTTTTTTTCAAACCCATGAAAAAACCCACTAACTAACAAAGACATATTAATTAGGGAGAATTGACAAAATGCCTTATTTAAGTTTTTTAATTTGAAAAGTACACTGTTAGTTAAATTTTTAAAAATAACACTTATTTAGTTTTATATAAAAACAAATAAGTTTTTCTACCTAGCTTAAAAGAGATATTACATATTTTAATAAATTAAAATTAAAATTTGAAATTATTAATATTAATTTATTTGAGAATTTTAAAATTTGAAATTATTAATTATAATAATAATTTATTTTAGACAATTAAAATTCGAAATTATCAATTTAAATATTTGAAAATTCATCTCTAACAAAAAAATAGTTTATTAGTGTATTAATTAGATGTTTTTTAACTAAAATTATTTTGGTCCATATAAAGTTTCTAAGAGTTAGATCTAAATATAATTTAGTAAAAGACCAAATCAAATGATATATGAACTGCAATAATTATTCAAATTCCAAAATCATGTGTCTTCATTCTTTTATTCATTTTTATATATTTATTTATATTTTTAATTAACATATTAATCAAATTCCAAAATCAAGTGTATTCATTCTTATCTTCATTTTATATATTTATTTATATTTTAATTAAATATTTAAGGTGTTACTAATTTTTAGTTAGATTAATTTAGACATTTCACTAAAAAATTAAGCATAGTTAAAAAAAAATGAACAATGGTGTAGTTTTCAAAATACAATCTCTTTTGAAGGTATTTTTCCAAATTTTCTCTATTAATTAATATATTAATTTAGTGAATTAGTTTAAAAGTACCTAATTTAGTTGTAATATTGATAATTAGTTTTCAAGATTAAAAACGGCTACATACGTATGCATCAATATAAAATCAGTGTAGTAGTGTTTGAGTTATATATTTATATTTTTTTCATCCATAAACAATATACTATATGTTCATTCTATATATACGATAAAATATATAATTAATTCTATCAAATCTATTCGTAGCACAGCCGTGAATGTATGAATATCACCACACACTCCTTCTAAAGAAATAAAGATACAATATAGGACGAAGTGGAATTTTCAACATAGCCTAAGGTGATCAAGGATATATATTTACAATCGTATATGGTAAATGAAGAATCCATATGCTTACAATCGTATCTGGTAAATGAACTGTTTATAAAACTTGATGTTGATTAAATTTTAGTAAAAGAACTTAGATTGAACTTCACCAAGTTGGACATGATATCCTATTCACCAAATTTATGTTCACATATTAAAGATCAGTTTATAATATATATATATATATATATATATATATATGAACATAAACTTACGTTTTCTAACCATTTCGAAATCAAACAAAAATTGACAGGCGTTAAAAATAAAAACCATGGATTTAGTCGGTTTGGACAAGTTAGTCGATTTAAAACATTTTGCTTACCGGCACCGGTTTCAGAGAAAGTCAATTTTGTAACTTTATAAATAATTTGATTAAATAAAATTTCAAGGAAATGGAGCAAACTTTAGAAAAAGTTAACTCATCGAAAAAGAGGTATATATCATTTGAAATAGAAATAAAATAGTACAATTTTGATGGAAATTTGTTGAAAATATTGAAAGAAAAATTATTATTTTTTATGAGAAATTCATTAAAAATTTACAATTGTAACCGAAGTTAAAGAGCACCAAAAAAGCAAAATTTGAAAATTGGTAGAAGAAAAATGAACGTTAAATGATAATGGCTGAAAATACTAAAAGATAAGAAAAATGAATGGCTAAGTGTGACAATTGATTTATTATCATTTTTGAAAGTAAGAAAGACATAATTTTGTCTAAAAAAAAGAGTGACATGATTATTTATAAATATAAAAATAATAGAAACATAAGTATTATAAGAAGGGTTTAGTAAAATAGATTAACGAAAATTGAGACAAGAAAGATAAGTCAAAGATAATCAAACTCATTTTGCACTCAATATAATACTAACATAGACAAATTACATGGCTATTTAGTTGAGAATGATATCATAGATGATTAAAAGATAGTGAGTTATACTAATGATCGAATAAAAATACAGAGACTGAGAAAGAAATGTGATATTTATAGAAAAATTAGTAAGGAGAGCAGCTAAATTATATTCATTAAAAAAATATAATTTTGAAGAATATACTTTGAGTGAAAGAAAATAAATGTAAACAAATTTAAATATAAATAGATAACATGTTAGATTTAAATTCGGTTTTATGAATAAATGATGTATTCAAATTAAAAAAAATTTAAAAAATAAATAGATACATTTTTTAATAATGTATAAAAAAATTAAACGATGTTAGAGAGTTGGAAAGAAATGTAAATTAAACAAAAAATATAATTACATTCTTATTTGATTTTGTTTAAAATAATAATTGTTTTCAAAATCTTATATTATTGTACAAAAATAATAATAATAATAATAAAAATATTAAAAATTTATTAATTATATATAATTAAATTTTAGTTAAACTATTTATTTCTGTATCTATTTTTTATTTATTAGAATATGATATAAATTAATAAAATAAACTATAAAAAATCCCATAGCATCGCGCGGGTATATACCTACTTAGATACAATTTTCGTTTCAATTCGATATACCGTTTAGTAAGCTCAAACCAAACCAAACTAATTTCAGCTTTATACCTAGCTGAATCAACCAGGCTAATCTCGGTTTTAGTTTCAACATACAATCTTATTACCATTCACAAACCTAAGAAACTCGAACCAAACCAAACCAAACAAAAAAACATGCTCAGACGTATCGCAAACCCTCCTACATGTCCAGGTTTTAGTTTCAAATCAATGCTTAGTGTTTGTATAGAAACCCTTGACCGGCCGGTTTAATGACGTATTTGTGTGTATATTACGAGAGTAACATCAATCTAATAACTCTCCAAACAGGTGAAGAAGCTTATATAAAATTTCCAACTTACAACATATAAACAGAGAGACTCATGGCTTTCTATATATGGATGTGAGTAAATGAGATGATTCAAGGGTTTAAGAGAGAGCTTCCTTCTTTGAAGAGCACAAATACGCTTCCACCATCACCTCTCGAGATCCGAAGGTCTTTGTCGAGATAAGTCGTGAGTAGCCACGACTGCGCATTGTCTCCAGGCAAGGAGAATTTCAATGGTGGTTGGCTCGAAATGGTTCTAGCCACCGAAGAAGCCGTGTCTTGGACCGATGTAAGTAACCCTCTAATGGGGTTGAGGTCGATTTTCTGGCCAAGAACCTCGACGAACTCAGGGATTTCAATCGAATCCGTTAGCTGAGGAGTCCCGATAACGCCTTGCTCGAACTTGATCTACAAAAAAACAGAACAAGTAAAAAACAAAGTTGGTTATGTAAAATGTGCATTTTGACATTTGGAGATTTGTAGATGATGATTTGATATACTAACCTGGACGCGTTTAGGACTTCGGACTTCGAATTTGGCGTTGGTGCTAATGGATGTTGTGGCGAGTGGACCAGCGAACCGGACAGAGTTTTGTACGGTGAAGCTTTCGGAATCAATGGTTTGTGAGATCTCATCCACTTTAACAAACGGTGAGATTCTGCGTGAGAGCAACGGGAACAAACCCACGAACGATGTGTAGCTGCACGAGATTACCATTCAAGATAAGTTCTTGATTCATAAAGAAAAGCCAGACTCATTTGTTCTTCCCCGAGAAAGATTCTGAATTTGACCGGAAAATACGTTTATAGGATCCATACAGCTCATACAATCAGAATTGCCAATACAAACACTCAACATTAATTCATAAATCACATGGGGAAGTTAAGTTGATTTAAACGTCACGTAAACGTAAAGAGACGATGAATCATATAGTCAACACACACACACACACAAATCACGATGGACGAAGCTAAATCTACTGAAATCATAAGAATTCATTCCGATTTATCATTTATTTGACTCGAATAAGCAAAGAGACGACATCGCAGGATGCTTCACTATCTAAGTCAAACCACGTGAAGATGCCTTTAAATCGGAATCACCGGAAAATTAACTATCAGGATAATTTTTCCATCGGAAAAAGGAAAAACAATCGGAGGATATATTTACTTACGCGAGAATCCATTTGCCGTTGAGGAGAAACAGAGCTTCGTTCGGGGCAGGGTTAGGGTTCTTAGACTCGAGCTGCGTGATGAGCTCACTGATCTCAGCTCTCGTTTCGCTCGCTGCGGTTAGACCCCGATCTGTTCCGTACAACGAATCCGCTAGCAATCTCTTTAGCCTCTCCGTCTCCTCCACGGATTCGATGGATTCTTCTGCTGCTTTCTCCGCCACCGATAAGTTCGATCCTCTCTCCGCCGCATCAGGTCCCCACTCGTCATCAACGTCCGTGGCTCGGACCTTGAAATCCGGCCGATGAACCGCGAGTCCAACCTCCGACCGTCGATTGATTGAATTTACGGGCATTAGAATCGGAGATTTCGACTGGGATTTAGAGTTCGACGAGCTTGTAACAAGAGTTTTGCAGGGAAATTGACTGAACAAAGGTACCGTCGCCATTTTTGTGTATCTCTCTCCCTTGATTTCTTCACAGCAAATGAAATCGAAGCTGACGATTTAGAGAATCCCAAGACAGACTTTATAGTCGCTGTGCGTAGATGTTAAATGACATATGTACCCTCCTCACACGAAATTGATGAAACAACAGACGCGGTCACGCAAAGGATAGTGATGGTATTTTGATACAGCATATGAGCTAAGCTATGGTGTTTGACACGTGGATGGTTAAGGTAACCGTTAAAGAATCGACCTGGCCTCGTGTGAAGCGAGGGATTATTTTCAGTTATTGACCTGAAATTGCCGACTTTATGAAAATGAGAAAAATCCATAAAATTTGTGGAACATTTTTTTTGAAGAGTAGAAAATAAGTATTACAATATTTGATTTATTTGGATTTTCGTCTCACTTTTTGTGTGGGGGAGAATTTTTTTGTTTTGTTTTTCCTCTACGAGAGAAACGCCATGCAAATGGCATGATGGATCTAGAAGACTAGAAGCATGCTTTTTGGCCGTTTTTTTGTGATCATTGGCTAATTGGTTTTGTGGACGGTCGAGATTCTGTAGCATTCTAAATATCTAGACTGCATTTCGAGTCGTTGTCAATTATCACGTTTGGCGTTGCGAGACTTGATCCGGTGATAGATCCAACATAGTTAAATTAATGGGCCTAGATAGTGAGTTTTATGAGATTAAAAAGGCCTATTCGTTAAGCAAACTAGTTTTGTAAAATGTTCGACCGGTCACGGAATTTCATATTACTTTGACATTCGGTATTTAAGTTCGTTTTGGATTTTTCAGGCTTGGAATTTCAGGATTAGAATATGGGTACTAATTAGAACCAAAAATTTATTTAGTTTGGTATAATTAGAAGCAAAATTTCAGATTTTTCAGATGTGTGTTAATCTTATAACGCTTGTCAGCATCTACTAATCTTTCAAAAGAAAAAAAAATTGTACTTCAATTTCCAATTAGGGAAACATAGACACCCTCTAATCAAATTGCGTAATGTAACAGTCTCGTGAATCTCTAGGCACCACACCACACTCACTGAAGTCACGTGCATCAGACTTCCGTTAGGATTTAATGTTTTCAATAAATGTCGAGGATCTCGATGATCGGACGGTTACAGAGGGGACACGAGCCTCGATTAAGCCACACCTCTCGAGAGCAAACTCTGCAAAAAGTGTGTCCACAGGGGATAAACGCCGCGCCCTTATTCCTTCCCATGCACACGCAACACACCGAATCATTAACTCTAACTGTCGACGACGCCGTTAATCTCTCCGTTTCCTTCCCTTCGACGACGACTCTCTCCGCCGTTTCCTCGAGCAATCTCATTAACGAAACTCTTAGCGGCGTCAAACTCCCGGATGATGTCGTTCCCTCCGTTGGGTCTGTTCGGTAATGTCTCTCCGCCGCTAACGCCGTCGCGAGATTCATACCCGGGTTTAACGGAACCGTTGCATGATCCGACCCGGAAACGAATCCGGTTTCAAATGGTTCGTCTCCTTCTCTTGCGCGACTGTTACTGGATAGACGAAGACCACCCCAGGTGGGCCCACAGCATCCGATTCGTCTAAATCCTAGCCGTTCCCTAAGAGACCGTTTTCTTCTCCTGGTTCGATCGTTGCCGTCCATCTGGAGTCGGAGCAAATCGAGAAATGTCGTCGTCTGAGGCGTCTCGGGTTGGGCATGACTAGTTTCGAGACCGAGTTCACTCATTATCGACTCAGTTACAGACGTTTGAAATATATTTTCTGAGAGAAGAAGAGGAATACGAGAAAATCAAATACGAATGGATTCTGAAGGGAAACCTCCACCATAGAAGAATCCAATAGACAGAGAGATAGAGAGAGAGAGAGAGACTTTTTGAAATTCGTGTCTCACAGAGGGTTTAAAAAGCTTTTTCAGTTTCTTAGGAAACACGACTGGATATTATATTAATTGAATTATTTAAACAATTGGATCCTCAAATTGAATTCACCACAGCTTAATTTTGTAAACGTTAACACTTTTCAACTAATATGAAATTAGTTCTAATGTATTTCTTTTTCATTTGCATACCTATAGAAAAAAATAAAAGATTCCACTTTTGGATGGATTAAACATTGCCTTTATGCACTTATATTTTAGAATATTCAAGCTGAGTACAAAACTTTATGAAAAAACTTGTTCTACATGATGGCATTTAAAAGGAGTCTCGTAACACAAGATCCGTTTTTATTTAAGAAAAACCCCTACAAATTTTATTTATTTACTTTGGTATAAAAGGGTTTGTTTTTTATTGAATGATCGAAATCTCCCATTTTTTCACCTAACTTAAAAAGTAACTTTTTACCCCGACATTCAACACATAAAAGTTGTAGTACGTTTTGTATACGCTTTTGAGTAATCAGTGAGTGTACCTCTTGGAACATGAGAAGGAGAGTGGTGAATGCCTTAGATTGGAGATGTCAAAGAGCTCCATGAATCTCTGGTCTGAGATTCTAGCTTTCGATGCTGCAAATCTTTGGTACTCATCGAAGATGGAAGACAAACACCATCTCTGTATCTTCCTCACACAACCTACAAGACATCCAGTCCGATGCTGAAACCAGATGGAGAAGATATTAGGATGTATCTTTCGAACATAAAGAAACCATCGTGACTAAGTTTTCGCAGAAGAGAAAGAAAGAGAGACTTCATTCAAATTACCTTCCCACTTTTGCAATGGATTAAGACAGGATGATTCTCTGTATCTGGTTAGGAAAGAAGAAACTCAAGATTAGATGGTTTTGATAGATGATCAAGAACATTAGGCTCAATGAAAATGAGGTTTTGGAGAGGCAAGAGAGGTTACCTAGGAGTACTTGTAATGCTTCTCGGATTACCTCGTCAGGGATATTAACAAAGGGTTCCTGAAAAACAAAGAGAAACATCAATATAATTACTATCAACCACAGATTATGTTCTGCACATACTTCACATGCTAAACAAGATTAAACCCAAGATTCCTCAACATAAGCAACAACCCTAGAAGACGACGCATACATAGTTGATTGAAAACCTTAGTATCCATTTCACTTCACTTTTGAGATTCAGGGGCTAAGAGATTAACATGGAGGAAGACGACTAATCAATCATTATGAGAGATCTTGGGGATGAGAAATTGAAGCAACAATATAACCTTCACAGTATTCAACTAAGAACAGGCGATTCAAAGCTTAAAATACATCGATAAGCATTTGATCTCAAACCAATACGAAATCATACCATAGAAGCAAAGTAACGAGAGCAACAAAAAAACAATTCAAATCAGTATCACCAAATCTCACCTTGCATCTCTCGATTCCGAATTGAAACACTTGAATCCCATTTGATTTCGCAAATTCTCTAATCACCTCTGGATATGGCTCAGGGCACAAATATCTACACCAAAATACGGAATCAAAATTAATCAAGAGATTAGAGACTAACACAGTAGATTATTTTTCAGTTTACTATTGCTTGATAATAGAAACAGTAGCAAAAACTCTATAAACCCTAGCTCGTATTCCTCTAAATTCTTCAAAGCAATTCTCGTAATTAACACGGTGGAATCAAAACTAAGCAGACCTAACGTAAGCATCAAAATTGAGGAATAATCGAATGAATTAAGAGAGATTAAGACGGCGGAATCAAAACTAAGCAGACCTAACTCAAGTAACAAAATTGAGGAATAATCGAATAAATTCAGAGAGAATACATGATGGATCGGAGTCGCAGAGACTGTAGGAAGCTGAAACTAACTGGTTCAGGGAAACCTGAACGGAAAATTCCATTATCAACCATAGCGAAGTTAAGAGGCGGCACGAATAGCTCCCCGCCTCTCTCTCTCTCGCTATCGGTCGCCGTCGGGAGTGAGTTCTCCGATTGTGGTACGGTGTGAACATCGCCGTCGTAACTCTCCAACGTCATGGTAACGGAAACGAAGAGAGCTTTCGAATGAAAAGTTAAGGAAAAAATGGATACTACAATTCAGAGATTCAGAAGGTTTGTTGGATTCATGGGGAATGTTAAAAGGATCATAGAGAATATTCCTCTGGCAACTAGAATTGTCTAATGCGTTAAGCCAATGAAAAAAGGGGAAATCATCAATTAATCATTAATAAAGATTATTTTTATCTTTTTTTCCACCAACAAATATGTTTGTTTGTTGACAAGATTCAAACGAATTAATTTAGTTCTACGACTTTGGATAGTACTTTTTTTTTTTCATCAGTTTCACCATGTATTAATATTAATTTCCAAAAAGACTTAGTTCAAAAACCAGTCATTCTGGAGCGATCGAGTCTATATAGGAAAAACAGTAATCTCGTGCTTGAGTACTCTTCGCGAAATAATCAGTACGAACATTTCGTAATCTAGGAATAAAGCTTATGGTAACTTGTTGAAACAATTCTTTTAAGTAGGAAAACTCCTCTAATTCCGTATCGAAAGCTGGTCATTCTTCCTCCTCTTCAATCATCTTTACCAGTTGTAAACAATCAATCTCGAGGTGCATAGATCGAAATTGGAGGTGTGCACTTGCCTTCATGGCTTCAAGGATGGCTTCAAATTCTGCGTGGAGAGGGGATTGCCTATTATCTTTTGCCCAGAGCCCGAGTAATCGTTGTCCTTCCCCTGCTTCCAAGATAAAGCCACCTCCGTACAAATCTGCCCCCCGTATCCATGACGCGTCTACTTGGCATCGCGGGTAGGAATTTGGTAATTCGGTGATTGCTGTTTGTGTTTGCTGAGAGTTTATCTTTACACTTGCTTCTTCCATTGTTCCTACTACCTGAGCAACTTTCCAGGATTCAGCTTCGTATACGACTATCTCCAGTGTCTCTGTGGGAAGTATCACTTTGTCATTAAAAACTTTCTCATTCTTTGCCTTCCAGATATACCATGCAATCCAAGGGAAAGTCTCCAAAATCCTCTCTGGGATCCCTTGTTCTCTTAATCGTTCCAGGAGGAAAGCTAGGTTCTGCGAGACAGATGAACACAAGAAAACCCCTGGAATTGATGGGATATCGCTGAGGGCCCACGTCTGTAGGGCTGGTGGGCATTCAAACAGGACATGGTTTATTGTTTCTTCCTCTGCTCCACATCGTTGGCATTGTCTATCAGTACCGCAGTGACGGTTCACAAGTTGATGACTTGTCACTAAGAACCCGGATAAGGCTTGCCATAAGAAGTGCTTCAGCTTTCTCGATGTCTTAATGGACCATATCTTGCTCTTAAACGGGTTAAAGCTTGGCTAAGTTATCTGTTGAGTATTCCCTTCCTCCTTCAAATCGAGAGCTACTTCATATCCCGTTCTCACGGAATAGCTGCCTGATTTAGTGTAGGCCCATATTAGGCGGTCAGGTTTATATACTCTGCTAGGCCTGATAATCTTTATACGCGGAATATCCTCCAGATCTATCAGCTGCTCCAGCCAGTCCACTCTCCACCTTGACGTGTCTGGATCTATCAAATGGTGCACATATAGTTTCGGGTTAAGGTCTTGGGCAAGTCCTAACGCTGGTCGAGGAGGTGTTACTGGTAGCCAATTATCATACCAAACTCTGGTACTTATACCCGAATTGATGGAGAAGCACATCCCCATTTGTAAGATCTTTTTGGCTGCTAACATGCTCGTCCAACCAAGTGAGGGATTATTGGCTCTTTCCACTTCCAGAGGTTTCGAGAATCTATAGTAGCGGGCTCTCATCACTTTTACCAGAAGAGACGAGGGGAACTGGATTAATCTCCACAGCTACTTGACCAAAAGAGCCAGGTTGAAACATTTGAGATCGCGGAATCCCAGCCCCTCTTTCTCTTGGCTGATGCAGATTTTCTCCCATGCTATCCAATGCATACCTCTATTCAGTCCTTTGGTGCTCCACGAGAACTTCGCTATTTCGCCCTGGATTTTCTTAATGAGGTCTTGAGGGAGTAAGAAGCAGGACATGACATAAGTCGGTAGTGCTTGTACTACCGACTTAATCAGAACTTCTTTGCCTCCCTTTGACAGGAGTTTTGCCGACCGTGCATTGAGTCGCTGGCTAAGTCGATCTTGGATAAAGGCAAAAACCTTCTTTTTGGGTCCGCTGATTTGTTTAGGGATCCCAAGATATGTCTCCATCTCTCCTTGTGACGACTTTGGATAGCACTTAGGTTCAAAAAAATTCCATCAAATTGAACTAAGATGGGGTTATTCAGTTTAACATTTTCATAAAATTTAAAAGAATTAAAATTTCTATCTAATTTTAATATTATTCGATTATTTTATAGTCATTCTATTAGATCATTTTGAATTTTATTATTATTCAATTTATTAATTTCACAATTCTATAATATTTTTCTAATATTATTATATGAAAAATAATTTAATAAAATTTTACCTAAAAATTGTAAGTAACTAATTCCGAGTTTTTGTTATCATTTTAATGGAATCCATAAAAATTCAATTAAAAAAACTTTATAGTGTTTTAAAATTAATTTTCCATAATTCATTCAAATCAGAAACCAAAAAGTTCAATTTCATAACTTAGATTGGTTTGGTTCTATTCAGTTCGATTTATAGTCGCTAAACTAAAATGATGGTGTCAAAAGGGTCAAAGTAAAGTAAGTAGAAAACTGAAATTGTTGTATAGATAAAAATGTTGACAAAATCTTGTGATATGATGAATTATAATTACATTAGTTGAAGTTGAAAATATATTTATTGATTATAAAGAATTACAATCCGAATACAAAATGTTATTAGGCGGATAGACAGAAGCAAAGTAAAAAAAATTATTTGGAGTTCCATGTTTAACCAGAAGATGGGCTGCTTCATTGTCTTCTCTCTTTACATGAATTACATTGATAGATTGAAATTTGTATAACCATCCTCTATAAGATTAGAGATGCTTAAATTATGATAATTAATTTTGTAGTAGTTGGACTAAAACTAGGCAATCTCCTTCAAAGCAGAGTTGATCATAGTCCATGGACCGCACATTTTGGAAATATACTAATAACCTTTCCTTAGGCTTCAAGAGGAGATGTTGTTAAACCTAAATTGGAGCATCGAAAATAGAGGACTTAGTGCTCTCAGTTTCAAAGTGAGCCCTTGCAACTTTAACTGTTATACCCTGTCAAATGCCAGCAATTAGCCATACAGTTAATTCATTCAACTATAAACCAATGGGACACGCAATTTGAGAAAGAACAAACATGAACTAATCAAAACACACAACAAGTACCTTGAGCCTCTCTTCTTCATTTGTATCCATTATATATGCCATAGATGATGATAGACCAAAGCGCATACACAACAATGATAAGTTCACACATGAACAAAAACAACTTATGACGCAAGGCATGTTCCTTTTATCTATTTTTCTCTTTTGCTTCTTTCTCATCCCTTTGGATTTGTCCATGGTCCACCTGACCGGCAAGGAAAAGAATCTGTCCTCCAGTTGTTGAGGATTACAAACTTCTGAACAGAACAAGGATTCCATTAGGGATTTCAAAAGTTGTGTTACATAAGCTCGGAAATTTCTACGCAAGAAAATTCTTGTAAAAACTTTAGCTGTAACGCAAACTTTCCCAGAGTAAATTATAAATTAAGAAGAAGATAACCAGGTGTTCAAAAAAAAAATGAAGAAAATAACCATACCAACATGCCTAGTGAGCACCAAGCTCAAGTGTCTCTTTTGATTTTCTTCTGCTACATAAAATAAAATAAAATTTAAGAGACATGAAATGTGAATAAGTAAAAGGACAGAATAAGTCATAAGTCCCATACCATGATGACACATGATCATGATTTTTATTAGAATATGGTGAACATACTTGCACACTCTCGTAAAACAAAAACCAACAACTAATGAAAAATAAACTTGATATGATCCGAATTCTTATGGAAAATTCAACAAATAATGAAAGTTTTAAGTTCAAGAAGTTTCATAGAAGCTTTCAGTTAACCATATAATATAATCCGTTTTCTAATGCTGGAAGATCATCCTAACAATTAATAATACATATTTTAAAAAAAGTAACCATTATCAATTTTAAAAAATTTACAACAACTCGATTTAACAATTAAAACAATAAAAACTGAATAAAAATATAACATAAAACTCTTGGAAGACATGATGGAGAAGGAAAAAATAGTTTTGCATGATCATTACAGCTTCCTAACAAAATTAAAATGTGAATCAACATGAATCATGGATTATATATACAGTGGTACACAACATCAATAAGACTTTCAATAAAAAACTAAATATTTGAACATATAAACCTTCAAGAAAAAAAGAACTATAGAAATTCTATGAAAAACAGAAAATAATATCAAAATTTTAGCAAAATTATATTTTTCTAAATCAAATGTATATGTACGTCAAAGTTGGATAATTCGATAGGTGTCATTGTTATTATTTTACCTAATAGTTTTTTAAAATTTATAAATAAAAATGGGATAAATTACACATTATATATTAAATTCTCTTATATAAATGAAAATTTCTATAAATATATATAATTTTTTAAATAATTTTAAAGATAGTAGCTTAAAAATAAATCAAAATATTAATACAGACTCGTGCATAGAGCGAGTTATATTTAAAATTACAGTATATGGAAATAAACTAGAAGATAATAATTTTAATGCAAAGTACGAAAAGAATAACTAACCTTAGTTCCACCAAAGTGTTCATTTATACTCTCAAGAGGAAACCCTTTCATTTCGCTTTTCTTGAACCTTGTCTTGCACATCTTAGGGCAACTCATGTGTGCGCTTGGAATAGCTTCCCGGAATCTATTCCGCAAATCTGGAACTGCCTCAAACGCTAAAAGCTACACAACACACATATAGTTAAAGGAGTTAGATTATGCTTCAATTATAACAAGTAATCAATAACTAATACCCCAATTATAACAGGAAGTAACTTACCTTCATAGGAATACAGAAACCTGGAATCAGCCATAATACTCCCTCTTTGACGCTTCCTCCAAAATGAGTCATCGTGTATGAGATCTCGCCTAGCATATGATCAAAGGACAATCTGCCCTAAGGAAATGTCTTACACAACTCGAGATCATACACTGCTCTCTGAAAGAATTCCAACACGGGTGTAGCATCTGTTCTAGTCTTTGTCTGCCATATAACAATGCTGGATACGAAGTAGAAGACAGCCATCTTCAACCTATCTCGACCAGAATCCATTTCCTCTAGCTTTTCCTTCACGTCTTGATGTCTGACTGTTGATCGCTCAAAATGCCTCTTGACAAAGTCCATACTGCCCTCTCGCATATTATTGACTGGATAGTTGCCGCAGTTTAATCCTGACATCAAGGCGTGTTCCCTCAGCCCATAACGGATAGAAACGCTGTTGACGACAAACCAAGCTTCCTTCTCTTTCTCGATGCATGCTGTTCGAAGAAGTAGCATCCACATGCCCATAACCTTGTGATATTTGTCCCTTGGCAAGTGGAAAATGTGCTTGAATTGCGAATGGGTCTCAAACCATGACCTCTCTAGAGGTGTGAGCGGAGGCTTCAAATTGTCCAGCGTTGTCAAAGCTTCGTAGATGTAACACCTTGTCGATATCTTAATCTTCTTCTTATACTCTGTCGGTGGGAAGTACATTTTCATAGGCTGTAGTGCTGTCAATTGCTCCTCGGAATCCTACAAAAACATTCAGTTGTACCCAGTTATTCTAATATTACAAATAAAATCCGATTAGTTGTACCAAGTAATTCTAGTATTACAAATAAAATCCTATTAGTTGTACCAAGTAATTCCTAGTATTACAAATAAAATCCAACTAGTTATATCTAGTTATACTAGTATTACATATAAAACCCGATTAGTATTATCTAGTTATACTAGTATTACTTAAACAACCACAAATCTTAATACTATCTAGTTAAACTAGTATTACATGTAACAACCGAGTAGTTTTATTAAGTTATACTAGTATTACCTAATTATACTAGTATTATTTAAACAACCACAAATCCTAGTATTATCTAGTTATACTAGTATTACATGTAACAACCGAGTAGTTTTATCTAGTTATACTAGTATTACTTAACAACTACAAATCCTAGTATTACTTAGTTATACTAGTACTACATGTAACAATGACTTGTTTTACCTAGTTATACTAGTTTTTCCTAGTTCTACCTAAGAAAAACAATTTAGTTTCCCCTATTTCTACCTAACTACGAATCCAATCCAATGAAATCGAAATACTTACAAAATACTGTCATCTTCCCTGTCCGCCGAGTTTTGTTCTCCCTCTCTGTCTTCTTCTTTATTGTCTTCTTCTTCATTGGAGTTTTCTTCTTCATTGTCACTCTCTCCTTTCTCTCCTTCTTCTTCATTCTCGTTCTCATTTGAGACATGATCTCCTTCTTCTTCAGTCTCTTCGTCATCATTCTCTTCATTATCTTCTTCATGTCTCTCGTTAATGGGAACCCTAGATCCTTCCCCCTCTTCGCCAACGGGAACCGTAATTCCTTCCCCCTTTTCTTCAATGGCATCAATCGTGATGTAAGATTGGAATCACTCCAACTTAAGATCACTCAATTATCAAGAGATTCCAAGCTGAAACTTGCGGAAGGTGGGAATGATGGTAGAGATGGAGGATGGATGATGACTGACTCACTCAATCAGTGGGAGAACTAGAGTGTTTGAATCACTCAAACAATCTGATTCGTGGCTTCAATAGTACCAAAGTGAATCACACACTTAAGGACTAAAGAAAAAGTAACAACTTCAAAGACTTTACTTTGAAAAGAAAAAATTCTGTTTATTAAAAATGTATATTCAAGGGTGACTAAAAATGATACAATGAAGGGAGCTTATATATGGCTCATCCCTAGACAAGAACAAACGGTCATATAGCTAATAAGGCATCTAAATAACTCTAAAATAAATGTAAAAGATCAAAGGGAAAATGCTTTCAAAGATAATATAGTCGTTAGGCTTAAATGAGCTTGGATTAAGGTAGACTCGAGATTCCTTGCATCTAGACAGCTTGGAGTAGATGTTAGGCGCCTGAGAAAGCTTCTAGTTACTTGAATAAGTCTTCAAAACGCAGCAGCAAAGGCAATAGAGCCGTTGGGTAGTTACTCCTCCAAATGTGAATGCATCCGGGAAAGGAAAGTATTGAAGTAAGAGAATCCGCCTGATCCTCTGAGTTCTGGTGCAGCTAAGGACGTCTTTCTTGGCTTCTAGATGGTTGATATTACCTCCTGGTCGCCAAAGATATGTTTGCAATCTCTCAAACTCGGTAGACTCCAAATAAGGCAAGTGTAGCTTCCTCCGGTTTAGAAACTCCATAACTTTCACATCAGAACCGATATTGATGTGAATCCAATTCGCCCCGGTCCTCTGATGAATCAAGATTGCAATGCAAGTCGGTTCGTAGCTTAGTTCCTCCTGGTTCGGTGGGAAACCTCCAATAACCGCTCGCATATCCAATACGGGTAAGCTCCGGTTGACCCGACTTTGAACATCAATAACTCCTTCGTTTGAACTCTGTTTGGTATGAATCAAATTCGCTCCGGTTCTATGATGAGTTAAGTTTCCAACACATCCCGTCTTGTTGCTTGATTCATCGTCGTTTGGCCGGAATGATTTTATTACTGGTCGCATGTCTCTAGCGGGTTCATTGAAGATCTGCCAACTTATATCTTCAATATCTTCTTCTTGTGAACTCCTTTTAAACTGATTCTTCTTCGAGGTGAACTCTAGGGCAGTTGAGTATGCTCTCCAAGTCCTGTCTGAGTCTGAATGCACGGAGGGATTGAGGTCTAGAAAGAACAAATCATGAAAGATAGTCTCTCCTTTATTCATGATATGTTCTCCAAGGGAGATCGTCTCTCTTTTATCCTTGGCTAGACCATCATGTCCATTCATCATCTGCTCCATTGTTGATGCTATCCTCAATATTGCATCAAATCGGCAGATCCGAACTGCTTTGACCCTTCTCCACTTCAGCAATCGGCGGATTCGCATCCTTAGCCATCTTATTCTTCTTCCTCTTTGTTGTCCAATTTTTCATGGCCATGGAATCGGCGAATTGAGTTTAAGAGAGAGGGTTTTGTAAAAAACTGAGAGGAGGTTCGAACCGAGATTTATGAGGGAAAGAGTTCAGATTGGAGCAGTTTGAAGGAGTGCGAAAGTTTCTGATGATTTCGGGTTACGAGGTTAAGGATTTTTAGTTTCGGGTTAGGGTTAGGGATTTTTAGTTTTTGGGTTAGAGGTTAGATCCGATTTTAGTTGGGTGGGTTGGTAGAATCCATGTATAATTGGGTCTGACTAGTATGTCAACATAATAGCAGAATAGTGGAATAGCTGAATAATAAACTAGCGGAATCAATAGGACAGGTAAACTAAAAACTGAATAAACTCAAAACGCTAAAAAGCTAGTATCTATTAGATGAATGAATTTTTCTCTAAACTAGTTATAAATTTAAAACGTGCGGGATGGTTTAAAAAATAGCGTGTTACTTTTCACTTTTTATTATTCAGTGCTTAATATTGTAAATGGTATGTATTTAGTGGAATCACGTTTTCAAAACGTGAAAACGTGAAAAACTACATACCATTCAATCCCATTATAAATCTGATTAGTTGACTAGGTTTTTAGGTAATTATTATGATTTTTTGAATTAAAATTAATTGAAAACGAAATAAAATTAGAAGGAAGATCTTTGAGATTTCTGTTTTTGATGGAGGGGTATTTAAAACTCATAACCAACCCCCTATATTTATAATATATATACTTAATATATATAAATTCTAAAATTATATCTTAAAAATTTAGTTTATATCTTAAAAAGTAAGATTCCTTGCTTAAAAAGGAATGGCAACTTGTAGTGAGTAAAAAAGGAAGACAACTTGTAGTCAATTATATATATATATATATATATATATATTATAATCTTAATAATCGTTGTTAGTTCTTTAATTTTTCTTTTCTTGACACGATAAATAATGTCTCCTCCTCTGAAAAAAATCAGAAAACTCTCTTCCTGCACCACCGGCAAGCCACCGCGAGAAGATAACAACGATCCGTCGTCCTTTTCTTTGCCGTTTCTTTCTTTACTGCCCGAAGAAATCGTTTTGCAGTGCTTACTCCATGTCCCAAGAAACTATGACCTAAACCTCTCTTGCGTTTCCAAAACCCTCAGATCTCTTATTCGCTCCCCTGGGCTCCACCGTTTGCGATCCTCCCTCCCCAAAGACTCCATATACGTTTCCTTCCGCGAAAACGAAGCTACTGATACAACCGACCAACATTGGTTCACACTCCGACCGGTTCAGGAAACAAACACAACGATTGAGTTCCGATTGGTTCCAGTTACGTTCCCTTCTCATCCTTTTATGTCCCGTTCTGCAACCGTCGCGGTCGGACCAGAGATCTTCTTCGTTGGAGGATCATCAAAACCTTCTTCGGATCTTTGGATTCTTGATACTCGTTCAAGAGAGTTAACACAGGGACCAAGCATGAAGGTGGCTCGAACTTGGGAAACCGTTGTTGGAGTGATCAACGGGAAGATTTACGTGATCGGAGGAGGTTGTGAAAACAAGATCCAAGTCGAGGTTTTCGATCCGAAAACACGGGATTGGAGAGTCGCTGAGAGCCATGAGGAGATATTTCATCGCGAGTTGACAAAGAGGATAGGCGCATCACTAGATTGGAAGGTTTATTCTACGGGTGTTGGGAGTATCAAAGTGTATAATGCCAGACAAGTCAGAAAAAGATTTGAGACATTGAAGATGCCAAACGACCTTGTATGGTGTATGTGTGTTGTTGCTGATTTGTTCTATGCTTGCTTTTTTAATTATGGGTTGATGTGGTTTGATGCAAAAGATAAGATATGGAGAAGAGTGGCTGGTGTTGATGGTGGTGTTGTGGAAACACTTGATGTTGAGTTTCATGAAGCTGTAATGATGGAATACAATGGGAGGCTTGCGGTTTTGTTGCCCGACATTGATGCTATTGCTAGGATTAAGACAGATATTAGGTGTGCGTTGTTCGTGTTAGATTGGGCTGGAGATGGAATTCGTGGAAGGATGGATTGGTCTGGCACTGTAGCCACAATGCCATATGCTTATAGTTTTCATAATTGTTTAGTTGTTTCAGATTGATCGTGTATTTGTTTGCACCATCATCAGGAAGAAAAAAAAAACTGTTTTGTATTGTGTGAAACAAGAAAGCACAAGTTTTGTAGAACACTGACCTTTCTTTATTTCATTATTTGTAATCTTTGAGCTGATTTTATTTGACTATTTACACACAAATAAAAAGGTGGGCATGGAAATGACAATCTTAATGGGAAACAGTGTTTCTTGGATCATGTGTTTGATGGCAATATCCAAGAATCCTATGTCTGAACGTTTCAGTGTTTTCTTTGTCATAAATGCTTGTAAATGTCTTGTACCTTAACTTGTCACTTTGTTTTTGATTAACGTTTTGATTATAGTTTTCATAATTGTTTAGTTGTTCTTGATTGATCTTGCTTTTGTTTGCAGCATCATTTGGGAAAAAACTCGGCTGTATCGTGTAAACCAATAAATAAATCACAAGCTTTGTAGAACAAGGACCTGTTTTATTTCATTAACTAGGTATATACAGTAGAACCTCTATAAATTAATACTCGATAAATTAATAATTACTATAAATTAATAATTTTTGCTGGTTCCAAATCGGGCCAGCGTAAAAATTAGCAAATTTCGATAAGATAATAAGATAATAATTTTTTTGAAACTCTTATATAAAAATATAGTCCCAATAATTAAATAAATTAATAATTATACATTCAAGCATATATAAATAATATAATATAATAAAATATAATTATCTTATTGTTTCAAGTTTATAAAATTATTTGACTTATTTTTCAAATTCACTAAAATAATATTTTCTAAATAAATTTTACATTGTTGAAAACTTTTATTTTGTTTTTTGACAGATATTTTAAATTTGAACTAAAATATCTCTATATAAATTAATAAAATATTAATTTCTCGATAAATTAATAATTATTAATTTATCGATTAATTAATAACTCTATAAATTAATAAATTTTTGAAGTCCCAACATTATTAATTTATAGAGGTTTTACTGTAAAAATATTGATTCAATTACTGACTATACTAAATATTTGACATAGTAAGTAAGCTCATATGCATTACCTCATCATACTTTAATTTTCTATTGTATTTTTAGGTATAAAATCAAACTGTTTTAAAGCTATTATGATATGATGAAAAATTAAACATGTTTTATTAAATACTTTTTTAGCTTTCAACATGTTATAAATTTATGTTTCAAAAATTAGGAATGATTATCAAAAGAGGCAAATTAACAAAAAAAAAGTCGTATAAAAGAAAACTAACTTGGGCTAAAGTTTTTAAAAAACTTGACTAAAATAAATAAATGATGTTATAAGCTTTTGAGAAAAATCCATCTAAGATTAAAATTCAACAGTTAGAGCATATCAAATCAGCATTATAACTAAAATTAAAATTAATATAAAAAACAAATTTAACAAAGAAGAAGCATTTGTATAAAAGAAATTAATGTGATGTCTATGATACCTATACAGAAAATCAACAACAAAAGAGCTTAAGAAAAAGAATATAAGTCCTAAATATATCAAACATACAAAAAGTATAAAAATTACAATAAATAAAAAATACTATGAAAAGACAAAAAAAAATAAACAAAATTAATTTGAAATTAGTTTCAAAAAGTTCCTTCATGATTTTTAAAGTATTAGTATCAACAATGAATAATTATTTAAAGTTGCAACAGGTTTACATGAGTTTCTAAACCAAACATATTTTTAAATATACAATGATTAATACACTTGATGTTTCTGATTTAAAAACTAACAAATAAAATCATTATATAAATAAATTTACACTCGATATTTAACAAGTAGTAAAATATGATTTCTATACATAGCCACTACTTATATCTGAACCAATACCAAAACACACATTCTAAAATTATATTAAATAATAAAGTATAACATAGTTATGAATCAAAATTAAACTGGTATATGTAGATAAAATATTCAAATCAAAGCATGCATATTGCCCATAAAAGATAAAAATAAAAAAAATAATGCAAATACTTCACACCACCGATCCTACAAGTTAGAAAACTAAAATTATCAAATATTAGACTGTAAAAAAATAGATATCAATGAAATTTGAATAAAAATATAAGCTATAACTCTTGGAAGGTATGATGGGGAAGGAAGAATTGGGTTTGCATGATCATTGCAGCTTTCTAACAAAATTAAATGTGAATCAACATGAATCATATATTATATATGCTCCTCTAGTTTTTGTCAACTTATATATATAACTAAACCAGCTTTGTTTCTTTTTTAGTTTGCTTGAAGATTTTTTTTTTTATCATTGTTGGTCTATTTTATTATTTTTTCTTTGTGTTTTTCATATATTGCTTCGTAATCGTTGATTTATCATTTACATCACTTCTCAGAATCATTGTTTGGTCGTCTTTTATCACCACCATCCTTTTTGTTTATTCGCGTTGTCGTATGTTAATCGATAGAGGTAAATAACTCGTCTTAGATTGCTTTTTTTCATGTGATAAACCAATTCTAGATCAGATGAATCTTTAATACTTAATATTTTCATAAGGTTGATTAATCTAGAAAACTGCAATTTACAACATCTCATAAGTTTCGCTTTATCCCCAACTCAAAAATATAATGCTTGCCATTTTAGAGAAAGATTTCAATTAATAAATATAAATTTTTCAATTGCATATTCACATTAGACATTTACAAAGTATCTCCAATGGTTTATTTTTTTACTCTAATAGAGTTTTTTTAAAAGTAGAAAATGAGTTTGCTCCAATGGTTAATGGTTATCTCTATTTTCTGTTCTAGAAAAGAATATTCCAAATATCTTCTATTTCTATTTAATTATTACTTTTTAAATAAATTTTTACTTTAAATATACAAATTTTACCTATTTATTTTTTATTTTCAATAAAAAAATTAATACAATTATGATTTTTCGGCAGAAAAAAAACTTCACTAAATAACTAGTTATTGCTACTAAATTTTATAATTTTTGTCTACTTACAAATAGAAACATATAAAAATTAAAAGAGTATTTTTTTTGAAAAACAAATTTATTCTAAAAAATAGAGATCTCTATATTTGACTCCAAATTTGGAGTTACATAGAGAAAATTTGATTTTTAAAGTAAGATATAAAATATCATTGAAAATAATTGTACTTTAAAAATAGAGTCTCATTGAATATGCTCTAAAGAAGTAAATAACATACTCTTTGTTTGTTTTTTTTTATTAAAAGACATCTATTCAGCTCAGTTACTTAATAAATACATAGTCATGACTTCCAATTTGATAATGATATATTGTATGTTGATTTAACTTTTGTATATAATACTAGGTAAAAAAATAACCCAAAATATTACAACTCTTTTGTTGTTGTCAATAGGAAAAGTACATTAAAAATCTTCATTTATCTAAAACCTATAATGAATTCTGAAGAGTTATTCCAAAGCTACCACCTAAATCAAAAATAAAAAACATAGAACATGTATCTTAAAAGAGTTTTTCTAATAATACTAGGTATATAACTCGCGTTACGCGCGAGTCTGTATTAATATTTTGATTTATTTTTTTTAGCTATTATATTTAAAATTATTAAAAATTATATATATATATATATAAATTTTCATTTATATAAGAGAATTTAATATATAATGTGTAATTTATCCTATTTTATTTATAAATTTTTTAAAAATATTAGGTAAAATAATAACAATGACACCTATCGAATTATCCAACTTTGACGTACATATATATTTGATTTAGTAAAATATAATCTTGCTAAGATTTTGGTATTATTTTCTGTTTTCTATCAAAATTTTATAGTTCTTTTTTTTTGAATGTTTATGTGTTCAAATATTTAGTTTTTTTATTGAAAGTCTTATTGATGTTGTGTACCACTGTATATATAATCTATGATTCATGTTGATTCACATTTAATTTTGTTAGGAAGCTGTAATGATCATTCAAAACTATTTTTTCCTTCTCCATCATGTCTTCCAAGAGTTTTATGTTATATTTTTATTCAGTTTTCATTGTTTTAATTGTTAAATCAAGTTGTTGTAGATTTTTTTAAAATTGATAATTGATAATGGTTACTTTTTTTATACATGTATTGTTAATTGTTAATTTTTTTATTTAACTTTAAAATTTTTAAACCATATTAACATTTTCTGATTTAATAAATATGTTGATTTGGATCAATCATATTGAATTTACTTTTTTTGTTGGACAAAATTTTTTAAATTAACTTTTAATGTTTTAATTATACTTAATACTTTTTTGTCTGATTTAAAAGCTGATGTGGACCAATTAAATCAAGTTTTCCGTTCTAATCATATTTAACATTTTTTATTTAATGAATATGCTGATGTGGACCAATCAGATCGAGTTTTTTAATCCTATGTAGACGTCCTCAATGCACTATGCCATCAACTTTTATATACTTACTAGGTATATAACTCGTGCTACGCATAAATCTGTATTAATATTTTGGTTTATTTTTTTTAGCTACTATCTTTAAAATTATTAAAAATTATATATATTTATAGAAATTTTCATTTATATAAGAGAATTTTTATATAATGTGTAATTTATCCTATTTTTATTTATAAATTTTAAAAAACTAAGTTAATAACAATGATACCTATCGAATTATCCAACTTTGGCGTACATATACATTTGATTTAGAGAAATATAATTTTGCTAAGATTTTGGTATTATTTTCTGTTTTCCATAGAATTTCTATAGTTTCACATTTAATTTTGTTAGGAAGCTGTAATGATCATGCAAAACTATTTTTTCTTTCTCTATCATGTCTTCCAAGAGTTTTATGTTATATTTTTGTTCAGTTTTCATTGTTTTAACTGTTAAATCGAGTTGTTGTATATTTTTTTTAAATTGATAATTGATAATGATTACTTTTTTTTATACATGTATTGTTAATTGTTAATTTTTTTATTTAACTTTTAAAATTTTAAACCATATTAGCATTTTTTGATTTAATAAATATGTTGATTTGGATCAATCAGACTGAATTTACTTTTTTTGTTGGACATAATTTGTTAAATTAACTTTTAATGTTTTAATTATACTTAATAACTTTTTGTTTGATTTAAAAGCTGATGTGGACCAATTAAATCAAGTTTTTCCGTCCTAATCATACTTAACATTTTTTTATTTAATGAATATGTTGATGTGGACCAATCAGATCGATTTTTTTAATCCCATGTGGACGCCCTCAATGCACTATGCCATCAATTTTTATATATTATACTAGGTTTTTTACTCGTGCTACGCGCGAGTCTCTATTAATCATTTGATTTAATTTTTTTTTTTTGTTCATATCTTTTAAATTATTAAAACTATAATATATTTATAGAAATTTTCTTTTATATAAAAAATTTTAAAACATAATCTGTAGTTTTTCCTATTTCTTGCTTAGAAAATTTAAAATCTTTTTAAGCCTAATCATAGTAATGACACCTAACGAAGTATTCAACTTCGACGTGCATATATTTAATTTAGAAAATGATTTTCTTACTAAACTTTTGGTATTTTGTCTTGTATCCTTAGGATTTCTATAGTTGTTCTTATTTAAGATTTTATATGTTCAAATATTTAGTTATTGATTAAATATCTCACTGATGTTGTGTAACTATGCATACATAATATATGATTCATGTTGATTCAGATTTACTTTTGTTAGGATGCTACAATAGTTATGTAAAGTTTCTTCTGCTTCTCCATCAGATCTTCTACGAAGTTTATGTTATATTTCTATTTAATTTATAAAATCTGTTTTATTTGCAGTTAAGTATTTGATAATTTTTTTAAAAAAAACATGTAAGATAGTGTGGAGTCTTCACATTATTTTTCACTGTTTTTATCTTTTGTGTGTTTTATTCATGTTTTAATTTGAATAGTTTATATAGATATATTTCAATTTGAATTTGATTCATAACATTGTCATACATTATTATTTAAATAAAATTTTAGAAAGTGCTACTCATGTGCTGTTAATGTTGGCTAAGTTATAAGTAGTTGCTATATATAAAAAATCAGACTTTATTACTTGTTATATTTCGAATGTAGAGTTACTTGTGTTGTATTGTTTTTGTTAGTTTTAAATCAGAAGTAGCCAAAGTATTAATCTTTATAAATTTAAATAATATATTTAATTTAGAAACTTGTATAACATACTGTAATTTTTATGGTTATTCGTAGTCAATACCAATATTTTAGAAATCATAAATTTTCTGGAACTAAATTTCAAACTAATTTTCTTTTTAGATTTTGTTTGTTTGTTATTTTACATATCTTTTAATAGTAATTTTATATTTTATTTTAATTTATATAATTTCTTGCATGTTTGATATACTTAAAATATATATATTTTTAATTAAGCTATTTTGTTATTGATTTCCAAATAGGTAGCATATATATTAATTTAATCGTTTTTACTTAAGTGTTTTTTGTAAAATTTTAATTTTAATTATAATATTATTTAGACATGCTATAACTCGATATTCTAAATTTTATGTGGACTTATCTCAAAAGCTTATACCATCATTGTTTTTTTAGTTTATATTTTTATGTTAATTTTCCAAAACAATAGCCTAAATATCAAGCTAATTTTACTTTATACGAATTTTGCCTTTGATAATTTACCTCTCTTGATACTGATTTATATTTTCTTTTAACACAAAATATTGACATTTTTGAAGACATAATTTCATTTTTCGTTATTTTGTTATTTAAATTTTGTTTATAATGATTTATTAAGTAGTTAGTCATATATCAAGTCAATTTTTTTTTAGATGAATTTTTTAAATACAAAAGTTTGTAGAAATTAATTTTCGTTTTATTTATTGATTAACTAATTTCTTAATACTGATTTGTAAATACATAGCTTAAATATTTATCATTTTTTGTTAGTTAAGTTTTTTAGTATGACTTAAGTTTTTTTATTCTCTTACTAATTTTCTTTATATTTATTTTGTTAAATAAATAGCATAGATATCAAGTTAATTTTCTTTTTTTTCTTTGTTAATTTAACCTTTTTGATATGAATTTTCATTTTAATTGTATTGACATAGTGTAAGAAATAATTTTTGTTTTGTTTTTTGTTAGTTAAATGTTTTTATCTTCAGTAAATAGTATAAAATATTATTTTTTGGTTAGTTAAGCTTTTTGTGTTGATTTTCTAAATAATTAGGCTATATATCAAAAATTTTGATGACTTTTTTTTTGTTAATTTAACATGAATTTGTTTTTGTAGTATTGCTATTTTTAAATAACAATTTTATATGTTTATATAACAATTTAACTTTAATATTTTTGTTAAATTAATTACTTATTTAAAATATATATGATAATTTATATTAACTGCCCACTATACTATGATAATTTATATTTTTATGTTATTAATTTATTTAAATTGTTAATCATATTTAATATTTTTTATGTTTAATAAAAATGCTGATTTTGACCAATCAAATTGAGTTTCTATGTTCTATGTGAACGCTTTCATCAGTATAAAATATCAACATGAATCATAACTAATATATTTTAAGTTAGTAGCTCATATTATAATTGTTTATCATAATTAAAATTTTGAAATAGTTTAATGATGGTCTTAAATAGATTTTTTAATTATTTTGTTTAATATATATGATTTTTTCCTTAATAATCTATTTATATGTTAAATTACTTTTTGTTGTAAATAGAAAAATAAGATCTACTTTCTAACTTTTTTTATTAATAACTAATATAAAATTTAGGAAATTTTTTAATAACAACAAAAACAAAATTAATTAAAAATTGAAAATTTTCTAATAACAACAAAAACGAAATTAATTAAAAATTAAAAAATTTTCTTTTCAAAATATAAAACGAAACTAATTAATTTAATATATAATATATAATTAACTAAAGATAATGATGATGTGTACCAATAAAATTGAATCTTTAAATTATATGTGGACACTCTTAGAGGCATTTAGCATCAACTTTTATGAGTAATAGATGAAGTTATATATAATTACAATTCCTATCAATTCTCTGGTACAAAATGGTGATTTGCCATTTAATTATATAAATTAAACAGTGTAATAGTATACTTTTATTATACTATTATACTTTTATATAAATATAAAATGGCAAAAAATTAACCGTCAAGAAGATTTATATAAAATTGCTAAAGTGTAAACTAGTTAACTTAAACTAGGTGACAAGCTAAAGTGTTTTTGGTTATGTACTTATGTCGAAACAAGAGAAAGTTATGGATGTTTTAGCTCAAACATTTATATTACCGATTGTCTTTCTGAGCAGCCATAGAAGAAGAGCAAGAAAACATCCATACGTGTTGAACCAGAAAATCACCACTAGGGTTTGATTCGGAGAACAAAATCTTTTTATTAATAACAAGTAAGCAAAAGTGATTACAAAGAAAGGTATAACCGAGAGGTTATGCTGAAGTGATAAAAATGTTTGCGAAGTAAACTAAAAAACGTTGGGGTCTCTGGTTTTAGCTCTGCTGCTCTCTAGAATTTATGAGTTGTTCCTTCAGGCTTCAGGATCTCTGTATTTATAGGGATATGAGGTTGGTTGCTCCGAACTCCTTTTTTTTTGTCTTTTGTATATATTTCCATATCCATGATATAGATATATCTTTTATTCTTCGAGGAATAAAGAAATTCTCCTTTATCCTTTGAGTTGGTCCGATGTTTCCGGTCTTCAAAGGTTATCTCCAAAGAGTTTCCTTAAATCCAAACTAGGTCGGTGTGGTCTTCCTAATCTTGATGGGCTTAGGTTATTGCGCGGGAAGACCTTTTAGGAAATGTGCTCATTTCCCCTCTAACAGTAAGTCCCCCCCAATTCGGTGAGACTGATTGTAAATCAGGTCGGCAGACTTCATGAAGTTATAAATGGGTTTGACCTCGCAATGGTTGTTAGCTCGTCGAGAGCGTTGTTTTGTGATGGCCAGCTCGGCCCGATTTTAAGTGGATTTGTCACGTGGCGCTTCCGTGAATTTATTTACTAAATACTCCGACTCATTAGGGTTTCTGCTTTTAAGCGGGAAATGCGAAGGGTTCGCCATGCGGCGAGATTGCAAAAATCCTGACACGCGTCCTTTTAGGAAACTGTTGATATATTTTTTTTATTTACTTTACTTTTACCTCTTCGTCTTCTTGCTTTAGAAAATCTCCATCTTTGCGTCGATTTGCTCCATTAATTTCTCTTTAATTTTTGAAAGTGATATGGGTTTAAGGAAAAGAAGCAAAATTCTCTTGTTGGATGTGGATATTCCTGATTTTTCTCCGTGCAAGAAGCCTAGATCGGAAGGTCCGTCGCAAGATCCTGCGAAGGAGCAGTTACCTTCGGGGATTCCAGCAGAAGATTCAGGGGTAGAGTTGCCGATCGAAGAAGAAGGCTTTTTCGCGACGGCCGAAGAGTAGGGTTTTAGTGCATCGGATCCGAAAGTTCTTTCGCCGGAAAAACCGGTGGATACTGGTGATGAGCCCGACTTCAATCCTCACAAATTCCTGCTTCGTTGGGGCGGGGATTCTCCGGCAATGTTTGATGAATATTTTGCAGCAAATTTGGCTTGGTTATGTAGGGCGAAGCCTAACCAAGGGATGTCAGTGGAGAAACTAAAGCGGTTCTCTTGTTTCTTCGGGATGGCACAACGTTTTATGCAAGGTTTAGGTTTATGCGCGTCTTTGGTCGAGTCATACAATAAAGAATCCGTACGGGAGGAGAATCGGGTCAAGGAGTCGTCGGAGAAAGATCGGGAGCTTTGCTGTGCTTTGGCGAAGATCAAGGATCTTGAACGCGAGAAGCTCAAGTCGCTTGAGATTGAATCTGCCAAAGAGATAAAACTTCTCAAGGAAAATCTCGAGAAGAGAGCAGCTGAGGAAGTTAAGAACGTGGCTGCTAAGGAAAAGGAGTTCCAGGATCATCAGCACATCTCAGTTGATCGCGTGGTGGATCTAGTGTATCGGTGTCTCCGCGAGTGGTACGATCCTCGCATCGAGCGGATTAAGAGATTCATGGCGCAGGAGCCCGATATTCATCGGCTGGAACTTCGAATTGTTGACGCCGAGGCAAGGGCGGATTGTTATAAGCAGCTCAGGTCGGCATGATGTGAAATCCCGGTTGAAGAGCTCTTACTTCATTCTGCCGCAGCTGACCGTTTAAAGATGGAGTGCCACGGCATAAAGGATGCTCTACTTTCCTCAAATGATTTTGCCGCGCCTACACGTGTTCATATGCGCCCATCTGATGTCGAGTTAGCAACAGCAGGGATACGATTGCCGAGGCGGCGTAGGGCTTTGTAGTAGGGTTTTTTTTTTTGCTGTTGTTTCTGTTGTCGTTTTTTTATAAGACAAAAGATGATTCTTTATATTAATGGATAAGATTTACTTATGCGTTTCGTACTCGTTTCGACGAGTTAGACCTTAATTCTAAGGTTTTTGCGAAGTCAAAAAGTTCTTTTGTCTTGCGGTGCGAGGGCATTCTTTAGGCCGGTGCTGGAAGCGAGATTCATTAGCTCGTCTTATACCAAACGACATTCAGGATCGAATACCAAGCTTTCGGATTTCTCTTTTGTCCGAAAGGTATGACCGAGAGTCGTGCGAGTATTGTCCTCGGCTTTCGTCTTATCTACTTTGGAGGTAATTAAAGCAAACCGAAGTGTCAAAGGAGTGGTGATCAGCCACTAATTTAGTTTGCTTGCTCTTTTGAATCGAATGTTTGGCCAGAACATTGATTCAGCAAGATGCATTCGCATATGGCTCTTTTTGGCGAGCTGAGAAGGTTTTATGAAAGTTAATTTTATTAAGACAGTGACTGAACCCGAAGGCTGCCTACGTACCCGGAGTGGGATCAAGTCATTCGTAGTTCTTAGTAGTACATTCTTTGCCGAGTTTACGGTTTTTAAGTATAATATTTCCTTAGATTCATGGAATTGCGAGCTCGCTCGACTGGCCCTCCCTTCATATCTTCTAGCCTGTAGACGCCGGATTTGATGATTTCTGTAATGTGATATGGTCCTTCCCAATTTGGTTCGAGTTTTAATGGGTTCATGGTTCTTTGTAAGATAAGGTTGTGAAGTGAGAATAGTCAGCTTCGGACTTTCTTGTTGTAGTACCTAGAAACTTGCTGCTGGTAATTTTGAATTCGTAACAAGGCTTTGTCACAAAGCTCTTCCGGATTGTCGACTGCATTGATCAGTTTTTCTTCGTCAACTGAGGATCTCGAATCATCAAGGATCGCCGGGCACTAGGTATCAAAGCTTCACAGCCGTGGGATAGTGAAAAAGGGGTTTCTCCCGTGGCAGTTCGTGGAGTTGTTCGATGGGACCAGAGGACTCCATCCAGTTCATCCGCCCATCGCCCTTCTAGTTTATTTAGCCGTTTTTTGAGGCCATCGAGGATCGTTTTATTAAAAGCTTCTGCTTACTCGTTGCCTTGCGGGTAGCACGGTGTTGAATAACTTATACGTATCCCCCATTTTTCACAGAAACTTTGGAAAACTGACGAGGTGAACGGAGTGCCATTATCCATGACGATCTCATATGGGAGGCTGTGTCGACATATGACATACTCCCAAATGAAGAGCTGGGCATCAATTCTCTTGAAGATGGGGTAGGCTTTAGCCTCGACCCATTTTGTAAAGTAATCTGTCACCATCAGGATGTACTGATTGCGACCTGACTTGGGCATCGGGCCGATCGCGTCCATTTCCCACCTCATGAAAGGATATGGCGGAACGGCAGTCTGAAGCAATTCGGTAGGCGCATTAATGGCTGGAGCGTATTTCTGACATGGCTCACACCAGAGTGCGAATTGTTCGCAATCTTGGATCATCCTGGGCCAGAATAAACCGTGCTTCTTGATTTTTAGTGCTAAAGCTCTTCCTCCTGAGTGATTTCCGCCCGCTCCGTCATGGGTTTCTATCATGACTCTTTTGGCCTGTGCCTCGTCGCAGCATCGCAATATTACTTTATTCGCTGTCCATCGGAAAAGGTTTCCATCTTCCATGAAATATTGCTCTGCTTTCCTCCGGAGGCGCCGAGCTGCCCATCTTTCTTCCGGAACCGTCCCTTCTAACAGGTAGGCTATGATTTCGTCTTGCCAAGGCTGCTTCTGTTGTTCCGCATCTTCCTCCATTTGATCGTTTGCCTCGTGATAGGGTCAGGTTTTACCCAAATAAAACTACTGCAAGTGCACAGCAAAAGCAGTTGTAGTACAAGGGGTTATCGAATCCCAAGGGAGTATGTAAACACACTAGCGATTATAGATTCAGATTAAGCTAAGCGATAAATAATGAATGTAATGCAAAACAGTAAAATAAATGCAAGAGGGCGTTTTTATGCTTGTTCTTAAAGTTCAGAAGGCTAAAGGCGCTAAGTCAGGACAGTTCGCATGTTGAATCTGAGAGTGTAGAATGCATGCAATCAGGAATGAATTAAAACCGTCTTGAACATGAATCGCAAAGATATAACTAATCAATTCTCATTGCAGAAGTTATCTATGTCTAAATCACAGAGTTTCAAATCTCTTTGCAAACCCTAACAACCTAAACATGCAGTAATGATCAGGTTCAATTGTTCACAAAACTCCTAAGCCAAATCTCTTTGTACTAGGGCGTTTTGCTCATCTAATACTAGTTCAGGTGATTAATAATGCTCTCACATCTATCAAACAACCTAGGGTTTCGAAATCCAGATGATGTGTCTAAGAAATCGATATGAATGTAAGCACAGATGAAGAACCAATGAATTTTCTAAAAGTTTTTAGCAATTCTACAAACTCTTCTTCAACCTTTGAAAAGCCCTAACTTAACTAACAAACTACTCAGACATGGTGATTTGAGAAAACATCATGAAAAGAATAGATTGCATAAAAGAAATAAGAAGTAAAAATAAAGGAGTTCAAAATCTGCTCTGAAGGAGTCTGATTTGTCTCTCCAAAAGCTCTTCTACAAATCTCTCTCTAAAGCTCTCAAAAATAATAAGATACAAGATATATGCCAAAAGAATGGCTGAAAAACCTAATATACAAGCTAAAACACGATCTGGAGTCTTTTTGCAAAAACTGGAAATTCTGGGCCAAAACTGCAATTTCTTCCCAATCTTTTTAAAACAGGCCACGACCTCTTCTTTTCTGGGTGACGAGCATCACCAGTTTGGTGACGAGCCTCACCAGTTTGGTGACGAGCGTCACCATATGGCATACTTTCTTCTTCGAGCTAGGTACTTCGTGGCTTCAACTCAGAATGCTCCAAAAGGTTCCAAAATCTCCAATTATGCTCCAGACATGCTTTAACCTGCAAAGACTCTTCTAGGACTCTAAAAAGACTAAAAAGACTCAATAAAAAGAACTTATATCATTGTTAAAAACCATAAAAACTATGATATATCACCTCGTCATCCTGATATAACACTGCGTTGCAGGATCCCTTTGATAGTTGAATACTGGGTTGTTCGATGATTTCTACTGGGATTGTTCATCGTAAGGCAGGATCCGTTGTGGATGCCAATGCTGCCAGTGCGTCGGCGGCGGTATTTTCAGCTCGCAGAATTTTGGTTAGTTCGAAGGAGTCGAACTGTTTTGCTATTTCTTGGACTTGTTTAAGATATGCGTCCATTTGTTCGTTCTTCGCATCATAATCTCCCATAAATTGGCTGGCGACAAGCTGGGAATCGCAGAAGGCGTGTTAATTCTTGGGCGAGTCAAAGTTCGGCCAGTAGAGCTTCATACTCAGCTTCGTTGTTTGAAGCGGGAAAACTGAGTTTGAAGGATTGCTCAAGAATCTCTCCGGTTGGTGACTTCAAACAGATACCGATTCCTGACCCTTGTTTTGAAGATGCTCCATCCATATAAAGATTCCATCGGCTTTCTGTAGGTGACTCCCCATTTAGTAGATCCGGTGGTATCTCGATCATGAAATCTGCTCAAACTTGAGATTTGGCGCTAGTTCGAGTGCAGTACTCAATGTCATACTCTGAAAGTTCTATCGCCCATTTAGCCATCCGACCGGATTGGCTCGGACTGTGTAGAATGCTTCGAAGTGGTTGACTGGTGAAGACAATGATGGAGTGAGATTGGAAGTAGGGTCGTAGTTTCCGCGCCGAGATGATTACTGCATACGCGAGTCTTTCTAAGGCTGCATAGCGGGTTTTGGCTCCATCCAAAGTCTTGCTTATGTAGAAAATCGGTTTCTGTTCGCCGCGATCTTCCCTAACGAGGACGCCGGTTACCGCCGCTGTTGAGACTACGATGTAGAGGTATAGAGTCTCGCCATCCTCTGGTTTTGCTAATATTAGCGGGGTGGTTAGATATTGCTTCAGCTGTGTGAATGCTTTTTCGCATTTTTCGTCCCAATCGAAGCATTTGTTACTTCGAAGTAATTGATAAAAAAGTAGACATTTGTCTGTTGATCGCGAGATAAATCTGTTTATAGCGGTAATTCTGCCGGTTAAACGTTGTACTTCTCGTGTATTTTTTGGCGATGGGAGGTCTAGAATTGCCGATATTTGTTTCGGGTTTGCTTCTATTCCCCTTTAAGTGACAACGTAACCTAAGAATTCTCCTGAGGTTACGCTGAACGTGCATTTGGCCGGGTTTAACTTCATTCTGTATTTCTCGAGGGTTTAAAAGCAGTCCTTGAGGTGGCCGACGTGACCTTTGGCGATTGCGGACTTGAATAGCATATTGTCAATGTAAACTTCCATAGTATGGCCGAGTTGACTTGCGAACATCTTGTTGACCAATCGTTGGTATGTAGCGCCTGCGTTCGTCAGTCCAAAAAGGCATGACCTTATAGCAATACGTTCCGCGATCCGTGATGAAAGCTGTTTTTTCTCTATCGTCGGGGTGCATGAAGATCTGATTATATCCTGAGAAGGCATCCATATAAGATAAGAGCTGGTTTTTGGCTGTCGATTCGACCAGTCGGTCGATATGTGGAAGCGGGAAACAGTCATTTGGACACGCTTTATTGAGATCGGTGAAGTCGACACAGACCCTCCATCTGCCGTTCTTCTTTTTGACCACGACGGGGTTGGCTAACCAGTCGGGGTACTGAACCTCGATAATTGATCTGGCACCGAGAATTTTTCCACTTCGTCAGTCACAGCTTGTGCTTTCTCGGGGCCGAGCTTTCTACATTTTTGTTTTATAGGTTTAAACGTGGGGTCTATGTTTAGCTTATGCGATGTGATTCTGGTGTCAATCCCGTTCATATCCTCCATTGACCAGGCGATCAGATGCACATGGTCTCGTAAAAGTCTGACGAGTTCTGTCCTTATATCTTCTGTAAGGTCACCCTCAATGCTTACAAGTCTTTCTGGGTGTTGCTCATCGATGCTTACCTGTATAACTCGCTCAGGCTTTGGTCTTTTATGGAAGGGGAGACACGGGTCCAAGTCTTCATTCACCATGCAGGTGGTTGCCGATCTGATTTTCCTTTCGTTGAGAAGGCACATTCGTGCTGATGATTGGTTGTCCAAAAGTGTGAATGCACCGGTTGGGGTTGGAAACTTGATGCATTGATGGTACGTCGAAACGATGGCTTTCATGGCGTGAATCCACTGTGTTCCAAGAATGGCATTGTAGATGATCGGGCGGTTGATGACTACGAATTCTACCTTCCTAGTCATGGCGCCGATATAAGTGATTAGGTATATCGAACCGATGCTGTAAGAGGTGTCGCCTGCGAATCACGTCAGTGGTTTTCTTATTGTTATTATCTTGTTTTTATCAATATGCATCCTTGATAGTGTGTCTTCGAATATGATGTTGATTGTGCTTCCGCCGTCGATCAGGACTTTGGCGATCGTGCTGTCATGGATCTGTAAAGTTATGACTAGTGGGTCAAAGTGCGGTACGTGCGAGCTATGTTGATCCTCCGTTGTGAATTCTATTGGTGTTTCGTATCTTGGGACGGGTGGATCTCGCTTTGCTGCCGCCGCTTTTTCTTCGTATTGTCTTATTTCTTGTAGCGAGCTGGGATCATGGTACGTTCCTCCTAAAATCATGTGGGTACTGTCGGTGATTGCTTGTTTGTGTTTTCCCGTGGGTGGTGGCATGGCGGCCTGGATGGCTGCAGCGAGGTCTGCAGTTGGGACGGGAGCTGGGGGTGCTCCCGTGGGTGGATTCACGGTCATGGTGTTGGTACGTTCATCGAGAGTAGACATCTCGGTGTGGGTGGTGATGTCATCGTTGTTGATGAAATCGCTATTATCGACGGGATGTTCATCGCTTCGGCTTTTCTTGCTTAGTTTAGAAATTTATTCTCCTAGTCTCCACAGACGGCGCCAACTGTTGAACCAGAAAATCACCACTAGGGTTTGATTAACAGTTGTGGATTTCAGAGAACAAGATCTTTTTATTAATAGCAAGTAAGCAAAGCGATTACAAAGAAAGGTATAACCGAGAGGTTATGTCGAAGTGAAAAGAATGTTTGCAAAGTAAACTAGAAAGCGTTGGGGTCTCTGGTTTTAGCTCTGCTGCTCTCTAGAATTTATGAGTTGTTCCTTCAGGCTTCGGGATCTCTGTATTTTTAGGGATAGGAAGTCGGTTGCTCCGAGCTCCTTTTCCTTTTTATCTTTTGTGTATATTTCCATATCCATGATATAGATATATCCTTTATTCTGCGAGGAATAAGGAAATTCTCCTTTATTCTTTGAGTTGGTCCGATGTTTTCGGTCTTCAAAGGTTATCTCCAAAGAGTTTCCTTAAATCCGAACTAGGTCGGTGTGGTCTTCCTGATCTTGATGGGCTTAGGTTATTGCGCGGAAAAGCTTTTTAGGAAATGTGCTCATTTCCCTTCTAACAATAAGTCCCCCCCAGTTCGGCGAGACTGATTGTAAATCAGGTCGGCGGACTTCATGAAATTATAAATGGGTTTGACCTCGCAATGGTTGTTAGCTCGTCAAGAGCGTTGTTTTGTGATGGCCAGCTCGGCCCGATTTTATGTGGATTTGTCATGTGGCGCTTCCGTGAATTTATTTATTAAATACTCTGACCTATTAGGGTTTCTGCTTTTAAGCGGGAAATGCGAAGGGTTCGCCATGCGGCGAGATTGCAAAAATCCTGACACGCGTCCTTTTAGGAAACTGTTGATATTTTTTTTTTATTTACTTTACTTTTACATCTTTGTCTTCTTGCTTTAGAAAATCTCCATCTTTGCGTCGATTTGCTCCATTAATTTCTCTTCAATTTTTGAAAGTGATATGGTTTTAAGGAAAAGAAGCAAAATTCCCTTGCTGGATGTGGATATTCCTGATTATTCTCCGTGCAAGAAGCCTAGATCGGAAGGTCCGTCACAAGATCCTGCGAAGGAGCAGTTACCTTCGGGGATTCCAGCAGAAGATTCAGGGGTAGAGTTGCCGATCGAAGAAGAAGGCTTTTTCGCGACAGCCGAAGAGTAGGGTTTTAGTCCATCGGATCCAAAAGTTATTTCGCTGGAAAAACCGGTGGATACTGGTGATGAGCCCGGCTTCAATCCTCACGAATTCCTGCTTCGTTGGGGCGGGGATTCTGCGGCAATGTTTGATGAATATTTCGCAGCAAATTTGGCTTGGTTATGTAGGGTGAAGCCTAACCAAGGGATGTCAGTGGAGAAACTAAAGCGGTTCTCTTGTTTCTTCGGGATGGCGCAACGTTTTATGCAAGGTTTAGGTTTATGCGCGTCTTTGGTCGAGTCATACGATAAAGAATCCGTACGGGAGGAGAATCGGGTCAAGGAGTCGTCGGAGAAAGATCGGGAGCTTTGCAGTGCTTTGGCGAAGATCAAGGATCTTGAACGCGAGAAGCTCAAGTTAGAGCTTGACTACAAGTCGCTTGAGATTGAATCTGCCAAAGAGATAAAGTTTCTCAAGGAAAATCTCGAAGAGAGCAGCTGAGGAAGTTAAGAACGCGGCTGCTAAGGAAAAGGAGTTCCGGGATCATCCACACATCTCAGTTGATCGTGTGGTGGATCTAGTGTATCGGCGTCTCCGCGAGTGGTACGATCCTCGCATCGAGCGGATTAAGAGATTCATGGCGCAGGAGCCCGACATTCATCGGCTGGAACTTCGGATTGTTGACGCTGAGGCGAGGGCGGATTGTTATAAGCAGCTCAGGTCGGCAGGACGCGAAATCCCGGTTGAAGAGCTCTTACTTCATTCTGCCGCAGCTGACTGTTTGAAGATGGAGCGCCACGGAAAAAATGATGCTCCAATTTCCTCAAATGATTTTGCCGCGCCTATGCGTGTTCATATGCGCCCATCTGATGCCGAGTTAGCAGTAGTAGGGATACGATTGCCGACTGATTGCCGAGGCAGCGTAGGGCTTTGTAGTAGGGTTTAAAATTATTAAAAATATAATACATTTATAGAAATATTCATTTATATATGAGAATTTAATATATAATGTGTAATTTATCCTATTTTTATTTATAAATTTTAAAAAACTATTAGGTAAAATAATAACAATGACACCTATCGAATTATCCAACTTTGACGTACATATACATTTGATTTAGAGAAATATAATCTTGCTAAGATTTTGGTATTATTTTATGTTTTCTATAGAATTTCTATAGTTCTTTTTTCTTGAAAGTTTATGTGTTCAAATATTTAGTTTTTTATTGAAAGTCTTATCGATGTTGTGTACCACTGTATATATAATCTATTATTCATGTTGATTCGCATTTAATTTTATTAGGAAGCTGTAATGATCATGCAAAACCATTTTTTCCTTCTCCATCATGTCTTCCAAGAGTTTTACGTAGAATTTTTTAAATTGATAATTGATAATGGTTACCTTTTTTATACATGTATTGTTAATTGTTAACTTTTTATTTAACTTTTTAATTTTTAAACCATATTAATATTTTCTGATTTAATAAATATATTGATTTGGGTCAATCATATTGAATTTACTTTTTTGTTGGACATAATTTGTTAAATTAACTTTTAATATTTTAATTATACTTAATAATTTTTAGTTTGATTTAAAAGCTGATGTGGACCAATTCAATCAAGTTTTTCTGTCCTAATCATACTTAACATTTTTTTATTTAATGAATATGCTGATGGGGACCAATCATATCGAGTTTTTTAATCCCATGAGGATGCCCTCAATGCACTATGCCACTAACTTTTATATATTATATTAGGTATATAACTCGCGCTACACGCGAGTTTTTATTTATATTTTGGTTTATTTTTTTTAGCTACAATCTTTGAAATTATTAAAAAATTATTTATATTTATAGAAATTTTCATTTATATAAGAGAATTTAATATATAATGTGTAATGCGAGTCTGTATTAATATTTTGGTTTATTTTTATAGCTACTATCTTTAAAATTATTAAAAATTATATATATATTTATTGAAATTTTCATTTATATAAGAGAATTTAATATATATTGTGTAATTTATCCTATTTTAATTAAAAATTTTAAAAAACTATTAGGTAAAATAATAACAATGATACATATCAAATTATTCAACTTTGACGTACATATACATTTGATTTAGAGAAATATAATTTTGCTAAGATTTTGGTAATATTTTCTGTTTTCCATAGAATTTCTATAGTTATTTTTTTCTTGAAGGCTTTTGTGTTCAAATATTTAGTTTTTTATTGAAAGCCTTCTTGATGTTGTGTACCACTGCATATATAATCCATGATTCATGTTGATTCGCATTTAATTTTGTTAGGAAGCTGTAATGATCATGCAAAACTATTTTTTCCTTCTCCATCATGTCCTCTAAGAGTTTTATGTTATATTTTTATTCAGTTTTTATTGTTTTAATTGTTAAATCGAGTTGTTGTAGATTTTTTTAAATTGATTATTGATAATGGTTACTTTTTTTATATACATGTATTGTTAATTGTAATTTTTTAATTTAACTATTAAATTTTTAAACCATATTAACATTTTCTGATATAATAAATATGTTGATTGGATCAATCAAATTGAATTTACTTTTTTTTGTTGAAAATAATTTGTTAAATTAACTTTTAATGTTTTAATTATATTTAATAATTTTTGGTTTAATTTAAAAGCTGATGTGGACCAACTAAATCAAGTTTTTCTGTCCTAATCATACTTAACATTTTTTATTTAATGAATATGCTGATGTGAACCAATCAGATTGAGTTTTTTAATCCCATGTGGACGCCTTCAATGCACTATGTCATCAACTTTTATATATTACTAGGCTTTTCACTCGCGCGAGTCTGTATTAATAATTTAGTTTAATTTTTTGTCTAATATCTTTTAAATTATGAAAACTATAATATATTTATAGAAAATTTCTTTTATATAAAAAAATTAAAACATAATATGTAGTATTTCCTATTTTTGTTTATAAAACTATAAATCTTATCAAGTAAAATCATAGTAATGACACCTAACGAATTATCTAACTTCGATGTGCATATGTTTGCTTTAGAAAATGATTTCCTTACTAAATTTTTGGTTTTTTGTTTTGTATCCTTAGGATTTCTATGATTCTTTTTTTTTAAAAGAGTTTATATGTTTAAATATTTAATTTCTTTACTAAATACCTCACTAATGTTGGTACATATACATATATAATATATGATATATGTTGATTCAGATTTACTTTTGTTAGTAAGCTACACTAATCGTGTAAAGCTGCTTTTTGCTTCTCCACCAGATCTTCTACGAATTTTAGGTTATATCTCTATTCAGTTTATGAGATATGTTTTATTTGCAGTCAACTATTTGCTAATATTTGTTTTTAAACATGTAAGATGATGTTGAGACTTCACATTATCATTGTTTTTTTTTTATTTTTTGTGTGTTTATTCATGTTTTGATTTGAATATTTTATCTTCATATATTACCATTTGAGTTTGATTCCTAACTTTGTCATATTATATTATTTAAATAAATTTTTAGAGGATGTTGCTCATGTGTTGTTCATGTTGACTAAGTTATAAGCAGTAAATATGTATACAAATCAGACTTTATTACTTATTATATTTTGAATGTAAAGTTACTTGTGTAGTATTTTACTTTGTTGATTTTCCAACCAGATGCAACCAAGGTATTAATATTTGTAAATTTAAATAATATGTTTGAATTAGAAACTTGTATAACCTATTAAAATTTTATATGGTTATTCATAGTCAACATCAATATTTTAGAAATCGTGAATGTTTTTGGAACTATATTTCAAACTAATTTGCTTTTTAGATCTTGTTTTTTGTTATTTTAAATATCTTTGATGGTAAATTTATTTTTTATTTTAATTATCTAATTTTCTGCAGGTTTAATATACTTAAAACATATATATTTTTAATTAATCTCTTTTGTTATTGATTTTTCAAATAGGTAGCATATATATTAATCTAATATCTTTTACATAAATGCTTGTTCTTTGTTAAATTTACTTTTTAAATTAATTAAAATACTATTTTGACATGCTATAACTGGTTATTCTAAATTTTAAGTGAACTTCTCTCAAAAACGTATACCATCATTTGTTTTTTAGTTAATATGTGTTTGGTATTTAGTCTAAATTTCAAGCTAACATTACTTTATATAACTTTTCCTTTGATAATTTACCTCTCTTGATATTGATTTTTATTTTATTTTAACACACCATTATTTTTAAAATATTGATTTTTTAAAGAAATAAATTTTTTGTTAGTAAAATATTTTTATATGAATTTTTTAAATAGTTAGTCAGATATCAAGTCAATATATTTTGAAGTGTTTTTAAAAAAAAAATATTTTGTAAAACTTAATTTTTGTTTTAGTTTTTTAGTTAATTAATTTCTTAATATTGATTTTTTAAATAATTAGCTTAAATATTTATATTATTTTTGTTAGTTAAGTTTTAGTATTATTTAAATTTTTTTATTCCCTTACTTATTCTTTTTATATTGATTTTGTTAAATAAATAACATAGATATTAAGTTAATATCCTTTTTTTTGTTAATTTAACTTTCTCGATATGGACTTTCATTTTAATTGTATTGACATGTTGTAATAAGTAATTTATGTTTTGGTTTTTGTTTGTTAAACATTCTTTATATTGATTTTTTCAGTAATTAGCATAAAGTATCATTTTTGGTTTGTTAAGATTTTGTGTTAATTTTTTAAATATTTTCCCAAAAATTATTAGTTTTAGATGACTTTCTTTATTGATAATTTAAGGTGAATGTTTTTTTGGTAGTATTGATATTTTTAAATAACAATTTTATATGTTTATATGAAAATTTAATCTTAATATTTTTCTAAATAAATTACTCATTTAAAATATATATGCTAATTTTTGTTTTTAATTTAACTCTTTCGTATTGATAAATTACATATTTGTTTTTGTTAGTTTAGTTTTGTGACAATGAGTTTCCATTTTATTTTTACAATAGATTTAGACTTTTGACATAAGTTTATTTTTATTTAGTTAAAAAAATTATCTTAATTTTCCATTCTATTGTGATAATTTTATATGTTTGTATGTTTTAATTTATTAAAATTATTATTTTTTATTTTTTTATGTTTAATGAAAAACGCTTATATAGACTAATCAGATTGAGTATATATGTCCTATGTGGACGCTCTCATTGGCCTAAGACATTAATACAGACCACAACTAATATATTTTAAGTTAGCAGTTCAGATTTTAATTGTTTGTCGTGATTAAAATTTTAAAATAATTTAATTATGGTTTTAAATACAGTTTTTAATAATTTTGTTCAATATATATGATTTTTCATTCATAATTTATTTATATGTTAATTTACCTTTTTATTGTTTAATAGAAAAATAAGATCTATTTTCAAAACTCTTTTTTATTAATAACTAACTTAAAATTTAGAAACTTTCCTAATAACAACAATAACAAAATTAAGTAAACTTTAGAAATTTTCTTTACAACAATTAAAACGAATTAATTAAATTTAATATACAATATATAATTAACTAAAAATAATGATGATGTGTACCAATAGAATTGAATCTTTAAATCCTATGTGGACACCCTTAAAAGCATTTAGCATCAACTTTTATTAGTAACTAGGTGACCACCCGCGCGTCAGCACAGGTAAGTGTTGTTGTTTGATTTTATTTGTCAAATGCTCTACTTCGTAGAAGAGAGAGAGAGAGAGAGAGAGAGAGAGAGGAAACACAATGACGTGCAAAGAGCAGTATTAATAGTTAAGATAGATTAGGGTTTTATTTAGTTATTTTCTGAAAATAATAAAATATCTATATTTATCAATACATATTTTAGATTTACCAATATAGATATATAGAAACTTACCATTTATTTATATAGAAAAATGTTATTGTTTCCATTCAAAATTTACAAATTTATTTCAGTTATAGATAATAAAGAATTCTGTAGATACTGTGTGAATATAACGAATTATAGATTATAGATAATTAAGAATTTTTATAGATACTGTATAAATTTATATTTAAGTTATAGCTAGATAATAACAAATTCAATTGATATTATATGAATATATGGAAATTGTTTTTTTTCTTTTTGTTAAATATAGGGAAAATTAACATTCTAATATTAAAAAAAAATTCACATAATCATAGCCAAAAATATTACATCCATCCTTGTCACTTGAGTTAAAAATTTTGAACACGGTGTATGATGATGAATTAATATCTTTTATTGTAAAAGGATAGCCCCACACGGAAGATATGGAAAATAATAAGATCCTACATTGTATTGCAATGCATATATTAACTATGCAGATAAACATCATAATTATAACATATCATATTATTAACTTGAGGCATGCCCACGTACAACGCTAATTTTAAATTGAATCTCGCGAGATTCCGGACAATACAATGTATATAACATTGGTGTACAATATATACATTATTATATTATCTGTGCATTGTACGTGGGCATGATGTTATAACAGTTAATTATAAACCCCACACAATCATGTTATTATTAACATAGGACATCAATGATTAATGAAAGTTTGAGACGATAGTAGGCTGAACATCAATGATAACCAATAGTATTGAAAGTAAAGAATAAGAGCTTGAACATCATATTATTAAAACTAATAGGGTGTAAGTATAAACACAACATGGTGTTCTCAAACAATAACACAACGTCATCCTAGAAGTATTCCACAACGCCAGTATGTCAAACCTCAGAGACGAAAGCACGGCCGTAATAGTTGCTATCTGAGCAGCTAGTGATCTCTTCTAATGTTTCTGGATAATACATTAAACCACAGCTTGGTGAACCATGAGACCTAGGTCTCCAACGATGTCTTTTGGAATCCCATATCCACTTTGAAGGAAACTCTGAATAAGTTAACATGCTTGCTTCGGGGTGAACTTTATTACACTCCATCCAGGTCAAAAGCTTTGACGAAATCAATCCCTCTTTATGTAAGTGGTATGGCAAAAAATTTACACCTACAAAACATAAACAAAATCTAAAAGTATGAGAAAGAAAAGTATTAGTATGATAATTTTAAACCTAATTTTATAGATGAAGGAGTAACTTAAACCTGGCTTCATAGATAATGGAGTAATTTAAGTGAGTCTCGTGTTAATGGTTTATGAGAAGACGGAAAGTAGCACGAGCCATAAGTATTTATAATTCATATATCGATATATTATAGAGATTATTTGATGATTTTTATAATTTTCATATTTTTTACTAAGAGTATTAATTTTCATTAAGGGTAATTGAAGTCTTTTCATATGAGGGGCAAATAGTAATCAACCATAATAACTCTCAACCACAGCCCAACTTGCTTGCCATTTAATAATATGATAGATATGATGATGATTTTTTGTTAATTAATTTAGAAGTTAGAATTTTTTTCTATTTATACTATTAATTTTAACTTTTACGATATTGACTTTTTTATTAGTTTAACTCTCTTGACATTAAATTTTCATTTAGTTTTGAGGAATACTATATTATGGTTTTTTTAACATAATTTTCTTTTCTAGTTTTTATTTAAATTTTTTATTTCTATTTTTACATCTATAAATCAAAATTAATGTTTTACAAAATTAGAAATTAATTTTTAATATTTTAGTCATATTTAACATTTAATTGTTTTATGAAAATTGTTGATGTGGACCAATCATATAGAGTCTTTTAATTCTATGTGGACGCTCTCAATGCATTATACCATCAACTTTTATATATTAAACTATGCTTTTAACTCGCGTTACGCGCGAGTCTGTATTAATAATTTGGCTTAATTTTTTTGCTAATATCTTTTAAATTATCAAAACCATAATATATTTATAGAAATTTTCTTTTATATAAAAAATTAAAACATAATATGAAGTATTTCCTATTGTTGTTTATAAAATTATAAATCTTATTAAGTAAAATCATAGTAATGACACCTAACGAATTATCCAACTTCGATGTGCATATGTTTGATTTAGAAAATGATTTCCTTACTAAATTTTTGGTGTTTTCTTTTGTATCCTTAGGATTTCTATGGTTCTCTTTTTTTAAAAGGTTTATATGTTTAAATATTTAGTTTCTTTACTAAATGTCTCACTAATATTGTGTACATATACATATATAATATATGTTATATGTTGATTCAGATTTACTTTCGTTAGTAAGCTACACTAATCGTGTAAAGCTACTTTTTGCTTCTCCACCAGATCTTCTATGAATTTTATCTTATATCTCTATTCAGTTTATAAGATCTGTTTTTATTTGCAGTCAACTATTTGCTAATATTTGTTTTTAAACATGTAAGATGATGTTGAGACTTCACATTATCACTGTTTTTTTTAATCTTTTGTGTGTTTATTCATGTTTTGATTTGCGTATTTTATCTTCATATATTCCCATTTGAATTTGATTCATAACTTTGTCATATTATATTATTTAAATAAAATTTTAGAGGATGTTGCTCATGTGTTGTTCATGTTGACTAAGTTATAAGCAGTAAATATGTATACAAATAAGACTTTATTACTTATTATATTTTGAATGTAAAGTTACTTGTGTATTACTTTGTTAATTTTAAAATCAGACGCAACCAAGGTATTAATATTTGTAAATTTAAATAATATGTTTGATTTAGAAACTTGTTTAACCTATTAAAACTTTATATGGTTATTCATAGTCAACACCAATATTTTAGAAATCGTGAATGTTTTTGGAACTATATTTCAAACTAATTTTCTTCTTAGATTTTGTTTTTTGTTATTTTAAATATCTTCGATGGTAATTTTATATTTTATTTTAATTATCTAATTTTCTGCAGGTTTGAGATACTTAAAACATATATATTTTTTTAATTAATTTCTTTTGTTATTGATTTTTCAAATATGTAGCATATATATTAATCTAATATATTTTAGATAAATGCTTTTTCTTTGTTATATTTAACTTTTTAAATTAATTAAAATGCTATTTTGACATGTTATAACTAGTTATTCTAAATTTTAAGTGAACTTCTCTCGAAAGCTTATACCATCATTTTTTTTAGTTAATATTTGTTTGGTAGTTAGCCTTAATATCAAGCTAATTTTACTTTATACGACTTTTTCATTTGATAATTTACCTCTCTTGATATTGATTTTTATTTTACTTTAACACACCATTATTTTTAAAATATTGATATTTTGAAGACATAAATTTTTTGTTAGTTAAATATTTTTATATGTATTTTTTAAGTAGTTAGTCAGATATCAAGTCAATATATTTTTAAGTGTTTTTTTTTTTTTTAAAAATTAATTTTCGTTTTAGTTTTTAGTTAATTAATTACTTAATATTGATTTCTTAAATAATTAGCTTAAATATTTATATTATTTTTGTTAGTTAAGGTTTTTATTATTATTTAAGTTTTTTTATTATCTTACTTATTCTGTTTATATTGATTTTGTTAAATAAATAACATAGATATTAAGTTAATATCCTCTTTTTTTGTTAATTTAAATTTCTCGATATAGACTTTCATTTTAATTGTATTGACATGTTGTAAAAAATAACTTATGTTTTGGTTTTTGTTAGTTAAACATTTTTTTATATTGCTTTTTTCAGTAATTAGCATAAAGTATCATTTTTGATTGTTAAGATTTTTGTGTTAATTTTTTAAATATTTCTCCAAAAATTATAAGTTTTAGATGACTTTCTTTTTTGATAATTTAAGATGAATGTTTTTTTGGTAGTATTGATATTTTTAAATAACAATTTTATATGTTTATATTAAAATTTAATCTTAATATTTTTTCTAAATAAATTATTCATTTTAAATATATATGCTAAATTTTTTTTTAATTATCTTTTTGTTATTTATTTATATATTTGTTTTTGTTAGTTTAGTTTTTGTGACAATGAGTTTCCATTTTATTTTCACAATAGATTTAGACTTTTGATATAAATTTATTTTATTTAGTTAAAAAATTATCTTAATTTTCCATTCTATTGTGATAATTTTATATTTTTATCTGTTTTAATTTATTTAAATTATTAATAAATTTATTTTTTATTTTTTATGTTTAATGAAAAATGCTGATATAGACTAATCATATTAAGTATATATGTCCTATGTGTACGCTCTCATTGGCCTAAGGCATCAACACGGACCACAACTAATATATTTTAAGTTAGCAGTTCAGGTTTTATTTGTTTGTCGTAATTAAAATTTTAAATTAATTTAATTATGGTTTTAAATACAGTTTTTAATCATTTTTTTATATATATGATTTTTCTTTCATAATCTATTTATATGTTAATTTAACTTTTAATTGTTAATTGAAAAACAAGATCTATTTTTAAAAATCTTTTTTATTAATAACTAACTTAAAATTTGGAAACTTTCCTAATAACAACAAAAATAAAATTAATTAAAATTTAGAAATTTTTCTTATAACAATTAAAACAAATTTATTAATTTTAATATATAATATATAATTAACTAAAAATAATGATGATGTGTACCAATAGAATTGAATCTTTAAATCATATGTGGACACCCTTAGATGCATTTAGCATCAAATTTTATTAGTAATAGACTAGGTATATAGCTCGCGCTACGCGCAAGTCTGTATTAACAGTTTGGTGTAATTCTTTTTTTTAGCTACTATCTTTTAAATTATTAAAACCATAATAAATTTATAGAAATTTTTATTTATATAAAAGAATTTAATAAATAATGTGTAATTTTCTTTTATTTTTATATATAAAATTTTAAAAACTATTAAGTAAAATAATAACAATGACACCTATCGAATTCTCTAACTTTGACATACATATATATTTGATTTACAAAAAGATTTGCTTGGTAAGATTTTGGTATTTTTTTCTGTTTTTCATAGAATTTCTATAGTTCTTTTTTCTTGAAGGTTTATATGTTCAAATTTTTTTTTATTAAATGTCTTATTGATGTAGTGTACCATTGCATATATAATTCATGGTTCATGTGGATTCTCATTTAATTTTGTTAGAAAGCTGCAAGGATCTTGCAAAACCATTTCTTCTTTCTCCACCATGCCTTCCAAGAGTTATAGCTTATATTTTAATTCAGTTTTCATTGATATCTATTTTTTTTACAGTATAATATTTGATAATTTTAGTTTTCTAACTTGTAGGACGCGGTGGTATGGAGTGTTTGCATTGTTTTTCACTGTTTTTATCTTTTGTGTGCAATATGCATGCTTTAATTTAAGTATTTTATCTACATATATTAATTTAAGTTTGATTCATAACTATGTCAAACTATATTATTTAAATATAATTTTAGAATGTGTTTTTGATGTTGGTTAAGATATAAGTAGTGGCTATGTATAGAAATCAGATTTTACTACTTGTTAAATATCGAGTGTAAAGTTATTTATATAAAGTTTTTCTTTGTTAGTTTTTAAATTAGAAACATCAAGTGTATTAATCATTGCATATTTAAAAAATATTTTTGGTTTAGAAACTCATATAAACCTATTGCAACTTTAAATAGTTATTCACTGTTGAAACTAATACTTTAGAAATCAAGAAGGAACTTTTTGAAACTATTTTCAAATTAATTTTGTTTTAATTTTTTTTTTATAGTATTTTTTTATTTATTGTAATTCATATACTTTTTATATTTTTGATAAACTTAGGACTTATATTCTTTTTAAAGCTCTTTTGTTGTTGATTTTCTATACCGGTATCATAGACATCACATTAATTTCTTTTATACAAATATTTTTTCTTTGTTAAGTTTTTTCTGATTTGATATGCTCTAACTGTTGAATTTGAATCTTAGATGGATTTTTCTCAAAAACTTTTAACATCCTTTGTTTATTTTAGTTAAGTTTTTCAAAAACTTTAGGCCAAGTTAATTTTCTTTTATACGACTTTTTTTTTGTTAATTTGCCTGTTTTGATAATGATTCCTATTTTTTTAAAACATAAATTTGTAACATGTTGAAAGCTAAAAAAGTTTTTAATAAAAATATGTTTAATTTTTTTTATCATATCATAATAGCTTTAAAACAGTTTGGTTTTACATCTAAAAACACAATAGGAAATTAAAGTATGGTGAGGTAATGCATGTGAGCGTACTTACCATGTCAAATAGTCAGTAGTTGCTTCAATATCTTTGTCATAAAAAATCGGGTGGAAAAATTAGAGTGCAAAAATAATACTTTTACATGATGCAATTTAAAATATGGTGTTAAGAGCTAAATAAATTTTATTATCTAATTTATTTCAGAATTCATCATATATTCATAAAGAATAGTAAAACAATAGTAATTATATGTTTGTGATTACAAACCTTGAAATATTTTTGAGTTCATAATTGTGGCCAGGAATATGATAGGTTTGACAACACTTTTTATTATTTTTCTTCGAAAATTAGCCTAAGAGCAACACGAACAATTGGCCCACTGTTTAAAAAATGTAAAAGAGTGCTAAGTAAACATAGATTGTATTACAGATTAGATATATAAATGAGTTGTTGGGAAAACATGCTTATCTTTTTAATTGAAAGTGAACATTTATTTTATTATGACTTTTACCATTAGTGATATCATTAGCTTAACTGGACAAAGAAAGTTCTCGTCGTTGATGATGATAAGTTTTCTAATAGCATCTACACAGTATATGACGGTATTATTATATATTTGTATATTTACAATGCATTATAAGTTATGAATTTTCTAATCTATGCTATAAGTATTAACTTTTACGATATTATTTTTCTTGGTTAGCTTGACTTATTTTCCATTAAATTTTATGGGATATTATATTTTAGTTTTTTTAATATAATTTTCTTTTCAATTTGTTACTTAAACTTTTTATCTATAAAATGAAATTAATATTTTTTTTATTTTCTTGTCAATTAATTTAGAAGTTAGAATTTTCCTAATCTATATTATAAGTTTGAGTTTTTCTGATATTGATTTTTTCGTTAGTTTATCTCTTTTGATACTATTTTTTTTTGTTCTTAACATAATTCTCTTTTCTATTTTTACTTAAGCCTTTTTATTTAAATTTTTCCATCTATAAAACAAAATTAATGTTTTAAATTTTGACGGATGCTATATTTTGGTTTTTTTAACATAATTTTCTTTTCTATTTATTATTTATATTTTTTATTTTCATTTTTCCATCTATAAAACGAAATCAATGTTCTATATTTTATTGTCAATTAATTCAAAAGTTAGAATTTTCCTATCTATAATATAAGTTACAATTTTTATGATATTGGTTTTTTTGTTAATTTAACTCTTTTGAAGACAAAATTCTATTTTATTTTTTAGGATACTATATTTTTGGATTTTTAACAAAATTTTATTTTTTATATGTTACTAGTTTTTTTATTTAATTTTTTCATGATTAAAACGAAATTAAGGTTTTAATCATACTTAACATTTTTATTATTTAACAAAAAATGCTGATGTGGACCAATCATATCTATTTTTTAAATTTTTTAATATAGTTTTCTTCTCTATTTGTTACTTAAGCTTTTTTTTTCCTCTATAAAACGAAATTAAATTTTTTTATTTTCTTGTCAATTAATTTGGAAGTTAGAATTTTTCTAATCTATATTTTAAGTTTGAGCTTTTATGATATTAATTTTTTTTTTGTTAGTTTATCTTTTTTGAAAAGAAATTTCCATTTTATTTTGAAGGATACTATTTTTTTGGTTTTTAACATAATTATCTTTCCTATTTGTACTTAAGCCTTTTTTATTTTAATTTTTCCATCTATAAAACAAAATTAATGTTTTAAATTTGGCGGATGCTATATTTTGGTTTTTTAACATAATTTTATTTTCAATTTGTTATTTATGTTTTATATTTTTGGATTTTTCCATCTATAAAACGAAATCAATGTTTTGTATTTTCTTGTCAATTAATTTAGAAGTTATAATTTTCCTTATCTATATTATAAGTTAAAACTTTTATGATATTGGTTTTTTTTTGTTAATTTAACTCTTTTGAAAACAAATTTCTATTTTATTTATAAGGATACTATATTTTTGGTTTTTTAACATAATTTTTTCTCTATATGTTACTTAAGTTTTTTTATTTATTTTTTATGATTAAAACGAAATTAAGCTTTTAATCATATTTAACATTTTTTATTTAATAAAAAATAATGATGTGGACCAATCATATCGAAATTTTTAATCCTATGTGGACACCCTTAGACGCATTTAGCATCAACTTTTATTAGTAACTAGTATTTTGTCCACGCTACGCGTGGATTATATAATTATATTGTAGTTTTAGAAAAAGGTTGTCAATTAATTTTGTGTTTAATATTGTGATAAATTATATAGTAGTATATTTGCATGTGATTCTTAGATATGGTCGAGCGAATTAAATATCAGAAGGATGTATATATATGTGATTTGTATAATAATTTGAAAGTAGATTTATGTATCTTTTGGCTTAGTTAAACTTTTTTTTAAGAGTTAATGCATGTTTTTGCAAATATGAAGGGTAAAGTTTGACCTTTTTGTATAATAATTTGATGTATATTTTTGTTATATTTTTTGTTTATGTAAATAATATCCACATGAACTATATATTATATTAGAAGTCGATTGTCTAAATTTGGACATCTTATGTTATAATGCTATTTTTTTAGTGAAACACCATGAGTATTTTTTTTATACTTTCAAAAACTTTTTGCATAAGCTTCCATTTCGCTTGATGCTTTTAAAAAGAAAAACTCAATTCTTACTCCATATTGTTTCATATTGTACCTTGGGATTTTGTTTTTAATTTTCATATGGTATGGATTTCTCTATTTATCAATTTTTTGATTCAATGTGTACATAAATGTTTTATAATTAGTTCATATATTCAACGAAGAAAACAAATGGCAATTAATAATAAACTTCTTTATTATATGAGTTCTTTGATAATTGATATAATATTTGTTTGATAGTTTAGCTAGCTCAATCATTTGCCAATATTGGTGAAGAGTGTGGAATTTATCGTTATATGTTATTTGAAAAAAAAAATCTTTTCAGTTTTATGTTTCATGAACTTTTGCAAATGAAAATTAAGAAATAGTGAGTAACTGTCTTTAATCACCGGTTCTTTATTTAGGTTTTTACTTCAGTTTTTCTACAATATCGCATTACAATGAACAATATGGAAGTTTATATCAGCTTTAAAAACTTGAAATCTGTTATAAGTCAAAAAGTTACAATTGTATAAATTAATTTTCTCTAGAAGAAAGAAAACCCAGTCACTCCTTAAGTTTTATTTTTGGCGAGAAAGACGTTCTCCAGTTCCAACAATACTATGATTGAGACTCATTCTACTCGATTCACATTATAAATATAAATGCAAAACAGTTGTGAGATTGTATTTTTATGTTGCTTACAACAATCTCAAGCATGAGACACATTAGACTTCATTTGTGATAGAGTTGTGTATTATTTATACCATATGTGGCTTATCGCTATGTCTTTTTTTTTTACATCCTCATTGCTATGTCTTTTGGATTTCCAAATGTTTATGCTCCACTTATTTAAGTTTTATTCTTTATTATCAGTTTGGTTGTCATTAATTAAAAAGTAAAATTTGTGTTTAGTGACGGCTGATTCCGTTTCTGGAGAGTCAGAGGAGAGATGATTGGAAACCGAGAAGACGGTGATTCCATAAAATAAGCTTTTGTTTAAGCTTTATAATTGAGTTTTAGTGTAATTTGTTTCAGTTTTTTTTAGCTTTGTTTTTTTTATTTTGTTGAGAATTTAAGAATTATAAAAGTTTTTTTTTAAGGTAAAATTTAAAGAAATTTTAATTAATAAATTATTTAATGAAATGACTTTAAATTATTGGTTGAAGAAGATGATATTGCAGTTTTGGAATCTACCATTGGTTAATTATTTTTGCTGATGTGGCAGCCCTTAAAAGCCTAGAAATCTATTAAAAAGTAAAATTTGTGTTTAGTGACGGCTGATTCCGTTTATGGTGAGTCAGAGGCGAGATAATTGGAAACCGAGAAGACAGTGACTTCATAAAATAAACTTTTGTTTAAACTTTATAATTGAGTTTTAGTGTAATTCGTTTTCAGTTTTTTTTTAGCTTTGTTTTTTTTGTTGAGAATTTAAGAATTATAAAAGTTTTTTTGTAGGTAAAACTTAAAACATTTTGATTAATAAATTATTTAATAAGATGGCTTTAAATTATTGGTTGGAGAAGATGACATAGCAGTTTTGGAATCTATCATTGGTTAATTATTTTTGCTGATGTGACAGCCCTTAGAAGCCTAGAAATCTATCCCTTTTATATAAAAGAGATAAATAGATTAACAATTTTTTTGGTTATCTACCTAGGTGACAAGCTAAAGTATATAAATGATTAAAAGATAATAATTATTAACATGCGTTAATAATACAGTATTTTTTTTATATACCTAAGTATATAGTATCCAAAATAAAACAGTTAATAGTTTAGTATATAGTATATAGTATCCAAAATAATACACTATTAACATGTTAATCATGTTATATACCTAATAAAGTTAATAAGTTAATAATGCCATCAGAAATTATTAACTTATATTACTAGTATATCCAAAATAATATCAAAATACTAGTATCCAAAATAAAACATATTTTATCCAAAAAAAAATTTATATTTAATGTGTAAATTATTAACTTTATTATTAACTTAAGTTAGTAATTATTGATACGTGCGAATTATATGCCTAGTAATATACTAAAGTTGATGGCATAGTGAAGACATGACGTCCACATATGATTAAAAAACTCGATATGATTGGTCCACATCAGCTTTTTAATCAAACCAGAAATTGTTAAGTATAATTAAAACATGAAAAGTTAATTTAACAAATTATGTCCAACAAAAAAAGTAAATTCAGTCTGATTGATCCAAATCAATATATTTATTAAATCAGAAAATGTTAATATGGTTTAAAATTTTAAAAGTTAAATAAAAAATTAACAATTAAAAATTACATGTATAAAAAAGTAATCATTATCAATTATCAATTTAAAAAAATTAACAACAACTCGATTTAACAATTAAAACAATGAAAATTGAATAAAAATATAACATAAAACTCTTAGAAGACATGGTGGAGACGGAAAAAATAGTTTTGCATGGTTATTACAGCTTCCTAACATAACCAAATGCGAATCAGCATGAATCATGAATTATATATGCAGTGGTACACAACATCAATAAGACTTTTAATAAAAACTAAATACTTAAACACATAAACCTTCAAGAAAAAAAAGAACTATAGAAATTGTATGGAAAACAGAAAATTATACCAAAATCTTAGCCAGAAAATATTTCTCTAAATCAAATGTATATGTATGTCAAAGTTGGATAGTTCGATAAGTGTCATTGTTATTAATTTACCTAATATTTTTTAAAACATTTATAAATAAAAATAGGATAAATGACAAATTATATAATAAATTATCTTATATAAATGAAATTTTTTATAGATATATTATATTTTTAATAATTTTAAAGGTAGTAGCTAAAAAAATTAAACCAAAATATTAATACAGACTCGTGCATAGTACGTGTTATATACCTAGTCAAAACAGAATCCTTAGGTAAATAAAGATTAATGTTTTAATCCTTATAGAAATTTTATATACCTAGTTCAACAATGAACTTGTTTTATTCATATTTTTGCAGTATTATATATTTATAATTAAAACATTAAAATTTAATTTAACAAATTATGTCCAACAAAAAAAGTAAATTCAATCTGATTGATCCGAATCAACATATTTATTAAATCATAAAATGTTAATATGGTTTAAAATTTTAAAAGTTAAATAAAAAAATTAACAATTAACAATACATGTTTTTAAAAAAAGTAACCATTATCAATTTAAAAAAATCTACAACAACTCTATTTAATAATTAAAATAATGAAAACTGAATAAAAATATAACATAAAACTCTTGGAAGACATTATGGAGAAGGAAAAATGGTTTTGCATGATCATTACAGCTACCTAACAAAATTAAATACGAATCAACATGAATCATGAATTATATATGCAGTGGTACACAACATCAATAGGATTTTCAATAAAAAAAACATAAATATTTGAACACATAAACCTTCAAGAGTAGAAACCCCCTTAGCCCAATGGTTTAATAAGGGTTTATTAATGCTTATACACCAGGAGGTCTGGGTTTCAAATTCCAGCGAGCGCGATTTATTCTTAATTATGCAGATTAATGAAGAATGATGCAAATTAATGGAGGCAAACTTACAAGAGATCTTCAGCGTGGTGCAAGCAGAATCGTCAGGCGTAGATCTTGATATGATGATGGTAAGCGTGGTGCAGGGTGTAGGTAGAGCCGTTAGTCGTTGATCTTCATAAGACGGTAGAATTGACCGTTATAGAATCGTCGATGTAACAGTTCTCATAATTTGTAATAGATTAATAAATTAGTGTTAAAAAAAAAACCTTCAAAAAAAAAGAACTATAGAAATTCTATGGAAAACATAAAATAATACCAAAATCTTAGCAAAATTATATTTCTCTAAATCAAATGTATATATACGTCAAAGTTGGATAATTCGATAAATGTCATTGTTATTATATTACTTAATAGTTTTTTTAAAAATTATAAATAAAAATAGGATAAATTATATATTATATATTAAATTCTCCCAAATAAATAATAATTTCTATAAATATATTATATTTTTAATAATTTAAAGACAGTAGCTAAAAAAATTAAATCAAAATATTAATACAGACTCGCGCGTAACATGAATTATATACCTAGTTATTATTAACAATTTATACTCGATCGAAATCAATCACTATGCTTTCTTTGTCTCCGATTTCTTTCGCCGACCGAATTGGGCGCCAGCGAATACACAGTGACAGGCATATTTAAATCACAAATTCCCGTCGTAAATATTTAAAAATCATCAGAGTTTCTTAAATTAAAATATTCCATGTGCTGGGGTTTTTATTTATAAAATGAAAACGGAAGGAGACGTGTTTTGTCTATAATGAAATGTCAATACAAAAAGTTAGATTCCTACAATACCTTTATAAATCAATCACAAATTTATAATCTAAGCTGTTTTTGACTCTATGTGGCTCCACCACTTCTACAACTGTTTGATGTTTCACATTTTTTTGGTTGTCTACCATAGTACGTATAAACGAAGGACTATTTCATTTTTTTTTAAATTACTAAACCCAAATATTTTAAGAGAAATTGGGCTGTATAAACATATTGTCAATCAATATTAATAATCTAACCATATCAAAAAAAAGTACTATGATATTATCTGTATATTATGTATAAAATACCAATTCTGTTTTTTCTCTATATCTTTAAATAGTAACAAATCTATACTATTTTCATATTTTAATATCATAAGCGGTTTCTTTTTTAAAAATTGCTATATTTAATAAAATTTAAATTCCGGAAATTTATAATTTAGTTTTTTTAATAAAAATTCATAGTAGCGGACGACAGGTGGCTTATATAACTATATAAAAAATATAAGTTACTTTGCTTATTTAGCTTCCCCCCTTAATTTCTGATTGTGATTTGACTTATCTAATTTGTTTTTCCGAAATTACCCTTACGATGGAAGATTCATCGGACCTCCGATCTCCAAAATACCTCAACTCCGGGAACAACCGACCCGGCCCGATCCACAAACCGCCGGAGTCGCCAGCGACCAAATTCTCGTTCCCGAGACTCCTTCTCTGGTTAGATCAGTCGAATCGCGTTAAGACTCTTATCTCGTGGTCCGTCTTCTTCCTCCTCGCCGTCATCGTCCCATTGATCTCCCACTTCGTGCTAACCTGCACCGATTGTGAATTCAAACTCAACCGTCCATACGACGCCTTGGTGCAGCTCTCGCTATCGATATTCGCCGGAATCTCGTTTCTGAGTCTCTCGGATTGGTTTAGGAAATACGGAATCCGAAAGTTCTTGTTCCTCGATAAGCTTAAAGACGTCAGCGACAAAGTCAGGATCGGGTACGAAGCCGAAATCCAGGTGAATAACGCCTCCGCTAATTTTTAGTGTTTAGTATCCGATTTCATGATTTCAACTTTATAATCGTCAATTTTTTGGAAATTTAATTGGTGATTAGTGAAATGGTCTGAACTTGAGCTTTTGAACATAGTGCGGTTAATTTCAAACCAAAATTGATATTGTTTGTTAGGACTTAGGATAGTAGACAAAATATCACTAATTAAATTTACTAAGAACAACAAATCATAAATACTAAAGTTTTAAAATGCAGATATCACAATTGCAAAACATTTTAGGGCTATTAAAAAGGTTTATTTGTCAACTTACTTATAAGACTATAAAAAAGTTTATTTGTCAAATTATTCACAAGGCTGTAAAAAATGTTTCAACTGAGAAAACAAAAGTTTTTGAATGATTTTTATGAAAATTACAAATATTTCTATGAGATTTAGAATTTTCTTAGAACATATTATTGTAACAAAACTTCAGCTTTACTTATCTTTCTTCTATGTATCTCCTCTGTTTCTTGTTGCAGAGATCAACGAAGCTATTGGCTATCTTCGTCCTCCCATCGTTAACGCTTCAAGCAGTCTATCGCATCTGGTGGTATGCTTCAGGCTCAGACCAAATCCCTTACATTATCAACCCAACGCTGAGCCATGTCTTAGCCTGCACGTTACAGCTCTCTTCTTGGCTCTACCGTACATCACTCTTCATCACCGCCTGTATCGTCTACCAAATCATCTGCCACCTTCAGATCCTCCGTCTCGACGAATTCGCCCGCTGCTTCGCCTCCGAGATCACTGATTTCAGCTCCACGCTCGCCGAGCATTTGAAAATCCGGCGTGGGCTAAAGATTGTTAGTCACCGTTTCAGGCGATTCCTTTTATTGTCATTGTTCTTCGTCACTGCCACTCAGTTTATGGCCTTGCTTACCACCATTAGAGCTAGTGTTCCCTTTCATATCTATGAAGTTGGTGAGCTCGCGGTAAGAATTTTTTTAATCTTGTTCTTGTCATTTACATGTTTAACCTAATGTTTGATCAGTGTCTCTGTTCTTTTTGTTTTAACAGTTATGCTCAGTAAGTTTGGTGTCAGGGCTTTTCATATGCTTGAGAAGTGCAACGCAGATGACTCACAAAGCTCAATCGGTGACGAGCATTGCCACGAAATGGAACGTTTGCGCCAGTTTAGACACGTTTGATGATCATCTTGATGATGGAGAAACTCCTAAATATCCAACATCCAGACAACATTTACAGATTTTGTCGCGTCGTCGTAATGTTGTTCAATCATCTGATGATGATGAAGAAGAAGGAGGAGACAGTGATCTTGACAAAATACATCCAATCTATGCACGAGACATATGTTTTCAGAAACGTCAAGCTTTAGGTAAAGAAATCTTGATTCATACGATGAATTTGAGATAATTCTGTTTGATCTTAACTATCTCGTTTTCTTATTGTATATGTATAGTGACATATCTAGAAAACAACAGAGCTGGGATCACTGTTTATGGATTCTTGGTGGATAAAACTTGGTTGCGTATGATCTTCAGCATCGAGCTTGCTCTTCTTCTATGGCTGCTCAAAAAGACAATCGGTAATACATATATATATATATATATATATTCTCATCTCATCACTATGCTTCGACTTAACCTAAAATGTCATCTTCGTGTTTTCTGTTTTTGACAGTGAACATAACATGAAAACAAAATCGTGTCTTGGTTTCTCTCACAACACATGACAAGGTTAGTTGCAGAGATAATCTTTCCGCTATGGTGATATAACAGGTTTTTTTGTTGATCGTCTATAGAGATACGTATATCAATGTTGGTTTTTATTGCGTTTTTGAGTTATATATTTGTATCCGGCTCATGTTTATTGGTTGTGTAAAAGTAAAACTGATATACTTTTTATATGTTTGGTCTAAATGATGACTCCTGGGGGTGAATGTATGAGTTTGGTTTTGTGATCTTTTCATAATTCATGTGACATACAAGAAGAACATATAAAATTTTGACTAATATCATCAGATTTATTAAAAAAATACAATAATTACCAGTATCTGAATCACTAAATTCTGAGCATCTAAAATAATTCTGTAACAAAAAGTTATTGCGTACTGGATTCGGGGTGTTGGTTTGTAAAAACTCAAACTCATGGTTGAAAACTTCACCTTATCTGGTACATCTTTATGTAAAACGAAAATATAAAATTTTAATAAATGTATATCTCCTCCCCAAGTACAGAAATTATATGGTCGACATTTTATAAAATATTATTTCGTTTTTAATAATTTTAAATAATAATAATTCATACTCGAGGACGACAGGTGCTTACAAAATCTAAAAATTCAAGTTACTTTACTTAGCTTTCCCTCTTAATTTCCTGATACTTATCTGAAATTTCCGACATTACCCTTCCGATGGAAGGATCATCGGACCTCCGATCTCCAAAATACCACAACTCCGGGAACCGACCCGACCCGATCCACAAATCGCCGGAGTCACCAGCGACCAAATTCTCGTTCCCAAGGCTCCTTCTCTGGTTCGATCAGTCGAATCGCGTTAAGACTCTTATCTCGTGGTCCGTCTTCTTCCTCCTCGCCGTCATCGTCCCATTAGCCTCCCACTTCGTGCTAACCTGTGCCGATTGCGATTTTAAACTCCGCCGTCCGTACGACGCCTTAATTCAGCTTTCGCTGTCGATCTTCGCCGGAATCTCGTTTCTGAGTCTCTCGGATTGGTTTAGGAAATACGGAATCCGAAAGTTCCTGTTCTTCAATAAGCTCAATGACGTCAGCGAAAAAGTTAGGATCGGGTACGAAGCCGAAATCCAGGTAAACCAATTTTTTTTGGTTTAAATGGTGATTAGTGATGATTACTGGAATGATCCCTTTCGGCTTAATCGGGCCATTATCAGGCCCGGCCCAATGGCCTCTCTCCTCTGTTTCTTTCTTCCATGTATCTCCTCTGTTTCTTGTTGCAGAGATCAACGAGGCTATTGGCTATCTTCGTCCTCCCATCGTTAACGCTTCAAGCAATCTATCGCATCTGGTGGTATGCTTCAGGCTCAGACAACATCCCTTACATCATCAGCCCAACTCTGAGCCATGTCGTAGCCTGCACGCTACAGCTCTCTTCTTGGCTCTACCGTAATTCACTCTTCATCATCGCCTGTATCGTCTACCAAATCGTCTGCCACTTTCATAGTCTCCGTCTGGATGATTTCGCCCGCCGCTTCGCCTCTGAGATCACTGACTTTAGATCCACGCTCGCCGAGCATTTGAGAATCCGCCGTGAGCTAAAAGTTGTTAGCCACCGTTTCAGGCGATTCATTCTGTTGTCGTTGGTCTTCGTCACTGCCACTCAGTTTATGGCGTTGCTCACCACCACTAGAGCTAGTGTTCCCTTTGATATCTACGAACTCGGCGAGCTCGCGGTAAGAATTTTCTGTGAAAAATGTTTAATCTTGATCAATGTCTCTGTTTTTTTTTTAACAGTTATGCTCTGTTTTTTTTTTCTTTTAACAGTTATGCTCCATAAGTTTGGTCTCAGGGGTTTTCATATGCTTGAAAAGTGCAACACAGATGACTCACAAAGCTCACTCTGTGACGAGCATTGCCACAAAATGGAACGTTTGCGCCACTTTAAACACGTTTGATGATGATCTTGATGATGGAGAAGCTCCTAAATGTCCAACATCAAGACAACATTCCCGGACTTTGTCACATCGTCGTATTGCTATTCAGTCATCTGATGATGAAGAAGAAGTAGAAGGAGACAGTGATCTTGAATATACCACGATTCATCCAATCTATGTCCGAGACATTTCTTCTTTCCAGAAACGTCAAGCTTTAGGTAAAGAAATTCATACGTTGAATTTGGAGTAATTTTTGTTTTGAACTTTTCGTCTTTGTATATGTATAGTGACGTATCTAGAGAACAACAAAGCTGGGATCACTGTTTACGGATTCTTGATGGATAAAACTTGGTTGCGTATGATCTTTAGCATCGAGCTTGCTCTTCTTCTATGGCTGCTCAGAAAGACAATCGGTAATATAAATGTTTGTGCTAAAACATCCATAACTTTCTCTTGTTTCGACATAACCAAAAACATTATCTTCGTGTTTTTTTTTGGTTTTTGACAGTGAACGTAGCATGAAAACGAAATCGTGTCTTGGTTTCTCTCACAATAAAGGACATGGTTAGTTGCAGAGATGATCTTTCCGGCTATATAACAAGTTGTTTTTTGTCGATCGTCTATTGATATACTTGTATGATAATCAATGTTTGATTTTTAAAATTATTAAAATACAAAAACGAAGAACTGAAGTTGTATCTTATAATTCTAAGATTATAAAAATCCATCAAATGTCTTCAAAACCTCTATACTGTACTCCAATCGTCTTCCTTAGACTTTAACACTGCATGAAATTATTGAGAAAGATATTTAGAGAAATATATACTAAATTTTTTTTTAAAAAAATCTATAGTAAAGAGCTTAGATACTTTAGTTTAGATAAAATTTGGAAATCAATACTTTTATGTTTAATATTAACATTTACCTGCCACAATCATTCCTCGGGTCAAAGGAAACTGGAAATACATTAATGCCACAAACCATAGGTAAACCGATAAGTTTATTGATATCTGCTTTAATCGTTTGTACATACGTTTCAAGACATACGCAGAAAATCCGACGATCTTGTGTCGTCGGAACTATACGGTAAATTGTTTCCAAACTTTTGCAACAATCTGGTTTTGGCTGAGAATCTTGTTCTGGACCGGTAATGTATGATAAACACGACATCAAGGTGGCTGTCACATCAGGGCATATGATACTACGCACTGTTTTGACGTTGTAAACCAAGAAGAGAATAGTAATTGAAACAACACAAGTATTGAAAAATGATTTGCTCATTTTTGTTTGGTGATTGTGAAAAAAAAACGAAAAAAAATGGTTACGATTTGGTGCATGGTGCGAAAGTATTTATAGGAGCTGTACGCGTATAATGCATTGCACTATGGAGAAACATATTTAGAATATATATTTTTTGATATTAAAATTATTATCTTCTAGTTTATTTCCATATACTGTAATTTCAAATATATGGTGCTTAATTTCTTATGCATGCTTTAGTAATAGCTACGTCTAAATATCCAACCATGTTGGGATCATATGAATATTTGTAGTCTGTAGTAATAAACTTCCAATAACTACGACGATAACTAGTCGCTTTCTTCTACGAATGACCAATAGAGCAAGGATCGATCACTGTGAACGGATTCATGCATGGTTCAGGTTGATAAAAACTAATTGTAGCTGATCAAGGAGAAGGAGATAATGATCCTGACAATACATCAAATCTATGCTCGGGCCGATTTTTATAAGGAATGTCGTTAAGCTTTATGTGTATGAAATTTTGAATTAGACGAGGCTTGGAATAATTCCTTTTCACTGTTACTTATTTTGGATTCGTATAATTCCTCTGTTCTCACATTTGTTTTCATTTCTAGATTATAAATTAACAAATGTTAATTAATAATTTTCAGGTTAAGCTAAAATTTAATTTGATTTATTTGTTTATTAAAAAGGCGAAAGAGTTTGAAAATTAGTTTTTGGAAAAAGTTTGTTCACATATAAAAAGTTACATTTCTATTTAAAATTAAGAAATATATATTTTAAACTATGTTTAATTTAAGTGGTGTTCTTTATAATTTCCTTGTAACTATAAGGTTGTACTTTAAAATATACTTTAAAATGTATTTTTCACAACTAAAATATATAAAATTTATGTTTTCGAACTAGTTATTGAGTTGGGATTGGCAGTAAAAACAAAAATAAAATGGAAGGCCAAATTTTGTATAACATGTGAAATTATTTGTTACAGAAAAGAAGCATATATATTTAATATTATTGAAGTTTCTTTTTGAAATTTTGGAATTTTTTGTTTATCAGTTGGAATAAATCATTAAACCTTTGGCTAAAACAAAATCTAACACGTGTCATTGTATTCTACATGGTTGAAATTAAAATCTTGGTGAAATAATGAATTATTGGCCTTTCATATTTGCCAATTTGAAAAAGGAGTGGTTTGATAAAAAAAAAAAAGGAATGGTAACTTGTTAGAAAAAAAAATCATAAAATCAACATAACAATAACACTAAAGTCTCTCCATGGCTTGACACCTCATATTTTTTAAGCTTTATACACATGACACCTCAACAAAAATAATCACCAATCAAAACATTTTATTAATACATCTCATGTACTTATTTTAATTTTTAAATTTAACCCCATTAAAAACCTAAATAAATTTTTCTATTAATTTTTGTTTCATTTTTTACCAAACCCAAGCCCAAATAATTAATAACAGCAAATAAAAAAATTATTATTTTAATTTTTACCAAATCCAAACCCAAATAATAAATAAAAACAAATAAAAAAATTAAATCGTTGTTTCTTTTTTTTACCAAAACCAAATGCAAATAATAAACAACAACAAATAAATAATAAAAAAATTCTAGTTATCTATTTGTTTGACATAGACGTATATGATTGAAAAAATGTAGGCTCAGCATCAACTATGCTTTCATGACAACAACGCAAAAAGCCTTATGTTATAAGAAGCTCACACATCAGCAAAAATTTGAACCGATAAAAAACATAACAATTTCTTAGTTTTCGCGGAAAAATATAATTTCACGGGAGATAATGCAATTTTTGGTTTTCGCAAAAAATTATAGTTTATTTGTTTTTGTAGGAAAGCATGATTCTGCGCTTGACGAAAAAATGATTTTTTTTATTTTGGCAGAAATAGACGATTTCTCAGTTTTCGCAGGAAAAATAAAATTTTCGATCTTGGCAGAAAATACAATTTTTTTTTTTGATTTTTGCAGAAAGGTGAAATTTTTTGGTTTTTTATGAAAAAACGTAATTTCTCGGCTTTGGTGGAAAAACGCAGGTTCTCGCGGGAAAATGTAAGTTTAGGTTTTAGGTTTGACGAGAAAATGAATTTTTTTGGTTTTGGCGGGAACAGCCGATTTCTCAGTTTAATGGAAAAATAAATTTTTTTTTCTTTTCACGAGAAATACGATTTTTCAATTTTTGTAAGAAAAAAAAATTTCTCAATGCTAAATTTCCAAGTTAAAGTATGTTTACAGTAACCAAAATTTAATTATTTAACTTTAATTAAAACGATATTTTAAGAGTTCAAACGTAATTTTCTATTTAGTTCTAAAACAATTGCAATGGTTTTGATATGAATGTTATTGATTATAGTTTGGTAGTTTTTAGAAACATATGTTTATAATAAAATATTTGATAAATAAATAAATTTATAATTCAAAATAATCATATTAATTAATAAATCTTTTTTTTAAATGGTATTTTGTTTTATATAATTACAAAGGAGGACTATGTGGTAATTTATTGGAGAAAATAGATTACATTTGCCATTAACATAAATGTACTAAAAATGTATTGCTTTATTCTTATATATTTTATTTCTATATATATATTTTTAATTAGTTAGCTAACTAAATTTAATAGCAAATTATAATTTTGAAAAATATATATATATATATATAATATTTATTCAGATTTAAAACATATAAATATATAACTTTAGCTAATAAAAAATAAATATAATACTTTTATTTACATTAAAAAAAATAATTTTATTATATTAAAAATATATACAAAATTTAGAAAAATATCCTACAGTATAGAGCAGGTAAATATCTAGTTATTACAATGGAGGAAGAGAGATTTTTGGTTGCTGCCTCACCGCACAAAGTCATATCAACTTTAAGATCGTTGAACATTAAAGAGTCAGCGAACTTCCCCACCAGACCTCGCAGAATCTTATGCTCATCATAGTTCATTGATAGTGACTTTACTGCATCTTACACGGTCTTGAATCAGATTCACACATAAACTTCCTTCGATGCTTTCGAAGTGACCCGATTTTTCTTCAAAGCGTGAGACAATCGCATCTCCTGACTATTTCAGCTTAATAAAAAGCTAAGATTACAATGAAGAGTATAAATAGCCTTAGGCTCAAAAGAAGACAAAGCACACTCACACGTCACACTCACACTCACACGTCACACTTCCGTCGTAGCTAGAGAACAAAGGACATCAAATTTGTTAGGGAATTGGATTGTGTGAGCTGTGAATCCCGTACGCTTGTGAGCAGTACCAACATGAAGATGCTCTGCTTTTACAGTTACAGAAATAAAGGTTGATTGCAGTGGGCTTGACAAGAGAAGGTTGAATGATTGGAGCGCTGAAAGATGATGGCAGAGAGAACGAGAGAATAAAAGAAATCGATGCTTAAAGGCACAGTCACATAACCCTACATTAAGAATAAGATCAGGATAGTAAATTGTATATATATATTAATATAATCTAAAAAAATTAGAAGATAACCCAAAAACTTCATATCTAATATAATTATTAAAAAGTAAAGAATTAAAAAAAAAACAAAAATCACTAAAACATCTCCAATGTAGCATCTATACTATTAAAACAGAACCATTCTTAATAAATATTCAAAAGCTACCATGATATTTATAATATATGACATTATATTTACTAGACAATTTCATTAATTCATTAAGAATAATTTAGTCATATTATTAAACCACTAAAAATACATTAAATTAAATTAAATTATATTAGTTTGTTAACAGATAATATCAATAAATTATATCTGATATTTAATAAAATTCAAATTAATTTAATTTCGAAATTATTGCAAAATCTTTCATAATATCTTAACATAATTACCACAAATATATATGGCATGAATAATTAATATAATTATATATTATATTATAAATTAATATATATTATATTATAATTAATTGTTTCACTATACAATTGAAAAAAAATACTACTTTAAAATGTTTAAAAGCTAATATGATATTTATTAAATGTAACAATTTGTAGTCAATGATGAATATGTAATCATTATTTTTTGGTTATATATATACATATTACGAAAAGAAATATTATGTAAATAATTTTTTCATGGTTTGTTAATGATTTTTTTTGTCAGAAATCATGGGTTTGCAAATTTAACAAACACAAATTTGTAGATTTTACGGGTTTTACAAGTTTTAGCGGGTTTTATAAGTTTTAACGGAAAATATACTTTTACGAAAAATGCCAGTTTAATAAGAAATGTGTTTATGTAGATTTAGCAGAAACACATGATTTTAGAAATTTGGTTTTACAAATTTTATGGGGTTTACAGGAAAACACGGGTTTACAGAATGCGAATAACACAATTTTGTGGATTTTATGGGTTTTAACGGGAAAATATAGTCATACGGAAAAATACGGGTTTGTGGGTTTGGAAACTCGATTTTGCAGGTTTAGCAGAAACACATGAATTTAGAAATTTGATCGTAAAACATGATTTTAAGGATTTTACAAATTTTTGGAAAATATGGGTTTGTGGATTTGGCCAGAAACGTGATTTTGCAGATTTTACGAAGTTTACATGTTTTGGCGGGGTTTATAAGTTTTGATGAAAAATGTGGTTTTATAGATTTTATTGAAAATGCAGGTTTGCGGGTTTGATGAGAAACGTAATTTTGCAGGTTTGACAAAAACATGTAATTTTAGAAATTAGCCATAGAATACGGTTTTATGGTGTTGGGAAAAAACATAAATTTTGGTTTTGTTAAAAAGTGTGGGTTTACAATTTTGGAATGAAAATACGATTTGATAGAAAATGCTATTTTTACAGTTTCTACGAGAATTTCTGATTTTGTTACAACAACATGATATTACTAATTTTTGATTTTGTTAAAAAATATGGGTTTATAGTTTTGGCAGAAAAAAATATTGTTTAATGGAAAATGTTATTTTTACAGTTTCTATAAGAATTCTCGATTTTGGTACAACAACGTGATTTTAGTATTTTGAGGTAAAATGCGGCCTTTTATTTCTATCAAAAAGTCTGATTTTATGGTTTTGACAACGAAAAAACTTGATTTTATGGTTTGAATTAAAAGTGTATTTTGTTTTAATTTTTGAGATTCAAATACTGCATCCAAACTCTATTTTTTAGCATTTTAAATATTCAATTTTTGAGATATTATAGATTTCGTATTCAGATATTTAAAAAATACTATTTGAACATTTACATTCAAATAAGTATATGGATACAAAAACAAACAAAACCTGAGTAAATATTGAAATCTTAATTATAAACAAATAAAATCTCTCTTGCATTATAAAACATAATACTTTGAAAATATTTGTTACAAAATTTAACCGGAAATCCGCTAATCAAAATATCTTTTTTTTAGAAAATCAAACCTAAATAATTTTAAGAACATAAAACTATAACATAAAAATAATTTACATAATCTAAAAAAATTTCTGTTTGGGTTATAATTTTGGATTTAATAATATAAGCTGGTTTTTTGAATAAAAATTTAATATAAACTATTTTTTGGTGTAGCCTAAAAATATTTTATAAAAAGAAACCCTTGCAAATGCGCGGATCCAAAATCTAGTAGCTTTTTAATATATATTCATTGTGCGAACAGAAAACTTTAGCATCATCACTTTACTTCAATGTTTTGAATTTGGTAACTTATTTCATTAGAGCATTTTTAATATAGCAATTTTTTTTATCTCAAAATAAAATAATTGTAAAATAGAATAATATTTCTCTCCAATATATGATTCTATTTTTTTTATCTCAATTCTTTTTCTATTTTATTATTAATTATTAATTGATTTATAATTTCTTTAAATTTTATAAACTGATCTAATAATTTTTTTAAAGCATTCATAAATTACACTCTTCTTCAAATTTAATTCTTTAAACTTCAATGACTTCAATAACAACAGTTGAAAACCTTTTACAAATGATCCACACTTTTATCAATAAAGTTTTTGATAAAATTAATGAAAATACTATAGACATTACAAGAATTGCTATTATTTATATATGTTTAGGTAACAAATCAAGAAGTTAAATGCAAAGTTCTTATGTTATTCCAACTCATATAATTGGTGAATTATTGTTTTGATAATAAATCTTTAGTTACTACTAATATAAATACGACCGAATCCAATATTTATCTAGTCCTAATGTAATAACAACATATGTAGAGTTGGAATGTTGCAAAGTGGCGCTTCAATTAAAGTTTTCAAATTTAAAGAGGAAGATTAGATATGGATATCAAATCACAGCCGTTTATCCCGTGCTTGTCTGTTGAAGAGAATGAAAAAAATCTGATCTTCATTAAACTGCATTAGGATGATAATCTAGTTAATTAGCTTATAAATCCAACTTCGCGCTGTTTTGAACTTGAGGAGATACACCGTGTGTCGTCCATCCAAAAGATTACACAATACGACGCCGTAATGATGAACGATGTTTCCACTCGACAAGCGCCAAGCCAGTTAAAATCTCCCTTTTTGGAATTATCCTTTCTCTAACGCTCTCTCTCTCTCTCTCTCTCTCCCTCAACAAGTCAGTCTCCATTTCAAATTTCAAAAACCTCTCTCTCTCTCTCTTCGATAAGCATCTTATTCACAGTAATGGAGACGTCTTCGGCGATCTCGATCGGTACTTGTTTGAAAGAGCATCAGAAGATCTACAAAGAATGGTTCAACATCGCCGATTCAGGTTTCAGTGTTTTCTTTTCCCCCTTTTCAGTTTGATTTTCTAGTCTCGCGTAGTTATTATGTTCTGATTGTTTGTTTCGATTTTCTAAATTTCAGATGGAGACGGTCGTGTTTCTGGGAACGATGCTACAAAGTTCTTCGTGATGTCAAAGCTTTCTCGCCCGGAACTCAAACAGGTAAGTATTCAATCGAATCGACGATTTCGTGTTGATATGCTATTTGGTTTCAAAGATTTGATTTGCTGATTTCATGAATCCATCGAACGTTTTCTCTCAAACTTGTAATCAACATGAAGTGGATTTTGAAGTCTAGAATCTAGGGCTGATTGAAAATCAATTGCATTTTGTTTTAAAAGGTTTGGGCAGTCGCGGATTCGAAACGGCAAGGATTTCTCGGTTTGGCGGAGTTCATCACCGCGATGAAGGTAATGAATACATATCTTCTTAATGAAGCAATCGGAAAATTTCTGACTCATTTGACTAATTTTTTGCTCAGCTCGTCTCATTGGCTCAAGAGGGACATGAAATCACTTCGGAGATTTTGAAAGGCTCTGGTAAGTCAACAAAATTTGTAAATCCTTAAATGTAAAAATTAAGATGTTCTGATGAAAAGAGCTTGACGATCAAAGAGAGTGACGTCATCTGTTCTTGGATATAGCAATTGAGATGGATTTTGTTGTTAGATATTGGCTAATCTATATCCCTTTTTTTTATTATTATAGTTGACATGAAAAGTGTGGAACCTCCAATGTTGGAAGGACTTGAGAACGTTGTATCTGTAAGGGTCCTTCTTATCTGAATTTGTCTTTCAATCTTTACATGATTTGCATTTTCTAATCTAATAATCATCTTGAATTTTATAGTCACAGAAGCAGAAATCATCAAATCCATACGCTGATGTTGAAGAGAATGGTAAAACAACATTGTTCTTTCCTGCAATCTTTTCATTCATGACTGTTTCTGATCGTTGTGTAAAAGTTATTGATTTGCTGTCTAAACTTCGCAGTAGTTACTCAGCAACAAGTCACGGCGAAAGTTCCTTGGTTCAAATCAAAATCTATTATAAAGGTTGGACACTATTTACTTTGTTGCTGCAAATGTTAATCTTTCAAACATGGTGTTATATGATCTAACAAGTATTCTGCCATTTTTTTCATATCCAGCCACAGGTAAATGTGGTGACAATTGTTGATGGATTGAAAAAACTGTACGCTGAAAAGCTAAAGCCTTTGGAAGTCACATATCGTTTCAATGATTTTGCATCCCCAGTACTGGTGAGTGTTTTGTTTATTCCGTTTTTCGTTTAAGTTCAGAACTTATATCTATATTATGAAGGGAAATGAAACTCAGTTTGTTCTTTTGATGTATGTTATTTGTATATTTGCAGACTAATAGCGATTTTGATGCCAAACCTATGGTAATGCTTTTGGGTCAATATTCGACCGGAAAAACGACATTTATAAAACACTTGCTCGGATGTGAATATCCAGGTAACTTGCGCCGTTTCCTTCAACTCCTAGCTACACAGAGGAAATTTTAATTATGTATCTGATTTCACCATTGCCTCTTGTTATCAGGAGCTCACATTGGTCCAGAGCCAACAACTGATAGGTTTGTGGTTGCAATGGTATGTCGATGTGTCTTGATTTTATTGTAGTTGAATGATTGCTAGTTACGTTTTGTACTCATTGAATTGGAATCTTATGAGTTATGACTTCGTTTTCTTATAGAGTGGACCAGATGAGCGGACCATACCTGGAAATACCATGGCTGTTCAAGCTGACATGCCATTTAACGGGTTAACAAGTTTTGGAGGTGCTTTCTTATCAAAGTTCGAGTGTTCTCAGATGCCTCATCCGGTGAGTATTATTCACCTCCTTATTCTCTCTCTCTCTCATTTTGATCTTTCCTTCTGTTGGTTTATATGAGGTTCGTCTTCCTGCTTGTGTAGGTCTTGGACCAGATTACTATCGTAGACACACCTGGAGTTCTTTCAGGAGAGAAACAAAGGATGCAAAGAAGCTATGACTTCACTGGTGTCATCTCATGGTTTGCATCCAAATGCGATATGATTCTCCTTCTTTTTGATCCCCACAAGCTTGACATCAGCGATGAATTCAAGCGGGTTATAACATCTTTGCGTGGTAACGAGGACAAGATACGTGTTGTCTTAAACAAAGCTGACCAAGTTGATACTCAACAAGTAAACATCAGTTTTCCTTCCCCATTCATTTATTACATTCATAAGCTTTTAACTTTTTCACTCTTTGTTGTGCTGATTCCAAACTTTTGTTTAATAGCTAATGAGAGTATATGGAGCTTTGATGTGGTCGCTTGGTAAAGTTCTGAACACACCAGAGGTCGTACGGGTCTATGTTGGGTATGCTTTCGAATACAACATGAATCAGCTTAATTTGATTTTCATTAAGGTTACAAGCTAAATTGGTTTGCTCTCTTGCTTTAACTTGTACAGGTCCTTCAATGACAAGCCCATAAACGAAGGTGCAGTAGGACCGATAGGAAAAGAACTATTCGAGAAAGAGCAAAATGATCTCTTAGCAGATTTAATGGTTATACCAAAGAAAGCATGTGACAGAAAGGTAAATGATTCTGATGACTAACACAATTATCAAAAACTTGTCTGTACCAAAAAAAAAAAAAAATCTCTCTTCAGAATTTGGAAAATTGAAAAACAAACGTGGACATTTTGCAGATTAACGAGTTTGTGAAGCGAGCTAGAGCTGCAAAGATCAATGCATACATAATGGGCCACCTTAAGAAGGAAATGCCAGCAATGATGGGCAAAACCAAAGCTCAGCAACGTCTCATGGACAATCTCGATTTAGAATTCGCAAAGGTTAGTAACCTTTCAACATGTTTTTCAGTATTTGATTTTCGGTTATGAAAATCTTTATTCTAAGATTTTAATTTTGATTAACATGTGTGAAAAAAAAAACAGGTGCAACAAGAGTATCATCTTCCGGCTGGAGATTTCCCAAGTGTGGAGCATTTTAGAGAAGTGTTGGGAGGATATAACATTGACAAATTCGAGAAACTGAAGCCGAAGATGATTCAAGCTGTGGATGATATGCTCGGCTACGATATTCCAGATCTGCTGAAGAAATTCAGAAACCCCTATGATTAAAATCCATCTCGGATGCTTTTAAAAAAAGTTTATATGAAAATTTGAGAGTTTATGAATCTATAAAATATGTTGAAAAAAATATTCTAGTGAAATTGTATTTTCCTGAATTTTAATGTATTGATTTCCATTTTATCATCTTTGAGTCTTGTTGAGCCATCTAAAAAAAAAAATGTTTCAAATTTAGATGTTCATATCAATGATGTTTAACCTGTGTTGTATTTAAACGAGTTTTGTGAGTCTATATGCGATTAGTGCAGTATTGCTGTCAGTACAGTAAAAAACGAGACGACTGTGCAGTATAGCGGTTGGTACAGTAAAATCAATCAATACATTAACCTCAAATGATTTGTGCGTTAAACGCTCTTACTAAACGCTTCAAACGTTAACTTAGAGAGAGAGAGACGAGAAAAAAAAGAAGGAAAAATCTGTGGGAGAAGGAAAAGATAGAAGAAATGGAGAAGAAGGTACCGAGAAGATTGGAAGGAAAGGTAGCGATTGTGACGGCGTCGACGCAAGGGATTGGCTTCGGTATCATCGAGCGTCTCGGCCTCGAAGGCGCTTCCGTCGTCGTCTCTTCCCGCAAGCAGGTCTTTCTTTTCGTATTTCGGATTTTGATCTGTAGAATGAATTGAACATCTTTTCGCACTTCGTAGTGACGGATCTTTATAATTTTGCTTCTTTATGTAGCTTTTGTTATTAGGGATTTTTGTTTTGTTTGAATTTTTGCTGTAGCCGGAAGAATTATTTGACTTTCTGGATTTGATCTGTTGTATATATACCAACAACGCCTCGTTTCAGTTTTATTTACGAGAAATCGACGAAGAATCTGATTTTTTTTTGGTGCGTGTGCGTGTGTTTGGGTTTCGTATATGTAGCTGGTGAAGTGAATCATTCTAATTTCAGTTTTTTTTTTGAGGATTTATCTTCTCATCTTCGTAGATTTTTGCTGCCGTATTCTTGAATTGAAGTTTTAGAACCCGTGACTCTGTAAAGCTTGTTGCTTTGTGTAGCCATCTTCTTGACTAAGAGGCTGATTATTTGTGCAGGCAAATGTTGACGAAGCAGTAGAAAAACTCAAATCACAAGGGATTGATGCATACGGAATCGTCTGTCATGTTTCCAATGCTCAACAGCGCCGGAATCTTGTCGAAAAGACTGTTCAGGTAAAGAGAAGATCTATGAACAACTTTTGGTTCGACTCTTTAAATCTTACTGTAAAGACCGAACCTAGAAGCTGCTTCAAGCTCTCAGTTACACTACAATTGTCTTCTCTGTTTGGTTACAGAAATACGGGAAGATAGATATCATTGTCTGTAACGCTGCTGCGAATCCATCTACAGACCCAATCTTGTCCAGCAAAGAAGCTGTCCTCGACAAGCTTTGGGAAATCAATGTCAAATCATCTATACTTCTCCTTCAGGTAAAGCTCTCCTTCATATGAAACACTTAGTTTAAGTGTTAGGTTTGTCTTCACTGTGTTTCTTATTACCAGGATGTGGCTCCTCACCTAGAGAAGGGTTCTTCGGTTATCTTCATAACTTCCATTGCTGGATTTCAACCACAAGGATCCATGGCTATGTATGGAGTCACTAAAACTGCTCTTCTCGGACTAACTAAGGTACGTCATGTATAGTCTCCATCTCATGATTGAATGGTATCTATGATGATGATGAATGATGACACTGAACATCATGTGTCTCAGGCACTTGCTGCTGAGATGAGCCCGGACACACGTGTGAACGCGGTTGCTCCCGGTTTTGTGCCCACACACTTTGCTTCTTTCATCACCGGAAACTCCCAAGTGGTAAAATGTTACTAAGACTGAAACTGTTAGATTTTGGTTATGATTGTATCTCAAGTGATAGATTATTAACACTTGTTGTGTGCTTAGAGGGAAAGCATCGAAGAGAAGACTCTGCTTAACAGGCTTGGAACAACGGGAGACATGGCTGCTGCGGCGGCTTTCTTAGCATCAGATGATTCTTCTTACATCACCGGAGAAACTTTGGTCGTCGCCGGAGGAATGCCCTCAAGGCTCTAAACCAAAATTTCCCACCAAATAATAGCACTACGAGGGAAACAAAAAAAAAGTTTTCAACGAAATAAAATTTCAAGAAAGAAAGTAGTAATAAACTCAAGAGGGCCATTGAATGTTGGTCTTCTAAAAGATAATTTTTCTTCATTAGAAAAACTCGTTTGGTATACTATGTCAACTACAACATTTTGTTTACGATAGTTTACTAAAACAATAAGCAAATAATTGTATTTTCTTCAGATGACGATATCGTTATTACTTTCATACAAAAGATAGGATAACATATATAGCACCAAAATGAGAAAAATATTGCTAACATGTATAGCAGCAATAAATTTCAATTCGACATCTCTGGATATCGAAACCAAAAAAAGAGTTAAAAAGAGCTACTAAGCATTTCTTCGCCTCCCTTGTCTGATCGAAAGTGATCGAAAACTCGAATATGCATCAGACATGTCGACCTTGAGCAAAGCATCAGACATGGCATCTCTTAGATTCTTGTCATCAACAGCATCATAGAAACATCCACGTCTCTTCGAGTCCCTTATGAGCTTTCCCCAAATCGAACCACTCAGAGCCAGAGTTGTCTCGTTCCCAATCACCCATAAACAGTGTCTTGCACGAGTGAGTGCAACGTTGGCTCTTTGACGGTTACTAAGAAACCCTATTTTTCCATTACCGTTACTTCTCACGGTTGATATGATAATCACGTCTTCTTCTCCTCCTTGAAACCCATCAACAGACCGAACATTCAAAGTGAATAGCTCATCATCTGATACGGAACTGTACTTATCTCCAACTCTTTCTTGGATTGCTCTAATTTGACCTTTATAAGGTGAGATAACCCCAACGCTCATCTTCGCCTTTGTCTCACTAGACACTGTTTTAAAAACTAATATGTAAACGTTGATAATTGAATATATATTTGAGATCATTACAATATTACAATTACCTTTGAAAAGATTGGATATGATTTCAGAAACCACAGCAACTTCAACCATGTTCTTGGGACTATGTCCATCATCAAACTCCTCTTTCCCAAATCCCACGTTGATAAACGAGAAAGAACCAAACATGTTTCCATGAAGAAACCGTTTTTCATAGTTTCTTTCTTTAACATTCGCAGCATCAGAGATCTTCCCATTGTAAAACTCCATGTTGGGGAAACGACTTATCGAAGGATGCATACGGTACTGAACATTAAGCAAATGTTTCTTGTGTCCAATCAAAACCAATCTCTCAAACAAGCTTCTCCCAAATTTCGCTTTCTCACATACCTGCATGGATTGATCACAAGACTGTTTCAAACGCATGCAGTTTCCACGTTTGCATTCAAAAAATAAATTTTCATCTTTTTTTTGGATTTTTTTCAAGAACAAAAATATATAGAAGATCCTATTTCCCTTTGCGTTAGGCGATTCAATTTATAATACAATCAACTTAAAAGATTTTTGCATAAAATGTTTAAGGTATATTGAGAATGCAAACTTAGTCTCTATATTATTTTGTATAAGACAAAAGAGAATACCTCGCTTTGTACCATAGCTGGAAGCTGAAACTCATCTCCTATTAGAACAACATGACGCAAGCCCTGAAGTTGCAATGCAGCAACTGATTCACATTCTTTAAGCTGAGCAGCCTCGTCAACTACAAGTAGTTCTATGGATCCTGTCCTTTCCACGGTCATTTCTGCAGCACCCGAGGCAGTGCAGAAGATTATGTGTGCATTTTGCAGGCAATATCTCTTTCTATCCTCGTCTTGCAACAAGGTTGGGATCTCAAAACGTCTTGGAAGCAAACGTAGAGGCTGAAGGCAGTACAATACGAAGCTTTCAATCTTGAAATCATCTTTTGAAGAATTCTCGTTGAGGTAATATGTTGCATGACGAAGAGCTTCACGGGCTTTCATCATTTTCTTGAAATCATTAGATGATATCAAAGACTTAGGCAGATGCGTGCACAAATCCACCATATGGTCCATAATATGGTCCATTACTTTCTCGAAACCTTCACTTAAGCTATCAAACTTTTCTTTTATAAACTCTCCAAATGTAAGAATCTTTTCTTTCCTCTTACCTTCTTCTTTCTTGTGATCCAAGTCTTCACTAGATCCACAAAACATTTTCTTTACGAACTCTCCAAACGATGTAAGAATACTTTTACTGTTTCCATCTTCTTTTCTCTCCCTCTTTTGGCTTAACAAGAGATGTCTCTTGTAATTAGACTCCGACTTCTCAAGAAAGTCTATGAATGACGTCAAACTCAGTTCCCATCCAGACAATGAAGATAACAGTTCACTCAATATACTCATGCGATGATCAAGAAACACATCTAGAAGATGGCCATTCTTGGAATCTATCCCCATTCTGACTCGGTTTCCGGCTAAAACAATGTTCCTAAGCCCGTAAGTAGAATGTTCTGATGAAGAAGATTCCTTACACAACGCCAAGAGCCTCGATGCAACTTCTACCACAGCTGTGTTTGTTGGAGCGCACACAACTGTTTTGCAACGTAGCTTGAGAAGGGCAAAGAGAAGAGTAGCTACTGTCTTTGTTTTGCCAGTACCAGGTGGCCCCCATATCAGTCTCACACTTGTTTTGCCACAATCATTCCTTGTCTCCAAGCAACTCAAGATTGCAGATTCTTGAGAAGAGTTCAAGTTCGCCGAATGTATCATATCCGTTACATCATTTCCCCAATTCCTAGAAGAAGAAACAGAGTGCTCTGTATCCTGAAAATACAAGAATAACCACATTTACTCCACATTGTGCCTAGAGTTTTGGGGCCTTAGGCGAATAAAAGTATATGAAACGTTTTACTATTTTTTTTACATAGTATATTTAGCATAATGTTATAGACAATTAACGATAATTTCTAAATCTACGAAGTAGAGTCTTGGAGTCTTGAACTAGCACTAAAAACACATATGTTTCCAATTAATATACCAAAACAAAACTTGGGGGAACCCAAAAGTACTATAGACAAATGTTCTTTTTATTACATACCGTGGTATTAGACTGAAGGACGCTCTTGATGAGACTCATGTTTGCATTACCGTTCTGCAACGCTTTCCAGATACGAGTATTTGTGGTTAAAGTCATTAGAAAAACACCGGAGCGGAATTTAGATCTCTCTTCAATGAATATTGATTTAGACAAGTGAACAGAGAAATTTAGCTCATCTTCAACAGAGAATACATAAGCAAGAACCAGTGGGCTCAAGTCATCAACGCTTCTTGGCCTTCCTGCTTCTGTGAGAGCAATGAGATCTCCACATTTCGGCTCGTAGTTTGCTCTATATCCTTTTGTCATCACTACATTGAAACTGTTTGATGTTCTTCTGCTCGGTAATACTATTGTCCTTGTCTCCATGGAACGTATGTATAAGACAGGAGATTTTGACAAAGATTCCAAGCTTGAGAACAACTCGGTTCGTGTTTCCTCTAGCAGATGAGGAACAAAGCACTTTAGGTATTCGTCAACGGAGCTAAACTTGTCTGGTATCGTCTTCATCTCTTCCTTGAAGATGTCTTTGTTGAGAATATACTCGATTGACCAAGAGAAGACTTGATTGATCAGACTTACCTTCTTTTCCTTCTCCATGTTACAGAATCTTTCTGCAACATAATAACAAAGAAAAAACGTTATTTATGTTCGTATTTCATTGCAGGTTATAGCCACATAGAGATCTAACTTGGCTTACAAGGCAAACGCAATAGAATGATACGTAGGAAGCAATTATACAAAAGCACTGATGAAGAAGAATCAACAAAACGAGTCGAAGACGAAGAAAATTAAGAACTATCAGTTTGGTCTACTACTTAAAGGAAGACGAAGGGGAAGTGTTTGGAAAGTGCATTAGTTCCAAATCAAAGAAATGAATAAAAAAATGTTTATTTAATGTTATGTGTTGTCTTGTAAGTGTAGTTACAGGTGTAAAACTTAGAGAATGTTTGTCTCTCTACGTGTTTAGTTATTAGTATCTCTAAATTATCATATAAGTATGTGTTAAATATGTACTTTTGGTGTGTGCATGTGAAAATAACAAAATATCAAGTTTAACCTACTTCACGAAGCGTCAAACAGAATTGGGAAGTGATTTGTGATTTCAACAACTTCCAAAAAAAAATTATTGTCAATAAATTTTAGTATATATAGACGGGCAGGAATGTGAAGCGACGATGGCACTTTGCATGCATGAGACTAGAATTTAGGCATTTTATATTATTTATTTGTTTTTATTTTTTCGAAATAGCTATTACTAGTATTTTTGGTTTACGAAAAATTATTTCAATAAAAGAAAGAAAGCTCGGGAACTTGGAAAACAAAGCATTCATGGTGTGGACACCGTTTGCCTGCTTCTAGTCGTCATAATGATCATGATTATACTATAAATCTAGATTAATGGTGATGATTATTCTATTGCATCCACACACGCCATCGGTAATAAGTTATACTATTAGGCATAAGAGTATGCCCTTCTCGTGATTCAAAGAAAATTATGGTTTAGAAACAACAATATATCACAAAAATAAGTTAACAGGTAAACATGTTAAGATCATTTAAGAAAATCAGATACCTACCTGACTATGACAATAAAGAGCTTCATATATCATGCTAATTAACACAATAGATTTTCTAGTAAACGTCTTATGAAGCTTGGATGAGTAGCACTTACCTTTTGCCCACTTACATGTTTGACACAACACAACGCATATGGAGTGAATTTTCTTATACTCAAGCATAATCAAAATGTTAAGCTAAAATATTAATAGATAATAAGCTTTAATACCAAACCTTGATATGATGAAGAAGAAAAAAGATTCACATAAATATTCCCTTTCTAATGTGATGTGAAGAAGTTGAGAAAAGGATAAAATCTTTTGCTTTTCTCAGCTTCGCTTTACCAACTCATATTTGGCTCTTAAAACACAAAATCAAGCTTAATGAAAACTCTTTTTTATCATATATGTTAATCAAAGCTCATCGTGGCTTTGTCCTTCTTTGGCAGGTTCAGATTCAGAAGAATTGGAGTCTCAGGTTTTTGATTGTTCTTTCTCCTTCGTTGTGTTCTCCTTCTTGATTGCTTTCTCTATCTTTGGCTTTGGCTTTGGAATCCTATTGAGACCTTCGACGGTGCGGCTAATTTTTCAAAGAATAAATACTCTAAATTTTGTAAATGAAATGATACTAATTTACATTTGAAGGTTTTAATGTACAACAATACATAACCCCATGGCCCATCATAAGAGGCAAAAACTATTATGATGACCGTAAATGGTTTCCTCTCACATCCCTCTCTCTCTGTTTCATAAGTCTTAGGGCCTAACTCTTGCTATACATATATGATATATAGAATATAATATATAATAGAGAAGCAAAACATACACGCATACGTAATGTTATGTACGTGTTTCAGACAGGAACAACATCTGCATCCTGATTCTCGTCACAGGTAATAATAAGACCTTCCACGTAAGCTGGGAGAAGGCAACGCCACCATTTGCAGCCAGTGGCGACTGGTTCTGCAGGAGGAACGATCATCAGAACGTTGTCGTGTCGCCTCACCATTCCCATCACGCTTACGGTGCTCCCTTCTTTTATATATCTGATCAACCAAATTCAGCAATAATAACTGAAATACATGAATCTGTGTGTGCATGTTAAGATATGTGACACAGAGAGAGAGAGAGACCAACACTTTTTTGGTTCTTTGAAAGGTAATAAAGCAATAGAAACATCTGATAAAGCTAATTACTTTTGACAATGTTTCTGTTCTGAGAAGGGTTACAAAAAAGCCACCAAAAAGATTATTCCTTTGAACAAAAGCTATTTACTTTGACAATCTTATTTTGGTTCTGAGAAGGGTTTAAAGCACTAAAAAGATTCTTCCTTTGAACAAAACCCATTTACTTTCACAGTCTTTTCTGATATGTGAAGTGTTTAAAGCACCAAAAGACCCTTCCTTTGAAACTTTATACTAAACTTTGATTCTCACTGACTTGTATGCACTTTAAAAGTCAACGGTTGGATTGTTCCATTTTGCCATTCTTTTCAAAGTTTTTCAAAAGGTCATAATTTAGGTAAAGTTTCAAGTTTTAATTAGGTGAAAATCACACTTCTTTTAAGTAACTATATGGGTCTTGTTTCTATCAAAGGATAGAAGATTGTGTAGCAGAAATGAAATCAAAGATGCATATGTAAGATAATGAACATACGTACCCTTCATCGAGACGCATAGCACGACTATCATTGGAAAGGTTTCGATCAGCCAACCATTGTAGAAAGCTTGGAGACAAATCTTTAGTCTTTGAGGTCACATTAGCTACTGTCGAAGGTATCACAAACGGAGAAACTTTTGATCCATAACCTGCTTTCACAACTGCTCGTAAACCAGATTGAAAATCCGATATGTAAAAATCCGTAACGTATCTCTGCCACACATAAACAAACAATGATCAACAAAAGATGATTCAGATGAAACACTTTGAGGAAAAAAAAAACAAGAATCTAATTCTAAACCTCGGTATGTCTTGATCCCCATGAAAAGCATTTTTGATTCGAGTACTCATACAATTCAGTCGATACATAAACACATCTTGGTATCTTTTGGTATGAAGACTCAAGCGGAGTACTTCCACATGTTACAACCTGCAAACAAAACGGTTAAAAAAACGTCTTTTGATGCATATAACAAACATTGGTCACGCAAAGATCAGATTTTTCAACCAGATTATACACATTTTGAAAGTATTACTACTAATTTATTGTCTTTAGCTAAATTAGTCTCACTAAACTAAAACCAAAGATCACTAAAACAGGGCAATGAATATGACATACCAACTCATCCGCTGTTTAACTAATTTACTTTCATCAGATTATCGATTAGCTAACCTAAGACGAAACATGGTAGCACAAAAATCAAGTCTTTTACCATAATTAGCAAAAAAAATTAAGCCTTTTTTACTATAATTAGAAGTTGAAGACTGAAGATAAACTTACTCCTGTGACCTTGATGAACTGTCCATCAATGGCGCCTCTAAGCACAGCATTTGGATGATTCTTGATGAAACCCAACAACCCTCTTCTTCTCCAGATACAATTCCACACGAAAACCACGGCGGCCGGAGAAATCGCCGCCGCAATGACCACAATAACCAGTGGCTTCTTCACCGCAACAGATAAAAACGCCCCGATTAGTAACGCAATCGCTGCAACTACGATCACTGCCCAAATCAGAGCCTTTGGTACTTTAAACCCGACCCGAACCGGATCCGTATTCAGAATCGTCACCGCGGATCCGTATTTGGGTTTGCTCGACTTCAAATTACTCGATTGATGATGAAGCTGATGATCCATCGGACCTGATCTCCTTGACCCGGATCCGATTGGACCAGAGGAATTGAGCGGACCGGAGGTGATTAAACCGGTTGGTTGAAGCTGAGAGAGAGGACCTGAGGATTTTCTAATTGGACCCGACTGGGATCCGGATCGAACGGGTCCGCTGTTGGGATTCGAAGACGAACCTAAGGAGGGGATACGTGTCGGTGGCGGTCTGACGAAATTTGACGGAGGTCCTTCAGCGACGGAGATGTCGAACATCCTTCCGAGCTCGCCGGAATTCTTGATATCGCCTCCGGTGTAAGGCACAGCACGAGCCGCCATTGTCGGTGGCCGTTGTTCCTTGGGTTGCTCGAGTTTACCTGAAACGTAGAGTCCGCTTGGTAGCTGATGGGATTGTAATCGACCCGCCATTTTTTTTAGAGAGAGAAAGAGAAATGCGGAGAATTTGTACTTTCTCTCTCTATCTTCTGGGTGTGATTTGGAAGAGAGAAATGTGCAGAGTTAAGTGTTGAGTGGCAGTGAAGATGGAAGAGAAGAAAGGAGAACGATGGAATTGTAAATGACCGTTTTAGCCCGGAATATTAATACTTTGATGACGTAATGTTTTTTTTTTAATTAATAAAACAAAACGTCGACGAAGAGGTTTCTTTGATTGGTTCGAGTACCACATAAGCCCCACATTTTCGTTAGTGGGTTAGTTTTTATTTTTATGTCCCCTAGTTTATAGATTATTCCAAATTAGCCCCGTTATATTAATTACTCTTTGAAAACTGCATCTCAAGTATTCACATACTTAAATATCCTTCAAGAAATGGTGTTCCATCATAATTTTTTTTTATGTTTTCAACTATTAGTTTTCAGATAGGTTATATATATTCCTTCTGCTTTTTAAAGTATAATATTTTAGTTTTTTTTTTAGTTTTTTAAAGTGTGATGTTTTAGATTTTATAATATACTAAATTAGAATCTGTGTATATGCACACTTATGATAATTAAATTTTATTTTTATTAAAATATTTTTTAAATAGAAAATAAAATCAAAACACTCATAAAAATATATTAAAAATATAAAATTAAAATCTAAAATTTATTTATTTTAATCTTCAATTTATTTTAATTAAAATATTTAAAACACAGATTTTTTTCCAGGTCTTAAGCAATATTAATCTTACTTTTCTTGTAATTTAATATTTTATCAATTAATTTTTTGTTTTGCTCCTTTAATACTTAGATATGCAATTTAAAATTTCGAATATGTTAACTTCTTTCTTATTAACTATTTCTAAGAAGATAATATTTTCTCTTTTTTTTCTCATTTATCATTCTGCTTTAAGAAAATTATGTTTTCAAAATTTGTCAAGAATTTTTCACTTGCCATGTATCATAATCATATGAATCATTAACTATAACGTATCCAACTTTATATATTAATTTATTTAATTTTACAAAAAAAATTATACTAATCAAAAAGAACGAATCAGTGTTAATATATAAGTAGAAAACAAAAAAATAAGTTAAAAAATAATAATAATAATTGTAAAAATATGTAAATAACTAAAATATTATATTCTTAAAAAATAGAGAGAATATATATATATATATATATATATTACACAAATTCCGATAGAATCACTATAATGTGATTAATTTCCATCTCGTCAATATCCTAAAAAATGGTCCTAAACATGATATTTCGATTAGTGTTATTATGGCACTTGTGAGTATTTTGAAAATGATTTGACATATAATAATCTTAGCATCCACATAACAACTAGTATGCCTACAACAAGATTATACTCTGACTGTTTGACATCAAGTGAAGGAGAGACTCAAATTTATCATAGAATGCACATTCCATGATGATGAATTGATGATTATATAAAGGGATTTTATATGTATATTAGATCATCCAAACAAACTCGAGGAATAAAGTAAAGAAGATTTTATATATATGTTAGTCTAACAAAAGTTAAACATATATATAAAGAAATTTCAACAAAAGAAAGATAAAATCTCTCATTTTGGGGTTTTTGAAGACAAAAAAAAAAAAAAAATTGTGTTGATATATAATAACATTAAAAAAATATATTTTGTTGTTTTACAAATTCAACATGTCAACTTCAAACATGTGTGCTAGTGTGACGATGTTACAAACACCATATACGATATAAATTGTTTTATAAAAGCCATGGTGCGCCCACATTAAAGAAAAAGTTGTGGGTATGATGTACTACTAACTAACCAAGGAAGAGTTAAAGAAGAGCATGCAAATTCAATTTCAAATCTTCAATTCCCCCCTCACATTTCACATTCATGATTCATATGCCCACTCCATTATTTATCATGGGGTTGACAGATCCAACTTCTCACACAAATTTCATTATCTCCTCCACCACACAATCTTTTTTACTGTAACGATTTATGAATGAAGTTTACTTGTTTTTGTTTTCGCTAACTTTTTTTTTTTATAATTTAGTAAATTCAACTATAAAGTCTAAATATACTTTTTATGCGTATATCACACGAATCCCAATATAGTAATAAATTTTATGTAATCGTTGGTATCATGTTTCTCAGTATTTACTGATAACTAAAAAGAATTTGGTCAAAAAAAAAGAGATAACTTAAAAGAATATACTTTTGGCTTTAGACTTTTCTAAAGAAATTATTCTGTTAATACATGTTGGAATAGTTAATTAATAGAAGTCTAGGGAATAAGTTTGTTTGACTCTCTGCAATGCATATAGAGAAATATTGAGCAAGTTTCAGAGAAAATCGATGGCAACGTCGAAGCTTCAAGCTCTATGGAATCATCCAGCAGGACCTAAGACAAGTGAGTTTATTTGATCACCCAAGTTTCCGACTTCTTGGGAGATTCCTTAACATTTCTTGCTTAGTTCCGGTTGATTTTGCCTTTATAACCAGTTTCCGAATTCGAAATAAAGTCTCTCTACATCATCAACTCTAATCTTTTGAATCTAAGGATGTATTTGATATGTTGCTACGAACTTTGACTATGTAGCTCTTTTCTCAAGTACCCTGAGTTTTATTTTGATTCTATTTCAATATTCACTGTAATGGATTCTAATTGTAATCAACTCGAAATTGTTAAAAGTCGTTTTTTTTTGTTGTAAAATTTCAGTCCATTTCTGGGCACCAACGTTCAAGTGGGGAATAAGCATTGCTAACATTGCAGACTTTGAGAAACCTCCAGAGACACTTTCATACCCTCAACAAATGGGTATTCTTCTTAATACCCTTTTCATTGCTATAACTTTGCTTTGCTTCTTCTTGTTGATCTTCTTACAGTTTTCTTCTCTGTTTATATGATATCCCCTGTTTCGTTTTCATTTTGTCGCCATGACAGTGATCACAGGGACTGGACTCATCTGGTCACGTTACAGCACTGTAATTACACCGGTACGTCTGGTTTACTACTCCTGATGATAAACTTTACAGTTTAGGATTTGAGTAAAAAGAGATTGACTAGTTTGTATACTTTGTCTTTCAGAAAAACTGGAACCTCTTTAGCGTCAGTCTTGCTATGGCAGCGACAGGCATATACCAACTTACTCGTAAAATCAAGTAAGAGAACATTCGATTTCCTCTTTAAACTTCATGAGACAATCATCAACGTGCGTTAACATTGATATGCTTCACTCTTTTGGGTTACAGGCACGATTATGCATCATCTGAAGCAGAACCAGTTGTTGCAAAAGAATTATGAAGATGAAGTCTTTGGTGAAAAAAATTCTCATTGAATACCCAAATACTCGTTCAATACCCCCAAATACTATCATTCTGTTTGCAATTTGTAAACATATGTATTTATAATACATGTACATTATGTGACTCATACTTAATCTAAGGTTAAACCCTGTAAATTGCATCAACTCAAAGAAGGGACAATTTGACACAAACTAGAGTCTTGAGAGACTCAAAAGAGTTGTTTCAAGAGGCCAGACTCGTCTTGTTTCTCTCCAGAAGACTGGTTCAAACGTAAAACCAGAAGCTACTTCAAAGTGTTGTTGAGTTCTTTCAGAAAGTACCTAACAAGTTTCAGTTCCTGTCGCCTTCTTCCGTGATCAAGCTTTCAATTTCAACGGGTTGTCACCAAACAACAAAGGTACGAACTTCAGACTGACACAAACGAGCTTTTCGAGAGCTTCTTGAGTGATGTCGCGTTGTCTAGAAAGTACCTTATCAGTTTCTCTTCCGTTGCTTCCTCAGTGATCACAGGGCTTTCAATTTCAACATATTCAAGAGACGATACCAAACAAAAAGAAAGCACATTCGAAATACTAGTTACAACTGCCTCTGGTTCATCATCATTCACGAGTTCCTGCAAAAAAAACACAAACCAGAGAAATCTAATCAGCAGATCAACAAGAAACCTTTTCAAGTAGATCAAAGTTTAAAGTCATTACCAAACTCAAATGTTTCAGATTCGGGCAGCTCTCAAGAACAATAGGCAATACTTCTAGTGAGGCGTTCAAGGACATAATAACACGCAGACGGGTCAAGTCATAAAATTTTGGTAGTGGGTTCATGTGTTGGAGACCATAGATTAACTACAAACAAACAAAGAAGAACAAGTCATGAGAGAAGAAACCAAATGTTAATGAGGGAAAAAAGCTTAGACCTTTAATATATATACCTTAAGAGTTTGCCATGAGATGGTCATATCACCAACATCTAAAAAATTGTTGAGAAGATCATAAATGATGTTTCTTTCCGCTAAATCATGATTCGTCAGCTCAAAGTCGACATCGATATCGACCTTGACAGAGTCACTCATACCGATTATCTTGAAGCTTTTGAATTGGTTATCAATGAGAGTCAGATACTCGAGCCTCGGAGTATCAAGAACCCAAGAGCAAGAAGCGTCGCTGGGGAAGACAACATCTTCCAAGTACATAATCTTGAGACAGGGCAAGTAAAGAGACTCGAAATCATTCAGCCTAACGGAGTAAAGACTCAAGCATACCAATGCCTCGCACACAGGAAGCGTTAAAGGTATCTCAGTGTCACGATAGCTCTCGATCTTGAAACGTCGAACCTTGCGGTCGATCAATTTAACGAGACACAGCTCGTAGAGAGAGGCGTCTCCTTCAGAGTCGTCGATGCATAGTTTGAACTCACGCAAGAACGATTCGCTCTGGAAAGTCAGAAACTTTCCGATGAAGTCGACGCAAGATTCGTCATTTGTGAAACCGGAGCTCTCTAGCTCTAACCTCGGAACCCATTTCCAGAGATTTCTCCATCTTGAGGACAGAACACTTGTGCAAACAGCTTCCTGAGTTGTGAGATAGCTAAGTATGTGACATAGCAATGATTCAGGTAACAAGCTTATCCTATCTTCTTCTTCTTCCCCTCCTCTGCTAATTCCTACATCATCCTCTTCGACTAAACTAGACAAGAGTGACGAATCTTGCCCCGTAGGTTCAAGGCTACTTGGGAGAGATTTAATCTTGTCGGAGAGACGTAGGGACATGCGCCTTGATAAGAGACCTAACTTGAGATTCAAAATAGAAAATCGATGGAATCAGAAACCCTAAATTTTTCGTATTCAAGGGCAATTTCTCGTTTTTTTCAAACTGTAACCAAATATGCACAATTAATCCCAATTCGAGTTTAAAGTTCGGAAATTTAGGTTACAATCGAAGCGGAATTGAGAAACAAAAGTATGAAATTTCCGGTGATCAAAGCCTCACAGGAGCGCCAAATACGAAAATGAAAGAAGAGAGTAATTCAAAATTGACTCACTTTGTCTTAGGACTCGCTGGGTGAGCTTGAACCTCTTCACTTGTCTTCTGAAAGTTTCTCAAATTTTCTCTGAGCAAGTCGTCGTCTCTCTCTGTACATTGCCAAGTCAAACGATATCGCTAGAGCAGACATTTGAGGAAAAAAATTTAATTAATTAAATAACTATTGCGACACTTTCAAGTATATATATTATATATTAGCAGAATAATTTTAAAAATCAACTCTTATTTTGTGTGTGCGAAACTACCATATACAAACAAATAAAAGATACTAGTATGCAAATGGAAAACGGAAATTACCAAATTTCGAAATAGTGAAACAAAATAATATAATAAATAATAAGATTTTCTCTGAAAGTTCCTCATGAATTCTCTAAACATTTGCCAGTTATACAAGATATTCCCACATTTAACCAAAACATTAGAAGCCGATTCGAATATTAGAATGTCCAAGTCTAGTTTCTGCCAATTAGAAGTAAGCAAATACAGGAGTGATTACAGAGCTGCAACGACACACCATATCATTCCATTTCCACTACATGTCACCGCAGATACAAACAATTGGATAAAACTAGAAAACCTTGTAATAAGAAATTTTCAGATATAATATATACAGTATATGCAAGAAACAACAACAAATAAGATTAGTAATTTAATGTTTAGATACCAATTTGTTAAAGGCATGAAATATTCTCTGGAGATTATTGAAAATCTGCAATGTTGGGAAAAATGAATACACAAGAGTGAGATATCATATAGAAACTTACATGTATTAGAGCAACTATAATTTTTTTTAGTCGTCTGAAACAATTTATCTATTCTATGAAGTCCACATCAGATTTGTAACACACTACAAATAGTTTTACTTGCACTATTCTAAATTTTTTATTTAGAGCATCTACATTGCAAGTCTCTCATTTAGTCTCTCAACAATAATATAATAATAATGAACAATAAATCATGATATTTTATTGGAGGAATTGCTGAATATGATTCAAAACTTGAGTTGAAATGCAAAATTAGACTCTTTATTATATGTTTGACAAAAATAACTCACAGGGGTAGTAAAATTACAACATTAACCCTTCTGACCAAACAAAAAAACGCCCGCTGCAATTACTGTTTTATCTCCGAGAAGTCTATTCGAGCTCGAGTAGACTTCTCGGGAGGAAGTCTACTCTATAATAATTTGTTTACAATTAATTTTAAAAATCATGAAAAAAAAATTGGTAAAATTTTTTTCAAAATAACAAAACATATACTTTTTACACCTATTACAAATAAAATTTGACACAAAATAATCAATTTAAATCATCAGAGATAAATTAAGTTAGAAATCAATACTAAGTAGACTTCTCGGATTCTAAAGTAGACTTCTCACGAGTAGACTTCTTGGAGAAGTTTACTTTTTTATAATTTCTTTATCATTAATTTTAAAAATCATGAAAAATAATTTGGTAAAAACATTATATACACAAATAAAACAGATACATTTAGCATCTATATAAAAAAAATCATGAAAATGAATCAATTTATAAGTTTCATAAGTATACAAATCAAAAGGATTAGGGTTGAGGTTTAGGGTTTAGGGTATAATAGTGTAATTCTTAGGGTTTACACAAATTCTATATGAATCATAGTTTATGGTTCAGTTAATGAATCATGGTTCATATATTTGTTATTTTAACTATGACTTGTCAATATGGTAAATAAATTAATGTTTTCATATAAGTTTTAATTAAAAAAATTTGATTTAGGGTTTAGGGTTAAGTAGACTTCTCGGACCAAAGTAGACTTCTCTCGAGTAGACGTCTCAGACCAAAGTAGACTTCTATCGAGTAGACTTCTCTTACCGAATTAGAATCAAAAGTAGACTTCTTTGACAGGTTATGTCCGAGTAAAATAAAAACACTCCGACTGAACCGAATAATCTTACTAACCCATTTTTAACCGGCCTATATATTCATTTTTACCAGAAAGTAACTCATTCCATAAACCCTAGTTTCTCTCGACTCGTAACAAGCGTTTGGGCAATTTTTTCGCTATTTCTGTTGCCGTTCCTACCGTCGTCGCCGCCGCTGCTTCAACTCGTCACCACCGTTTGTAAATTGTCAACGAAGGTAGTCTCTGTTCTCCTCTCTCAGATCTCTCACTTCTGTATATCTCTTTATCTGTATATAAACCTTAATCGACTTCGTTCATCTCTTTTCATCACCGCCTCTGTTGCCTTGTCGCCTCGTCGCCTCGTTACTGCTGGTAATTCTGTCCTCATTTCTCTTTGTTAGGCATCTGTTAGATTCAATTTTTTGCCCTAGATATCATCATCGCCGCTAATTTGGAAATTTTTTGTTTGGATTTACAGATGTCGACGATCCTGTTGGTTGTCTCCGCCGGATTTCAGTGTTCGCAAAAGTAATTTATATAACTAGTGATTTATTTTAGAATTCGTATCAGTAGATTTCTCTAGAGTAGACTTCTCTTTCGAGTAGACTTTGCTTTCGAGTAGACTTCTCTTTCGAGTAGACTTCGCTTTCGAGTAGACTTCTTCTTGAGTAGACTTCTCTTTCGAGTAAACTTCTCTAAGTAGACTTCTTCTCGAGTAGACTTCTCGGAGAAAAGTAGACTTCTTTCTGAACTAGACTTTTGCCATTTGCTAATAATTATATATTTCTTGCATATTTATGTCATCTTTAGTTTTGCAGGATGGAGAAGCAGCCCAAGTTTCCAAGAAGATTATTCACAAAGGACGAGGAGCCCCAACCTGGGAAAAGTATAGCCTACTACAGCAACAATAGGAAGCTGTTTCCTGCATTGGAAGCAGTACTGGAAGCAGATATATGGGAAGAGCTTTTGGAATCAAGGCTTGGTGTTTTTCTAAAGTTTTACAAACTGAATTTTGGCTGGGCGTCGAGGGTGGTGCAGTTTATACTCGGTTTTTAGCTGGACTGCAAGAAGAAGTATGAGATATGGAGTCTCATAAATGCAACCCCACTGCGGTTTTCACTCAATGAGTTTGAACAACTCACTGGTCTCAACTGTGAGGAAGCAGAAGTTACTCCTGAGATGAAATGCTTTTGGGAGAAGCTTGGCGTTAGTATAGATGCTGGCCCCACCGTTGATGAACTTACTGAAGCATGTAAGCGTGCTGGAGAGTGGACAAGGGATGAGAAGCTTAGGTTAGGATATTTATCCATCTTCGCTGGATTTATCGAGGCAAGGAAGATGGATTCACCCACACGGTTGAACTATGCCAAGCTAGTCATGGATGTTGAGGCATTTGCAAATTACCTGTGGGGAAGAGTGGCTTTCAAGACCCTCATAGAGTCTGCCAAAAGAGCTGATTTGACGAAGACTGTTATTCTTTATGGGTTAGCCGAAGTGCTCCAAGTTTGGGCGTGTTATGCTATGCCAGATTTTGGGAGGCATTACGGAAATCCCCTTCCCGACAACCCAACTCCACCGGTGCTGGCTTTCAACGGTTGCCGAGGACGAAAATACATCAAAGAAGCTATGCTGAAACAGGTAATCTCAAACTATATTTGCGTCTCGAGTAGACTTTTCCTCGTCTCGAGTAGACTTTGTTGGGGTCGGTTTTCACCCTAGCGAGATCAACGGAAAAATGGCTAAGTATAGAAGTGATTCTTGGTGATGCCCAGACTGTGCACGGGAGAAGCCGGTCACCTCGCCCAAACCATGCACGGGCGAGGTGAACCGTGCAAAAGCCGGGCGAAGCCAATCACCTCGCCCAAACTGTGCACGGGCGAAATGAACCGTGCAAAAGCCGGGCGAAGCCAATCACCTCGCCCAAACCGTGCACGGACGAGGTAAACCGTGCAAAAGCCGGGCGAAGCCAATCACCTCGCTCAAACCGTACATGGACGAGGTGAACCGTGTAAAAGCCGGCCGAGGTGAACCGTGCAAAAGCCGGGCGAAGCCAATCAACTCGCCCAAACCATGCACGAGTGAAGAAAACTTCGAATCAAGCCCAAAGGCAAAGGCCCACGAAGCAATAAGGCGAAGCCCCTAGTCAAGCCCAAGACGAGGCAATGTGCAAGTGGGCCGAGCCCAAATCCACAAAGAAGTCTAAAGCGGTGTTTACCATAGAAGATGAAGCCTTGAGGAAGGGGGGCGCCGTGAAGAGGATAAGGAAGGATTATCTGCGCAAATATACTCCGAGATCTTCGTCTAGATTAGAACTAGGAGTTGTATAAATAGAGAGTTTAACTGATTAGCGCGGATCATCTTCTACCTAGCAAAAGACTTAGCAATACACTTGTACCAAAAAGCTTATCAAAGCAGCACTAATAAAATCACTATCTTTAGATCCTTGTTCTCTTGTGTTTAACTTAGAATCTTTACGTCCTCTTTTATTTTTAATAGACAAATTCCATTGTGTGAAATCCAGCCCACACAATTCTTACACCCACGAACCGAGAGACGCAAGATCTGAAGAGATGTCCACCAAAGCGCAAGACAGAAACAACACCGGAGTTGGGCTAGGCGATGAAGGCGCAGGCGATGCAGTTCAGCATCCGCAGATGCAAGCCGAGGTGCTCACAGCCGCCCTAGCCGAGGTGAAGGAGATGTTGGCAACGCTGGCAAGGAAGACGGGAGAGCAAGACAAAACCCTCGAGGCGTTAGCAGCGGAGAGCCGAGCCCAAAGCCAATGCATCGGGAGCATCCTCCCACCGACGAACCCACCAGGCAGGTTCAGTAGACACAAACTCAACCCTATGGCACTCAATTTCTCTACACCAGTGACGAGCGGCAGCAGACTCGGAGGTTCAGGAGTTCTCCAATCATGGCCTGCCCCCGAAGAACAGACACCTGCCGCTACAAGGCCAAACATCATGGTTCCACCACGCCTGATCCGAAGAGGAGTCACCCAGGAACAGGGAGGCCAACAGCCAGGCGGAACCAGTGACGAACCAGTTGGGAGAGAAGCCAATCCGGTTACGACCGAGGAGAAAGAAACGGACCAGACCCAACTTGATCCAAACAATACCGTGGCGATGCAGATCCGAGCCGAAGGAGATGTTGGCGACACGGAGCACGAGCACGACTCAGACGAGGAGGGTGAAGACCTCGCATGGGACGAACAAGCTCGATACCCCGAGGAGCACAGAACCACAAATAGGAGCCACATTATCCAATGCGGATATAGGAGCCTAGGAGTAGATGCCCTCAGCGAGATCCGAGCCGCCTTAGCCCGAGTGAATGCCGAAATACGAGCCATCAGGTCTAAGGTGCATAAGGCAACAAACGCGGCGCCGGAGATAGACTTACTAGAGGAAGTCCAGAAAACTCCATTCACCACTCGGATCACGGGGGCGAGAGTATCCGACCCTGGAAAAATTCGATTACCCACCTACGAAGGAACGACCGATCCAAAGGAGCATGTCAGGACGTTCAACACCGCGATGGCAAGATCCATATTCAAGGAGAATGAACGAGACGCTGGTTTCTGCCTGCTCTTCGTAGAAAGCCTTCGAGGAGCAGCCTTTGAATGATTCTCGCGATTAGAACAAAACTCGATCGATAACTTCAAAGAGTTGACCAGAGAATTATGAAACAATATTCAATGTTCATGAATCAAGGCGTTTCAGATGCTGACCTATGGACCTTGTCCCAAGGTCCGACCGAATAGCTGAGGGCGTTCATGGGACGATTCAAAGTAGTCATGTCTAAAGTAGAGAATGTAAGCGATAAGGGAGCACTCGTCGCTTTAAGGAAATCTCTCTGATATAAGTCGGAGTTCAGGAAGGAGATAAGCCGAAACAAGCCGCAAACTATCCAGGATGCCATGCACCGCGCTTTGGACTTTATACTGGAAGAAGAAGAATTCAAAACTTTAGACCAATGCTTTGGTTCAGGGAAGGCGAGTAGCAAGAGTCAAGTCGCAACGCTAAGTTAACCATCCCAAAAGAAAAATTACCAGAATAACTCGTACGTACACCATGAAAGACCAAATTTCCGCGGAGCCCATAACTATCAGATAGGCACTGGCCGAGGCAAATTTCCATGGAGTAATACCTGGACGAGAAACCCGAACTCGTATGACGCAAAAGCGTATTGTGAAGTGCACAAGGCCTACGGACATCCAACGTTGAAGTGCCGAAAAATTGGAGCTACTCTCACGGAGAAACTCATAGCAAGAGAGCTCGGCGACCAGAAGGAGAAATAGCAGAAGAAGTAGAGCAGCAAAGCGAGCCAGCTCCAGAAGAAAAAGGACCCGAGACGAGGAGAGACCCCGAGGCGAGGAGAGATCCCGAGGCGAGGCCGCGTGCAACCCCGAAACGTAACCAGATGAACGACAAGGACACTGAACCGGGGACACGACAAAGGATAAACATGATCATGGGCAGATCGCAGTATTGCCGATACACTATTTCCGTGATCAAATCCTTTCAGCAGCGAGCTGACGCAAGCATCAACTGGTCTGCACCAACGAAAAATCCGAACGATATGATCACCTTTGAGGAACGGGAAACCACATGCATTGATAGGCCGCATAACGATCCGCTTATTATCAAACTAACCGTGAAAGATCACGACGTGGCGACACTACAAGAAAACAGACATTTTACGAGGGCTGTATTCATTGTTAATTCGTTGTAAAACCAAGGTGGCATCGATTTTAGAACAAAACACCAGTCGTCGTTAATTGATCGACCTAAAAGCAAACTCGTCGTAACTTCGTCGTAAATATTAAGAGGCGACACTTTCGTCATTAAGAGGCTAACTGTTGGGGTTGGTTTTCACCCTAGTGAGATCAACGGGAAGATAGCTAAGTATAGAAGTGATTCTTGGTGATGCCCAGACTTTGCACGGGCGAAGCCGATCACCTCGCCCAAACCGTGCACGGGCGAGGTGAACTGTGCAAAAGCCGGGCGAAGCCAATCACCTCGCTCAAACCTTGCACGGGCGAGGTGAACCGTGCAAAAGCCGGACAAAGTCAATCACCTCGTCCAAACTGTGCACAGGCGAGGTGAACCGTGCAAAAGCCGGGCGAAGCCAATCACCTCGCCCAAACCATGCACGAGTGAAGAAAACTTCGAATCAAGCCCAAAGGCGAAGGCCCACGATGCAATAAGGCGAAGCCCCTAGTCAAACCCAAGACAAGGCGATGTGCAAGTGGGGCGAGCCCAAATCCATGAAGATGTCTGAAGCGGTGTTTACCCTAGAAGATGAAGCCTTGAGGAAAGGGGGCTCCGCGAAGAGGATACGGAAGGATTATCTATGCAAATATACTCCGAGATCGTCGTCTAGATTAGAACTAGGAGTTGTATAAATAGAGAGTTTAACTGATTAGCGCGGATCATCTTCTACCTAGCAAAAGACTTAGCAATACACTTGTACCAAAAAGCTTATCAAAGCAGCACTAATAAAATCACCATTTTTGGATCCTTGTTCTCTTGTGTTTAACTTAGAATCTTTCTGTCCTCTTTTATTTTTAATAAAATAATTCTATTGTGTGAAATCCAGCCCACACAGACTTCTCCTCGTCTCAAGTAGACTTCTCCTCGTCTCGAGTAGACTTCTTCTCGTCTCGAGTAGACTTCTCCTCGTCTCGAGTAGACTTCTCCTCGTCTCAAGTAGACTTCTCTCGTCTCGAGTAGACTTCTCTCGAGTATAATTCTTTGCGTAGACCTCTGTAACATATATATTCCAATTGTTTGCAGGATAGCTTCAACAACTTTTGTGTCAAGGAACGGGAGGAAATGTTCCCTACGTGGGATGATGAGGTACATGATGTCCTTATCGAGAACGTTGTGGGAGCCATGTTTGGGGAGTTTGGTGGTGGTGGTTGGAAGTGGAAGGCTAGTGATTTTTGGTCCAAAGGGGTTAAGAAGTTAGAGGCCACGAAGGGCCAAAAAAGGAAAGTTAAAGATGATGAAAGTCGTGTTGACCCAGACGATGAAAGCCTGAAGAAGACTTGTTTAGTGCCTCCTTCTGCCATAGAAGAGGAGGGTTTGAAGAGTCTGGCCAAGGCGATGAAACAACTCAGAATGTTGCAAAACATTGTCTGGGGAAATGAAGGCTGGGTTTGAGGTGTTCGATAAAAAGTTTGACCTCCTCTCTGAAAAGGTTGTTGCCGTGGAGCATACTGTTGCCAAGATGAAAGAGACAAAGGAGGAGGAGCATGTCAAGTCAAACGATGGTCTGGTTAGTACCGATCCCTCTCTCAAATCTACTAAAAAGACTTCTAAGACTTCTAAGACTGCTAAGCCTGCTATTCCTTCGTTGAGTCCAGTCGTTAGGCTTACTAGGGCAAGAGCAAGGTCTTCCAAAAAGAACTAGATGTTTTTGTATTTTTGTATGTTTTCAAAAATTTGTACATGTACCCTGTACTCTGACTTATGTTTTGTTTACTTTAATGAATTCTAATAAATAAAACCATCTATTTTGTCATGTTGTTCTTCTCAGTAACATGTATAATGCATTATTTCAGAAAAAACCATGTGAGAGTGCCGACCGCGAGGACGTGGATAGTGTCGTATTTGTCGAGTCGCGAAAACAAACGAAAGAGGATTTGGAGGTGCAGTTAAGGAAACAGCAGTCAAAGAAGGTCGCGGCACAAATTTTGTCACGAGCCAAGACCTCCGAGAAGACAAGGAGGTTGTCTAGACTAGGCGCTGGATATGTTCCTTTTGCTCCTATTGATGCAGCGAAGAATAAAGCTGTAACTGAGTTTTTCAAATGTCTTCCGTAAGTTCTCTGTATGGAACAAGTTGTAAGTCTTGTGATTGTGTACTAATTACAGTCTGATGATTATGTATTAATGGTGTATGCAGAAATTAGCCGAGTAAACATGCTAAGAAGTTTCCAGTAAACCACTGATGGTGGCTGCTGAGGACGCCACAGCAATGGCTCGCAGATACGGTTAGTCTTTCTCTCAAGTAGACTTTTTCTCGAGTAGACTTCTTCTCGAGTAGACTTCTTCTCGAATAGACTTCTTCTCGAGTAGACTTCTCCTCAAGTAGACTTCTCTCGAGTAGACTTCTTCTCGAGTAGACTTCTTCTCGAGTAGACTTTTCTCGAGTAGACTTCTTCTCGAGTAGACTTCTCTCGAGTAGACTTCTGATTCTTGACTTTAGTTTCTGACTTTCGTGACTTCCCTATTTGGCTATGTAGCACATGGATGCCGTCATCAACCTGCTGAGACATCGATTCATGGAACATCCGCAATGATTTAGGAGTGATCGGATCTGCTTACTTGATACGATTTTGAGCATGATGTGGCATACCAAGTACGTGGATTTTCTTACCACCGAACCGAATCCCGATGGCTTAGGTAGACAACTGCCGCCTGGTGCCTTTGATTATTACACCAGTGAGACACCAGTGTACTGCAAAATAGGCAATACATGGGGGGTGGACGTCGATGACATATACACGCCCTTGAATATAAAGGATGATCATTGGGTTGCTCTATGTATCTCTCTACCTCAGAGGCACATTCTCATTTGGGACAGTCTCGTTCGTCATTCTAGCGCTGCGGAAATAGCGAAAGCAGTTGAGCCTCTTGCAGTCATGCTGCCTTATCTGCTTCGGGAAATGGCTATCCGAGAAGATACATACAAGTTCCCATGACGCTTTCACGCATACACGGCTAGAAGCAAAGGAGGTGCCACAGCAAGGGCCAGGTGGTGATTGTGGAGTTTATTGCCTTAAGTTTATTGAATATCATGCTTTGGACTGCCATTTACTCCGTCACTGTGTCCCGCCAACATGAAAGTTATCAGACAGAAACTTGCGGTTGATATACACCAGGAGACCAAGTGCCACATACCTCCAAACCAGGACTGGGCGAATATGGGGTTATACGAAGGCACCTGATTTCTCTTCTCTCGTGTATTATTTTTTGTAACGAACTAATTTTTTGGTGTACCTGGTTGATGTGGTTAGAAAGTTTTTGGTGTAATCCGTCAAATAACAGAATATGTAACTGTAGGTTAACATATAACATGGATTGTGTTGAATTCTTGGGTTGCTGAATTTATAAAGTAGACTTCTCTTGTCTTTCGAGTAGACTTCTCTTGTCTCGAGTAGACTTCTCTTGTCGGTTAAGTAGACTTCTCTCGTCACGAGTAGACTTCTTGACGAGTAGACTTCTCTTATCACGAGTAGACTTCTTGAAGATAATTATTTTACATAACTCAAAGGTGATTCAGAGGGACATTTCCCCCATTTATATAACATAACTTGTCATCCGAGTAGACTTCTTGTGTCACGAGTAGACTTCTCTAGAGTAAACTTCTCATGTCACGAGTACACTTCTTAAAGACAATAATTATACATAACTTAATGATGATTCAGGGGGACATTTCCCCCATTTATATTACATAACTTATCAAACGAGTAGACTTCTCGTGTCACGAGTAGACTTCTTATCAAGTAGACTTCTCTAGACTCGAGTAGACTTCTTAAAGACAATAATTATATATAACTTAATGATGATTCAGAGGGTTTCCCCCCATTTATATTACATATCTTGACAACCTAGTAGACTTCTCTTGTGTCATGTAGACTTCTCGACTTGTTCAGATTCAATCAGCACCATCATTGAATCTCTACATGTGATTATATTAAAATTAGACTTCATAACGACTTGGCAGGATATAAAACAATACACACTAAGTACAATGTAAAGATTAACTTACACAATAGGAGCGAGTATGACCAGGTTGCTTGTACTTGGAGCAACTGTTTTGCTTATGCATCTTTCTTGGTCTTGTGCCTTTCTTCCTAGACATTTCTACCCTAGTTTGCCATCTAGATTTTTTCTTTCTTCCAGGAGGAATCTTTATGACTGGAACACCACATGGTTCCTTCTTGACATCATTTTCATCAGAAATAGGCGGGTTAATGGGATGAGAGTAGGCTGCATATAAGGATTCCTGTGAGTAAGATATACACACAAGTGTTGATAGTTTCACGTTGGCCTCTTCTGCCGCTGCAATAACATGTGAGCAAGGGATTTTTTCAACATCATACACACCACAAGAACACTTCCTTTGTTCCAAATCAACAATACAATCCCGTGCTCCACCCTTAACAAAGAAACGCCAGCCATTTATGGGTTCTACCTTCAAATCTCCTGCCTCATGTTCCCGAATTGCTAATAGATACTCTATTCCACGAGTATGGCTCGTTGTGAGACTTAGAGCATCTTCATGCCTTTTATGATACCATCTCCCGAACTTTGTTCTTATAAACTCTAACAGAAATGTGATGGGAAACCATTTGGCTTCCTTAACAGCCACATTGATCGATTCTGCGATGTTGCTAGTCTTTATGTTGTACCTGTCTCCCAGGAAATGAACTCGTGACCATAACCTCGGGTCCGCAATCTCCAAATATTGAGCAAGTCTGGGGTTTACCTCTCGGATTGCGTCTATGTATCAATTATAATCGTAAGTCGTATGTGCATATGCAGCACCTTTCACCAAGTACATGAGTTGCTTCCCGTTAAACTTTGTCACAATGTTTTGCTACAGATGATAGAAACATATACCTCGTGTTTCCCATGGTATGATATTCTTACATGCATCAGAAATGGAGTCGTGCCGGTCAGAAACTAGGACAAGCGGATACCCATCTGAGAAATATCTACTCAATTTGGTGAAAAACCAATTCCATGAATCATTACACTCAGAATCCACATCTCCAAAAGCCAAAGGAAATATCTGAAAGTTACCGTTCTGTGCGGCTGCTACTAGCAAAATACCTCCATACTTCCCAGTTAGATGAGTCCCATCGACAACAATCACTCGCCTCAAGTACTGAAAACCAGCTTTGGAAGCTCCAAATAAAATAAACAGGTACTTAAATCAATCCATCTCATCGCATACAAGGTCTGTGACACTTTCCGGATTAGCTCTCTCAATTTGACACAAATAAGAAGGCAGCTTCTCATATCCATCTTCTGCTGTTCCTCTTACTAATTGTTGGGCATATATCAAAGCTCTATAAGATGTGGTGTAACTGAGGTTTAGACCAAACATCACCTTCATAGAATCTCTGATATGCTTTGGCACAATTCCATCGATTATGTCAACTCGTTCCACAAACAGATCCCCAATGTACTTAGGTGTACAACGTCTACGATGAGCTGATCGGTCTAACACAGAACAAGTATGATCCTTCAGATACTTTGTCATCCAGAATGTGTTTGCTTCGTTCTTCACACCCGCTCTAACCATCCAAACGCATCCTTTGACAGAACATTTTGCTACAAACAAAGACATCGTAGAATTATATACTTTGAAAGCAAATCTCTTAATAACTGCCATCAATCGCAACTCAGATACAAGCTTCTCCCTGCTAGGAAAACTCTGATTAACAAAGATATTAGACGACCAACTACTATCCAGTCAATCTAAACCACCACAACGCTCTCTTATACCCTAAACTTCATCCTCATCTTTAACTTTCCCGTGCTCACTGTAATCCACATCTAAGTCATCATACTTTTCTTTCATATTCTGATCAACTTCATCTTCATTCAAACTATCAGCTTCATCCTCATTTTTAACGTTTTCATCCCAATCTTCAGTGTCTGCATCCCAATCTTCTTCAGCATCAGAGCACGTATCTGCATGTCCATCCACATCATCATTCTCATGGTCCACTATCCTACTCGAAACACAAAGGAGAACACCATGCATCTTACTTAACTCAATCAAGCTCTGAACAAGTCTATCATTTGTGACATACATAGGTGGAGAATCAGGAGGCATTTGTTGAAGCATCATAGGTGGTAAGGGATAGGATAAATCCACCTTTGTTTCCTTTTCCAGCATATAATCATCTTGCACCATTCCAAGAAGCTCACCATGTGTGCAACCATCTCTTAAGAACAACATTCGCCCTCCTTTGCTATTATCCACCTCGAACTGTCACACTAATTCACTCTTAACCCATTCTCCATAAACAGCGGGTATGTGAACCATTCTCTGTGAAAAAAGAACAAAATCCAAACCACATTAGACATCAAAATTGCATAAGTAGACTTCTCTGAAAGTCGGATGAAGTCTACTTAGTAGATTCTATAGTAGACTAAGAAGTCTACTCTTAATAAGCTAAGTATCATATAAAACATGAAAACTCATTCGACTATACCTATAAAATATAAAAATGCAAAACTTATATATAGGCAAGAAAACTTAATAACAGAAGCTTAGGATCACGAAAATCTTAAAAATTCATTATATATTGTATAAAAATGATTTTTTTTTAAAAAAAAACAAGAAAAGTAGACTTCTCGGATAAAAGTAGACTTCTCGGAGAAGTCTACTTTGTATAGAGAAGTCTACTCTACAAAGTCAAAGGTTGGTCAATTGCAAAAATGACCTGCTTCTAAAGAAGTCTACTCGAGAAGTCTACTCCATTTTTTTGTTATCAAAGGAAATGGAGTAGACTTCATTCGGACCAAAAGAAGTCTACTTTTTCATGCGGTCAATTGCAAAACTAACATAGGCGTTGACTAGTAGACTTCAATCCGACAAAGAGAAGTCTACTTTCGGAGCCCAGAACTGAAAAACACTAAAATTGACTGAAAATCTGACATACCACTCGTCTTTAGCTTCTTTTCTGGTCAAGATCTTCGATCCTAGCCACAATGAAAGAAGCACAACCGCAAAAAACAACCAACTCGCCGGAATATATAAATCTTTATGAACTTCAACTTTTTAATAGACAAATTATAGAGTTTTTGGGAAGAAAATAGAGAGAAAATGGAAGAATAGAAGCTTAAAGGGAAAATAATAAGCTCAACAAACTCAAAAATGGGGTTTTGCCACCATTAAAGCTTCAAAATTGGTTGAAAATAGTGGTTGGATGAATTGATGATGATGGCATTTTCGTAAATAAGTGAAGAAGATGAGGATTAGTTGGTCATTTGGATTTTCGAAAATAAAAGAAATTAATTAAAAACAATGACAATTTCGTGAATAACTAAAACTATGAAGGATTGTTTGGACACAAAATGGCAAATGTTGGGAAAGTGATTTTTGTAGGTTAGATTTACAATTCTAATTAAATTTTAGGTTATTTTTGCAAGAATCTCTATTTTATTAAGAGTCTCTAAAAAAAGTGAGAGACCCATTCCAAAGTCTTTCATTTGGGAAACTTTAGAGCGGTCTCACTTTTTTGAGAGATTCTCTTAATAAAAATATTAATATTTCTTATTTTATAATTTATTAGAGATGTAGTGAGAATTTAGCAATGCATATGGTCTTATCTGCTTTGCCTACAATATAACCTGCAGAAATTGCATCTCATAGGAATCAAAACTCACATCTCCTAGGATTTTCACAAACAACTGTAGACAATTGTCAAAAAAAAAAAAAAACTAAAAAATTTAATTAGAAAAACTTCTTTTTATAATTAATGACTAGTGACTTGCAGAATAGTACACGTGCAGAATAGTACATGTACAGATATATTTTATTTTATTTTTATTAAATTAAATACAATCGTATATTTGCACGTAAATAATTAGCCCACACTTTTATTAGAGTGAATTTATGCATTATAATAAAATATTTTTTCATATAATAATTTTTAAAAAATATATTTTTTAAAACTTTTTATGTAGTATGATGATTGTATTTAATTTTTAAACATCAATATTTTTAATTAAACTTATTTGTCAAATAATATATAAGATGCATTCACATATGATATAATCTTTTTCTTATTTAAAAATTAAATTTATTTAGTTTTAACTTAACTAATCAAATTTTGTTTATTTTAAAAAATTTGTCATGTCACATTTCCAGGTCATCATTAATTTACACTAACTTTTCTTCTATTTGCGACACTCAGCTTTTTCATTAAAACTGCTTATCAAATAATATTAAGGATTGGAAAAAAAAGAAAACATGTTTGTGAAACTAAGGAATAACAGAAACTAACTAGGTAATAATCCGCACCCTGTGCAGGATAAAAAAATTATTATTTATTTAAATTTAGTATAATATTTGTGTATATATTTAATTACTTCTGAATCTTAAATATTAATTAAATATTTAAATAATTTTTATTATTTAAATGTTTGTCGCTTATCTACTATATTGAATGAATTAAAAAAAATAATTTTTTATATATTTTTAATTTGAAAATAATAATTATATCCATAAATCATTTCTTTGTGAAAAAAAGATAATTATTTACTCCAAAAACCTTAAATCAAAAAATATTATCTAAAATATAATAATAAAGCATAATTTAATATATGATAAATAGTAAGTTGGGAGTATAGTGTATACATAATAAAGTAGAATATTAAATTTAAGATGAAATATGGTTAGCGTATTGATGCGTTTTTGCTATGATTGATTATATAAAAAATAATGTGACAAAAAAAATTATTATAATTAGCTTCTATAAAAATATTGATGTTTATCCATCCTATATATTTTTTTTACTCCAAATAAGTTTAATACATTGATGACTTATTAGACAAAAGTGTCAATATCGTTTCTACTCGAGATCTTTGAATATATATCTAAATTAAAAAAATTAATTTGGATTAATATATTACTTATATCTAAATTAGATTAGTGAATGCACCATACATTAAATTACTCATATATTAACATATATCAAACACAATAAATTCCATCTTTATTAAAATTATTAATAAATTCTCAATTAGCTCATAATTATATTATATAAATATTAAATATGATTTATTGTATACTAAATTTTGGAAAGAGTCTAAATTATAAGTTAATTTAGAATTTAATTTTGAAAATAGTCAATTAAATCCAATTATAATTATTTACTTTTATTTATAATGACTATAATGAACTATAATTACAATCAACTTTTATAATGATTATGATGAACTCAAATTATAATGATTTATGTTTATTTATTACTCTTTCTGTTGCATAATAAGTGTCATTTGGAATGTATCTGCAATGTATCTGGATGTATTAAACTCAAAACACATCCAGATACATCCAGTTACAATGCATATACATTTTCTCCAAATGACACTTATTATGAAACGGAGGGAGTAATAATTTGAGTAATTTATTTTCAATTTTTTAAATTAATTATAATACGTGTACAAAAAATCTATATATTTTTTATTATATGGATTATGTGATAATTTATTTACTTTACAAAAGTAAGTTTAAATAAAAATAAGAGAAAAATAGATTTTTGGTAGAAAATGTAATTATGGAAATAATTAATATGATATATTTTTGGTAAGAAATAAAAGAAACAGAATATTTTAACAAATTAAATGCTGATTTATTAAATAAAACATAATATATATATGAATCTAAAATATATAATGACATATCAGGTAATTAGTCTAGTAATCTAAGTCTGTTTAAAACAATTAGCTGAAAATGAATGTGTGATTGACATATCAACATAATGACATCACCGTAAATACTTACAAAAATGAGGTTACTCTTTAAAAATGCTTCTCAATTATAGGGGATAGGCTTGTGACTTCACATAAAAAAAAGATCAATATTTATAAAGTAATGTATAGAAGAAATTAAAAAGATAATCCAAAAAGTATAACAAAACAAAATTTAATAAAAATATAAAACAGAAAATACTAATAGTCAAAATATACATATAAAAACATATTGTTATAACACAAACGGATACAATACATGGGCATTAGCACATGTTCTATTCTGCAAATCACTAGTCATTAATTATAAAAAAGATGTACAAAAATATGGATAGTTGAAATAAAATTTGACAACATATTAAATACTCACAAAACAAAACAACCACTGTGCTAATGAGCATAAATTCTCTCCTTATTCTTCAATAAAAATTGAAATTTCAAGAATATAAATTATAATATTTATGATATTAGCTGTTTAATTTATATATTTAAAAATGGGTAAAAAATAATTATATAAAAAATTGTCAACCAAGTTCAATCTGGTCAAACCAAATTAAATCATAACTTAAATATTTATCTGGTCCGGCTTTTGATTTTGTTTTTATAATATTGCAATAAAGTGCAAAAAAGCAAATTAAAAATTAGTTAAAATCGGCCAAGAATTAAAAGTAATTAGCATTTAAATATCAGATTTTATTCCTTTTAAAAAATCTAATAATTGAATTCAGAATTCTTCAGTAAAAATCATTAATAATTTTCAAATCAAAAGAATAAATATTGTATGGTGAACTGAAAAAAAAGAAATAAGCAAAATGAATTATATATATGTAGTTATTGGATATTCATTTGAGTTCGGATTGATTCTTTTTAAATTTTAGATATTTTGGCTTTAGGCTATATGACCTCTTGAGATATATTTTATTTAGTTTGAATCCGATTTGATTCCGCCTACATTCAGATCGATTATAGGTACCCAAGTTACCTAAAATTTTTATAAAAACAAATCAATTTCTTTTGGATTTCTAAACTATTTTAATTATTTAGTTAAATTTAATAAAAATATTTAATTTAAAAAATATAGCTAAAATATTTTAGCTATTTTTATTTTGGTATAAATATAATTAATATATTAGATTTATAATTGTTGTTTTGGGTAATTTAGTTATTCTATATGTAAATATAACTAATATTTATTGGTGTATGGTTCTCGGTTCTATATGAGTTCTGCACCGATTCTTTGAATATATGAATTAATGATCCATTCGGCTTTTATATCATTTCTGATTTTGTTCAATATTTTTTTAACTCCATTTATATTGGTTTGATTTTTGGAATCCAAATTTTATTTTTTCATCTAACCATTAGAAATAAAAAGAGGATTTTGTTTATAGATAAATATAAAAAAATAAAATTACGGATCCTACAAAAAAGTAGAATTACAGATCTAAAAACATCTTTTATTTTGATTAAGAAAGAATATCAAATTATTTATTTATTTTCTCTTTTTATTTGTGTTTACTTTTTCAGTTAATTTACTTATTTTTTATTTTTATTTTTCATTTATTTTACTCATTTTCTACTTTGAATTTTTATTTATTTTGCTTATTTTTGCTAATACTTTTTAATTTGTTTTTTTTTATTTTTAAAATAAAACTTATTTCGAATTTGTTCGAGTTGTACGACCAAATCTTTTCTGTACAAATGATTAAAAAGCTTCACTTGCGTACTTTTCCGTACAGCTAACGTTTCCAACCAATAGAAACCAATAGAAACAAAAAGGTGGGTTGGAAATGCTAGTGAAATTTCTTACTAAATTTATTTTTCATTGTTGTTAGATTGGAAAGAAGAGAACGCAGCGGCTTTATAAATCGGAATCAGTCTCTCATCTACTCTCGTTTCTCCGCTTTCCTTTCCTCTCATTTCTCTGATTTTCCTTCAAATTATATTCACTCGACCTATGGAGATAGATCGAGTGACAAACTCGGCCGGCGGACTCTATCGTTGACAAACTCGGCCGGTGGCAACTTGACGACACACAGAAAGGTTGGATTCTCCTACCTGCAGAGCAGAAGAAAGAGAAGAACATCAACTTTGCATTCGTAATTGGAACCTTCGCAATCAGCACGTTTATCGTTGGATCATGAAATTGACGACGCACCACAAAGAAAAAGAGAGCCCGATAATTACAGGGCATGCAACATTTGATATGTTCAGTTTATGATTAATGTTGTATATTAAAGATGTTCTATTTGTATATTAATAATAATATTATATAAATATTTAATAATAAAAATAATGATAAATCAAATAAAACATGTTATCAATTTCATTAAAAATTAAAGATAAAAAACATTAATAAAGATTTTAAAATAATTTCTTAAATAAAAAATATAAATATGATAACTAAACAAACTGAAAAAGTATTAAATATATAATAATTTATTTAGTTTTATGGTTGGATCACACGTATGTGTAGATACAATTGTTTTTATAGACATAATTAGTTGTAATATTCAAGTATTGATTAATTTTTTTATACATTATGTAAATATTATGTTTATATATATATATATTATATATAAGTATATACAGTTTTAGTGTTTTATCATCTTTATGATTGGTTCTCATATTCGTGTGGACCAACCACCTCACCGCTCATAGGACATATATAGATTTTTAAAAACATATAAATTGTTTAATAACTAAAATTAAAATTGAACTGTAATCGAGGTTAACACAATGCATGCACGACAAGTTCGCATATAACTTTAACTTTTGCATAATTAATATTTATATTCACATGCATATTTGTTAAAAATGAAACTATAGATTTTATGTGTTAAAAGAAAGTAACAAAATATATGTTTTGTATTATATATTTTTATGATGTATGGTTGCATTATCTTTTTAACAAAATACATATAATTATATATGTAAGTATAAGTTAAAAATAAGTGAATTGTAATATTTAGGTGTTGGTTAGTTTTTCTGATATTTTCCACAAACGTTATGTTTTTACACGATGCAGTTTTTGGCGTTTAAAAACTATTACGAAAACCATTTCTATTGTTTTATATCTAATCATATTTTTTATTTTTCATTGTTTTATGATATATTGATTTTCAATAAAAATTTGTTGTAATATTTGTGAAATCATATTTTATAAAACATTTCGGTAGCACCATTCATCTCTTTGTCAAATTTTTTATAGCCCGCAATTGCTCGTTTCTACAATCTTTCCTTAACTGCAGCGTTTAACCCAGTTGGATCATTAACTTATATATGTATGATTTAAAGTGTAATATATTTAATATTTTATTGTTAACTTAAAAAATTAAGAGTTCTTATGTTCTTAACTTTGATATATGTGTTAATATAAAATATAACAGATCACAATATATAAAAAACTTGATTCATGAAATAATAATTTAATGTGTTAGAAAAAAATATATGCATGAAAGAATGAATATGTGTAAGATAATAATTTTAAATATTTCAAATAAAAAATTTAAAATCGATCAAAATTATTCTTTTTTATTTTTTTATCTTTTTTTCTCTTAACCTTGAATAGTATATTAAACATTAAGATCATCTCCAATATATTTTTTTTCTTTTTTCTTCTAAATTATAGGTTAATTTCTCTACAACTTATTTCTATTTTACAAGAAAAAAGATTGTTACCTTTTCCACCAATTATATAGGAAAAAATAACATCTCTGTTTTTTTCTCTAAATTAGAAAATTTAAAATAAATGTGGATTAAATATTTTTTAAACCAAAAATACAGCCCAAGATTTTTACAGAAAACAAAAGTCGTAGAGATTCATTTTTACTTTTACTTCTACTTCTTATTCATATATACAATATTATATAAAAAAAATTGCTAAGAAGATACTTATAATTTATTTTCTGTTTTTTTGTTTCATTTATAATTTTGATTTCTTGCTATATAATGATAATGCATTCACATATGATACAATTTTTTTTCTTATTTGAAAATGAAATTTATTTAGTTGTAACTCAACCAGTGAAAACATTTCGTTTATTTTAGAAAATCTGTCGTATCACATTTCCATGTCACCATTAGAAACACTAAGTTTTCTTTCTCTAACGACACACAAGCATTTTAATTAAACCTGCTTGTCAAACACATATGATATAATATTTTTGTTATTTAAAAATTACATTTAATTAGTTTTAATCAATCAAAATATTTCGTTTATTTTAAGGAATTTCCCATGTCACATTTTCAGGTCATCATAAAATTAGGGTTGACGATCTATTTCCCCTTGATAAGTATCATATAGCATCAGTTCTACACAAATTTGTGACCTCATACTAATTCCCCATCGAAAATAAGTTTTATATCTAATTCCCCATAGAATGAAAGTTGAAAATTCAATTACACATAAAGTCATAATTGTTAATCAAATTAAACATATACCTTGATTTGGTCGGTTAACTGTTTACCAATTTAGTCTTAACCATCTAAACATATATTTAACCGGAATGAAATCCAATTACAACCAAATCCACAAAAAAACCAACCCGACCCGAGTTCTTCTTCTTCCTCACCCGATTACAGATTATTTCACCAAAGAAGATAAAACTCAGAAAGAAGAAGAGGATTCTTACGAGTAATCCGATAGAGCAACTTGGTTCTTTTGAATTGTAGAATTCGCAAAACAAAGAAGATGAAGAAGAGGAAACGCCATTGTTGTAATCTCCCATGTGGATATCAGTTCAGTCAAACACTTCTGGGCCTTGGGCCCAATCTCGTTATGTTCGTCTTGGGCCAATTTAATCCATCTGAAGCCCACTTGCCTTAGCTGATTAAATGAAGCTTTGTCGTCTTCATTTCATCTGATCAGAAAGAGAACGGAAAAGTTTGTTACAGAGAGAGAAAGCAGAGAGAGAAAGAAAGCAAACACAGAAGTAGAGAGAGTGATCGAGAAACTTACCGGAGCTTTGAGGAGTCGTCATTCAACCTCTGGAAGTGTTCATCAGATCCAACAAGCTCCTTCGTGATTCGTTGATCTTTTATTTGCTATTCTTGTAACCGGAACTTGTTGCCATTTATAACTGTAATCGCCGATCTATTGAAAGCAGTTGAGGGATCCTGATCCCTCCCCAGAGACGTAGCCTATTGGTGAACTCTGGGTGACCAAATCCTTGTGTTGTTCTTCGTTCGTCCTCAACTTAAGTTTTCCGCAATCTGTTTCTGCAAATCAGAGAGTTAACAGATCAGAGTTTTCAACAAGTGGTATCAGAGCATCAGGTAAGATGCTTAACTCTCAGATCTGAAGAATCTAAAGTTGAAAGGAAGAAGAATTGCACCTGGTTGTTAGGGTTCTTAGTTGCTAAAAGGATCTGTTATCATTGCGCATCTCTGTTGGTTCAATGTCAGCTGTTTGTCTTCACAGAGAGTCTGCTTTCTGTGTATGCTGCGTTGTTTGTTTAGGTTTTCAAGTTCAGTGAGTCTGTAGTCTGCAAAGATTGGTCAGCTAAAGTCAGAAAGTATGGAGGCTACTCAGGGAAAGTTTGAAATGGATAAGTTTGACGGAAAAGAAGATTTTGGTATGTGGAAATACAAATTCCTAGGTCAAGTCGATATTCAAGGCTTACTTGATGTGTTGTCAGAAGACTTCACGATCATGATGGTCACGGGAAAACCTGGAGAAGAATCAGGATCAGCAACTATGATTAATAAAAGAAAAGAAGCACTAGATCGAAGAGTGAGGAGCTTACTTGGTACTTGCTTAACAGATCAGATCTTGAGGAAGATCATGCACAAACCCATCGCTCTGGAACAGTGGAGAGCTCTTGAAAAGCACTACCAGAAGAAGTCACTCCCAAACCGAATATACTTGAATAAGCAGTTCTCATAATACAAGATGAAAGAAAGCAAGTCAATAGAAGAGAATGTTGACATATTCTTAAAGCTAGTAGCTGATTTACAATATATGAATTCAAACAAATATACTATTACTACAACATAATATTAATATTAAATTCATAATTGAATCAAATTTATTGTTAATTCAACCTACCACATATAATAAAGATTATTTAATTAAAACTAATTAACTTTTTACAAATCAATCATTGAAAGTGATAAATGCTAAATTGAAACAATATTGACTTAATTGAAGATGATTGGTAAAGAATCTGATTTTTAACTAATGATCAATTTTTCTAACTATTGTTTATTTCAATAAAAAACTATGAATGAATAAAAGTGATAATATAAATACTTTTCAGATTTCAACTTTTAGATGCATCATTTATACACTGTTTTTTTTTAAACTAGATTTTACATCTAATTACAATATCTAGATGCAACATTGTTTGTTTTTGAATTTAGAAAAAAACATGGATGAAAAAAATCTCAAAACACCAAAAGTATCTATTTTTAAATTTAACTTTTTTTAGCTATACTCAAAATGATTTTATAATTTTAGCAAAAAACCGTAATTTTATGATTTTGGTACATTAAAATGATGTTAAAATGTTATTTCAGAAATTTGGCCATTAAAGATAGTTTTATGATGTTGATGGAAAACATGATTATCGGTTTTGGCAGATTTTTACAGATTTATGATTTTTGGCGGTAAAAATGCAATTTTAAGGATTTTACGGATATAGTTTTGCAGATTTGGTAAAAATGCGGTTTATCAAGTTTAGCATAAAATGTAGTTTTATGGGGTTTATTAGAAAACATGATGTTACGAATTCTACATAAAATGCAGTTTTGCAGATTTGACAGAAAAACATAGTTTTCCGGTTTGGCAGAAAATGTAATTTTACAAGGTTTACGGGAAAATATGGTTTTGCAGATCTTGTGGAAAGACGCAGTTTTGCGAATTTGGCAGGAAAAATGGGTTTTATTGATGTTTGGTGAGAAAATATAGTTTGATGGGGTTTACGTGAAAAAATTAGTTTTACGGGGTTTACTGGAAACCATAATTTTGCAAATTTGGCAGGAAACACAATTTTGCATGTTTAGCGAGAAAATATAGTTTTATGGATTTTAGCGGAGAACATAGTTTTGCGGATTTGACGAGAAAAATATGATTTTGCGGGTTTGGTAAAAACATGTGATTTTATAATTTCAGCTATAAAACACAGTTTATGGTGTTTTCAGGAAAACATGACTTTCAGTTTTTGCAGAAAAATACAAATATGCAATTATAACAGAAAAGTTCTAGTTTTGGTGAAAAATGTTATTTCAAAGTTTTGGCGATAAATCCTGTTTCTAAAGAAAAACCTGATTTTATGTTTTCAGTGGAAAAATTCAGTTTTATGATTTTGATAGAAAACCTCAATCTTATATTTTTACAACAAAATTTAATTTTATGCTTTATATCATATTGAAGAGTTTTTTGATCTTTTGGTTATTGAGATGCAAATGTTTTATTTAAACACTATTTTTTTGGCATCTCAAATATCCAATTTTTTAAAATATTATTGATTTTGCTTCCAAATACAAAATCTATATGATGAATTAATAGTGTTTAAAGAATAATATCAAAACACATCATCTGGATGCAAAAACAAACATGACCTAATCATTTTTTCAGCATCAAAAAGAAATAAATTTGTACATAAATTTTTTTACCTAAAGCTTGAGCATTAGTGAAAACATTGAATTATGTCATCATTCACATGATTTAAAAAATCTATGACTTCAAATTTTTACCTAGAAATATTATATACAAATTGGATAGTGTTTTTTTCTTCCATTAATATATGTTATAGCGTAATATATAAACATAAATAAAATTAATTATATTATATTATATTATATAATTTTAAAATTACATTAATATAAATAAATATTAATTATTTCACCCTGAGATGCAAATTATTACCTAATTAAATATTAATAATACAGTATATTGGAGACTGACCAGGTCAGCAAATAACTACTTCAAATTGACACAAATGAGAGCGTCTCTCAGAGTCAAAGAACTCTTTCAAGTAAGCAGGATCGTGTTTCTCTCTGGTATCAGAAACATTCAGACGTAGAACTAGCTTCTTGAGTAATGTAGCGTTTCCCAGAAAGTATCTAACCAGTCTCCATGTCGTTATCGGTTTCTCCTTGGTCGGGCTTTTAATTTCAACATATTCAAGTGACGATACCAAAGAATTAGACAGCACATTCGAAAGATTTATTTCCGTTGCCTCTGCCACTGCCTCTCGATAATCATTATAATCGAGTTTCTACAAAACACAGATTCCAAACAAGAAAAATTAAGATCAACAAACACCTTACTTAGGTTAGAATTAACTAGAAAAAGCTTAAAAACCAAGTGATAGTGAGCTAGTGATATCATTTAAGAAAGAGTTTTCTTGTTGCTATAGGCTAAAAATCGTTTTTCTTCACGTAATATCATTTAACCAGTCATAATGGTGTCTATGATCTAAACATATTAGAAAATTTGGTGAGTGGGCTAGTTAAAATAAAATAAAAAACTTGGAAAGTTTAAAGCAAGTCGTTACCAAGATCAAGCGTTTCAGATTCGGGCATCTCTCAAGAACTATTGGCAAAAGTTCTAGTGAGGAGTTTAAGGACATAGTAATACGCAGACGGGTCAAGTCACGAAATTTGGGTAGTGGGTTCATGTGTCGGAGTCTATAGATTAACTGCAAGCAATTAGAGAAGAAGTCATGAGAGAAGAAACAATAGTACGTAATGGGAAGAAAGTTTAGAGCTATGAATATACCTTAAGAGTTTTCCGTGAGATGGTCATACCACCAACGTCTGAAAAATTGTTGAGAAGATTATAGATGGTGTTTCTTTCGGATAAGTACTCATCCTCCTCCAGGTTAAACTTAAAGTCAACATCAATATTGACCTTGACAGAGTCACTCAAACTGATAATCTTGAAGCTTTTGAATCTGTTGTTTATGAGAGTCAGATACTCAAGCCTCGGAGTATCAAGAACTGAAGAGCTAGTGTCGGTAGGGAAGATAACATTTTTTAAGTACATAGACTTGAGACAGGGCAAGTAAAGAGGCTCAAAATCATTCAGCCTAACGGAATCTAGACTTAACCGAACCAATGCCTCACACACTGACACAGTAAGTGTTAAGGATATAATCTCAACCTTAACATCATTCCTCAATTGGAAATGTTGAATCTTGTGCTTCATCACTTTATCTAGACACAGCTCATAAAGAAAGGGATATTTTTTAAAGATATGTGAGGCAATGCATAGCTTGAATTCACGCAAGTTCTTGAAACTCAGAAACTTGTCGATGAAAACATACGCTTTTATTTCATTCGGGAAATAATCATCCTTTAGATCTAGTGTCGGAACCCACTTCCAGAGATTTCTCCATGTAGATGACAAAACACTTGTACGAATAGCTTCCTTGGTCGTAAGAAAACTAAGTATATGACATAGCACAGATTCATGTAATGAGCTTAGAGTATCTTCTTCCCGTCTGCTATTTCTTACTTCATCCTCTTCAACTAAACTATATAAGTGTGACAAGTATTTCCCCCTGAGTTTAGAGAACATCTGTGATGGATTTAATGATGTGGAAACGCATGAGTCAGAACTCCTCAAACCTGTAATTCAAAAAAAAAGGTGATACGATTATCACAAATTAATAGAATCAGAAACCCTAAGTTTTCGAATTCAATTTCCTTAGAAAGGGCAATTTCTCGAAACCTAACTATAAAATTTTCAAATAGTAATGATCAATCCGTAATTAATAGTATCGTCTAAAAAACAAAAACAAGAACAAGACCAACAAAAAATCTTGTAGTTACAGTCATCAGATTAATGAAAACGAAACACATACGGGAGACGCAAAAATTGCATACACAAGAGAAGGAAGAGATCAAAGAGAAACTTACCGGTTTTGGAGATACCATCTGAAGTTGATTATCTAACCTCTCTACTGTTCGTCGTGTTATCGATTAATTGTCTCCCTAGAGAGTTAGGGTTTGTGCCGTAACTTGTCAAGAGTGCAACACACGTTTTAGGTTTTCTCTATGATGTTCTCTTTTAATTAGGGTTAACCCTGTAAAGGTCCACTAACAATAAGCCCAAGAGAATTATTGGCTTTAATATAAAAGCGACATCGTTTTGAGTTGCACCTTGTCGTTAATATTTATGTCGGAACCTGGACAAGACAGAAAAGAGAATCTCTCAGATACCAAAAAGTTCGATGGCGACGTCGAAGCTTCAAGCTCTCTGGAATCACCCTGCGGGACCTAAGACTAGTGAGTCAACTCAATTTCTTATCACATTTTTTTTTCAATACTTCTTATTTCGTTTTATATTTGTTCTCTACATTTATGGAATCTCATACGTTTAGCTTCGAATAAAAAAAAATTCTTTGTGTGTGCGTCTTATCAGTTCATTTCTGGGCTCCAACTTTCAAATGGGGAATAAGCATTGCTAACATTGCAGATTTCCAGAAACCTCCAGAGAATATTTCATACCTTCAACAAATTGGTATATATACATTCACATTAATCTTATTTGTGGTTGTTTCTTGCGTATATATATATATATATATATATATATTTCTTATCTCAATATTTATTAATAAAAGTTTCTATCTAATTATTTGTATCAGCTGTGACATGTACTGGAATGATCTGGTGTCGTTGCAGCACTGTAATCATCCCTGTAAGTTTGGCTTACTTCTCCTTAGTGGGGTACTGGGGTTGTTCCCTTTTTGAGTTTTTGTAATGATTTTGTTATGGGTTCTTGGTTTTGGTTTATCTAATATTCTGATAATTTGTTTTACAGAAAAACTGGAACTTATTTAGTGTTAATGTTGCTATGGCAGCGACAGGGATATACCAACTTACTCGTAAAATAAAGTGAGATGAAAGATTATTCAGTATTTTCATATTCTAGTATTACATTACATGAGATATACTATGCATTATTAGGCATTGATTGTTTCAAACGACATGTCTACTTGTGCGTTTGCATTAACGTTTGATACATTGATAATATGCTTATTTTGATTTTTTTTATAGGCATGATTATGTATCTGAAGCAGAGACTACTGTGGGAGATGAATGATGATGATGAAGAAGATGAAAGCTTTTTGATGAAAAGGGTTCTCCATAAGCCTTGTAACTAGACATCTCTTTTTTATCATCAATGCCAATGTTTGATTATTCTTTTTTGGAATTCTCTCATCTCATGTTCTTGGTTAGATAGTGAATGGTAACAGAGATCAATGCTAACATTCACATGCTTAATAAATAATGAATAAATCACGAGTTTGTCAAGAGATGAAACAGTGTGTTATAGTTCGATTTAGATTAAATCATGGCAAACCAATTAATATTGATCTATGATTGATGATGGGATTGTTGAGTTGCAAAAGGTGTCCAAATGTGCCGTTTTTACTGATTGTGCCAAACTGATCCAAAGTAAAAAAATCTGAACCCAAACAAACAAATCCGAATCGAAGAGTGTCAATTTGAATAAACCGAACCAAACCGATTTAGAATAAAAGAAAAAAACGTCTGAACTAGGTGGTTGGCCTGCACATATGTACAAGTATAATTTTTTTGATATACATAGTTAACTGTAATATTTAAATATTGATTAGTTTTTTAAAATATTGGTATGTTTGTATATATATATTATTTTAATATTTCACAAACTTTTTTCTGAAACCAATGTATTTTAAAACTTTGTATATTTATAATGCTTGTAATAATATATAATCACAAATATAAAATTATGTTAAATAATAATTAAATTCTTATAATATTTTTTAAATATTTCTATAATATGCTTTATTGCTCCTTACACAATCTACGATATGTTTTTTTGCGTCTTACATAATATAAATTTGCAAATACATATATAATATATTTAAGTATATATTTTTCTTGATTTATTGTAAATTGAACTGAAATAGTTTTTACCATTTTTACTTATTCCTAAGAGCGGATAGATAATTGGCACGCATGTGCGAGCATACCAACCACTTCACTATACTTAGAATAGATAAATATTTTTTAAAAATATAAATTATATAATAATTAAAATAAAAATTAGACTGTAATCAATATTAAAAAATACATGCACGGAAAAGTTCGCATGTGACTTCAACTAATGTATAGTTAATATATATGTATGTATGCGTATTTGTAAAAAATTAAAATATGGCTCTTACATGTTAAAAAGTTTTTAAGTGACTTTGTAAAACAAAGTGCGAGAGATTTACTTTTATATACTTTTATTTTTATTTCTGATTCATATTGTTTCATCTTATTATAATTTATTTATTTTTATTTTTTTATTTCATTTATTATCTCAAAATTTTTATATACAATAAAAATAAATATATGTATATATGCTATTATTTTTATTTAAAATATGATAAGAGATAAGATGAGATGATAACATAAATTATGTACATTTTAGAAAACAACAATAAAAAGATGATAAAAGTTATAGAAAAATATATGGTACTATTAATATTATAAAATAATAATTAGTATATACTTTATTCCATTAGTAAATATCGGTTTGAAAATAAACTTATTTAAAATTACGTTTTTTTAAAACCATTTCAATAAAAGTTAATTATTTTATTATTTTAACATTTTATTCTTTAAATTATTTTTATCATGATTGTATTTTACTTAAAATTATATTATTTAATAATTTTTTTAGAACTTGTTTAGATGTTATTAATATATTTTTGTAAATTAATAACTTTCCGATATAAAAATATATCATACTTCATGTATTATTAATAAATAGAATTTTTTCTATTCTATTGGATCATTTAGTATTATTTTTTGTATTTATGTGAAATTATAATGCACTACATATATATTGTAATTTCACATATATATATTGTTAAAAAAAAAATTCATAATTATATTTTATGAAATTATAAATATATGTAAAAAATTAAAATTATAATAACTTTTATTTTCTGTTAATTTAAATTTATTAATTTTAGTATTATAAATATAATCTAATTTATTTATGTTTTAATTCTACAACTATAATTTTAATTCAACCAATCAAAACATTTTGTTTATTTTAGGAAGTTTGACATGTCACATTTACATGTCATCAATTAAAAACACTAATGTTGACTGTAGTGTTGACAAGTAAGCTATTTTCAATAATGTTACTTTTCAAATAATATGTAATGGATGGGTCTGAATTTAATTTTTACATTAATCTAAATTTAAATAGAGTGTTAAATAAAAAATCAAATCCAAACCCATTAAAAAAACAAAGATATATCTAATTATGAAAAAAAATCATACGAAAAATTTTCAACAGTTTTTAGAATAACAGCCACAGTTTATACAGTTTTTATCCAATCAATTTTTTAATTAATATTTTATATAATATTATAGATTTTACGCCTAAACGGTAAAAACCTACATTTGGATGTAGAGATCTCTAATTTTGACTGTAAAAATCTACACCATAAATGCCTACAGCTCTTACCAAATAAACCTTTAATTTTGAAATTCCATGAATCTTTACCATTTTCTTTTCAAATTTATGTCTTTTTCTAAAGTAACAAAAATCACATCTTCTAAGGAAAAAATATAGATATACAACCATGATTTAAAATCAAACTGTAAAAATGAATTTATCCCAACCGAACCGTACTAGATCATACTATTTTACATTGGTAAAATATTTTTGTATTACCGAAAATCCAACTAAGTCCGATTGAAAGTCTGAAACCCATATTAAACACAGACTTATTTTATGGAAAGTCAAGATCAATGGGATGAGAAATGAAATAACTCTCATCTCTTAAATTTAGCTCTTAATCAATGTGTATTATAATGTTAAAAGAACTATTTCAGTAAGTCACATTAGTCATTAGTCAATAATAATCTTGAAATATCCATAAATCTTTTCCCATTTCCTTCCCCAATTTGTGTCTTTTTCTAAAGTAATAAAAAATACATTTCTTCTTCGAGGGAACATTTCCCGCCAAATCCTCTCACTAAAATCCCTTCTCCCACCACACCATCTTTCTCTCTCTACCTCCCTCCCTCCCTCTCTCTCTCTCTCTCTCCTTTGCCCAGAAACCCTAGCTCTGAAACCATCCATGGCTGCTGCAACTCCCAGAAAGAAAACCTTCCTGTCTCCTACCAAATCGAACAAAACCCCAACTAATATCTATCGCAAATCGTATTTATCTCCTTCTTCTTCAACCTTGCTCACTCCCCAAACCCCAAATACCCTCACTCCTCTTCGCAGATCCGCTCGTCATGTTTCTCGGAAGATCGATCTGGGAAATGAGCCGGAGAATCTCGCCTCAATCGATGTCCCGGAGAGAGAATCGACGGAAGAGATGAATCTAATTCGGAAAAGGGAGAGAGCGCCCAGAAATCGAACCACTGATGATGAATCCGAAGGGAACTTGAAGAAATCGGAGAATCTCAGAACCCCGAAGAAGAAAAACTGTATATCCAAAGTCAACGACAAAGATTCAATAGACGCGGAAGTTTCCTTCTCTCCCGTATCCCCAATTCGATCGGAGACGACGAAGAAAAGGCCAAAATCCGGAGAGAAGAAAATTAATCCAGCAGGATCCAACAAGAGAGTCTACTACAGTAAAGTGGAATTCGACGGCGTCGAATTCGAAGTCGGAGATGATGTGTATGTTAAGAGAAGAGAAGGCGCCGCCTCAGACGAAGAAGACGACCCAGAAATCGAAGATTGCAGGATTTGCTTCAAATCAGGTAGTAACATAATGATTGAGTGCGATGATTGCTTAGGTGGGTTTCACTTGAAATGCTTGAAGCCGCCATTGAAAGAGGTTCCAGAAGGTGATTGGATCTGCCAATTTTGCGAGACTCGAAAGTCAGGGCAGACGCTCGCGGTTCCGAAACCACCGGAAGGGAAGAGACTGATGAGAACGGCGAGGGAGAAGCTTCTTTCTAGCGATCTATGGGCTGCTCGGATCGAGAAACTGTGGAAAGAAGCCGATGGTGTGTACTGGATTCGAGCTCATTGGTATATGATACCCGAAGAGACTGCTTCAGGGAGGCAATCGCATAATCTGAAGCGAGAGGTTTATCTCACGAACGATTTTGCTGATGTAGAGATGGAATGTATACTCAGGCATTGCTTTGTGAAGTCTCCAAAGGAGTTTTCAAAGGCGAGCAATGATGGTGATGATGTGTTCTTGTGTGAGTATGAATACGATGTGCATTGGCATAGCTTCAAGCGTCTAGCTGAATTAGCTGATGAAGATTCCGAGAGTGACCATGAATGGAACTCTAGGAAAGTGGAGGAGGAGGTTGATAGTGATGAAGAGATGGAGTTTGATGATGAGGAAAGTGCTCGTGGAGATTCAAAGAGAGATTCGAAGAGTAAGAGAGGTTTAACTACTGCAAAAGCTGCGAATTCTCTTAAAGGTCGTTTCTTTGGGCTCGAGAAAGTGGGAGCGAAGCAGATTCCTGAACATGTGAGATGCCATAAGCAGACTGAGTTGGAAAAAGCGAAAGCTACTTTGTTGTTGGCGACACGTCCCAAGTCTCTTCCTTGTAGGAACAAAGAGATGGAAGAGATCACTGCGTTTATCAAAGGTTCGATCTCTGATGATCAGTGTTTAGGAAGATGTATGTACATCCATGGTGTTCCAGGGACAGGGAAGACTATTAGTGTACTATCTGTTATGAAGAATCTAAAAGCTGAGGTTGAAGCCGGAAACGTAAGCCCGTATTGCTTCGTGGAGATCAATGGTCTCAAGCTGGCTTCACCCGAGAACATCTACACAGTAATCTATGAAGCGATGAGTGGTCATCGTGTAGGTTGGAAGAAAGCTCTACACTCTCTCAACGAGAGGTTCTCAGAAGGTAAAAAGATTGGGAAAGAAGAAGAGAAGCCTTGCATACTTCTCATAGACGAGCTTGATCTTCTAGTCACAAGAAACCAGTCTGTTCTGTACAACATTCTTGATTGGCCTACAAAGCCTAACTCCAAGCTGATTGTGTTGGGGATAGCAAACACTATGGATCTTCCGGAGAAGCTGCTTCCTCGGATCTCAAGCCGAATGGGTATACACAGACTATGTTTCGGTCCTTACAACCACACTCAGCTGCAAGAAATCATTTCCACAAGGCTTAAAGGAATCGATGCTTTCGAGAAGCAAGCTATAGAGTTTGCTTCGAGGAAAGTAGCTGCGATCTCTGGAGATGCAAGACGTGCGCTTGAGATATGCAGGCGTGCCGCAGAAGTAGCGGATTACCGTCTAAAGACCAACAAAGCCGCGAAGAACCAGCTTGTGATTATGGCTGATGTTGAAGCAGCGATACAGGAGATGTTTCAGGCACCTCACGTTCAAGTAATGAAGAGCGTGTCGAAGCTGAGTAGGATCTTCTTGACGGCTATGGTTCACGAGCTTTACAAAACAGGAATGGCGGAGACGACGTTCGATAGAGTGGCGACGACAGTGTCGTCTCTTTGCTTAAACAATGGTGAAGCTTTTCCTGGTTGGGACAGTCTTCTCAAAATCGGTTGCGAGCTCGGTGAATGCAGAATCATTCTCTGTGAAGCTGGAGAGAGGCATAGGTTGCAGAAGCTGCAGCTGAATTTTCCAAGTGATGATGTTTCTTTTGCATTGAAAGACAACAATGATCTTCCATGGCTTGCTAATTACTTGTGAGTTTTTTTTTGGGTTAATGTTTATTGAAAAATCTTGGAACTTTTTCTTTATATTTAAGACTAGTTTTGATTCACATTGGATGATCATCTGGACTTGGATCTGTTTTATTTATACAATGTTGTCATGTATCCTTTGTTTGTGTGTTTTTTTTATTCATAGAAAGAAACTAAAAGTCTTAAGTCTCTTTGTCATCTTCTTCTATGCAACAAGAATAAGATCTCTCCATAATATAATTGACAGAGAAAAAGGTTTTGTAATACAGCTATTTTTTTTTTGTATATTATATCATTTGAAAGCAATTAGCCAATTACAATGGATTTTCATAAATTAGTTATTCGAAACAAAATCCAAAATATGACGCAAAGATTTTATAATCCACAGAAATGAATGAATGTACTAAAGGCTATCAAAATTTTAAATCTTGAAAATTATACTGCATGAAGATATAGCTATTAATCATTGATCGAAAAAACTCTTTCCAAATATTTAAGAGGGGTTATTCTATTTTATGATCTATATCCTCAAGATCTAAAATTTTGATAACATTTATCAAAATTCATTTGAGTGGTTTATGAATTTTTATTTTGGTTATTACAGTCTGAATTTGTAAGAACAACAACATGTGATTGAATACTTGCCTTGAGAATATTTGAAAGTGCTTGCTATTTCTGCCCTTTGACTCTGTGCACTGTGCAGCAAACAAGTTTGATTCTTACAGGATGTGTTACTGTTTCGGTGAAGGCAAATGAGCTATTTAGTTATATGGAGGATGTAAACTTTGTTTAATCTCGTAGAGAATGATGATGGCTTTTATTTATAAGCCTAGCAAAAAACAGAAATCCTAAAAAATTGGCAGAGAAATAGAACACAACAACTAAGGACTTGCACTAGACTAGGGACTTTCTATCAACTAAAATTTGACCATAAAGTTACTAACGACTCTTTCAAATGAAAGCTCCTTTATTTTAGACCAAATTTGCCACAGCTTCTCTGATTAGTATCCAACAAAACACACCGTTTTGGAGGGAGTCCACTTCCGAGCCTTATGATCTCTGGTGACGTTACATCTTGGTACAGCCTTCTTCTCCATGCTGCAACCAAGTACCTGAGGTTTAGAAACCATGGCCTTTTGTGGCACAAGGCCGGCTCTGAATTATTGAGAACTCCAGATAAATAAAAAAAAGTAGAAGTCGTTATTGTATATTATAAAAAAAATCAAATATGAAAAGTGCTAAATAAAACACAATTTTCTAAAAACAAAAATAAACTTAATGAATTGAAGCTAATTTGTATTTTTTTATTGGATTCATATTAAAAACCCATAAAATACTAGTAATTATGCATATATATATATATATAAATAAAAAATAACAAAAATGAGCTACTAAAATTTAGGGGTCAAGACAAATGCTTCATTTGGCTATACTTCGGATCGGCCCTATGTGGCCAATTCGTCTTATTGTGTTTAGTGTTGCAGTTTCTTCCGCTGATGATGTGTTGCAGTTTCTTCCGCTGATGATGTGTTTTGGGTGATTGTTGATCCTAAAAAAATTATTATTTCTTGTTATCCAAATCACCCACACAACCCATGGGAAGACTGTGCCTTTGCTAATTCTAGTAGGAGGTAAGCACATTATTTTATATGAAGCTTCAATTCCTGTTTGAACATTGGTTATATCTTTTGACTTTATATGTTGTTTGTAGGGGATTCGTGCCCAAACTTCTCTCGCGAAGTTGCAATAAAAAAGGAGGCATTGTACCGAGGTAAGTACATTTCAAATGCTCATATTCTCTCCCACTAATAGTGCTTCATAGGATGAGTCTTGTTTTTGGTAAAGTGTGTACTTTCCAAATTTTTGCATTTCAATTGAAATTTTGGTTTTGTGCGTCTTGCTCCTAGGGCTCTGTTATTTTCCTCATGTGCTTTGATGGCTTCATCGTAACCTGATTTTGTCATATAGATTCCTGTTTCTAGTGTGAGCGACATTATCTTATATTTTTCTCCATTTTTGCTTGGCTTTAGCTCTAAAGTTTGGCTTTCATACGCAGGAACTATGGCTTGGATTCTTTCCTTGCTCCATTCTAGAATTTCAGGAGAAATGAGATTTTCAACTAGTAGATTTTGCATTGTTTCCGTAGTTGGTCCCATCGATTGGCATAACTTATCCAGCAAAATCCATTGTTTGTTCCAGAGGCTTGTGTCCTTTCCATCGTAATGTGTGGTTTGATGCGATCACGTCCAACACATATTCCATGCCATCCATGGGAAGATGAAGGGGGGGGGGGGGTACTCTCAAGAAAGCTCGTCTTATGACAATATATGCTTACTAAGATTTGGGCTAGTAAACATGGGGGTTTTGTACGGATTCGCCAGCTCACCTTTTCTAGTAATGCATCATTGAAATGTTAATATAGTGAATATGGGAGTTTGAAGCAAGTCATGGTGTATGTTGGCATGGTTGCAAGCACTAATTTAAGCATTGTAAGCCTTCCTACTAGCGTCATGTGCTAGATGACCAACTATGTGCTCTCTGTTGGATTCTGTTAACTATGAAAGTGAAGAGTTTCTTCTTTTTCCTACCAAAGTGCTCATGTAGGCCAAAATATTTTCCTACATCTCTCTCTTTTTGGATTTTTAGTGCAGCTTTAACTCTTTCCTTTGTACCCTTATTGGGTGTTTTTAAGAGAACATGATTGCTGACTTTTGCTTGTTGATTTGGTACCCCAAGGCTGCTTTATACTTTTATATGATTAATTGGAGCTCTGCACAGTTTTGGGGTCCATTTGACAGAATAACATCGTACCATCTGCGAGTATAAGATGGTTCACTCTCGAACTTCACTTTGACACCTTTACTCCCGGTAATTTTCCATCTTGCTTAGCTTTATTGTAGAGTCCAGATAGAACTTCACTACACAGAATAAATAAATATGAAGAGAGAAGGACTCTTTGACGTAATCCTCTACTTGGTTGAACATGTCCTTGGGCTGATCCATTTATTAGATAGAAATCTGATACAATATTTAGGCATTTCATGATCCACCGCACCCATTGATCATAAAAGTTTAGTCTCTCCATAACCAGTTTGACAAACAGGTGTATTGTATCACTTATTTTAAATATTTGTATTAGTTATAATTGATATAAATAAATTTTACATCACTTGTAAAACTGACTCTGAATGTGGTGATACAAATAATTAACATCAATTAGCTATCAGTTAATGCAAATATATTTTATTTTTGCATCGATTATTGAAATTGATGTCAATATGTGTCAATTATAAAAAACTGATGTTATCATTTGTATCAATTTTTATTAATGATATTAGTATTTGTGACGGTTATAACAAATAATGTTAAAATTAGTTTAGTTTAATATTATGATTATCTTCAGATGTTAAAAATAATTTATTTTTATTTTTATTTTTATTTCTATAAATATTTATAATAATAATATTATTATAATCCAAAATTTTATGCATCAATAATTTTTTGATCTTTCAAAAAATTCGAAATTAATTTTATTGGCTAGTAACTGTAATTATAAGGTACTTAAGTTTTAATATATATAGACATGTTTTCTCTTTCATTTTTTATCAACTAGCGATGTGAGACAAAATACAAAAAATTAGTTACATCAGTTTTAACTAATATAAAATTTATATCATTTTTTAAATGATGTCAACCAAAATTATTGATTACATTGATTATTTAACTGATTTAAATACATAATTATATATTAATTTTATTTAAGTGATATAAACTAAAATAAATTTGTATCAATTTTATTGGGATTGACTGCCTAGGCTCCCCTTGATAATACAACTTCTATCTGATTCCCTTTAAATTTACAAGCTCTTGATTTTTCCCTATAAAATAATATATTTATTTACATTTGTACCTAAACTATTACTTTGCTGCTCAATTCCACCTATAAAACTAATAAATGTAAATTGCGATCGATTAAATAAAATCGCGTTTGGCAAATACGATTGCCCATAACCCCAAACACAACCCGACCCAATGACCAAATCGACTAAACCAAACTCAAAATTGAAATTGGTAATTAGGCTTTCTTTTCTGTTTCTTCTTCGGGGCAAAGAGACAGAGAGGATACAGTCATACAGAGAGAGAGAGGAAGCTGAGAGACAAATCAAATACAATGAAAAACAGAAACTCCACCATCGATTTCATCATCAACACATGAATCCCTAACGGATTCTCCACCACCGCTTCTTCCTACTCAGCCAGAATCTCTGTCAGCATCTTTTTCTCTGTCTCCTGGACCAACACCGGAGCCGCAGAGAAGCTATATTCACTTGCTGGAGATTGGGCTGATCTTGGTCCCAACACTTTACTCTTTGATGTATGCTGTGGAACCGGAACAATCGGGCTTACACTGGCACATCATGTTGGTATGGTAATGATCGCTTCTTTAAACTTGCAGAACCTATGAACACAATCCTTACCTTCTTAATGGGTTCAGTAATTAACCTCTTAAGGCTCTTAACAGGTGATTGGCATTGAAATAAATGCGCTGGCTGTATCAGATGCAAAACAAAATGCAAAGATCAATGGTATGAGTAACTACAAGTTCATTTGCTCAAAGGTATGTATTCGAACAATAAGTTTGGTTTCTTTATCTTTAATACTATGGATGTTTCTTCTTCTTCATGGTAGTAATGTTCGTTAGCTTTGTCTTTTACAGGTAGAGTACTTAGATGAATCTGAAATGGAAGCCACGGTTCAAGACAATGAGCAGATTCCTTGATAGAACTTAAAGCCAAGAAAATGTCTGCTTCTGAGCCTTTTAGACCTGTCAAAGCCATGGCCGTTGACCTTTTTCCTCACAAATACTCTCTTTTTAAAGAGATGATGAACAACAACAACTACTATTCTCGTTTTGCTTTAAACACAATGTAAAGAGATAATAGGCTTGAATGGTATGTAGCTTTTTCACGTTTTGAAAACGTGATTCCACTAAATATATACCATTCACAATATTAGGCACTAAATGATAAAAAGTGAAAAGTACCATGCTATTTTCTAAAATATCCCATGCGTTTTAAATTTATAACTAGTTTAGCAAATAATCTATTCAGCTATTCTACTATTAAGTTGACATACTAGTCAAACCTATATATTATATTTTTGATACTCAATAAAAAATCTAAGTGTAACGAGCTCTGGTTAAGTTGTCTTTTCGTTTCTTGTAAACAAAAGCTCCGATTACAATCGCTCCTACTCCGAGTATTGCTCTAATGGTGATCCCAGCTTTCTTCAACCCCCTCATTCCATTATCTTCGTCTATCTCTTCATCGAGTTCATCTCCGTCCTCACTTTCTTTGATTTCCTCTGCTTGTCCAACTTCCGGCGATGGAGATGGTGTTGGAGAAGGGAAATACTTTGTCTCCTTCTCGGGATCGTCATCATCTGAATCGTCGTCGGAATGAGCATGAACAAGTGCTGGTGACCAGGAGACAGAGAAGAAAATGGAGATGGTGACGGAGATTCCGGCTGAGTAGACGGTGGTGGAATATCCTTTAGGGATTCAGGTGTTGGTGATGAAACCGGTGGTGGAGTTTCTGTTTTTCGATTGTATCCTCTCTTTTTCTTTGTGGCGAAGAATTCTCAATTTCAATTTTAACATTCAGTATTCTTTTTCTCCAGTCAATTTGGTCATTGGGTCGGGTTATGTTTCGGGATATGGGCAATTGTATTTGCTGAACGCGATTTTATTTAATTGGTTGCAATTTATATTTATTAACTTTATAGGTGGAATTGAGCAGAGAAAAATAGTTTAGGTGGAAATATAATTAAATATACTATTTTAGGGGGAAAATCAAAAGCTTGTAAATTTAGGGGAAATCAGGCAAAAGCTGTATTATAGAGGGGATATAGACACTCAACCCATTTTATTGAGCTGAAGTTAAATAATCAATAAAAATATCAATTATAATTGATGATATTAAATCATATATTTTGTATCATTTATTAATAAGTAATTTAAATTTAATATCATTTAATTTTCTGATACAATTTAAGTGATGTAATCAATTTTTTTTTGTAGTCAAAGTCCCATTCAATCCTATCGTATGCTTTGCTCATGTTTGTTTTCACTGCTATGTAGCATTATTTCTTGGCTTTAAGGGTCTTCAAAGAATGAAGAGTTTCGTGTGTTATAAGGACATTATCTGAGATTTCTCTTTAGGAAACAAAAACCGACTGATTCTCTGACATTATTTTATTTAGGACCGGTTGGAGTCTTAGAGTGAGGATCTTTGAGATTACTTTGAAATACACATTGCATAGAGTGATAGATCGGTAACCTGAGACTTTCTTGGGGCTTGTGATCTTCGGGATTAATCTGACATGTATGACATTTCTGTTCTGTGGTAGGATGCCTAATGTGAAGAAGGCTTCAATTTCTGAGATAGGTTTGGCACCAATGGTACTCAAATTTGACTGGAAGAAGCAAACAGAGAAGCTATCCTACTTTGATCCTCTCTAGGTCGACACTTCTTAAGTTGAGAGATAGATTTGGCTGTGAGACCATGATGATGGGATAGATTAAATAGATGAACGATAGCATAAATGCTTGCATAAGAACTTCAAGATATCAAAGTAAATGCCTTTGGATATGATAAACTACAATTTCCCGCAAAAATTTAAAATTGTATTATTTCTTGAGAAATTGCATTTCCTGCAAAAATTAAGAAACTGTGTTCCCGCGAAACCAAAAAATCACATTATATGTGAAAAACAAAAAATTTGTATTTCCCATCAAAACCGAGAAATCGCCAAAACCGAAAAATTGCATTTTCTGCCTAAATTGTCAAATTGCAATTTCCCATGAAAAGTAAGAAATCACATTTTTTTTGCGAAAATCAAGAAATCACTTTATCCATCAAAAGCCAAAAATTTGCATTTTCTATCAAAACCGAGAAATCGCATTTTTCGTCAAAATTAAAGAACTGCATTTCCCGTCAAAACCAAAAAATCGCATTTTCTCGTCAAAACTAAGATATTTTGTTTTCTCACCAAAAATACACATTTTTCCGCTAAACCCGAGAATTCGATTTTTTTTCCAACATAACTGAGAAATGATGTTTTCCTACCAAAACTGAAAAAATCACATTTTTCTACAAAAACCAAGAAATTCCCTATTCTCGCCAAAGCCACAAAAATTTGTTCTCGTTAACCACCGGAAATGCGAATCTCGAAGCTGTGGTGGTCTGAACTTCTCCTCATTTGCTTTCTACTTCCATTTTTTTCTGTAAACTTTGGGCTTTTTAATGGGTCAGCAAAATAATAATCTTATTTATTTATTGTGTTGATGATATGTCTTATTGTTATATTTTTATTAATTCAAATTTTTGCTGAGATGTGAGCTTCTTATAACATTAGTTTTTTTGCATTGTTGTTATGGAAGCATAGTTGATGCTGAGCCTACACTTTCTCCAATCATATACGTCTTTGTCAAACAAATAGATAGCTAGAATTTTGTTTATTTGCTATTAATTATTATCTGGATTTGGGTTTGGTAAAAAATAAAATAAAGATTAACAAAAGTATTTGAGTTTTTAGTAGGTTTAAGTTTAAAAGTTAAAATAAATAGATAAATTATATTAATAAAATATTTTGATTGGTAATTTTTTTTGCCGACGTGTTATCTTAAGAAAGCTTGAAAAAGCTGAAGTGTCATCTACATGAAAGTTACAAGGGTTATAATAGTATTGATTTCTTATAATTATAGCATATATATGAGAGAAGTTTGAAAAATCTGATGTATATATATAGTACTATGTCGAACGACATCCGATTTGCATAGTAAAATGTATTCTTCTTAATTGTTGTATAGTATATTTGAGGCAACCTCTGCTCTCAAGTTTTTGAGCAGTCATTTCTCTTAATTAACAGTGCCTAATTTGATTAGTTTTGCTAAATCAACGTACGAATCTTCGAGTTTTCAATTGTCAGTTTATGGTTTTCGAGAAAAAAAATTTTCTCAACTGTCTCGACTTAAAAATGCTGTATCGGTCATTATGCTAACTTTGAATGTCGAAGCAGAAAAAAAAAAACTGGAGAACTATTATCTTGACTCTTTAATGTAAAGCCAAAGAGATATATATTCGAGCAGTCATACTCTCTAGAAGTAGAGTTTAAAACAACTTAATCAAAAGATCAGCAAATCATAATATAAATTTAAAAGCAACAAACCGGACTTGATCAAACAGACAAAAGAAAGCTTCCTTTTTCGAGAAATGAAATTGTGAAGACCAGCTCCATCAAACTAAGCAATCAAGAGTAGTTCGAAATTAAGTCTATTGAAATTTTTATCCCACCAAAATCCAACAGTATCTCCCATCCTGTAATTTATTTTACCGTGGACGCAACCCCATCCATGTAATTTGAAATTTCCATCTTCGTCTCTTTTCATAAACACACTTGTTGTAATTTTCGAATCGAACTCAAAGAGATCCACCATCTCAAACAAGTTTTGTTCTAACAGTCCTATGGAGCGATCTCTTGGCCACCAAGGAAATAATTTGGCTTCTACTAACTCTTTCGGAATCGTTTGGTACTACTCGAACCTGTATCTGATTCTGTCAATGTTATGAAGATATTCCATTTGCTGTCTAGATCAAACGGCTCATCATTTGATCTTCCCATGAGTTAGCACATACAAATTTACGAATATTGGGTTTAACGATATGCATGTAAGATTTGCAGTAGAATATGCTTTATTTATATGCACATGGTTTGGGTATAGTATGTAGTGGCTTGAATTTAATTTTAAATTTATAAGACGAAAATATATGTACGGGGTTTGGGTATAATATGTAGTGGTTTGAGTTTAGTTTTAAATTTATAAAACGAGGGTATATGTATAAGGTTTGGGTATAGTATGTAATGGCTTGAGTTTATTTTTAAAATATGTGAACTTAATCTGTTATAGACCAACTTAGATGATTAGTATATAAGTATTAAGCAAAAAATTTAATCATGATTTCGACAAATTTATTGGTTGAACAATTTTTTTATATAAATTACATATTATAGAATACTAAACCCAATTCCGCAGATTGCATTTTGCATAAAAAAGATTTTTTGATACTATATAGTTTTTTTATAACTAAAATAACATCAGATCATATAAAGTCTTTAAAGAAGATGACGTGAATAATCTATGCTTACACTATTTTTTTATCAAATAGTTTATTATAAAGATATTTTGGTCATATAATATAGAATTCCGGATTTTTGGTTACTTTTTAAATATAAAATCTTTATGAGTTATATTCTTAATTTGGAATCCTAATATAGTAATTAACCCTTATATTACTTCTGACATTTGCTTAAAATATTTTTTTTGAGATATTAGTTTTGCTAAATTAACTTACTAGTAATATCTTCGAGTTTTGGATTCTTAATTTATGGTTTTCTAGGCTATCTTTAATGTAGAACCAAAGAGATTTATCTTATGGTTTCATAGTCTCTAGAAGTAGAGTTTAAATAGAACTAAAACAATTTAATCAAAAGATCAGCAAATCATAATATAAATATAAAAGCAACAAACCAGATCAGCTCCATCAAACTAAGCAATCAAGAGTAGTTTGAAATTAAGTCTACGGTAATTTTGATCCCACCAAAATCCAACAGTATCTCCTATCCTGTAATTTCTTTTACCGTGAACGCAACCCCATCCATGTAATTTGTAATTTCCTTCTTCGTCTCTTTTCATAGCCACCGTTGTTGTAATTTTAGAATCGAACTCAAAGAGATCCACCATCTCAAACGAGTTTGGCTGTAACAGTCTTTGGGAACGAGCTGCAGGCCAGCAAGGAAATATTTTGGCTTCTACCAACTCTTTCGGAATCATTAACGTACTACTCGCACCAGTTTCTGACTCTGTCAATGTTATGAAGAAGTTCCTGTCAAACGGCTCTTCCATTAGTTAGTGTTGGGATTTTGATGAACCACAGTAATTTCTCTTTTAAACCTTTGTTTTATTAGCTCTCTCTCTCTCTCTCTCTCTCTCTCTCTCTCTCTCTCTCTCTCTCTCTCTTTGATCTTTTGTGGTCTTTGTGATTTGTGATGTTTTTTATACATTAAGTCTAAAACTCTATTTATAGAGTTATGATTCTAAACAAAAAAATAGTAAATCGCCATTTCATATTATTACGACTTCCTTTCTCTTTGTTTGCCTTTTTTCATGGTTTTTTTTTGTCCAATTTCTTTTGTTCCTTGATTTTCCTTTTTCTTCTTTTCTATTTTCTTGATTTGTGCTATGATTCTAAACAAAAAATGTAACACCCCAAGCCCACCATCTTCCTTTTCTCGTGACCCATTTAAAAAGTTAGCCCATTAAGTCCATTCCTTATTTGCCATAAAACCATCGACTGTAATATATATATATATATATATATATATATATGCGCGTTTATATCTTCTTCTTCGTGAAAAGCAAAACCAGAAAAAAAAAAACCTAGCCACTTTTGTTCTAAATCGTAAAGCAGAGAGAGAGCAAGATAGAGAGATTAGGATCACCGTTGTTGCACTACATCACGTATTCGTCTAACGAGACGAACCTTTGATCTCACCGTGTCTTGCCATCACCACGAGCTGAATAGCATTGGGGACGAAATCACTTTCATCTTAGCCAAGTTCCAACATCGTCGATAAGCGGCGAGAGTTTCAAGCAAACCTTAATTGTTACTTGGGCAGAAAGTCACCATATCATATCCGTGTGTTCTCTTCCTCAATTGACCCGTCCCTTCTTTCCTTTCAAAGCTAAGGTGAGGAACAAGCTTGTGATTTCCCAGAACCGCCTTAGCTTTACGTTTCCGTTAAGTTTAGAATTAAAATATGTACATGGCTGTTAAATCGTTGCATGAGTTACTCACGCTTATATACATGCATGTGTATGATCGGATCTGGATTAGGATGTTAGATAGGAACTTGTGTGTGATGTTTGCTTTGATTGTGGTGTGGTGCGTATGTTTAGTATACGTGAGACTGAATACGTAATAGGGTGTTAGAGTTACGAATGTATTAAGTGATAGTATGATTATGTGATGCATGTGAAATAATGATGTATGATTACAAGAGGTGCAATGGGCACGTAGTGCGGATAAGGACTGCTAGGTGCTATGCACTGAAACGATAAGTGCGGATGCACTGAAACAATATGATTTTTTATGTGATCTTGAGTATGCATTTAGTGATATAATGATTGTTTACATGTTTTAAGTTTAGACTTACGTGTGGTGTGGTTAAGTCGTTTGTGGTGAATTCGTGAGTCCATTAGACTTGTCCTCACTGAGTAATACAGTTACCCACCCCTCTTCCTTTTGCAGGTAAGCTCAAGTAGTGTAAAAATAGTCGTTCTGGTGTGGTGCTCGATTTGGGAAACATGGTTTTTATTCTTTATTTTAGTTAATCGATATTTATTTTAAAAGATTTCATTTGAATACTTTGGTTTTGGTTGATTTTATTTTAAGTTGGGTTATGTAAGACATTTTGGTTTTGGTAATTGAGAATGAGATTTTGGTATCGTTTCGTTAAGAGTATAGCTAGGTCAGGTGTTATAAAAATAGTAAATCGCTATTTCATATTATTACAACTTCCTTTCTCTTTGTTTGCCTTTTTCATGATTTTTTTTTTTTTTTTTGCCCAATTTCTTTTGTTCCTTGATTTTCCTTTTGCTTCTTTTCTATTTTCTTTTAATTTGGTATTCTTTTTCTTTTATAGAAAACAGATCTTTATAAAGCGGCAGCTTAGGGTTAATACCTTTTCTCGAATTCGCCATGGCAAGCACTCTAGCGAGAGATTCCCCGTTAAAGGGAAGGAATTTAAGTTGTTCGAGAGTGAAGCTGCTATGGAAGCCTTCATGAAGGAAACCAGCAAGCCCCGGGTTAGGATTTCCGTTGAGGGATACGACACTTCGCTTCCTGGTGAAGATATCAAGAAGGCGTTGGCTAATCACTTCGCTTCGTGCGGCGAAGTCTTTAATGTTAAATTCTCTGAAGGTCGTGTCGGACGTGTGCTTTTGTTGTTCTTCGCGGAGATGGGGCAGAGGAGAAGGCGTTGCAACTTAATGGAAGTGACGTGGGAGGATGGATTGGTCGTGTTAAGTTACACCGATAGAAGACGAGGAGACTCAACGTTATCGAGCCGCTCTTGGCAAAGAGACACGCGAGGACATAAGATGGTAAGTTGATATGCCTTCTCTTTTTGTGTGTTTGGTGTGTGGGGATTTGCATGTGTAAGATGTGTTTGTTGATTATAACATGCAAATGCAAATGAAACTGCAGTAGGTTTGGCATTACCGTTGAGGGATATGACACTTCGCTTCCTTCGGATGAGATGAAGAGCACTTTGATCAAACACTTGGCTTCTTGCGGAGAGATCACGCATGTTTATATCAGCACTCTCGAAGCAAGGCTGATATATATTTTTCCCGAGAAGACGAAGAAGAAAAGGTGCTGACACTTGATGGAACTGAAGTGGGAGGAAGGGAATTAGCTGTTACTCGCGTAGCAACAGCGAGAAGTAACACGCCCCTTGGCCCCTTGGAATTTCGTCGTGTTGGCTATTGTGTTCCAGCTCATTGTATTGAGATGGCTCGCCAGAACGAGGAGAAGGTCATTGCTTTTAAGATGGAGAGAGGGTTGATGTAGATCTCTCTGCCAAGCTCTTTGGTGTTTTAAAATCGTGTGATATACTATGCATACTTTCTTTATGTTAGCCCGATATGTATATGAGCGGTGGATTATTAAAATGTCTTTTTAAACCGTGTGCCTTTCTGGGTGTTCAAATAATGCTCAATATGTATGAGCCGTGGATGATTAAAGTGTTTTTTCAAATCGTGTGAGTACTATTTCTGTTAAAAAAAAAAAAAAAAATAAATGAATTTTTTCGTAAAAACCGAAATCGCATGAATTAACAAAAAAAACTAGTATTAAGTTTTTTATAGGAATTTTAGCAAAAATAACCATAAAAAATTAATAATAAATAATTTAACTATATGAAAATCATGGCTATAGTAATTTGTATATACTATAATATATACAAAAATATCTTCGTTTTGAAAATGAAAGAAAATAATATAATGACATAAATATTACAAATGGTGAAACAATAACATGTAAGAGATTTACGCAATAAGACACATTATTATATATATTATGTATTTATATGCACTCTGTTGCGGGATAATTTTTGAAATTTTATATATACTTTTAATATAATCAATTTATTTTATAATCTAAATAAATATTATATTTATTTTTTATTACCTTAAGTTATGTATTTTTATGTTTTAAATCTGAATAAACATTGTATATTCTTAAAATAATTTTTACTTTTTTAAATTATAATTTGTTATCAAATTTGTTTAACTAATTAACTATAAATGTATATGTAAGAATAAAATAATATATTTTTAAGTACCTTCATGCTAATGACAAATATAATTTATTTTTCCCACTATCCTCCCTTATAAGTATATAACGCAAAATGCATCTTTAAAAAGAGGTTTATTGAATAAAAAAAAAATTATTTTTTCGTCAAACCAAAAATCATGTTTACCTACCAAAACTGAGAAATTACATTTTCTGCAAAAAAATGTGTTTTTCGGCAAAAACCACGACATCGCATTATGCGTCAAAAATTGACAATTTGTATTTTTTCATCAAAACTGAGAAATTTTGTTTTTCCACTAAACCGAAGAATTGTATTTTCTGCCAAGATCATCAAATTGCATTTTTTCGCGAAGACAAAGAAATTATATTTTTCCGTGAAAACCAAGAAATTCATTATCCATCAAATACTGAAAAATTGCATTTCCCATCAAACCGAGAAATCGCATTTTTCATCAAAATCAAAAAGTTGCATTTTCAATCAAAACCGAGAGATTATATTTTTCTGTCAAAACACAGATATTTTATTTTTTTTTGTCGAAAACAAAATTTTTTGTTTTCCCACAAAAACCAAAAATCACATTTTCCCATCAAACCTGAGAAATCATATTTTTCCTTCATAATTAAGAAATTTTGTTTTACCACCAAAACTGAAAATCACATTTTTCCGCCAAAACTATGAAAACCTCAATTCCCGCCAAAACCGAAAAATTCTATATTCCTGTCAAACAGATAAAATTTGTTTTCTTGTTGAACCGAGAAATCATGCTTTCCTAACAAAACTTAAAAATTGCAATTTTCTACCAAAATCATCAAATTGCATTTTCGCGCAAAAATCATGAAATTGTATTTTCTTGCGAAAACCAAGAAATCGCATTATCTATCAAAAACAGAAAAAATGCATTACCTATCAAAACTGAGAATTCGCATTTCCTGTCAAAATCAAAATATTTTGTTTTTCCATCATAACCGAAATTTTTTGTTTCCCGTCAAAATTGAGAAATTTTATTTTCTCATCAAACCGATCGTATTTTTCCATAAAAAAAAAATCATTTTCGCGCCAAAACAGGAAAATCTCATTTATTCGTCAAACCCGAAAATTTTTGTTTTCCTGTTTAAACCATGAAAATTTTCTTTCAAGTCAAAACCGAAAAACTAAGCGACCGAGCCAGAAACAGAGGTAACTCCAGCGTTTCCGATGTCAAAGGCGGTGAGATTGAAGTTTTCACGAATGAATGGGAGGAAGCCCGAGCTGCAAAAGTGGATACAAAGCAGCAGAATAATTGAAACCATGAGAGATGGAAAGCTCTCATGTGAGGCTTAACGACGGAGAATAATCGAAAAATATTGATTTGTTCTCGGTAACCACCGAAAGTACGAATTTCTATGTTGTGGTGGTCTGAGCTTCTCCTCATTTGCTTTCGACCTCCATTATATGTAAACTTAGGGATTTTCAGTGGGTAAGTAATATAGTAAACTGATTTTATTATTGTGTTGATGATATGTATTATTGTTATGTTTTTATTGGTTTAAAGTTTTGCTGATGTGTGAACTTCTTATAACATAAGGATTTTTGCTTTGTTGTCATGGAAGCATAGTTGATGCTGAGCCTATATTTTCTTCAATCATACATGTCTCTGTCAAGTAAATAAATAGTTAGAAATTTTAATTTTTTTAGTTGCTGTTATTTCTTATTTAGGTTTGGGTTTGGTAAAGAATAAAACAAAGATTTAATATTTTTATTTGTTGTTATTTATTATTTGTGTTTTGGTTTGGCAAAAAAATAAAATAAAGATTAACAAAAAAAATTGGATTTTTAATAGGTTTAAGTTAGAATAATTAAATTAGCAGATACTGTGTATTAATTAAAATGTTTTGATTGGTTTAATAATTTTGCTGATGTGTCAGCTTCTGGTAATTTGAAAAAGCTAAGATGTCAAGTTATAGAGAGACATTGGTGTTGATTATTGTGTTGATTCTCTCTTTAAAAAAGGTTCGTCTACTAAAAAAAAGATGTCGAATATGAAAGAGGTTCTCCATAACTTCGAATCTTGTTTTTTCTTTTTGACATCCTCAGCATTGGCATCGTATTCGTGATAGCCTCATAGGAAAAGCGATGCATTACATATTCGTGTAATGTTTTTTTTTCTTCTTTGCGCCTTCTTTAATTTCCTGCTTTTCTCATTTTTTTATCGCGTACCATTTATCTTGTATTCAAACAAATTTAAATATTATTCGTCGTCTTTCTAATCATTATAACGTTTTATAAATATTAACTATTAATCTATCAAATAAATAAAATATACAATCGAATAAATATGGGAGGATGTCTCACTAATCAATTGGGATTTCTAATGGGTTTTGAAAAAAAAAGGCTAGCAAATTTGGATAATTGTTTTGATTTATTTGTAGAAAATCTCAAACTTAACCAAAAAAAATATAATGGGCTTAAGTTTAGAAGTTAAAATAAGTAGATAAGTTGTATTTATAAAATATTTTGATTGGTGATTTTTTTTATGCAGTGTCATATTTGTAAAGCTTGAAAAATATGATGTGTTATCTTCTGGAGAGAAGCAAGGGTTATTAGTGTGTTGATTTCTTATAATGATGGCATATATAGTACTATGTCGACATTCGATTTGCATAGTATATTTGAGGCAACCTCTGCTCTCAAGTTTTTGAGCAGTAATTTCTCTTAATTAACAGTGCCTAATTTGATTAGTTTTGCTAAATCAACGTGCGAATCTTCGACTTTTCAATTCTCAGTTTATGGGTTTCGAGAAGAAAAAAAAATTCTCAACTTTCTCGGCTTAAAAAAGCTGTGTCGATCAGTATGCTAACTTTAAATGTCGTCGAAACAGAAAAAAAAACTGGAGAACTATTATCTTGACTCTTTAATGTAAAGCCAAAGAGATATATATTCGAACATTCATACTCTCTAGAAGTAGAGTTTAAAACAACTTAATCAAAAGATCAGCAAATCATAATATAAATTTAAAAGCAACAAACCAGACTTGATCAAACAGACAAAAGAAAGCTTCCTTTTTCGAGAAATGAAGTTGTGAAGACCAGCTCCATCAAACTAAGCAATCACGAGTAGTTCGAAATTAAGTCTATTGAAATTTTTATCCCACCAAAATCCAACAGTATCTCCCATCCTGTAATTTGAAATTTCCATCTTCGTTTCTTTTCATAAACACAGTTGTTGTAATTTTAGAATCGAATTCAAAGAGATCCACCATCTCAAACGAGTTTGGCTCTAACAGTCGTAAGGAACGATCTCTTGGCCACCAAGGAAATATTTTGGCTTCTACTAACTCTTTCGGAATCGTTATGGTACTACTCGAACCTGTATCTGATTCTGTTAATGTTATGAAGATGTTCCATTTGCTGTCTAGATCAAACGGCTCATCATTTGACCTTCCCATGAGTTAGCGCATACAAATTTACGTGTTTAAGGATATTCTCTATTTTTGTGTTTAAGGATATCGTCTATATATATAGTAAGGGGATAAGTCGTGTTGCGTGGGTCATTCATTGTAATAAAGATTAAAGAGTTTTTCTAATGTAATATACGATTTTTTTCATGAATATCAGTAGATTCACTATTAATTGAACAATTTTTATTTTCAATAAAAAACACTTAGTGTGAAATATTTCATAATATTGTGACATATAAATTTAATAATTAAGTGGGTGCTACATGCTAAGTATTGCTAACACATGTTAAAGTCATTAAATATTTTTGACATTTATTGATTTGACATAAAATGTAAGTTAGAGAAGTATTTCAAAGAAAAGAAGGCACCTACAATCGTTTCTTCAATATTTCAAGGGTAATCATTTCTATCAAATTATAAACACAATAGGCGAGGGAGGATATGAGTTCTATGGGGTCCGCGAGTGCGTGTTACCCCATGCTATACAAGTGAACAAATTATCACATGGTCCATTCTGCTAAATGGTATGTAGAATTTATTTTTTCTGTTCATTCACTTATGCATTAAACACTGCAGAGGAAAGAAAGGAACTTTGGGGGGACCTGAAACACCACTAAGATCTACCTCTGATTCGGAACAAACCTTGGTTAATCTTCGGCAATTTTAATGAAACACTAAAGGTCGAGGAGCACTCCAACCACATGGCGTCACCAATAATCTCCACTGGAATGCGTGACTTCCAAGATACAATTTGTTATTGCTTGTTGATCGAGATGAAAACACATGGTCCGTCATACACATGGTTTAACAAGTAGGAAGAAGGGCTCATTTGTAAGAAGCTAGACATAGTTCTAATGAATAATACCTGGTCTCTCGCTTATTCACAATCATCCTGTGTTTTTGAAGTTGGAGGCTGCTCTGACCATCAACGTTGTCGGTTTCAAATTGTATAAGCAATGCCTAAGCCTCGAAGACCATATAACTTTACAAATGCTTTGGTAAACACTAAAGGCTTTCATTCAACATTAGAGAACTTCTAGGCTACAACAGAACCACTATTCAACTATACCTTGGCTCTACATAGATTTTCAAAGAAGTTATAGGGTTTAAAACTGGAACTCAGGATCTTAAGTAAAGACCAGTTCAGTGACCTGTTAAAGTGGACAAAGATAGCCTATGATGACCTGTGTGGGTGCCAGACAAGAACATTCCTAAATCCAGAGGCGAGTATCATGGCAATATAGTTGAAAGCCTTCAATAAGTGGCAACGCTTGGCTGAACTGGAAGAGAAGTTTCTTCGCCAAGTATCAAAGCTGCATTGGTTGCAGGTAGGGTATGGTAACAACACATCTTTCCACCAGGCTGCAAAGGTTAAACAATTAATAAGTACTAACCGGGAGATCAAAAAAGAAGATGGTATAATAGCTGACACACAGGAGGAGATAAAGCAAGTTGCTGCAGATTTTTTTAAAGGTTCCTGTGAGGATCCGACCGTTTATTACTAGATCGACCCGAACCTCACTGAGTCTTTTCTCGGTCGGAATATTTTAACTTAAATTTTTTTTTAACATAAACAAGTTCAATTCATCAAAAGACATACATTCTCATTGCATAATTATTCCAGAAATACTTCACAGAATTCGGATTCAAATAACAGAAACTAAACTTATCAGATTAAGTTTAATTCAGAAATGTTAACACCAGAGCCATAAAACAGAAAGCTCAGAACATGAATCCCAAAACCTGGTCCTAATCCACCCCTTTCCTTCACTGCCTTCCATTCTGCCTTCAGAGCTACTCGCCCTAGACCTTATATTTATCTGCACACTCAAAAAGAGAGGCATAAATATTTGATAAATACTTAGTGAATACGGTCATCCTGTAACACCTTAGCCACTACCAGAAAACGTATCATACTATCAGTTACACAATTCATATTATCACTTAGCAAGCAAGCACAGAAAACAGTATGGTCCTATGATCATCTCAACTACTTGTGAAGCCTCACAAGGCATCCGTTCTACTCCATGCGAGAATCACACATCCCCTTGAGCTAGTAACTCGATCCGGACATTCACACAGCTAGTTAGACACCATGTATTGACCACGGTTCACACTTAACCATTCACAATCACATAAACATTGACCTTGCTAAGCAGAAACCACTAACTTACACAAGCAATCAATAAAAATCAGATAACCTAGCAATCAAACGATTCTAGATACATACCACAGTTACGCACTCACTTTAGACACACAGTAAACATTTCAGTCCAATGAAACTCGGTGATTTCTCGATCAGAAACAGAGATAGTCGGACATACTTGCGATTTCTCGGCTATCGCTCAGACTGGTCCAACAAAATCTCAACACCTCTCGGCTATCTCTCAACCTGTGTATTTTTACTCAGGCAAGACCCTGTATTCCCTTGGAAATAGTACAAACCAGAGCTATTAGTCCGACTTTACCCGATGGAAACTCGGCACTAATCAGAATATCCAAAAACTTACCAGATTCTCTCAGACGAATCGAAGTGTTCTCGGATATCTCACAATCCGCTCAGAAATCCACGGATGAACTCGGTTATTCCCTCGAAAAATCCCCAAATCAGAACGAATGGTTGGATCAGATCAACAGAAACTCGGACAGAACACTCGATCTCTCGGTGATAGTCGGAATCGCCGGTGAACCTTCAATCTCTCTCGGAAAACTCTCGGGATAATCAGAAACTATGGGCTTTCTCTCAACTAATCTCTCTCTCACACGTTATTTCTCTCAAATAATGTGGCTCTCCCGAGAAAAGTCTCAAAATCCCTTTTATATGCTCGCAAAACCTAGTTATCCTAGTTATAGTCGGCATCTCCCAGTTACAGTCAGGTTTATCCTGGTCAGTTTTGATTTCTCTAGATATCGCCTAAACCGTTCGACCATCCACGCAAGAAAGTAAGTTTTATCTGACCAAACTCTCGGCCTACGGGCCCAGCCCAATTTCACTCGACCATTTTCCTTTTTCTCTCGGACGTAGTCCACTTCCTCTCGGACATAGTCCACTTCCTTTTGGATATAACTATTTTTCTCTCGGATATGGTCCATCCTGCTCGTCCAGCTCGGCCATCCGTCGACTATTTTCCAGTCATCACTCGACTATAGTCTGAACCTCCCATTCATACGGATTTTTCACTTGACTGAACTCACGTTCCTTCGGACAACCTCCTGTCCGGCCTCGGAGATTTCAGATTTCTTAGATACTGATGCTACAGTTCCTGTCTCGGCAAGTAGTAAACTACTGAGGAATCCCAGTTGACCAACTGCACCAACTTCTCGAGTTTGAATGTGATGAAATAGATTGCAAGGCTTTGTAGAAATCAGTAACAGAGGAGGAGATCAGAGATGTACTTTTTGCAATGCCAGGAAATAAATTGTCAAGACCTGATAAATACACCAGCAAATTCTTCAAAACAGCATGGCTAGTGGTTGGTACTGAGTTTGTGATCGCAGTACATTCTTTTTTTGAAAAAGTTTTTCGGCCGAAAGGAGTGAATACAACTATACTAGCCCTCACCCCAAAGATGGTAACAGCAACGGAAATGAAGAATTATTGCACAATCTCTTGCTGTAATGTCACCTACAAGGTGATTTCCAAGATCTTGCCTAATTGTTTAAAACATATGCTTCTGAAATTCATTTCCCTGAATCAATCCGCTTTCATCAAAGGCCGACTATTGATGGAAAATGTGCTATTAGCTTTAGTGCTGGTGAAAACCTACCATAAGGGAAATATTTCATCACGAAGTGCAGCCAAGATTGACATATCAAAGGCATTTGATTCAGTTCAGTATAATTTTTTGCTTAATGCACTTACGACGCTGAACTTTCCAATAAAATTTATCCATTGGATTAAGTTATGTGTCACAACAGCAAATTTTTCAGTCCAGGTTAATGGTGAGCTCGCATGTTTTTTTACAAGTAAGAGAGGCCTGCGGCAAGAATGCTCGCTCTCTACATACTTATTTGTGATTTGTATGCACGTTCTATCTAGGATGTTGGACAAAGCAGCAAACGACAGGCAAATAGGGTACCATCCTTCTTGCCAGAACCTGAAACTTACTCATTGATGTTTTGCTGATGATTTATTGGTTTTTGCTGATGGGAAAAAGAGTTCCATCTAAGGCATCCTTTCTGTGTTTTAGGACTTTGCAAAGATTTTGGGTTTGAATATCAGTCTCAGAAAGTTAACACTTTTTCTTGCACGGGTCACATAAAGGAATAAAGTGAAAATATTGGACCAATTTCCTTTCGATCAGGGGGCCTTATCGGTTAGATATTTGGGGCTCCCATTACTTACCAAGAAGATGACATGCCATAACTATGCTCCGTTAGTTAAAAAAGTGAGGTCTCTGTTTTGCAGGTTGGCTGTAGTTGATAGCGTCATTGATTCAGATTCTTACAAACTTCTTGATCTCGACGTTTATACTACCTCAAGTGTGCATCAAAGAGATAGATCAATTGAGCTCTGCATTTCTGTGGTCAGGTCCAGAATTAAATACTAAAAAAGTAAAAGTTTCTTGGAAAGAAGAAGGATGTCTTAGACCAAAATCACTCAATGAGGCAAACAAAGTTAGTTGCATGAAGTTAATATGGCGAATCCTTTCAGCTCAATCTTCTGTATGGGTCAATTGGATCCAAATGTATCTTATTAGGGAAGGCTTTTTCTGGACAGTAAAAGAAACCTCAACACTTTTCCTGGATGTGGAAAAAAGTGCTCAAATATAGAGAGGTTGCGGGTTCATTTGTCAAAGTGGAAGTATGTAATGGACTATCCACTTCTTTCTGACATGATCAATGGAGTAATTTAGGTATCCTGAAAAATTTGACAGACTTGCAAAGCTGCATGGACATGGAAATACCAACTCACGCTACGGTGGTGCAGGTTATGGGATCACATAGAAGACGTCGTCACCGGGTCAATATTCTGAACAAAGTGAAGAAGGTAATCGAAGCCCAACAAGGGATGGTTTCAGGCGATGATATCACATTGTGGAAAAGCAAGATTGATAAATTCAAAACCACTTTCCACTCCAAAGACACATAAAAACTTATTAAAGTAGTGCAACCAAGAAATAAGTGGTATAAAAGAGTGTGGTTCGAACCGATTATTAACATGGGATAGGAGGATCATATGGTCCACGGGAGCTAACGTTTCATGTGTTTTCTGTAAGGATCCGATTGAAACTCGTAACCATATCTTCTTTGAGTGAAGCTGGTCGGAAGAAATATGAAACACTCTCATCAAAACTATGCTTGTTTCAAGATACACAACGTGATGGGAGAGTATCCTCGAGTTGCTGTTGGAGAATCTCAGGCCAAGATACCACTATTTCTTCTTCGACATGTCTTTCAGGTAACACATCATTCAATTTGGAGGGAAAAAAATGGGAGAAGGCATGGTGTACACCCAACTCTATTAGGTCAGATAATTGTGGGGTAGGGGGGGGGATTTATCACGATAGATCGGTATATTAATTCGAGAAATGATGTTGCAATGATCCGATTTATCCATGAGGTTCGGTCCAAAGACTAGTAGGCAAAACCATGACTAATTAGGACCACCAAACTTTTAATATTTTTTGAAAGCTACCAAATTTTTGTTGTTGTTGTAAAGTTTGTTATATTTTAGAGATAATAAGTTTGTTTCCTACTTAAAACCCAATATTTAAAATATATTTAATATAATTTTATATACATATTAAAGTTAATATTATTATTATTTTTATTTTATTTTAACAATAAGCTTATGTTTTTAAATATAAAAAAAGTTATAACTTTTCTTTTATTTGGGCCGTCATTTTCAATGGACCAAGAGTAATTTAAAATTTAAATTAATCCCATCAGATCAGACTCGTTTGAAATTAAGTCTTTTGAATTTTCTATCCCACCAAAATCCAATAACTTCGCCAGGCCTGAAATTTCTTGTTGCGAGAATGTTATCCCACCCATAGAATTTGAAATTTCTATCTAGTTCTCTTTTCATGGTAACTGTTGTTGTAATTTTAGATTCATAGTCGTATAGATCCACCAGTTCAGTTGAATTTGGTCGCGACAATTTTGACCTAAGTGCTCTATTCCACCAAGGAAATAAGTTGGATTCTACTAACCCTCTCGGCATCATTATCGTATCACTCGAACGCGTGTCTGATGGTGTCAACGTTATCAGAATATTCCGTGGATCGCTTGGAACAAACGGCTTACCATCATTTCTTGGCATGTATAGAAGACCATGTTCTTATCTACTCTGTTAAGCTCTCTATAGAAAGTTTGTGTCGATGAATTTTGTTTTATGGGTTAAGTCGTGATATATATATATATATATATATAGCAATAAGTTGAGTTGCGTGGGTGACTGTAATTAAGAGTTTGTGACTATAATAAGATACAAATTTCTTTTATGAATATCATTAGATTCTTTATAAAAAGGAAAAACAAAAATCATTAGATTCACTGTTAGTTAAACATTTTGTATTTAACAAACAATTACACTATTTTTTAATTATGGGTGATTGTAATTAAGAATTTATGACTGTAATAAGATAAAATATTCTTTCATAAATATCATTAGATTCACTATTAGTTAAACATTTTTTATTTTGACAAAAATACACTAATTATTTTTTATGGGTGATTGTAATTAAGAAATTGTGACTATAATTTTTAGTTGAACATTTCGTATTTAACAAAAATTTATACTATTTTCTTGAGAGAATGAATAAATACATTCTATAAAAACAGAAATTGATAATTTTCTATAAAAAAAAAATTAGGAAAAATAAAAACAGCTCCGGTTTAAGCAAACTGGATGTTACAATTACAAATGTTGTATTTATTTATTTGAGTTTTTATTGACTATAAAATTAAAATAGGGAAAAACACACGCAAAAAAATAAAGAAATAAAATTTAGAAAATAATAAATACGAATTTCATATAGCTTTTAATCTCACGCGTTACTTCTCTAGTTATGTAAATGAAGGTGTCTACAGCGGCATTCTTCATAAATTCGCAACTATTATTTCCCCCCCATTGTGCAGATAAAAAATTACGTAGTCCTCAAGTAAATATATGAAAGTCGGTGTGAATATAAATAATCAAATCTTTTTCGGTTAAAAGATAAATAGAAACTATTAGGTTTTTTTTTTATATAAGAAGGTCATGTGAGATTATCCTTAAGAAGTTAAGAATATCTTGGAACCCTATTAGTTATTGCTGCATACCTCTTTCAGTAAATGTCTTACTTATTCCAGGAACACACGATGGATAAGCTGTACTAGCTTGATTATCCAATGCTAGATAATAAAGTGAAGTTTATCGATGGAGTGATAAATGGAGAAATCAAACTGTGGAATCAAAACAAGGCCGATCTTGTCAAAGAGCTGAGAGATAAAGGGATTAAACCATTCCCAAACAAGTCCAAGCCTGTCGAAGCTGATGATTCAGAATATGACTACATACTCAACATGCCTTGTGGTACACTCATTAAAGAGGAGGTCGATAAGTTACGTGGCGAGAGAGATGCTATGAAGAATTTTTTGAAGATTTGAAAGTTATACCTCCGTTTTAATGATGAGATGATGATCAAGTGAACGGCTAACCAAATTCTGCTTCACTTATTCCCATTAGTGTTTGATGTTATACTAACTAGGTTTGTGCAATTTTATTATTATGGGTTCGTTCGATTTTATCAATATTTGGACTTATACATGTTGAAATATGATATACGGAAATTTTGGTTTCCTCTGTCTTATTCTTTTTTTCATATAGAATTACGATTATGTAACATAATTAACATAATAAAAACAATTTTAATATGGTTTTAATGTTGTTGGTTTGGTATTATCGTGTCTGCTTTAAAAACTGTTCTTTCGACTCTTTATTATATTTTAATATATATCATCCTACAAAGCCAAACGGATCTCTAGAAACGAGTTTCAGATAGAACCAAATCAATGTAATCAAACACAGCATCGGATTGGAATGTACATTATATAAAGCAATCATGAATGTTGAAATTAAGTCTATAGTAAATGCTATCCCACCAAAATGCAACAGTATCGCCTTTTTTGTAATGATGTCGTTGGAGAATCATACTCCATCCATGAAATTTGAAATTTCTTACGCTAAGATTTGTTGCAATTTTAGCATCATAATCAAAAACATCCATAATCATTGACCTGTTCTGGTCTAACAATTGTTTCATATAATTTACACGAAAAATATGAATTAATTTAGCTTTTAGTAACACTTCGACATCGTTATCGTATTACTCAAACTTGTGTCTGATTCTGCTAACGTTATCATGATGTTCATATCTCTGTTCGGATCAAATGGCACATCTGGATACAGCACAATACCTGCCATGAGTTAATTAGCACACAAAGATATATGAATATATCTTTAAGGTTGGTGTTGAGAAATTCGTTTATGGTTTCAGGATGTATATATAATAAGAATACCTTGTGTTGCATGGGTGATTTTGACAATTAATTGAACATGTTTTCTTAGGGGGTGTTATTGGTTTGGGTGTTTAGAGAGAGAGTTATAAGAATTTAGATTTTAAAAAAGATTATGGTGTTATTCAATTGAGACTTTTCAAAACTATTGAAAAGTATGGTGTTATTAGTTTACAAATTTGTAATAAGTAGTTTAAAATCTTTAAAAGTCTGGTATTATTGGATTCATAATTTTATAAAGTTAACAAAAGTCTTGTGTTATTCAAAAAACTTGAAACATTCTTGTTTTGTCATTATTTTAAAATCTGATGTTATTGGTTTATTGATTTCATATTTTTTTTTTATAAAATCTACTTACCAAAGTATTGTATGTTGATCAAGTATTCTCAAAATTTATCTATAATTAAAAAAACAATTGAAAAATAGGTATGTATACCAAAAATACAAACACTACGTTAACATAATACGTTAACATAATATGAACACATACACTACGTTAACGTAAGCTGAACACAAACTCTAGAATCTCTGGACTATGACACAAAGACAAAAGAAAAAATATCTTAAAAATTCATCTTATTAAGTTAGAAGTCCTATGCAGAAAAACAACCATGAGTTTGATTGTTAAACCATTACTATCACCCCAGTTTTGGTGAGTTGGATCTACAAGTAGATCAATCAACAATTTTATTTTTTCAGGTCCCCATTGATTTACTAGTCTTTTTCTTATTTTTTTCTAGAACCCCCCATTAACTAATTAAACAAACAAGTATAAATCATCATTCACTCAATAAGTAATTTAAATAAAAAAACATAAGATCGAGAAAAAAAACCAAACCAAACCACACAATCAAACAAAAATATATATATGAATGCCTAAAGATATATTGAAAGAAAAAAAGTAGAGAATCTAGTATGTACCTTAAGTTTTAAAACAATGATGGATAACGTGAAAACTTTTAAATAATTTATAGAAGATGAAAAATAAAAAGAAAAAGAAAATGCTAGATAATAACAAACATCTTGATTTAACTTGATCTTAACTTGATGCAATACTAAATAAAGATCTTGTATTTCCTCGAACAAAAATATTATGCAATACTGAAAGATAAACTCTATAGAAAGTTCTGATTATCTTCTAGTTAAAAGATCTATAATAATCTACAAAACTCTATACAAATACTAAAGTCAAACTGAAACTCTTTTTAAATTCATTAAACTCTTTAGTTTTTAAAGTCACTGAAACTATTTTCAAATATACAAACCAATATCACCCACTTAGTATTTGATAAAATTAAAATTCTGCATTTACTATTTTCACATAAATATATATATATATATATATATATATATAGAAACTAATAACTTGATTTCTTTCAAATATATCTCACTTTTCTTTCTTTCTTTCTATTTGACATTTGTTGGTGCATGTTTCTGTGAGATTGCGGATATACATTATGTTTTTTTTTTTGTTAGATTATGCTTTCGTATTTTATGCAACCATTCGCCTAAACTAGATTAACTGAATAAATTTAACACGTTAGCGGCTTTAAACAATCCTTATACATTTTGTTGTAAGATTTGTTATATACATCTTTCATCAATGTCATCTATCTATAATAACAAACAAAAAAATACCAAATGCACTTTGAAAAATTGTGTTTTTCAAAATTTATGGTTGTGTCTTTTCATTATAAATAGTTGCATTTTTCACTATGAATGATTGCGTTTTTTCGTCAACTATAATTTGTGTTTTTTCAAAACTATTTATACTGCTTAAAATCACATAAAAAATCATTTGGATCTAACTTTTATTTTCTTACTATAGTGAGTTTTTTTGTCGTAAACTTATTTATTTATCATAACAGATTATCAGGATACAAAGTGTTTAAAAGTCTTGGAAGTTTAGATATTGATATGAGTAAACGATTCCATTTGGGGATCCAATTTTAGCTAAATATGAGCAGTTCATTACAAAATTGTTTTACATGCATTACATCAGAAAAATAAAATTTATTTAACCAAAATCTAATGATATTTTTATTATAAAAAAAATTGTATATGTTTTGTTTACTAACATATATACTATGTTATTTAATTTTTTTGTTAACAATCCGAATAAATGCATTTACACTTTAAAAAGTTGTATCGTTTCAAAATTTGTGGTTGCATCTTTTCATTATAAATAGTTACATCTTTTCATTATAAATGGTTGCGTTTTTCATCACAACTGTTATTTGTGTCTTTTCAAAATTATTTATATTGCTCAAAACAACAGAATAAAAATCATTTGGGTCTAACTTTTATTTTTTTTACTATGATGGATTTTTTTTGTCGCAAACAATCTGAATAAATACCACTTACACTTAAAAAAGTTGTGTCGTTTCAAAATTTGTGGTTATGTCTTTTCATTATAAATGATTGCATCTTTTCATTATACATAGTTGCGTTTTTTTATCACAACTGTAATTTGTATTTTTTTAAATTCTTTATTGCTCAAAACCATAAAAAAAATCATTTGGATCTAACTTTTACTTTCTTACTATAATGGGTTTTTTGTCGTAAACTTATTTATTTATCATAACATATTATCAGGATACAAAAGTGTTTAAAATTCATTGAGGTTCATATATTGAATTTGAGTAAAAAATTCCATTTGGAGGTCTAATTTTGGCTAAAATATAATAAGTTTCATTACAAGAATGTTTTACATGCATTACATCAGAAAAATAAAATTTATTCAACCAAAATCTAATGATATTTTAATTATAAAGAAATTATATGTGTTTTGTTTACTAATATATATTATGTTTTTTTTTTGTTAACAAACCAAATAAATATCATTTACACTTTAAAAAGTTGTGTCATTTCAAAATTTGTGGTTACGTCTTTTCATTATAAATTGTTGTATCTTTTCATTATAAATGGTTGCATTTTTTCTTCAACTCTTATTTGTACCTTTTTAAAACTATTTATATTGCTCAAAACCACAAAAATAAAATCATTTGAGTCTAACTTTTACTTTCTTACTATGGTAAATTTTTTTTGTCGTAAACATATTTATTTATCATAACATGTTATCATGATACAAAGTGTTTAAATGTCCAGAAGGTTCAGATATTAGATCATAGTAAAAGATTCTATTTGGGAGTTTAGTTGTGGCTAAAATATGAGCAGTTTCATTACAAAATTGTTTTATATGCATTACATCAGAAAAATAAATTTATTCAACCAAAATCTAACGATACTTTTATTATAAAGAAATTATATATATATATATATATATTTTGTTTACTAATTTATATTATGTTAGTTGTTTATGAAAACATATATATTTATAGTTAATTGTGTTATTTTCAAATTTTAATATTCTTTTTTAGTTGTTTATAAATTTAAAGTACCTGATATTTGGATTCTTTTTTCTAATTTTATAGAAATATATTTATGTAATGTAACAAATTCTTAAGGTATCAAAGTTTTTTTATAATATATTTTAACTATTATATTTGTAATATACTTTTTAATATTGCAAATCTTTTTTTAGAAACTATAGTAGTCTTAGAAAATATATTATAAAATCTCGTTTCATTATTTTTTATTATATATATTTTCTGTAGTATTTTTTAAAAATATCAAATTTTTATCATAATTCTCTGTTTCTAACTTTTCAATAATAAATGTATAGTTTTATAAACTTTTTTTGAAAAATTACCTGTATATTTATTTTTTACTTTACACTTTTGTGCGAATAAATTTTTTTAATAATTTACAAGTAGAAGATCTCATATTTATATCATATATTTCTATTTTATATTTTCACTTTTTTTAACAAGCATGTTTAATGAAAAAAGCTGATGATGTGTTGCCACCTCATAAATGTGACATGGCAAATTATAAAATAAATGAAATATTTTGATTGGTTAAGTTAAAACTAAATAAATCTTATTTTTAAATAAGAAACAAAAATTTTATGTCATATGTGAATGAATTCTCATTATATAGCAAGAATTCGAAATTATAAATGAAACAAAAAAATAGAGAGACAGAAAAATAAATTATAAGTATCCTCTTAGCTAACTATTTTTTATTATGATATTGTATATATGAATAAAAAATAGAAATAAAAGTAAAAATGAATCTTTATGACTTTGGTTTTATGTAAAACTGTAAGGCTACATTTTTGGTTTGAAGCATCTCCAATCCATCTTTATTATAAATCTTCTAATTTAGAGCAAAAAAAGTTGTTACTTTTTTCTCCAATTATAAAGGAAAAATAATAATCTTTTTTCTGTAAAATAGAAATAGGTTGGAGAGAAGTCCACTTATATTTTAGAGAAAAAATAGAAAAATACATTGAAGATGATCTTAATGTTTAATATATTATTAAAGGTTAAGAAAAAATAGTATGAGTCAAATAAGAAAAAAATATAAATAAGAATAATTTGGATCGATTTTATGTTTTCATTTGAAATCTTTTAAAATATTATCTTACACATATTAATTCTTGTATGCATATATTTTTCAACATATTAAAATATTATTTCATGAACCAAGTTTTGTATATATTGTGATCTATTATATTATATATTAAAAAATATATTAAAGTTAGGAACATATCAACTCTTAATTTTTAATATAACAATCATATATTAAATATATTATTTTACATCTTAAATCATACATATATAAGTTTAGATCTGATTGGCTTAAACGATTCGGTTTCAGAGAGTTTGTGGAAGCGAGCGATTGAAGATTATAAAAAAATTGACGAAGAGATGAGCGGAGAGCTACCGGAGAATTTTATAAAATATGATTTCACAAATTTTAAAATCTTTGTTTATTATATTTTTATTGAAAAATCATATATCATAAAACACTGAAAAATAAAAACTTTTGATTAAATACTAAATGATAGAAACAGTTTTTGTGATTAATGTTAAACACCAATAACTGCATCGTGTAAAAACATAACGTTTGTGGAAAATATCAGAAAAACTTACCAACATCTAAATATTACAACTCAATTATTTCTAACTCATACCTACATGCATAAATATACTTATTAATTTTTTAAAAATCAACCATACATTATAAAAATATATATTACAAAACATATATTGTTATTTTCTTTTAACACATGAAAGTCATACTTTGATTTTCTTACAAATATGCGTATAGATATAAATATTAGTTGTGCAAAAATCAAACTCGCATGCAACTTGTCGTGCATACATTTTGTTAACCTCGATTACACTCTAATTTTAATTTTAGTTATTAGACAATTTATATTTTTTAAAAATCTTTATATGTCCTAAGAGCGGTGAGATGGTTGGTTCGCACGAATGTGCGGACCAGCCATCTACGCGCTCTTAGGATAAGTAAATATGGTAACATTTATTTTGGTTTAATTAGCAATAGATCAAAAAAATGTATACTTAAAAATATATATATTGGCAAGATTATATTGTATAAGGAGAAAAAGAAAGTATAGTATAGATAATATTCAAAATATATTATAAAAAGTTAATTATTATTTAATATAACTTTTATATTTACAATTATATGTTACTGTAAACGCTAGAAAAAACAAAAAAAAATTAAAAGACATAAAATGGTTGGAAACGTTTGTGTGATTGTTGTTGAACACTAAAACTGCATATGTATAAAAAAATGTTTGCATAATGTATAAGGAAATTAATTAATACTTAAATATTACAACTAATTATGTCTATTAAAAAAATTATACATGCACATGGGTGCGGAGCAAAAATAAAAATTAAATAGATTATTATATATTTTAATATGTTTCCATATATTTAGTTTTTTAATAAAGGTCCATTTAATTAATTATCATATTTATATTTTTTTATCTAAAAAAATATTTTAAAATCTTAATTTTATTTCTATTTTCTATTAAAATCTATAATATTTTATTTTATATTTGATTATCGTTATTTTCTATTATTAAGTGTTATAATCTTATTTTTAATACATAATTAATTATATATAAATAAAACATTTCAATATTATATTAATCATAATTGAACATAACAAATGTTTTATAGTCTAGCACACGGTGCAGGCCAATCATCTAGTTCCTATTCCTAGTTAGATTAACAACAAATGTGACTTATACAGTAAATGTAAATTATATACTAAAATTAGTAAACTTTTTGTTTTATTAATGGAGATATTGTCCTTTAATGATTAATATATATTGATTGTTACTCTTTAACTTCTTTCTTTGGTGTAATGCTAGACTTTGTTGGATCTATCTTCTTAGACCTTCTAGCTGGAAGTGGGATGTTCACTTTCTTTGATTGTTCAGATCGGTTAACTCAATGGTCTCTTTGTTCTTGCTCGCTCCATTGGTTTGATCACAAGGGATTGAAGCAGCAATTGTATCGTCACCCTTTGATTTGATTATAAACATATTGAAATGCAAATCACAGCCATAGATTTGTACAATGTGGCATTGCGGCTTATTACGTTTAGCTTACATTACACATTGACTGATTTAAACGTGAAAAACGAAAATTTGAAACTTAAGAAAACTAACGATCAAATGGTGGTGAATCCCAAGAAGGCGGAGGAAGCTGAACCAACGGTTGATTTGAACCCATGTCCGGGTTTGGTGTAACCGGAAATGGATTTTCCGGTATCGTTGGGATGGACTCGATTGGTGGTGCGAATGACGTCACCGGAGGAAGCCATGGATTCGTGACCTCTGGCGGCGTGGTAAAGACGGGAGTTTGCGGTGGGAAATCTCCTAAAGCTGGTGGTGTGGAGAATATTGGTACTATTGGTGGATCTTCTACGATCGGTGGTGTTGAGAAAATCGGTGGGAAGTCTTGAACAGGCGGGGGTAGAATCGGCGGGAACTCTTGAACCGGTGGAGGTAAGATAGTAGGGAGGTCTTGAACCGGTGGAGGTAGAAAAGGCGGAAAGTCTTGAACCGGCGGAGGCAAAATGGGCGGGAACTCTTGAGCCGGTGGAGGTAAAACCGGAGGGAGGTCTTGAATCGGTGGAGGTAGAATTGGCGGGAAATCTTGAACCGGTGGAGGCACAATCTCGGGAAGGACTGGTGGCGAAGGTGTTGACTGGTCACTTGGTGGCTCGATGGTTACATCGGGTGGTGAAAACTCCGGCGTAGATTGGTCAGGCGGCGATGGGAGTAGTGGTTGTCCGATGACTATCTCCGGTGGCAAATCATCATTCGGTGGAGGTAATGAAGGGATAACCGGCGCGTATGGTGGAGTTACACTAGTTATATCCGGAGGTGGAAATTGTGCATATGGAGGCGTTAATGTAGAACGGTCTAATGGCGGAGGAAGAAGGGAAACTGGAGAAGGCGGTGGTGATCCGGTGGTTATATCAGGCGGCGAAAACCATGTCATTGGTGGCATGGGCGGGATTTCGGCTACCAATGGTGGAGGAGGTGATTCAGTAGTTCCTGGAGCGCCGCCACCTAAAAGAGGAGGAGGTGAACTAGTGATTCCCGGAGCGCCGCCACCTAAAAGAGGAGGAGGAGGTGAACTGGTGGTTCCTGGAGCTCCGCTGCCTAAACGAGGAGGAGGAGGAGAACTGATGTATCCCGGAGCTCCACCGCCTAAAAGAGGAGGAGGAGGTGAACCAATGATTCCTGGTGCTCCACCGCCTAAAAGAGGAGGAGGAGGTGAACCAGTGATTCCTGGAACCCCACCGCCTAAACGAGGAGGAGGAGGAGAAATGATGATTCCCGGAGCTCCACCACCTAACAGAGGAGGAGGAGGTGATTCAGTGATTCCTGGAGCTCCGCCTCCTAACAGCGGAGGAGGAGGTGAACCTATGATTCCCGGAGCTCCACCACCTAAAAGAGGAGGAGGAGGTGAACCAATTATTCCCGGAGCTCCACCGCCTAAAAGAGGAGGTGGATTCATCGTGAACGGTGGCTGTGAAACTGAGCCACCAGGCTGTGGCGGTGGTGGAGAGAACACTAAAGGAATGGATGGTGATGGAAGAGACGAAGATAATGGTGGGGGAAGAGGCGGAGGAAGGGCTAGTACAGGAGTAGGTGGAGGTAGGATTGGAACCGGTGAAGGCATTGCTGATGGTGTTGGAGGTGCGTGAATTGGTAATAAAGGTGGTAATGGAGGGAGTAGAATCGGTGTAGGGACAAATGGGATAACCGGCGGTAATGGTGGTGGCGGACAAGCTACTGGTGGTGGCGGACAAGCTACTGGTGGTGGTGGAGCTGGTGCCGTGGTACAAACAATACAAGGCTGAGGAGGAGGCGGTGCAGGGGCTGAGACGCAAGTAATGCAAGGTACGGAAGGAGGCGGTGGTGGTGGCGATGGTGGAGGTGGGCAAGGAACGGGGATTGGCGGTGGTGGTGGTGATGGTGGAGGTGGGCAAGGAACTGGGATAGGCGGTGGTGGTGGTGGTGGGCAAGGAACCGGGATTGGCGGTGGTGGTGGGGAAATGGGCCGTGGTAAAGTATCTGGAGGAGGCAAGAAAGGGTTTTGAGGACAAGGCACAATTGGGAAATTCCATTGACCGCAAGTGCCGAACACACACCGGAAAAACACATCGCATTTAGTTGAAATGGCTTCTCCATTACGGCTTCTTCTCCTACTTTTGACTCTTCTATGTCTTCTGACCAAACCTTTCTTGTCTTCGTCTCTGTGTCTTTGTGGATTCTCTATTGATTCTGTTATTGAAACACTAATCAGAAGCAGTGTAACAACACATCGTATTACAATTCTTTTCATCTTTGTTTTCTTCTTCCTAATACCTGCAAGAACTAAACTATGTAGGTGTAAATATATTTATAGCTGAATCATTTGATGGTCGATCATGTTAGATTTTTGGGAATTCTTACGCTTGTCAATACGAAGACCTTAATTTTGTAAGGATTCAATGAATATTTTTGGTAATAAAGGAGAATATTTATTTGGTTGCACACTCCAATGCAAAGAAGCAATAACTAAAACTGACTCAGAATTTAGAGTTCTCTGAGGTGAGTGTTAGCCAGCTTGCCTTTCTGCTCAAAGAATATTGAAGTGAATATCGACAGAACTACTTTGTTTGTGTTGTATTAATCTTTAAAAACAGCATCCATATCCATATCTCTAAGAACATCTCTATATGCGTATATGAAGAGACGTCTTTTGTTTAAAAATTTATGAGTAAGTATTTAGTTATGTGTTTTTCTGTGATTGGTTCAATCTATTTATATTTAAATTTTAATTATTAATTTATATTAATAAAATATAGTTTGAAAGATTTATCGATGAAAATGCTCTATCATTCTATCCCGGTTTAGATAAATTGTGTAAAGACATACGCCATAATAATAACTTTATTTTCAACGAACGGATGAAACTTTAGGACTTTATTGAAACAATAGGTTTGATATTCTTACGTTGCCTTTTCCTTTGTTGATACTTTTGTGCTTTGACCAATCTAATTTTATGTTTTGAGAAACGGAAAATCGTGTTGTTTCTTTTTCTCACGTTTTTTACATATCTACACAAAATGAAAATAAGAATTGCATGAGGTTTAAAAGATGATTAAAGGTTTAAGTAATGTTTTGAGACCTGAACTGGATCGGTCGATTAACTAAGACCCGTTCATTTTTTTGGATTGGTTCTAGTCTTAAAATCCGAAAGTTATCAAACTGGCAAAATTCAGAAAAACTTGTAAGCAAACCGCAACCTAGTGACCCGTTGACCTGGTTAAACTAGCAATTTTATTTTTAAAAATTTCAATTCTTTTAATACAAATAATCTCTGATTAAAAATTTAAAATATAGGTTTTATCGATTGTTTTAAGATTTGTTTGAATATTGAATTTGATTATGATGAATTAGAGAAGGCTTTTGCTAAAGAATATCCAATAAAATGATGAAGAGATAAACCCATAAAATTATAACAGTTTAGTCTATGATTTATCTTTTAGTTGTATATAATATATTGACTAAACTATGTGATTTTTTACTTTAAATTTTGATAAATATTTTACTATGCCGCCTGAAAAACATGAGAGCAATGGTGATGGAGATAATCAAGATTGGTTATTGTGATTTTTTTTAGTTTTTAATAAATATTATTAATATATATACTATCGTATTGGATAATGTATTATTATTTTTCTTTCTATATAAAAATATAATATATATATTAGTTGTAAAAAATTTATAATCATATTTTATATAATCTACTATGTAAAAAATTGAAATCATAGTAATAATTAGTTTCTGTTAATTTAAGTTTATTAATTTTAGTGTTATAATCTAGTATATTTATGTTTAAATTTTATAATTGATTTAATTTAATTTAACCAATCAAAATATTTTGTTTATTTATAAAAATATAACATAACACATTTTCAGATAACAAAAGCACTAACTTTTAATCTCTTTGTGACACATCAACTTTTTCACTTTCAAAACTTTTAAAATAATAGTTAAGATTTATCTGTCAATATAGTAATTTCCTCTTTTGGTCAAAATTACAATCTTTTTTTGCTGGTCAAATTTATTATCATTTTTATTCTGGTCAAAATTGTAATCTGTTTTAAGTAAAAATCTAATGGTAAAAGTCTTTTTATAAATAAACTTATACTCTCATGACACATATTTCAATATTAAAACATAATAAATTCTTTTAATTTCCTTACTAAAATTTATACTATTAAAAGAGAAGCACTACTTTAAAATGACCAAAAGCTACCATGATATTTACTAAATGATATAAAATATATCTAATAATTTGTACAAACAAAATTTTAGGAACTACATGATTTTAGAAAAGAATATATAATATTTTGTTAGAATATGCGATCATAAATATTTTTTCTTAAATTGATTTTTATTTTCTTTCTATTTCAATCAAAAATATTTATTCTCACAATATCTTATATTCATACAACAATATTGTTGGCGTAAGATCCTGCAAAATTAATATCCTTTTAGGTAACCAGCATTTTGATAAATTTCATAAAAAAAACGGAGTTAGCAATGATCTATGTAATTTTATACAGATTTGGTCATGGGATTCTCTTTTGAATTTTGTTTTCCCTAAGAATTTCTATGAATACAAAAAAATGCTTGTCTTTTGTCTCTGTCTTCTTATGTTATGCCAAGACAAATTTCGTTTGTGATATTAATATCGATCCTTAAAGTACATCCTATATGAGTGTGGAAGCAACTGAATAGTTTTAGAGAAACAACGGAATCAATAAATATGAATGTGTTTTATTGTTAGTCAATGTATAGTAGGTTTGCTTTATCATTAAAAATCTAACTACACACCTTAAATTTTGTTTTTTTGTGAAATAACTAGATTACCTAGGATGAATTGATGTTGAACCAATAATAATGGTCTTATTTCCCATGAAAATCTTAGTTTGATTATATATAATTTTCTGATGTTATATCAATTAAATATAAAAAATATTAACTGAAAAACTATATAATTTATGAATATAAATCTTTTTGAGTTTTTTTTTAACATATTGCTTCAGTTATTTTTTAAAAAAATTATATAAACATTGATTAAGAATTAAAACAAAAATCACACGTGTTTACATTTGTCTTAATAGAAGCACTTTTTATACAATATTCAGAATCACATATCTTAGTTTTATGTATTATCATTTTTAATTGTATATAGATGATCATAAACAGCTTTCGTGTTTTTTTTTCTTTTCAAATGATTAACAGTAAGACACCAGGTTCTATAGAAAAAATTTGAATCAAAATAGTGAAAATAACCAATTTTTGAAGCAATAGATCAAAAAAGATGTCAATCGCGAAATTTAGAATTTAAAAATATCCAATTTGAGACAATAAAAAATAAACAAAACTTGTTATATACAAAATTTTGGCTAAAAAAAGCTTAAAGGTTAGTGTAAATTTGTAAGGAAGAGATGTGAAATTAATGTTAATAATAACCAATTAAATATGTCAAAAATATATATATATATATACATTTTATTTTCTGTTAGGTCAGTATATAGAATTAAGACACAATAATAAATTAATTAAAACATGTGAACCAATTTTTTTTATTTCTACGGTATAAAAATATAATATGAAAACTAAAAATATTTTAAAATTATCAAATCCGTGCTAAACGTAAGTCTAAAATCTTTCATAAAATTTACTACTTATAAATATCACGAATGAAACTCTATTTACTAGTATATATAGAATTATAGTTAATTTATGCACAGCCAAACATTTTTACAAAAAAAAAATAACAATAAATTATGAGCAATTTGAAAAAAACAAATAAGTTTATGTTTATTGCAGTATTTATAGCATGTTTGTTATCAGTAACATAAACATAGCAGGTGGAACAGAAATTTAATATTCACAAATAAAAAAAGATAACCCACACGGACGTGAGAAAGAAAAGCGTTGTCGTACACCTGCACCACCTTCACATGTATTAATAAAATATATAAATGAAATAAGTTCAATTTATAATAATGTAATTATATTTTATTTACAATTTATAACTGATCAAATAATTTGATATATTTTTCAAATTTTGTTGATTAAAATAAAATCATAATTAATCTGTTTATCACTAATATATTTATATAATTTTACTTAATTACTAGTATAACTTATCTATTTTCGTAAACTAAACTATCTAAATTAAAATAATTTTGTAAACTAAATTGATATACCTACTTTTTGTAAACTAAATTAACTTCACTCAATTCTTGGTTTTATGATTTACCTACTTTCGTAAACTAAATTAATTATGTTTTAACTACTATACAAGTATGATTTTATTTCTTCCACCATTATTGAAACTATTCAAATCAAAACATGAATAAACCATATAAAAGATAAAAACAGTGATAATGCGAAGATTTCACACTATCTTACATATTTAAAAACAAAACTATCAAATAGTTGACTGCAAATAAAACAGATCTTATAAACTAAATAGAGATATAACTTAAAAATTATAGAAGATCTGGTAGAGAAGCAAGAAGCAGCTTTACATTATTATTATAGCATCATAACAAAAGTAATTCTGAAGCAACATGAATTATATATTATATATACAAAGATATACAACATCATTAAGACATTTAATCAAAAACTAAATATTTGAACACATAAATCTCAAAAAGAAGAACTATAGAAATCTTAAAGATACAAAACAAAACACTAAAAAATTAGTAAGAAAATTATTCTCTAAATCAAATGTATGCACGTCAAAGTTGGATAGTTCGTTAAATGTTATTATTATGATCTTATTTTTCTGAGCTTTAAATTTTCTTATTTAAATAGGCTTATGTAAAATAAAAATCAGTTTTTAATATTAAGTGATTTTATTAATATTTCTGCTTTACCATGAATAAAAGTTCATAAATGAGAGTTATTAGAATCGATTCTAATATCTCCCCTTCTATATATATCACTTAATTAGTATTTTAATGGTTTTTTAAAAAATTGAAATATAATTATACAATTAAAATATTAATATTTTTATTTTTTCAGAAACTCACAAGGTTTATAATCGATAAAGGTGGTCTAACGCAATCGCTCGCTTAAACTATACTCTCTCCGTTTTTTATTAGAAGATGTTTTAAATTTTATTTTTTGTTCAAAAATATATTATGTTTTCAATTTTCTATGTAAAAATTAGTTGTGTTTTTGTTGTTTTGGTTGTTTGAATTCTTAATCCTATTTTTCTATTGGTTGAACTATTTTGAAATTAATGAAAAAATATATTTTGTTTTAAAATTATAAAAAATTAAATAATTTTTAATCTATGTGTACATATCTAAAATATTATCTAATAAAAAAAAGGAATATTAATTATGATTTGTATATTTAAAAATAAAATAAATTTAGAACTACAATTAAAAGGATGCTGGAGTAGGACATATGGAGTAGAGTACAAGTACAAATTCTTCTTCTTGGAATTTAAGGTGGGTGGGGTCGGTTTGTTTTAAACGAGGTAATAACAAAGTTCAGCTGAAGCAACGGCGTGGAATAAGATAACAACAAGTCTCGAAGTGAAGACTTGATTCTAATTCAATACGGTTTTCTTCGAGCAGAGCAGAATCGAAGAATGAACACCACGTCATGCTTATTTGCATTTACTTACTTCTTCTTTCTTCCTTACCTTTTCATTGTTCATATGAATCATATCTACATAATATTGTATTCCATCACCATGATTCTTGCATTCAGATGGCGTGACTTATTTAACCACCATTTCTGATCAAACCGGTTCTATAGACCATGATTTTATATGGTTTAATACTGGTCCGCTTGCCCTTACAAATGTGGGCATATTATTAAATTCTATGATATGGCTTAATCCAACTAACATGATCTTGGTTGATCTATCGATGTAATAATATAGTTGCCATACGCTTATCTCGTAACCAAATTTATTATAAACAGAGAAAAAAGATTATAGGTATCATTATCAACAGTAATTTATTGATCATGTAAGATGCCATGATGCTTGTGTTACAAGGCAAAAGCAACCGAAACTAAGAAGGAAAAGAACGACAAGCAAGTTCCATGATTGTCGATTGCTCGACAATCCAAATTCAGTTCGATCTTGCCAAATCAGTTCAATGATCAAGAACACAGCTTCATTGGTGCTTCTTTTCCGCATATAAACAAAATCGACTCGAGTAAGTTACTGACTAAACCGAATCCTTTGATCTGGATTTGTTTCTTTGTAAGAATGTGTTAAGGTGAAACAAACCCAACTCATCATCTGTTTCAACATTTAGAAATCAAGATCTGAAAAAACATTCTTATGTTTTACTTTAACTCGCATGAGATCATGAAACAAAACAAACAAACAAAAAGAGTTAGTTCTGAAGATAGCAGTAGTCTCATTTTACTCTCAAAACGACGTAGTTTTGAGAATTAGCGTTCTTCTGAATCTTTGAGATCTTCCTCAGAATATCAGCAAAGGCGGCCTTGTCCTATAAAAATCCGCAAAAGGATTTGATTCTCCAGAATTAAGCTCATATCATAAACCAAGGACGTAGAGTAGAGATATAGCAAATATTATTACCTCTTTGTTCTTAAGCCTTGCCTTAAACCTGGAGACGAGATCCTGTGTAGTGACTTGCTTCTTCTCCATCAGAACAGCGCGGATCTCCTCTTCAGTCACAGGCCCCGTAGCAGCTGAGGCTGAAGCAGCTGAACTTGGTTCAGCTTTCACGGCTTTTGTCGGTGCGTTGGATTTGGAAACTGATGTATTTTTCTCTTCCTTCACCGAAGATTTCGGCTCCTGCTTACAAAGTTTACAAAATAAAACCTGCTTGTTAGAAATCAAATGACAACACAAGTAGTAAAGACTCCTACAAGGTGTAAAACCTAGTTAAAGCCGATAATAATCCTCTAACAGATTGAATATTTTAAAGCCATCATAAACAGAAGCAAATGTCTTACGTTTTCAGTCTTGACTTTCTTTTGGACAGAGGAGCTGCTAGGTTTTTTAGAATCGCTTTCATTCAGTTTTCTCTTTCCCTTGGATGGTTTTGCAGAAGGTGTTCCACGGGAAGATACAGAGGAAGGTGCAGGTTTTGGAGGACTGCTCTCAACAGGCTCTTCTTTGGTCGCATCCTTCTGTTTTGAATTCGTAACTGGACTGAAGTTTGTCTCCTCTTCCTGTGAAATGACATTTCTTGTATTAAAAACCAGTTTATACTAAAATGATGTGCTTGAGAATCAAACAGTTTGGTTTAGAAGCAAAATGTTTCTGAATAAACGGAAGAGGGCTTACGCTTACCTCATCTGAATCATCGTCGTCTTCTTCATCAGATTCATTCAAACCATTAGACTTGCCGAGCAATTTCTGTAGCTCTTTACCAGACTTGCTCAGCCCTCCCTCCTCTTCTTCGTTTTCTTCATCGTCTTCATCCTGCAGGGGAAGTCAAAAGAAAGTTCAGACCTCATAGAAAGCAAAAAATCAACAATATAGGCAGTTTCACAGAGTGTACAATGCAAGTGGAGTACTATAAGTTTTAAAACAAGACCTGCTTAATTTCTGGAGGAGCAGGAATCTCAGGCGCCAGAAGATCTTCACGTTCCTCGGGGTCATTACCGACTGCCTCATCATCATCGGTGAAAATCTCTTCATGCTCCCAGTCATCCCCTAAACAAACCAACACATTGTCGAAATTTAACAGACAATTCTCCAGTTTTGCTAGGTAACAACAAAAGTTTACTACCACTCACCCTTCTCAATGTCATCATCATCCATGTCATGATCACCACCCCTCGGACCTTCTTCATCATCATCATCATTACTCTTTTTATTAAGCCCGAGTCTACTCTTCCTCGACGCCTCCTCCTCTTCGTCTTCCTCCCCTCTGTCAGAGACATTCCCTTCTTCTTCCTCACCGCCCGATGCCTTTTTACGACCCCTACCGCCTCCACCACTTCCACCGCTCTCTTTGTCATTTTCCAGTTCTCGTTCTCCAAACAGCGCTGGACCATTATTCGCTGCTTTCATCATCCACCTTTGATACCCATCAGCAGTTTTTCTACGGTTCTTCATCTTCTCTTCCGCTTCCTCCAGTGTAAGTTGCTTGTACTGTGCAACCTTGTTGAAGTTATACCTAACACAGTAGACAAATTAGAAGTTTAAAAACCATTTTCCTTTAGACTCCAACCACAATAAGCTTTGTGAATTCGTTTCTCCATACCAAGAACCCGCGGGGATCGCGATAAACTCCTTGTTCTGCATCACCAAGAGATAGTAAGTTGCAGACTGTGAGCCTTCAAGTTGTCCTTGGTACTGAAACTGGCCAGTTTCATCTTCCAAGATCCAAGGCTTGTTCTTTAACTTCTCCTGAGAAAAAAAAAATCGATTTTCACACAACTCATAAGCAAACCTCCAAATGATTTGTACAACAACATGATGATCCAACACAAGAAAAAGAAAAAAAAAAAGCACAATACCCGTTGTGCATCTGTAAATTGGCGACCTTGAGGTATATCTTTACGAAGAGACCACTTATTCTCAGAGCCTTTCTTGAAATTTGGAAGACCAGTCACGAATCTACCAATGAAGTAGTTCTTATCGGTGGGTGTAGCCGCACGGACATTATACTCCTACAACAGTTTTGATTTCTTCAGCTCAAAGAACAATTACGAAAGAGAAGAAACCTCAAACAAAAAATCACGCAAAGAGCCTCTAACCCGAATCAGCCGCGTGACGACGGTGCCACAGTCGAGACACTTGGCTTTGTTCTCAGCCATGGTTTTGCCACACTTGAAGCATAACGTCATATGCCTACAGTTGCTTCCGTACAAATCCGACTGCGATCCACATCCCATACACGCCGGCTTCAGTATCAAACAGTTCGACGACATAATGTTCCGATCCAAGAAATCTTACTCTTTCTGTAAAAGAAAAAAAAAAATTGAATTTAGGGTTTCCCGATTTCAAAAATCCAATTACGAATCGAATATGATAAATCGAACGATACGGTGTTCAAATCTAGTGCTCCGATTACCTTCGGATTTGAGATTGCAATTAGAATTTGTGTTCGAATTTTTCAGAGAACGCGAAGAAGGCGACAAAGTTTCTCTCGTTTAATCGGCGAATCAAAATAGGTTTCCTCCGTAGATCTTTTGGGTAAATTAGTAGAGGATACAAGTTTATATAGATTAGTCAGACCTTCACGTAAATAGACTTATTTACCCTTTGACAGAAAAAAGTAGATTATTTAATATTTTACTATTTTTGGTCTTGACTTATATTAAATTAAGAATTAATCACGTTTTTTTTTAATTTCCTGAAAAACTTTTTGTCCGTGAATATTTTCAGAAGAGGATAGACTCTTCCATGTTGTCATCATAATGGTTGATAACAAAAAGACTAAAATCATAAAACAAAATCTAAGAAACTCCATTGATAAAACGATTGTTTGGTTCTTCAAAACTACATTTTGCACCAACACAAAACGAAATTTAAAAAAAAAAAAGAAAAAACATTACAATATCTTCTTCATAATAATCTAAGTAGCACAAAACCGCTTCAAGTCAAAGCCTTTTTCTTCCATAAAATGGAAGAGAGACTTATCATTCATTCATTAGCTAACAAAAAAACTAGATAAGGAGCTTCTCAATGGCATCCTTAAGCTGCACGATCTGAGATTTCAACTGGCTTGCCTCGTTTGATGTAACCGAACAAGCGATCACGGGTCTTGTCACACCACATGCTCTTCCAAGGGCTTGCATCGATGGCACAAACACATACGGCACATTCTGCAACGATTTCAAAGAAAGACGACAGACATTATTAGCTCAGAATCAGCATTATTGGTTCAGTCTCGGACAAGAATGTTAAGAACCACAAGACTTGTGACAGATATGGCAAAAACAATAAAGAGCACAATAAACATTCCTGATATTGCTCAAAACCTAACAAACAAAAAAACTCTGATTAAACTCATAACTCAAGGTATGTTAATGCAGAAAACATGAGCTTCTAATGCCTAAGAACACTGAGAGGAATTAATCTCCTATATTCAAGAATAAAGATCTATACAAACACCAATTTCCATAACTGTTTGCTACATTATAACATCATGACTAACAATCTCAGCAACTCCTACACTTTCTTCAAAAATTTCATATAAGAAGATATAACAATTTTCACAGCCAAAGAAGATACGAACTGAAAATTATAAGAAAGGATAAGAAGAAATCAATACCTTATCTTCAGCGAGAAGAGGAAGATGGAGAAGAATCTCCAGAGGCTCAGCATCAGCAGCCATAACCACGAACTCAGAGATCCCACGGTTCAACGTCTTCGTAGCTTCATTAGCTCCCTTCTTAAGCTGTTTGTAATTCGTGGCTTGTTGAACAAGGTCGAGGATTGTTATCGCCAACTGAGAATCTGCTAGGGGGTAAGCCTTAGGGTTCACTGCCTCTACCGTCATCTTCTTCGTCGGCGATTTCAGAGAGCTATGAGAAGAGAGGCTAGGGTTTTATAATTTGTTCAACGACTAAACGAGTTTGGGTTTTATAGAGGAAACTTGGCGGCGCCTCTTTGCGACTTAGAAGGTTTCGGATACTCTTCTTGATACACAAAATTAGGGGTGGGAGACAGTAACCAGAAACCCAACCAAACTAAACCGTACAGCCCAATTGATTTCTTTAATTTGAAAACCGAAAAGGTGTACCGGATCCAACCAACCGAGAAATAAACCAAAGTATTAAATCCGAATCAATTAATCAAATCGAAAACCGGATTGTCTCACAGCGAAAATTATATTTTTAAAAAATAATAATATAGAGATATTTCCACTAATTTAGTAATCGTCGAATTTCTCTGAGTCTCAGATCGTGTTTGCTTCACCGAATCGATCAACAGAAAGAAGATCTCAGAAGAAGAAGAAGACGAGAGATACTGCAGAGAGAGAGAGAGATAATTAGGGTTTAGAAGAAATCGGAGAGAAATTACAATGGCGGAGGATCTGGTACTTGATACGGCGATCAGAGATTGGGTTCTGATTCCTCTCTCCGTTGTGATGGTTCTCATCGGTATCCTCCGATACTTTGTCTCGAAGCTCATGCGTTCTTCTCCAGCTCCCGATGCTAAGATGGTTAAAGAAGGGTGAGTTTTCCCACTTCTCTGGACGGTGATCTATGCGTAGATTTTAGTTTTGTATCTATCTGTGTTTCGGTTGCTGAATCGATTTGATTTGATTTTGTTTTTTTGTTTTTATCTCTAGACAAGTTATCATTAGAGCTAGGCATCTAAAAGCTGGAGCCAATTTCATCCCGCTGAGATCATTCCGCGCTCGGAGATTATACTATAGCAACGAGGTACGGTCTTCCTAAGATTTTCACCTTTCGCTTCTCCTGGTTTCTGATTCGAGATATTAATTTTCTTTTTTGACTCTTGCAAGTTTTGTGATTCTTCGAAGCTTGATTTTGTTTTGGATAGGTGTACATAAGTACTCTAGTTTACTTGAAGATCTTTGTTTGTCAAATTCTAGCTTAGTTCTGGCTTGTTCGTTAAATCAAAGAGCTTTTTAAGAGGATTCAAGGCATGCCAATGCATAAAGTGATATGAAATTGTCAATTATGTGAATGCTATCATTTGTGTAGAAATCAGTTACCTTTATTACTAAGTTCACGAGGTTTATCAGATGTACTGTAGTGTATTTAGCGTTACATCTTTGGATATGTTGATGCTGAGAACATATGTGTTTGACTGGTGCAGGAGAATGGTTTGTTATATGTCCCCAAGGGAGAAGGCACAAATCCACAAGCTCAGATGTTTTCTGATCCTAACATGGCCATGGATATGATGAAGAAAAACCTTTCCATGATTATTCCACAGGTTGATGGAATTTGGAAACTTTCATCTCTGTCTTTACTTTAGTTTGTGATATGGGAAACTGATATAACTTTAACATTTTTTGCAGACACTCACTTTCGCATGGGTCAACTTCTTCTTCTCTGGATTTGTTGCAGGTTTGCCTCCTATTGAAAAGTTTCTGCCTTTATTGTTACACTGATCGTCTCCTTGATTCTCTAGTCTATGCAAGTTTTTATTAGTCATCTGAGTCTTCTTCGTTTATCATGCAGCCAAAATACCATTTCCACTGACTCAGAGGTTCAGATCTATGTTACAGAATGGCATTGACTTGAGCACTGTCGATGTTAGCTACGTGAGTAGTCGTTCGTGGTAAGTACCCAAAATACATTAAAGGATTCAATTTTATCTCGGTCCTCTTCCCTACTTGCTTCCTTTGTATATTGCCATTTCCCTTGTTTCATGAGCTTTTCATTCACGTTTCAGGTACTTCTTGAACTTGTTTGGATTAAGAGGCTTGTTCAGTCTCATCCTCGGAGATGAAAATGGTAGATTTTCACTTTTACTAATTTTGCTCCACATTCTTCAAAATCTAGAACTCTTTACAAGTTTTCGTAATTAAAGTATACATTTTGCTTCTTTTGCAGCCATTGATGACACGCAACGTATGATGCAAATGGGTGGGTTTGGATTTGATGCATCAAAGGTATTCATTAACCTTCCTTGTGATCAATCTCGAAAAGTGTTGTTCAAATTTTACTCTATGATTCATTTTCGATCTTTGGCCAATACGTGATTCATTATCATTTGCATTGAATTTTTTTCTTATCAGAGCTTGAGTGCAGAGAAAGATGGTCTCGATATAATTCAGCACGAATGGGCTCTACCTCGATTCGAGAAACGCGCAGAATCCGTATTAAGAAAGCTCGTGAAGTAGAGAGAGAGACAAAGACGAGATATGTGGTTTCCGGACACAAATGTTGAAACCAGACAAACTCTGTAGAAACTTTGACATGAAACCAAATCTACACACTTATATTTTTCAGCTGGTAGATTCCGATTCTGCTTCTGCTCTACTTCTTTTTGTTGTAACAACAATGCTCTCTATACAAAGTTCTCCAGATACGATCAATTTCCGGTTTAATTTTGGTACGATTTGGTTTAGCAGGTATAACCGATTTTGGATAGCTTCGGTCTATTTCGATAAGATCTGGAACGGATCAATTCATAAAAAAAAAAAGATATCCAATTGGCCCACGCTTTGTATGGAGGAGGCCTATATTTCAATTCAGAGAACCGGATATAATTAACGAATCGATTCGGTCATTGAAAACCAAACCAAATCGAGGGTTGTTACCAGGTTTTAAACCGAGTCACAAAATAAACCACCCCTATAAAAGAATCCGAAGAGGTCCTCTTTCTCGCTTCTCCAGAAATTAGGGTTTTTAACTCTTCGCTTGTCGCCGCAAAGCTCTTACCTCAGGTTTCTTCGTCGTTTAGAATCATCTGTGTTGCATTCTCTTCTAGAACTTTTCTGCTAAATCGTCATTTCTATTTTTTCTCGAATCTACTAGTGGAGGATTTCGCTCTGTTTGCTAAAAATTCAAATCCTGTTGATTTTGCTTTGTATCAGTTGGCAATCACTAGTCGCGTGCTAAGATTTTCCAAATTGAGTCACTGTTTCTCATGAGAATAGGATAATAATTCTTCGCAGATTTAGCTCTTTAGTTTATTTCCTGTAAAGTTTACTACTTGTGATTTTTGAATGCATTCATTATGTGAATTCTGATGTTATTGGTTCTCTGAATTTGTATGCTTTGTGTTTAGTAAAGAAGAATGGATTCTCAGATCAAGCATGCCGTGGTGGTCAAAGTGATGGGTCGTACCGGATCAAGAGGTCAGGTTACTCAAGTTCGAGTCAAGTTCACGGACTCTGATCGTTTTATTATGCGCAATGTTAAAGGACCCGTGAGAGAAGGCGACATCCTCACTTTGCTCGAGTCCGAGAGAGAAGCCAGGAGACTTCGTTGATTCGCCTCTTGTGGTTATATGTCTTTTTATTCCCTCTCGACTCTGGACTAGTGTTTATGCACTTCATTGAAATTTTGTTGTTGGTTTAAGACAATTTGCTGAATTGGTATCTGTTCTTGTTTTCTGGTATCTGTTTGTCTGAATCTCTATGACTCATAATAAGATTATGCTCCTTAAACCTAGGCAAACAATCATATCTGCAAAACCTAAATTTTGTGATGCCATCAATGGAATTTAAAGAAGAATGGCTATTGAATTTGAAACCAAGTTTCTGCTTCACCCTCCAAAATCAAGTCTCTCTGCGCACGAAGCTGAAGCTCATGGATCAACCAAAACCGTTATAGAGAGCTACAAATCTTGGCTATATTAAGCCATTAGACAAATGTCTAGTGTTTCAAATATCTGCATCAAAGTGGCTTTTGATTCGGCTGCCTGAGTTTCTCGTGTGTCGTTTGAGTCGTCGAGGAAGAACCAAAGAAAACTAAAATTCTCTGATTCTGATGAGGTAAAATCAAACACAGGAACGATTCGGTTTAGGTGGAAAATACAGGACCGGTTCGGTTAAGATTCCTTTCTGAAAATGCAGGACCGGTTCGATTACAATTAAAATCGTCTCTCTCTATTTCAAAATGTAACCGTTAAAAAACGTTATCTTATATATCAAACGCAAAACATTTTTTTTGAGATATAACCGTTAGGAAAAGCGTGTTTATCAAACGCAATCAAAACCCCTTTTTATTTCCACAGCTGATCACGAAAACCCCTTTTCTTTTCTATCTTTTCCCAAATTTTCTCTCCTTCTTAATTTTTTTCTTTGAGCAATTGCTCTTGCAAAACCGGAAAATCCGTTCACCTTCTTAGAATCAGTAAGTGTTTCGTTTTTTTTTCTGTGTAATTCATGAGAGGGTCTCTGAGTATCTCTGATTCGCGATCTTGTTAGAGAGTTTCCAAGTTTTTAATCGGTTCAATTTTTTTTTCCATCATCTGCAGCGATCAAGTTTCGTGTAATCTTTCTTATGTTGTACTGATCGCGATTTCGTTTTAGCCTTTTTCAGACTTTTTAATCGCTCAAAGTTTTAATTATTTGCAGTGATCTTGGTTAGGGTTTCTAATTCCCGTTTTCGTTCGAAGCTTCCTCATGATTCCGTTGAGGTAAATTCTCTTTTTTTATGTTTGGGTTCTCCGTTTCTCGTCGGAACTTCTGAAATTTCATCAGCTAGTGCCTGTATGTGTTTCTTGCGGAAAGATCTGTGTATCTTCACTACATTCATAGCGTTTGTGTGTTGGATCTTATATTTCAGGAAATCCCAAAATCCCAAATGGTTTTGCAGACAAGTGTTGAACCAAGCAATCGTTATTCACCAGGCAATCTCCCAACTTCTTTCTCTTGTACAATGTCTCCTTAGTTAGTGTCTGCACATGGTTTTGCTATGAACACATGATACTATATTGCTTGGAGTCTGTTGTATAATAGAGGAGGAAACTCACTGGCTTCTGTTCTTTCAAGTCCATCGGTGTTCGTATCTTTTTAAGTTTCTAAGTTTCTGAATAATCATTCTTGTCTTATGCTGTTGTATTGATTGTGGTTTTGTTTTTTTGGGTTGTCAAATTTCCTAATCGCTCAAAATTCAATTCTTTGCAGTGATCTTGGTTAAAAGAAGAAACCTAGAAGCTTGCTTGACTCCGCTTGAAACTGGTAAATTCTCTGTCTATGCTAAAGTTTCTCGTTTTGTTTGTCGCAGGCTTTGTTTTTGGTTTTGTTTTCCTGAATTTTTGTGTCTTTGAGGACAAAGACATCTGATGTGAGATTTTATCTTCATTTAAGCAATTGACATCGATGATGTCTTGGGGGTTTTGAAATCAATATTTTTCTTTTCTACAACAACAAAAATCCCTCTTTTATAAGAAGATTTTCAAAAAGCTTTGTGTTTATTCAAGAGATTAGGTAGAGACATTCTTCTAATGTCCTACGGATACTCTGTAACTTTTGGTTTTGTTTGAAAAGGTTTTTGTTTTTTCTTTCAACCCCAAATAAGATCATATGCAGACACTCATTTGATAGTGTTCTGTCAGATTCTTATTTGGGAACATTGTCCCGTTGCAAGATTATGATATATGGGCTGGTGGTGCATGTAGCAAAGACTCAGGATTGAAAATAAATGAAACCGATGGCTTAAAAGTCTCTGGCAAAGACTATGAAAATGAAAACAGATACCTCAGTTTTATTTACAACGGTTTAAAAGTCTCTAGACAAAGATTTGAGGCAAAGAAAGACTCTGAAATGGAAGATAACGAGGGATTAAGAAAAAGACACAAAGAGTTGGTAGTGCATGTCTATGGGAGAATGTCTTAAAGGCAAAGACTCTGGATTGAAAAAAAGTTACCGATGGCTTAAAAGTCTCTGGCAAAGACTATAAATTGAAAAAAGATGCCTCACTTTTACTTACAATGGCTTAAAAGTCTCTAGACAAAGACTTGAGGCAAAAGGAAGATAACCGAGGGATTAAGAAAGTCTTTTAAGGCAAACAAAGAGTTGGTAGTGCATGTCTAAGGGAGAATGTCTTAAGGCAAAGACTCATGGATTGAACACAGATGCCTCACTTTGACTACAACCCACGGCTTACAAAAACTCTAAAGGCAAAGACAATCAATGGCTTAAAGAAGTCTCAAGACAAAGACTCTGAATTGGAAGATAACGAGGGATTAAGCAAAAGTTGATCTTTAAGGCAAAGAAAGAGTTGGTAGTGCATGTGTAAGGGAGAATGTCGTAAGGCAAAGACTCTGGATTGAAAACCCACGGCTTAAAAGTCTCTAGACAAAAACTATGTACTGGAAGATAACAAAGTCTCAAGGCAAAGACTATAAACTGAAATCAGATTACTACCCTCGGCTTACAAACAACCAATGGCTTAAAGAAACTCAAAGAAAACTTGTTGGATGGAAAAAAACAGAGCAACTGAATAGAGAAGTCTTAAGACAAAGACTGAATCAAGAACTCTTTGTGATAACCACAAGGCTGAAGCATAGACTTCAAGGAAAACCGGTTTCACGGATTAGAAAATAACGAGTAATGGCTTAAAGAAGAGTTGTTGGATGAAGAAGAAATGACCAAATTCTTAGAGAAGTCTTCAGACAAAGACTGAACCGAGATATATGTCTTTGTGATAACCACAAAGCGTTAACGTAGACAAAGAGTATGGGTTGGCTTTCAAGAAAGACCAATAGTTGCGATATATGGGTTTAGTAGTGCATGTCTTAAGGAAGATTGAAAACAGATGCCTCTGAATTGAAAGATGATTAAGAAAGTCTCAAGACAAAGACTCTCGATCGAAAGCAGATGCCTCACGGCTTAAAAATCCCTAGACAAACTCAAGGCAAAGACTATAATTGAACAAAACAGATTCCTTACTCTTACTACCCACGGCTTACAAAAACTCTAAAGGCAAAGAGAATAGACTGAACTGAGACAAAAACTTGTGGGATGGGGAAAAAATAACCAACGGCTTAAAGAAGTCTTAAGACAAAGACAAAGAGTGACTGCAAAGAATCAGACAAAAGACGGAAAGGAGAAACTCTTTGTAATAACCACAAGTGTTAAGCAGAGACTGCAACGACTAAATGGCATAAAGAAGAGTTGTTGGATGGAAAAAAAACGATTAACGATGTGTTGTAAAGAAAAAAAAGAACCTGCGGCTTAAAGAAGACATAAGGTAAATACTTTTGACAAAGATTATGAATCGAGAAAAGATTCTTACTTGATCACACGGCTTAGATACAAAGACTTTGGTTCAGTTTGGACTAAAAACAACTAACGATTTGTGGTATTGAAAAAAGACCAACGGCTTAAAGACTATGGACTGAGACTATTCTTGTTCGATAACCACAAGACTTAAAAGTAGCCAAAGACTATGAGTTGGATGGAGAGAAGGAGTAGGCTGAAAAGAATACAAATCAAAAAACGATTGTTTACACTACCCAAAGCATCTACGTGAAGAAAAGACTAACTAATTCTGTTTTTTTCAGGTCAGAAGCTGTTCAAGTTATTATAGACTCTGCAGAGATTTCAAGTATAACAGACTTATGTGACAGGTATGTGCTTTCAAAACTTTCTTTTAATGAGTTCATGAAACTTATGTGAAGACTAATTCTGATTTGTTCAGGTATGTGCTTTTGTCATGGACGCCAAAAGCATTTTCAAGTGTAGCAAAATTTTGTGAGCAGGTATATTCTTTTCTAGCCTTAACTCTGATTGATTGACATTAGCATATATGAAAATCAAACAGGTTTAAAGAAACTAAAAAATAAGTTCTATCTTCTAAGTGCCATTTATAAAAGAAATACTTCTTATATAGACGTTTTGACAATATGACTATTTATCCTTGATATAGTAGAGAAACTTATTGTTAATAAGCATTGATAGAAGAGCAGATCTTACATTTGGTATTGGTTACGTTACATTTTTGTGTTTAGTGTTTGTCAATAATCTTTGATTGATTGATATTAGCATATATGAAAATCAAACAGATTTAAAATGTTTTGATCTTTGAAACTAGAATGTATAATTTATCTCTGTTTGACTAGAAAATACTTGTTATCAATGTTTTGATCTTTGTATTCATTTCAATATTTTAGAGTCTCTTTAGATACTTGATTTGAATGTATACATCTTTGTTTGACTAGAAAGTACTCATTATCTATGTTTTAATGTTTATATTCATTTTATTTTATGAAACCACATCTTGTAGATATGTTTTTTGAATGTAAGCGAAACTCTTGGAGATTATGGGATGGCAATAGTTTATTTGAATCTTGAATGTATATGTTTATCTCTCTTTGACTAGAAAATACTTATTATTTCTGTCTTGAGGTATGTATTCATTCTATGAAAGTAAGCAAGACTCGCAAATTGTGTTAAAAAGTTTCTTTGAAACTTGAATGTATTTGTTTTGCATTATGCTGCTCTAAACCCTTGGCGATCATTCCAAACATGCATAATGACAATCTGCATCATGCATCTTACATTGGTGATTATTGTGCTAGTCTTGACTTGAGTTGTTTACAATAAAATGATTGAAAATATTTATATTATAATTCCAATGTCTCTGTTACTTGATTCCTTTGTCTTGACAGAGTAGATGGAGCTTGGGAATCTATTAATTTTTTGTGTATTTGTTTTGAATGTGCAATGAATCTTTCTACGATTTATGTCAGAATCAAGAAACTGGCAAATATCTGAATTCTAATATCTTCATATATAGGTGCTTAGTTCTTCTATATTCTGTTTGCTATAAATAGTTGTTAGAGTTGGAAGTTTTTGACTCTCGATTAGAAAGGGTTGATGTACAAAATCTAGTTTTCTATTTGTTACTGCTAAAGTAGCACATTGAGTTACTATCATATATAAGAGTTCGTGAAGTTATGTTTTGCTAACTTTTTAGTATATCTGTATCTATATCTTGCACCTCTCGTTTTGTTGTTTTAGATGTTAGTTTTGTTAATAACATTGTTATCTGTATGTTTTTTTCTTGTAATAGATTATGAGATATGTCAGGTTAACACGGTTCTGCATTTTGGTTGCTTGTCCATTGGTCATTCTTTGAAACTGATTATGATCTTGTTTTTCTTTTTGGTCGGATGATAAACATTTTGTTTCATTTTTGCATCATAATTCTTGGAATAGTTGGTAAATTAATAAAACTTTCTTAAAGATATTATTATTGTATGTTTATCCTAATTTATACACAATTATCTAAGAGTTCATCTATGTCTATATGGATAGTTAAAGTTCTTCCAAAAGATATCATGATTGTATTTGTAGGTTGTTGCATTCTCAATGAACCCATTGACGAATGCACTATTTGTTAGTATGCTTTGAAAACTTATAAACTCTTTTGATTGTAATTTACTTCCGAACCAACCCGAAATAACCGAACCATAGTATTAGTTTATTACAGTTTAAATGGATTCACTTTTTATAATAAGAACAACGATCCGAGTCCAAATTTACCCGAATTTAACTGATTTTAACGAAAGAAAAACCAAAAACTTTGGTTATTACAAAAATTAATACCCGAACCGTAATTTATTTCATTTATCTTTGATAAAATTCTCACGAACCAAACTACCGAACCGAAATACCTAAATAAACCGAACTAGCAGGCCTACATGATTTTTGAATAATTAAACATCTCCAAAGATTTTGTTAATAACATTGTTTTCTGTATGTTTTTTTTCTTAGATTATGAGATATGTCAGGTTAACACAGTTCTGCATTTGGTTGTCCAATCATCTATTGGTTATTCTTTGTTAAGATTGATTATGATCTTGCTTTGCTTTGTATGGTTAGATGTTAAACATCTTGTTTTATTTGCATCATAATATTTGGAATAGTTGGCAAATTGATAGAATTTTCTGAAGGATATTATTATTGTATGTTTATCCTAATTTATACACAACTATATAAGAGTTCATATGTGTCTATATGGATAGTTAAACTTTTCCAAAAGATATTGTTAGGTCTTTGAATGTTTCAAACACTAACTTAATTGTTCTATGCTTTGCATTCAAGATATTGTTAAACCATATCTTGATTGTATTTGTACGTAGGTTGAAACTAGAATGTGTAATTTATCTCTGTTTGATTAGAAATTACTTGTTATCAATGTTTTGATCTTTGTATTCATTTTATGAAATGAACATATTTTGGAGTCTCTTTAGATACTTAATTTGAATGTAAGAGAGACTCTTGTAGATTATGGTAGTATTTCTGTGAATCTTGAATGTCTACATCTTTGTTTGACTAGAAAATACTCAGTTTCTCTGTTTGTAATGTTTACATTCATTTTATTTTGTGAATGGATATATCTTGGAGTTTTTTGTGAATATGTTTTTTGAATGTAAGCGAAACTCCTGCATATTATGGCAATAGTTTATTTGGTTCTTGAATGTATATGTTTATCTCTTTTTGACTATAAAATACTTATTATCTCTGTCTTGAGGTTTGAAATCATTCTATGAAATGGATATATCTTGTAGTCGATATCTATTTTGAATGTAAGGAAGACTCGCAAATTATGATAAAAAAGTTTCCTTGAATTTTGAATAACTAAACATCTCCAAAGATTGTGTATAGATTTATACAAAAAGAAGGATATCTATGAGCCAATCGTTGTTCCTTGTTTTGAATTAGGGAAAGATCTTGTGTGCTTGCTTAGAACTTAGAAGTTAGAACGACTACTTTAATTCTTGTGTGCCAAATAACTTTCCACAATATTTTTGTATATAAGATCGTCAATATACATTGGAACTCTGAGTTTATAGAATTCATTATAGTAATCAACAACGGTGAATGTTTCAGCTGATCAGCTTATGATCACATTCAGCATTTTAGTAATCAAAATTCATTCTAGTAATCAGCATTTGAACATGAAGGAACTGATAGGATCCTGAGTGGTGAAATCAAACCCAAGACCTTGATCTCTCACTAATTATGGTGTCCGATCTCGTGTGGTTATAAATCTTGTTAATTACTTGCTAATCACGGCACGTTGTTAAATTTTTGTTTATACTCCGATGTTTCCATATGTATATATTTTTGCTTTCTTGGTTCTTTTATATATATTGGCAAAAGCAAAGTGAGTGTTAGTTCTCTTCAAACAAAGTATCAAAATAAAACACTAAAGCAAGAAAGGAATCGAATGATTCGTTGTTCTGTAAAGATTTGTCTGAATATGAAAACATTCGAACTTGGAGGAAGCAATAGTTCAAAAGAACTAGAAGGAATAAACAGATAATAAAAGAGGTGACGTGAGAGAACTGAACTTTAAAAGTAGAGAAATAAAATCTGGTAAAAAGAAAAAAAAAGCAAAAAGATGAAAATGAAAGCATAACAATGACGGATGAGTATCATCTATACATGTGTACCAGTACCACACCGAAAACTTAATAATATCATCTGTTGTATAAAAGAGACCTTTGTCGAAAACTTAATAAAGAGGTATAGTTTACACAATATTTAGTGCTGTTCTTAGTGTAGCTGTAAATATGACACATCAGTCTTCAGTTATAATGCTCAACAATTTTAAATTTTATTTGTTACCTTTTGAAGATCAATTCAAACACTTTAAAGCATCATAAGAGGTAGTTTACACGGTATTTTTCTTAGTGTACCTGTAAATATGACACATCAGTCTTCATCAATATGCTCAACAATTATAATTATAAACTTTAGATTAATTTCATTTTATTTATTACTTTTTGAAGATCAATTCTATAAATACCCTCCTTCCCTTCGTTTAACTCACTCACAACTCTCCCTCATTTTCTACATACACACACACTTCTTCTTCCCATTGTTCATATTTTTTCTTCTTCAGATTTTCCAAATGGCTGGTGTTGAGGTAACTATTTACTACTTTTTGGGGTGAATCGTTGTTTAGCTTATTATCTTTCCTTTTTTTTTGTTTAGAAAGCTCAATTTTTTTGTTTGTAGAATTTGTAAAGAGTCCATCACCATTAGTTTGAGTATAATAGCTGATAATTATGGTTTCATGACGCAAAGCTCAATCGATTTCTTACCGCAGGTTGAGAAAATAGTACAAAACACAGAGGACAAGACAACGACCCAGCCAACGATCGAGACGTCTAAGGAAACTCTTCATGCTGATGATGACTCAACCACGGCGGTTGAAGTTGAAATCAAAGAAGAAACCGAGACAGCTCCGGTGAAAGAGGATAAACCGGTTGAAGTTCCGGCAGCTGTGGAGGAGAAAGATGTTAAGTCGGCGGCAGAAGAGGAGAAGACTGTTGAAGTCCAGACAGTGTAATAAGTTTTTTTTTTAACCCATGAGAACATTTCCTTTTCCTTTTTGTTAAATCCTTATATTTCATGAAATATAAGGTGATGAGTTTCGGGTATTAATAAGATAATTCATATGCTAGTATGATTATTGTAATGATATTTAATATAATAATTTTCTGGTTTTTTTATCTTGTTTATATGATGAGACAGTTGAGATGCTCTCACAGAGAGTTTGTTGTTTGCCTGTTGACTCTGTTCAAAAGAGTTTTTAAAAACAAACAGTTCTTGTAATCAAATTCAATTCTTAAACACAAATTACAAAAATCGTAGTGGAAGAGTCTCCTGTATTTTAAGTTTGGTTCCACTTGTGTTAATTAGATTACAAGAACTGTTAAACAAAACTTTTGTTTTTGTGTTACTATACAATAACCAACAAAGGAACTATGAATAAACTAAACCCTTAAGGCTTAGTCTTGCATGTTTCGATCAACAAAACACCAAAAACGACACCGTTTTCTTCAACAATCAACAAGAGAACTGTTGATACACTAAGCCCTTCTGTCTTACATGATTCGATCAACAAATGAACAAAACACCAAAAACGACACCCTTTTTTCCAACTTTTGTCATTTTATAGGTTTACAAAATTAATTTACCCATTAAGTGACGAACATAAATTACGAAAGGTTTTACCACCTTTCTCACCCGGTCATAAACAGAGAATGACCAAAAGCTAAAATCTATACACCAAAAGCACCAATCTACGAACCTAAACAAGGTCAGAGAGAGAGAGAGAGAGACATAGAGATTACTTTGATCCTTTAATTTCACCATTTACCGAAACTGGAGCTGACATAATCTTGAGCGATGTAACGAAGACGTTGTTCCATGAGAGCAATCGTCGGGTATTTTGGTAAACAGAGACGGTAAAAGCATGTGTGCGACACTGGAAGACGATCATTACCTTCATATAACCTATATATGTAAAGCTTTGATGATAACCCTCTAAAACCTTCCACTGGTATAAACTTAGTCGATGTCCAAAAGAAGAGTACACTCCTCCTTTCTTCCTCTGTCATCTTCTTCATAATCTACACAAAAAAACAAAAAAACAAAAATGGATTAAACAGAAAAAAATCTCTGTTCCAAAGTTATTAATCAAGAAAAGTTGAGCTTTATAAGGTATTAATACCTTCCAGAACCAGTCTATTTGTCGATCAGTCTCTTTGAATCCATTATACTCTGTATGCGCTCTCCAATCATCGATGCTTATCGGGTTTTCGCCTCCTCGAAGCATCCCATCGAGATCCTCTAGGTAGAGTCCACTGAAGAAGGAGTTGGTCGATTTGGTATCCGAAAGGATATCGCAGAAGCCTTTGGAGAATTGCTTTACTTGCTCTGAGATTGTTTTGGCAAACCGTTGATTGATTAGGAGTTTGACGTATTCTTCCCTGTTCTCGCTGGTAACAGCAGTTGATTTCCCGTCTTCATGTAGCTCTATCGTTTCCCTTTTTCCCAGCTCCTCTGTTTCCAATACAAACGTTAGACCAAGACCTGCGTTTGCGTCGAAGAACGCTGGATCCATTTCTAGAATCTGCTTGCAGCTCTTGTACATGATGAGATCGGTGTCCTTTATATCTTCCAGACAAATATCTTTTGCGGCCAACTGTAAGAAGAAAGCACGGTCGAACAGCACCTCCACGTGGACTTTGTGCATCAGAGCTAAGGCAATCACACGGCCTGTGAACTCGAAGAAGTCGGGATGCAATGGATCCACCTTGGATGCTAAATATAATAAGACAGAAAACTTCAATACCATTATTTAGAGCAACGGGTGACATGCTTAAGATTTGGTTCTTGCTTCTACTAGTAAACACTTCAGTATATAGACACTATGATGATACAACAACAATCGTTTAGATCTGAAGTGTATACTCATTACAAGCAAGGTAGGAACTATATACGGTATACTAAATAAAAGACAAACCTTCAAATATCATTATCTAGAGCAAAGAGTAAACATGCTTAAGATTTGGTTCTTGCTTCTAATGGCTTCTTAAATAACTTAAACTCACTGATGCTCCCTTTTTAGATTGTTAAGCAAGTAAAGACGCACCACAATTAATAAGGATACATGATTACGTTTAGACTAGTAAACCCTTCAGTATATAGATCCCAAGATGACACAACAACAATCGTATATCTGAATACTCTCGTTCATCGAATTACAAGCACGGTAGGAAGTAGGAACTATACATCATATGCAATACTGACATACTAAATATGTTCTCAGGATTCTACGAACCGATATGAATGTTCAAGCAAGGTCCAAATTCACTTGTACATAGTCTAGTGATGTCATGAGGATTGTAACATAGCTTACCTGGATTTGGAGCGAATCTTCTAAAATCATCAGCAGATCGAAGGAAGAGGGAATTTCGCGGATTGAATATCTCTTGACACACCAAATTGAACCATTCTCTCAGAACACCAGGACCTGTAGCTTCCTCATTCTTGAATTCCATGAACAGACCACCATGAAGTGCCCCAGGGGTTGCTCCCGAAATGTACTCAAACGATTCAGCTAACAAATTGGACCGATCAATGAGCATTTCGTGCATCTCATCATACTCGTCTTTCACGTCAGGAAACAACAGCATCGCCAGATGCCTCCTAGATTCAAAGGTCGTAGCTTCCTTATACTCAAAGATCCACTGGTGATCCTCACCTCTTTTCGCGAATTTCAAAACGAGTGCGCAGAACGAAACCTTCCTGGTATTTAAAAGAGAAACTACCTGTTCCTTAGCACCTACATAGACATCAGATATGGAACTGATAACCTTCAGGAGAGTAAGATACTGAGACCACTTCGAAGACATGGCTTCAGTGTTGGCAGCTCCTCTCCCACCCAACAAAGCTTCGATCCTCGCCATAGAATTGTCCATCGTAGCCAACAACATCCCGAGCAACAGACGAACATGTTCGATCTCCACATCCAGTACAGTGTTTCCCCGAGGTGAAGCAATGGGAAGCGAGCCAGAGGCATGGAACTCAGTGACTATCTTCAAGGCTTGCCAAAAGAAAGTGAGTTTATGAACGTCACATGAACTAGGCCCTTCGTCATCGACCATCTCTTTCACCACAAGATGAACCAGCTCGATAAAGAACGGGAAAAGCTCCACACCGAAGCTCAACAATCTACACTCGAATCTTTTACAGCCTAGAAGCAGTTCCAGCATTGATCCCAAGGTGTTCCGGCAAGACACGTAGAGCTTGTTGTTAGGGCAAGCTCTCCTAAGCAACCTACCAAACTCCAACACGATCGGGAAACAAAAGGTCTGCTGATCCCTTGGCAGACCTATGCAACTATTGAAGAAGAGCTTAATGGAGCTCTTGCCGCAGGATTTGTTAATCTCTAAATTTGAAGCGTAGAGCATCACCAGACCAACTGGGACCGAAGAGCTCGCGAGAATCTTGAGGTACACCTCACTAGAATCGTTGCTGTTCACAGGAATCTCGGCGAAAAACGCGACGAGCTTCTCGTTGATGTTGCTGACGGACAAGGCTCCGTCGCGGTTCTCAGTCTCGCCTTTGAGCATTTGCACGACGGTGCGCATGATGTCCTCGATAGTTTGCCAAGCCACGGGGTGCTCCGTGCTCCGCATCCGTCCGACGAGTTGGAGAGAAGCGTCTTGCTCGATGGAGTAGTAGCTGAGAGTATGCTCGAACTGAAGCTGCTTACCTCTGTAGATAACCCTATGCTCGATCACCGGGATTCCAGTTCTCAGCTCGATTCTCTGGTGAAGCTTCTCCACGGTGTCGTTTTGATCGGCCTGGATCACGATCGTTTTACCTGACATCATCTTGACGAGGATTTGTAACCGAGTCGACTCGGATAACTCGGACGACTCGGGAACAGAAGAGGAGGAGGAGGAGCACTCCGAGGCCGAAGAAAACGGTCGATCCAGGCCGGAATTGTCACCGGATCCCGACGATTCATGCGGTGGTTGAGAGGCCGACATGTGATCGGCGTCGACCTCGTGCCTCTTCATCTTTTGGAGGAGATCGACGCCGTGATCAGGGGACGATGAGACGAAATCGTCGAATTTCCGTTTGAGATTATCGGTTCCAGCCACGGCGGAGAAAGAGGATCGGCGAGAGTTTGAGAAATCTGCGCCTATGAAACGGGTTAGAGTCATCGGGAGACGAAAATCCCCTCTATCGCCGCCGGAAGGTGAAAATCTAATCCAATCGACGGCGAGAAAAAGTAGTAGACGGAAATAACTCCGTGTATAGGTGTATGTAAAGGCGAGAAGGAGGAAGCGGAAGCGACAGAGAGAAGATGATCGGAGGTTTCCTATGGGTTTAAGCCGTCTTTTCAATCTCTTCTCTATCTACGCCATAGTTAACTTAACCAGAGGAACACACTTTTTCATTTTTACATTATAAATTAATATATAATATATTTTCGAAGATTTTTAGAGAAAGTTTCCCCATAATTACATGTGTTAATTTGGGTTAAAAACGGAATCCTCGTTTAATCCGATAAAGAAACAAAATCAATGAAAAACGGTTTGGGACTGTTGTTCTGACTCTTTAAAAATGGGAACTTTTCGCTTAGTCAAAAATATTTTTATTTACTAAAATACTACTGTTTTTACGGATATTGTAAATTTTTACATACTCTTTCCGTTTTAATGAAATGTCTTCTTGTGATTTTCATCGTTTTTCAAATAAATGTCGCTTTACGTTTTTTTTTTTTTTTCTTTTCACTTCCAAAATATCAAACTTATACCAAAAGTCAAGAATAATTTTTTTTTTTTAAGAAAGTTAATAAAAATCTTATCTACATACATGGTTAATTTGTCTGAAGAATGCGATATTTATTGTAGAACAAAAGAAATATTTGATGAAACTTATTTTTTTTTTAAATACCAGAAACTTTCGTTTGGTGTTCCTAAATATGACAATTTTATAATCGTGATGCTGAACTGCAATAAAAAAAAAATTTACATTAGATAGCACTTTGCCAAACTTCAATAATAAATTAAAATATTTTGATGAATTAGAATATTTTAGATGTGTAAAAAAATATTTTTATCATTTAGTAATAATAACCGATATAGACAAATGAATGTGCGTGAATGACAACAATTGTTATAGACAAATGTGTTTGTATAAACTTTCACAGACAACTAATTCGATTGTGGACGAAGTTGCAGCCAACTTTATAGACAGTTGTCCAAGATCTATCATCCACAAATATAACATCGGATGTACAATCTTTTTTTTATATCTGTTTATGTACAATCTTTCTTATATTTGCTCTTATGTATGTTTTTACAATGATTCTAAATGTTATTACAACAATGTATACAATATTATTTTTCATATACTTGAGAATATACTTAATCATCATATAAACATGTCTTGCACTTCAAAATCATGCATTCAATCGTGGTGCTGAACTGCAATAAAAAAAAGAAATTTACATAAGAAAACACTTTGCCAAACTTCAATAACAAATTAAAGTATTTTGATGAATTAGAATATTTTATATGTGTAAAAAAATATTTTTTATCATTTAGTAAAATAACCGATATGGACAAACGAATGTGTGTGAATGACAACAATTGTTATAGATGAATGTGCGTAGATAAACTTTCACAGACAACTAATTCTATTGTGGACGAAGTGGATGAACCTTCGCAGACAATTTTATAGACAGTTGTCCAAGATCTACCATCCACAAATCTAACATCGGATTTATAATCTTTTTTATATCTGCTTATGTACAATCTTTCTTATATTTGCTCTTATATATGCTTTTTACAACGATTCTAAATGTTATTACATTAAACAATGTATACAATATTATTTTTCATATACTTGAGAATATACTTAATCATCATATAAACATGTCTTGCACTTCAAAATTATGCATTCACACCAACATATCCACATAATCATGTCCACACAACTATGTTCAAATAATCGTGGACGAGTGTGTATAGACGTATTTTTATTGTGTGGCTGTGTTTGTTTTGAATAGCTTAGTATACATGTTTATATGGATAAGTTAGATTATTCGTCCACGCCTACACATTCATCTGCACATTCACATTACAAAATATTTAAGCTTTCGTGGACAGTCAAACATGTATTGTTTGAATTTGTCTAATTATTTTTGGCACATTTTTTGTGGATGAACTTTTGTGGACAACTCATCTATCACGACTCATCCACCAATATTCATCCACCAATATTCGTTCACTATTACTCATCTATCATTGATCATTGCTAATCAATATATGCAATTCATGATATCGTCATCCATCAACATCTGTCTATAATACCAACTTCAATAAATTTGAAAGATTTTGTTAGTATAAAATAGGTAGATTATGTTTGAATAGTGCCTCACTTCCCTTAAGTGCCTTATTTTGTAATCATTTTCTTAGAAGTGCCTTCTTTAGAACATTTACAGTGCTGAGTCTCTCAATAAGAGTCTCTTACCAAATTTATAATAATTTTTTTATATTATTTAATTTTATTATTTAGTTTTAAATTACAATTTATATCTAAACCAATGAGTCTTTCATAGTCGTCTCTCATTTGAGAGACTCTTTTCTCTTTTTCTACCTTTACTAATATTTTAAAATGAGAAGCTCAGTTAGAACCCTGTTAGAACCCTGCAATGTAGATGGTCTAAATATCTCTAAAAAAATCCAATTTGAAAGTGCAATTACTTGTTTTATCCTAAAAGAATAAAATTCATCCACATCATAATTTATGCAGAGGCTACGAGCAGAGTACATAGAGTTAAGTATCGATGTATCGCAAAGCTTCAAAAGAGTTGTTTATACAGAAATTCTAGATTTCAGTCAATTTACAAACAACACTTATTTACAAATAATTATCTTAATGTTGGATACTGGAAATAAAAATTAAAAAAATTATTTTCAGGTTCAAAAAGAGATTTTGCTCTGATAATTTAATTAACGGATTTTTATGAAACCAAATAATTAATTTTGCTCTGGAAATATTAACATTATACAACAGAAATTCTATAAATTAATATTCGATAAATTAATAAACTTGATAAATTAATATTCTCGATAGATCAATAATTTTGTTCGGTCCCGAGTTGGACTGGTTCAAAATTTAATATAAATCAATAAATTAATAAGATAATAATTTTTTTTTTGAAAATCTATATAAAATATAGTCCCATTAGAATCATAAATTCATAAATATAATATAAATATATAATTATGATAATCTAATAAAATATGAGTATATTACTGTTTTCATATTAAAATTGAAACATTTTTATCATTTATCTCAAATTTCATAATGAAAATTTTGAAAGATATTATAATTTTGAAAGAAAATATTATTTATAAAAAATTATTGTATCCAAAATTGATAAATTAATAACGTTATAAATTAATAAAATATCAAAGTCTCAACATTATTAATTTATAGAATTTCTACTATATAGAATAAATAAATAATCATTACGCTTTTTCTCTCTTTTTAAAAGATACAAAACGTTTTATAAATTTATTATTAGCAGCATTGACTATCAAATAAGGAGGAATAATACTAACAACGACTATTGACCAATAGCAGTACAACAGAATCAAACATTTTGACTAGATAAATAAAATAATCCAAATTTAATAAAACCAATAAATGCAAACTCAGTTTTGATTATCAGATGCCATTGCCAGATGATTTCTATAATTATACTGGCAATCATTTAATTGATAATGAGCAGAATTATATCACATAAGATGAATGTAAAGAATATGAAAGACTCATAAAGATGATTACCGATGAGCAAAGAGCAGTTTATGAAGAGAATATAGATGCAATAATTATGCTTTTGATATTTTAAAACTCTATTTATATATTTTAATAGTTTCAGTTTATATTTACATTTTTTATTCTGAAGAACCATTTAATATTCTTCATTAATACTTTTATTATCAAAAAATTTCTATTACGAAAAATAACATTTTCTATTTCAGTTATTATTAATTTTTATTATTAAATGTTTAATGCTATTATTAATACTTAAATGATTATATTAATAGAGTAAATTTAATATACATTATTTATTTTATATTCAACATCTAAAATGTTTTATAGTCCATACAAAGTGCAGACCGATCACTTAGTAATTTATATCTAAATCAATGAGTCTCTCATAGTTGTTTCTCATTTAAGAGACTATTTTCTCTTTTTCTACCTTTAATATTTTTACCTTTAATAATATTTTAAAATGAGAAGCTCAGTTAAAACCTTATTAGAATCCTGCAATGTAGATAGTCTAAATATCTCTAAAAAAATCCAATTTGAAAGTGCAATTACTTGCTTTATCCTAAAAGAATAAAATTCATCCACATCATAATTTATGCAGAGGCTAAAAGCAGAATACATAGAGTTAAGTATCGATGTATCGCAAAGCTTCAAAAGAGTTGTTTATACAGAAATTATAGATTTCAGTCAATTTACAAACAACACTTATTTTACTTAAGTCCTAGTACAAGCCTCATACTGAAGTTAACATCTCTTCTCTATAGATATAATCATATAAACTTAGGTTAAGTTGTTAATTACTATCCCCCTGTAGTATCCAACTATGGTAGACGCTATTTTTCCTTTGCCCTGAAAAAAAAAATCAAACCCAGATGATCGTTTAACTCTTCACATTTCACTCTTGTGTGACAAGTTGTGTCTACTAGTAACTAAATTACCATTAACAATGGCCAAGTTACACTTACCTTCTCTGCTTTTATCTCTTGCTTTTTGCTTATAAGACCAGTTTGAATTCCTTGGACAAGAAATCATCCCTGAGATGGACAACAAAAGAAGAAACTGAGCACATCAGACACATAATCACTACAAAAACAGCTGAAAAAAAAACAAAAAACGATATTGAAGATAAACCACAAGACCTCTTTTTACTGTTGTGCATCATTTGAGCTTCTCTAGCTTCTTTAGCTTGTTGTTCTTTCCTGTACTTAACGTTATCAAGATCTCCTTTACATTCCAAAACAAGGCTACTCACAACGAGCTCCGCACTATACGAGCTAGGACAATCTTTGATCCTAAGAGTACTAAGCTTCTTACTCTCGAGATCAAACCACACAAGCTTCGCATTGTTGATCTCCAACAGAACCTTATCCCTGTTCTTGGAATAAACCAGAGGTCTCATATACGCAAACGATTTCACAGTTTTGGGTTTCTGAACCGTGAAGGCCTTCCTCCAAGAACTTCTCACATTGTGTTCTTTCATCACCCAAACATCTATATACTTCTGATCGTAGTTACACATCAAGCAAAGACACCCATCTAAAACGCCTATATCCATCTGAATATCTACATCACCGTTCGCAAGAGATTCTGGAAAACGAACGATTTCGAATTCCTCTGAGGCAAGATCAAACCTCACGATGATATTAAACGCAATCAAGCCAGGCCTTCTTGGTAATACCCAGTGAAGACTGTTACCAGCAAGAACACCATAGCCACGACGATACAAGAGATGGTAGTAGAAGTAGAACAACAGCTGAATCGAAGGCAAAACAGATTCGATTCTCTTCCATGAGTTTCTCTTTAAGCTATACACTTTGACCTCGTAAGGGAAACTGAAACCGAATTCATCATCCGAGTCTTGCTTAAACTGAACCATCCTCACCACTTTGTAATCGTCGTTCACGGAGTCGTATCCAAATCCACAGAAGACGTAACCGCGAGTCGTCGAGCCATCAGGGAGATCGATCGGCGAAGGAGGTAACCGGTGGATCTGTCGGGTGGATGGGTTGAAGATCGATAAATCAGTAGGGGAGTTCGATAATCCGATCAAGCCGTTGCAGGAACCAAAAACCTCAGTCGGACCACCGTGTTTCATCGGGTGCTCGACGTCGGAGACAGAGTCCAGCGAATCTTGATCCACCGTGTAGAGATGAAGAGCGCCTCACAGAAGGATCATGAGGTGGTCACCGGTTTGGAGGACGCGATCGAGATGCGATGAGATGAAATCAGGACTGTCGATTAGATGGCAGCACAGCTTGGAGAGAGCTCGAAATCGGACGAGGCTCTTCGCCGGTAGACGGAGGAATAAGTCGTTGACGATGTCCATCGGAACCGTCGTCATTTCCATGATTTGAGTGAAGGAAGTCGAGATTCAGAAAGTAGGTTTTTTGTATCTGGGGAAATTAGATTTGAGGTTTTTTTTCTCGAGAAAATTTTTGGTGATAGAGAAAAAAATTTTTGTATTGAGTGCTGCTTTACAGTTTACACAGTGGTTGGAGGAGATTTGTCGGTTAGGTCTTCTTCAGCTGTCGAAGATAATGTTTTTACTTTTTTAGTATTCTTATTCAAAGAAAAAAAAGATATAACATTGCTCTTTTTTCAAAATTATTAACTATACCTCTTTTTTTCTATTTTTTAAATTATTTTTATTGCGATTGATTAAATTAAGATGACGTATTTCTTAATTTTACTACATGATCGACACGTCATCTCATTTGGTTTTGGCATAAAACAATATATTTTTTTTTGTTAATTTCTTTGAAAATATATAAAGCGTGTGAAGGGTGGTAGTCATGATCTGAGGCCCAAGTTTATTGGTCTGGTGCAGCTGGGTTTCAGCTGGAGTAAACCAAAGATTCAGCTAAGAGTCAAGTTTGGTTTACTTATCCATTTGATGTTACTCGCTTGTTGGTCGTACGTGTGAGTTTACACGTGTAAGTCTAAATTGTTGAGAGAATAAGGACTTAGACTAGATCTAACAGATTTATTATCTCTTGTACCAAAAAAGTTAGGTCGAGAGAGGTGAGGAAGAGAGTGAGATTCTGGAGGTTTTATCTCTGGCGAGACGTAGGGTTCCACATCGGAATCTGAACTCGTTAAACTCGCGTCTTCTTTACTTTTCTGCACTCATTGATTCGTTTGATCGTTGATTCGGAGATCTTGCTTAGATCGGATATTTATTCAGATTTCACAAATTGGTATCAGAGCGCCAGGTTTGGCGAAGGTTCGAGCAGATCGGCGATGTCAACCATGAGAGAGGTTGACAGATTCGACGGAGAGGGAGACTTTGGTCTATGGAAGAAGAGGATGCTGGCGCATCTCAGCAATCAAGGTCTGAAGGATGTTCTTACGGAGAAGGTGGGGTCATCGAAGATTGACGAGAAAGATCCTGCGCAAGTATCGGTCAAGATCGAAGCAGAAGCCGCAAGAGCTGAGCGATGCGAGAGAGCAATGAATGCGATCTTCCTAAACGTCGGGGATCAAGTTCTCAGGAAACTCGACAAGTGTCTTACAGCAGCTGATACATGGGCTACTCTCGAGCGACTGTATATGGTGAAGACTTTACCAAATTGAGTTCACGCTTAGCTCATGATGTATTCCTACAAGATGGAAGAATCAAAGACGATAGATCAGAACGTTGATGATTTCCTGAAGATGATTGCAGAACTTAGCAATCTGAGTATTGAAATCCCCAAAGAAGTTCAAGCAATTCTTCTCCTAAACTCTTTGCCGTCAAGGTACGATCAACTCAAAGATACGCTCAAGTATGGGAGAGAAGCGATAAGACTTGTGGATGTGACAAATGCTGCTAAGTCTAAGGAGAAAGAATTCAAGAATTCGGGAAGTACAAGGTCAGATGGTGAAGGTTATTACGCCAGAGGAAGACAAGAAAGTCGAAATTCACATCCGGGGAAGGGGGAAAACACAACAGGAAAAGATCTAAGTCAAAGGAAGGGAAGAGAGTCTGTTGGATTTGTGGGAAGGAGGGCCACTTCAAGAAGCAGTGCTTCAAGTGGCTAGAGAAGAACAAGAGCAGAAGCCAATCACAAGAAAGGGGTGAATTGGCTATGGCTAGAGACGACGCAAAGGATCTTGTTGGTTTAATAGCTTCAGAAGTCAACTTGAAGATGAGCGAGATCACTCAAGATGAGTGGATCATGGACACAGAGATCTCGTTCCACATGACACCAAGAAGCAATCACTTCATTAGTCTGAAAGAAGCTAAAGGAGGCAGAGTGAGAATGGCAAACAACTCGTTGGCTGAAGTCAAAGGGATAGGTTCGGTTAGATTTGTTAACCCTGATGGAACTACATTTGTTCTTCATGAGGTCAGATACATGCCGGATATATCGAGGATTCTGATCTCATTAGGAACTCTGGAGGAAAAGGGTTGTGAATTCAAAGGAGCTGGTGGAGTTCTTAAGGTGATAAAGGGTTGTACAATCTTCATGAAAGGGTCAAGACGTGAGACGTTATATGTTTTGCAAGGTTCAGCAAAATCCGCAGATAACCACGTTGCTGAGTTAAACACTGCTCAACAGATGGATCAGACTTAGTTATGGCACAGCAGGATGGGTCATATGGGGCAGAAAGGGCTTGAAGTTCTAGGGAGAAATGGTGTTTCAAGGATATGAAGGTGTCTGACCTGAAGTTTTGTGAAGATTGTGTAATCGGTAAAACACACAGAGTTAGTTTTGGGAAAGCACAACATGTCACAAAGGAGAAACTTGACTATGTGCATTCTGATCTTTGGAGATCTCCAAATGTCCCGCACAATCTTAGCAACTGCCAATATTTCATCTCCTTCACAGATGACTTCTCGAGAAAGGTCTGGATCTACTTTCTGAGATTCAAGGACGAAGCATTCAAACACTTCGTAGACTGGAAGAAGATGGTGGAGACATAATCAAAGAGGAAGGTTAAGAAGTTGCGTACGAACAATGGATTGGAGTTCTGTAATAAGCAGTTCGACAGCTATTGCAAAGATGAAGGCATAGTGAGACACAAGACCTGCACATACACACCTCAGCAAAACGGGGTCGCTGAAAGGCTTAATAGGTCTATCATAAATAAGGTCAGGAGTATGCTGAGCGAGAGTGGGCTTGGTCAGAAGTTCTGGGCAGAGGCTGCAGCAACAGCTGTGTACTTGATCAACAGATCACCCTCCTCAGCGCTTAACTTCCGTGTTCCAGAAGAGTTGTGGACTTCAGGGTTATGCCTTCATTTGATGGCCTAAGGAGATTCGGGTGCATAGTGTATGTTCACTCAGATGAAGGGAAACTGAATCCAAGGGCTAAGAAAGGGGTCTTCACCGGATATCCAGAAGGTGTCAAAGGGTTTAGAGTGTGGTTGCTGAAAGATCAAAAATGTGTCATCAGCCGCAATGTCGTGTTCAGAGAAGAAGTGATGTACAAAAGCATCAAAGAGGATCTTCAGCGAGGTAAGTCTACTAACTCTTCAATACTTTCAACTGATCCTGTTTCGAGTTTTGATGATGCAGGAACCAGTAGTGAAGTAGCAGATATCACTCAAGGTGGAGCATTTACAAGAGAGAGCGACTCTGAACAAGACAGTGAGACACTGGATCAAGAAGAGGTTGGTTTCAACAATGAGGGTCAATCTGAGAATGAGGTTCATAGTTCTGGGGATAATCAAAGAGTCAGAGGAAGACCAGCGAGGTCTACTAAGCTCCCAGAGAAGTTCAAGGATTTTTTGAGGAGCAAAGACAGCGATGATAATGACTATGTGGAGTACATATGTGCTCTAACAGAAGATGCTAGGAATCCAGAACCTGAGAATTACCAAGCAGGGATGAGTGATCCAGATAGCGACATGTGGGCAGAGGCTTCTGTTGAGGAGATGCAATCACTCTGGAAGAGTCACACATGGTATTTAGTTGACAGGCCTGAAGGACAAAAGGTCATTGGTTGCAAGTGGATCTTCAAACGTAAAGCTGGAATAGCTGGTGTTGAGAAGCCTAGGTATAAAGCAAGGCTCGTAGCTAAGGGCTACTCACAGGAGGAGGGCGTTGATTATCAGGAAATATTCGCGCCTGTGGTGAAGCATGTGTCTATAAGATACATTCTATCTGCTGTTAATCATTTTGACATGGAGTTACAGCAGTTAGATTTCAAAACAGCTTTTCTGAATGGTTACTTGGATGAGCACATCTTGATGAAACAACCTGAAGGGTTCATTGATCAGAAGTACCCGGACCGTGTATGTTTGTTGAAAAGGTCTCTGTATGGGCTGAAGCAGTCGCCTCGTCAGTGGAACAAGAGGTTCGATGATTTAATGATCCAGAATGGGTATGACAGGAGCGAGTATGATAGCTGTGTGTATTTCAAGGAGCTGAAGATCGATACATACATTTATCTTCTCCTTTATGTGGATGACATGCTGATTGCATTGACAGATAAGCTTCAGGTCCAAAAGCTGAAGGCTTTACTGGCTTTCGAGTTTGAGATGAAAGATTTAGGAGATGCAAAGAAAATCTTGGGTATGGAGATTCATAGAGATCGACAGAAGAGACCGTTGAAGATAACTCAAGAAGGCTATCTCATGAAAGTCTTAGACAACTTCGGTATGGATCAAGCGAAGTATGTCGCTACACCAATGGGAGCTCACTTCAAGTTGAGGTCAGCTTCTGAACAAGAGTTCATGAAACAGCGAGAAGACATGGTGAAGATTTCATATCAAAGTGCTGTAGGAAGCATCATGTACTCGATGGTGGGAACCAGTCCAGACTTGGCTTATCCAATGGGAGTCATCAGCAGGTTCATGAGTAAACCACTCAAGGAACACTGGCAAGCAGTTAAGTGGGTTCTCAGGTACATCAAGGGTTTGGTTTATATGGGTTTAAGTTTCAAGAAAGAAGGAGACTTCGTGGTCATGGGATACTGTGATTCTGATTATGCAGCAGATCGTGACAACAGAAGGTCAATCACGGGAATAGTCTTCACTACAGGAGGAAACACAATAAGCTGGAAAGAAACACTTCAGAAGGTGGTGGCTTTGTCGATCACCGAAGCAGAATATGTGGCGTTAGCAGAAGCCATAAAGGAAGTGAAGTGGCTGAAGGCTTTTGCAGCAGATTTAGGTTCTTCTCAGGACTCCGTTGAGGTATACTGTGATTCGCAAAGTGTAATAGCACTATCGAAGAATGTTGTTCATCATGAGCGTACCAAGCACATGGATGTACGGTATCATTTTGGCAGAGATCTTATCAGCAAAGGAAGGATTCAAGTACTGAAGATTCCAACTGCGTACAATCCTGCAGATATATTCACAAAGGTCTTAACAGTCGGCAAGTTACAAGAAGCGTTGCAGATGCTTCGTGTTTCGACTGATTGAAGCAAGCACTCGGGTTGAGTGCTGGTGTCCGGTAAAGGATGCAAGTTTCTCCGCCAAGTTTCGATCATGGCTACAGGTGGAGATTTGAAGGTTGGTAGTCATGATCTCAGGCCCAAGTTTATTGGTCTGGTGCAGCTGGGCTTCAGCTGGAGTAAACCAAGGATTCGGTTAAGAGTCAGTTCGGTTTACTGATCCACTTGATGTTACTCGCTTGTTGGTCGTACGTGTGAGTTTACACGTATAGGTCTAAGTTGTTGAGAGGATAAGGACTTAGACTAGATCTAACAGATTTATTATCTCTTGTACCAGAAAATTTAGGTCGAGAGAGGTGAGGAAGAGAGTGAGATACATCTTGTAATCGGAGCTTGGTTTGAGCTAAAGAGATTAGTGGATTCCGGAGGTTTTATCTCCGGCGAGACGTAGGGTTCCACATCGGAACCTGAACTCGTTAAACTCGCGTATTCTTTACTTTTCTGCACTCATTGATTCGTTTGATCGTTGATTCGGAGATCTTGCTTGGATCGGATATTCATTCAGGTTGCACAGCGTGATTATTTTGAATATGTAAAGAATCCATCGTTTTATTAGAATCAGTAATTCTAATTCTATCTTTCTTATTGTGTGTTGAATGTTTTGTGGGTTGGCTGCCGCCAGCCCCCCACCCCCCCCCCCCCCCCCCCCCCCCCCCCCCCCCCCCCCCCCCCCTACACGTTGTCTACTTGATCCCACCCAAACTAAAGATCTCTGCCTATTCCCATCCAAACAATTTATTTTCTGCCTGTTCCCCCAAATTCAATTAGAAATTAAAATCACGATCAATTTACAAAATCGCGTTTTGGTTAGATTGCGTTTTGGGGGGAAATATGCAGAAAACAAATTGTTTGAGTGTGAATATGCGGAATGTAGTCTAGGGGGGAATGTGCATAATTTATCAAGTTCAGAGGACTGAGCGCAGTCAATTTAATTATTAGGTTTTTCAAAATATTTAACACATGATTAGCTTAATTATATCCGCAATATATATTTATATAATAAAATAAATGTATATTTCTATTAAAAAGGTAGTAATATGACAGCACAATTTATTTTAAAAAAACAAAACTAATATTGGTTATTATACATACATAAACATATTATCCTATTGTTTTAAGTATTTTGATTTGAAATACTACTAAAAAAAACTATTTCGGAATATACTTGATATTATATTACTTATTTACTTGACATTAAACATCTTAATTCTTAAGTAATGCAAGTTTATCATTTTATTGGTTTGAGTATTTTGGTTTGAAGTGTTAATAGAGAAAAATTATTTTTCACGATTTATAAACTTATGTTAATATATCAGACTAATAGGATAATAAACTTATATTAATTAAGTCGTGTAATAATACTTCTTCCTATTAGCAATTCAAATAAAAATATTCGAACTAATATGATGATAAAATTATATTAATTAAACTGTATAAAGTAAGCAAATTATGTATAGTAAATTAAATCTCAAAAATAGTTTCTTCAAATATACTTTAAACAATTAGGATAATAAATTTATATTAATTAAACCATATCATATCAAATAAATAAGTTGTGTAATGTCAAGTAGATCCTGAAATATATTTCTTGCAATCCTCCTATTAGCATTTTTAATATAATACTTGAACCATGAATGGTGTAGAAGAGGTTTCAACTCTCTGTCTAACCACTCATTACTCATATATATTAATTTAAGCACAATATGTATATACGACATCTAAGTCTAGAGTCTCTAACCAATCTGTGTTAGAAGTTATTAGTGGCCTGATTTAACAATAAATTCGTTTATTTTCAAGGATTTATAATGAAAATATTCGAACCAATAGAATGATAAACTTGCATTAGTTAAGATGTTTAATGTCAAGTAAATAAGTCCTATGATATCAAGTATATCCCGAAAAATAGTTTTTTCTTTTAGTATTTTAAATCAAAATATATTAAAACAATAGTATAATATGTTTATGTGTGTATAATAACCAATGTTAGTTTTGTTTTTTTTTAAAATAAATTGTGCTGTCATATTGCTACCATTTTTAATAGAAATATATGTTTATTTTATTATATAAATATATATTGTGGATATAATTAAACTAATCATGTGTTAAATATTTTGAAAACCTTAAAAATTAAATTGACTGCGCTCAGTCCCCTGAACTTAATAAATTCTGCATATTTCTCCATAGACTATACTTCTGCATATTCCCACCCAAACAATTTGGTTTCTGCATATTTCTCTCTAAAACGCAATCTAACAAAAACGCGATTTTGTAAATTGATCGTGATTTTAATTTCTAATTGAATTTAGAAAAATAGGCAAAAAATAAATTGTTTGGATAGAAATAAGCAGATATCTTTAGTTTAGGAGATTAAGTAGACAGCGTATAGTTTAGGGGGCTGACTGCAGCCAACCCATGTTTTGTTGACAATGATGATTACACAAGTGTACATAGAAAAACAATTAAATTCGGGCCTGGGATGTTAGGCTCATTTTTATTATTATTATCCGTTTGGGAACTCAATTTGAGCTCCTTTAGGAATACTTCATGATAAGGCTAGGGCCAATTTTTTTATTTATTTAAGGGTTGGAAACCCATTACTAGACCACAAAGCCCAAACTAGCTCTTTTCAACTCACATACTGTACTTTTAATTGACGACTAGGTCTATCTTTTGTTATTTAAATTGTCACAAATTAATAAAAAAGATAGATTACATGTGGAACATACAGTAGATTACAAAGTATGCATGAAAGTAAAACACAATAGTAATAACGAGAGTATGGATGAGAGATGTTTACCGACCCAAACTAGAAGGAAGAAACACAGAAAAATGAGAAGTAGAGTTTATATATATCCAGTGGCGGAGCCATGAATGATAAATTTATATCAACATATGGAATTAATGTAGATAAACACTGAAACTGTCGTTGAAAACCAAACACCAAATTTTAATATTTATTTATTTTATTAATTACTACCACATTGTAATCGTTTTTTTTTTATATATCGATAAAAATATTCAAATTTTTTTAGTTAGGGCTAATTTTTTGGACCGTTTAACGCAGACTTGGATGAGAAAAATAGCCGAACAAATGTTTCCGGAAAAAATTGAACGGGTGTTTAAAAATAATGAAATGAAAGATGAATTTATAAGATTGACAAAGAGATATATTTTTCTATTTTGTACTCTCTACTCACATTCGGATTAGATGGTTTCTATAGAGTTACCTGAATCGAGTAGAAAAATCCAAGTAGTGATGTATGTGCCATGTGGGATTCATGAGTCATGACATCCTCACATTAAATCAACATAATCCTCATTTACTAGTTTGGCTAAATTCCAATCTGCGTTTAATGAACAAAAATTTCAAGAAACCGCTTATGAGCAAAAGAAAATTCCTTTCGAATGGAGAGACCAATAATTGGCCCGATGAAATTCCCTCCTTTAGAGTTTCCTTTTGCATATTTTTTACCCGTGGTTGGTTGCCATCATGAGTAGAAGTGAAAAACCATCTTCAATAGTTTTTAACTTTTCATGAGTTGGGAAAAAGTAGAATGGAGTTTGTTGGTTCGTGAGTGATGTTGTCCTCATGGAAAATCTATTTGCCAATGTCAACTTTATCTTCCACAAATTAATGATCATATATGTGTTTAGCCATATCTTGCATTGCAATGCCCGTCACGAGGAGGGGATCAATAGATTCAAAACATATCATCAACAATATAATTTAAAGCATAATTTGTTTTTTAAATGATAATCTAGAACTTTTTTTCATTGATATTACAAGATCATTATCAGCAATATATATTTACTATAAATACATTGGCAATGGAATCTGTCATGTCATGAAGAAATTTGTATACATTCTTTCTAATACATCCAAATCTCAACTCATATAATCGCTGGAACGAAGCTCGATCATATATACATAACTTCAGTATATATATATGTTATATAATAATTACGTATATACGTAACACATCTGTAACGTTTGATTGTATATGAAGGCACATCTGAAATCAGTGACAAGTCTGAAAATGCCAAATTTGATCACGGGAGAGTTCATGCTTGAAATAATATAATCATAGTGGAGTAGAGAAAATGTCAAATAATTGCAATGTCTAAATACTATTTTGTTTGATCAATTAATTAATCAGTATTTACTTCACAAAAGGTACAAAAGATGTGACGTACTGTATGTATTGTTTCTTTCTCCTTTGTTAAGTTCTCGACGGGAACTTGTTCTTCTCCGTTTTAGACCTGATCCTGATATATTTTTTCGGTAGCAATTTTTTTTGTTAAGTTCAACAACTATTCTGTACTATCATATTTGTTCGCTTTCAATCTCTGTTACTATATTATTTTTATTTTTTTTATTCGAATTAGCATTTTGAATTTTTTTTTTTATTTTATAGAGAAATTACAGTTTTTGTGATTTATAAAATAAGCATTTGTTTTTTGGTACCAAAAATCTCTTCCTCTCAAAAGAATTTTTTTAATCAAAATTACAAACATTAAAAAAATAATACAAAGATGTTAAACTTGTCACAGTTTAATATATTTAATTAAATTGTATTACTTCTACGTTTTACATAACCATTGTAAAATTATTTCATATAGAGATAATTGTGTGGAACTGTGGATCCACACTTCTCTTATTGAAAAAAAAACATAGAACTTAGTTTGTTACTCATATATTGTTTCAAACATCTAGATCTTGGATTTTTTTTTTTTTTGATAAAGGGTTTCTCGATCTTGGTTTTTCACTTAACTATATCCAAAGTTTGCAACTGTAGATTGTTTAGAAGAATTTATCTTTACCATATTGTTATCTTTACCATATTGTTATCTAGTTTGATCGAATCAGAAGCGCATTTTGTTCAGCTCCATTAAATTGGAGACATTTTGGTTCGGTTTGGTTTGATACCTTTTCTTTTGGTGCAAGTGTTTGGTTTTATACGTTACTTGCAAAAAAAGAAAAAAACAACCTTCTGGTCTTAATGGTAAGATGTTACATGTCTCAATGGTTACAACGAAATAACCAAAACATATGTTTCAGTGATAGTATTATCATTTCACCTTAGTTTGTTTTATAGATATACAAACTCATTATAGACAACAACATTGACGCTTCTATTGATCAAATTCCAAAGACACATGTACAAAGAAGAGACTTAAGAAAAATGAAGCAAAGGAATACAAACTTGCGGATTACACACATAGATCCCAAATTTATTATTGCATGAGAACGTAACGTTCATCATTTTAAACAATGCAAGAGAAATACAAACAACAAACACCAATTAAAAAAACACAAGAAGATAAGAAAACAGGTCAAACATTCAAAATCCATATGATTCGTTTGTTTTATAGCTATGTTTGTAGATATGTCATAAGTATTCAACTTATGCGCATTGGAAATTCTTGGGAGCTTTTCTACTACAAACATTGAGGAGTACGCTGAGATTGATGGGAAGGTTGAGGTTGATGCCAAGAATGTTAGCCTTGAGTGCGGTACAGAGACAGGCCGCAGCCTCAAGGTCGACCAAGCCTTGGATAAGCGAGCAACATGGCTTTACGGGTGGGTTTCCCAATGTTAGGTCCACTAGCTTAAGCACATTGGCGCAAACACCGATCTGTAAGGCATCTCTAGGACAAGAACCTGTGCTTGGAGGAGTCGGGGTTGTTGGGGTCGTAGGGGTAGTCGGGGTCGTCGGGGTCGTTGGGGTCGTCGGGGTCGTCGGGGTCGTCGGGGTCGTTGGGGTCGTTGGGGTCGTCGGGGTCGTGGGGGTCGTTGGCTTGGGGATGCACTTATGACATGTGGCAGATGTGTAAGTGAAAAAGAGGAGGTTGAGAGCAAGGAAGAGTGTAAGAGAGGTTCTTGTAGCCATTTGTTTTGTGGAGTGGAAAAGCTCTAACAAAAGCCCAAGAAGTTGCAGTGTGTTTAATTTTCGTTGAGATTGGTGAAGAGAAATGTTGAGTGTTTAGGGGGTATTAATAGGGTTTTCAATAGGATTGAAATGAGAAGGGTTAGTTTTTTTTGGAGTTTACTTAATAATTTTTTAAAATAATGGATTTGGTTATTTAAGTACACTTAATGGTCATTCTCGAAAGTTAGCTGGCATCATTAACTATTTAGTTATTTAAGTACTTGGTAGAAGTGAATTAAGCACTTGAAAAAATTTTGGTGGTGAAAATAATTATATAAGTTATTGACGACCAACAAAACAAGACTAATTAACTAAGTTAAATATTTTTTAATAACGTAGGTTATTTTGGAATAACATGGCTATCAATTATCTATTACATTATTATAACTGTTAAAACTTTTTGTTAATACACAAAAATCCTGTACATATTTAATAAATTTTCATTTAACGTGTACTATTTAAACTAGTTCCAACTCCCACACGATAGTTGTTTTTCCAACCGGTTCGGTAACTAAAAAATTGATATATTAAAATTATCTCAAGATTGCCTTGTAATTAGCCTAGTTAAAAAACATGAACCCAAATCCAACATTTCTCCAGAATGGCAAAAACTCTGGTAGTTAGTAGTATTTAAACTTGTATTTGTGTTAATACTTAGCACACCCCAAGTCTTTACATCTTTTTGGTGCTAAATCAAGTTATTACACTTAACTATAAGCATATTTACAGTTGAATGATTTTGTTCCTTATTCCTTCACGCTTGTCCATGTGAACATATCTTATCCTTCAACAAATTCCTTTATCACGGGGCCAACTTATATATTACCATTATTCTAAAGCATTATTTAGTCTACACATAATCTCACACGAAGACAAATTAATGGCTTCATTTAGCATTTGATAATTGTACATTCATTTTTTAATCCCAAATGGATGGACTAACTAAACCATTCCGTATAACAGGGGTTACAAGATGGACTAATTATAGTATGAATTTCTCATTTCCAACAAAATATTTTTAGTCGGCAACGATTTCCAACAATATAAAATACTGTTAATATTATTATTTACTTCTTTGCCAAATGGATATTTGTCTCTTTTATATCACTCTTCGTTGGTTTGTAAAGTCGAACTTCCGTGCTCAAGAATTATGCAGTCGTGGTAACGCCACTTGCACTAAAAAATCCGAACATAATACTAATTAAATGAAGAATCAAAGAATTCAATGCAGAGTAACATCACACATACATAAGCAAAACCACATGAGACCTAATAGTACTATACATGAGCCAAAAAGTCAGTTTTCAAGTTCAGAATTTGCGGAATAAGAGATAAAGAGAAGTTGAGCTTTAGAAATATCTCTAAATGCTAGGAGAATGCCAGCCACTCTGAAGATTCTTATAAGGATTCTTAAAGTTGTAAAATCCAATTTTATGCTATAGTAGAGTGTTTTAACGATTAAATCATCGGTGTTATTTCTCTTTCGAAACTATAAGTTTTTCTGTTTTATATATACGATAAAATCATACTATTTCTTCTTAGCTGAATTAATAATACAGGTTTCGTATGTATTAGTGGTATCTGGTTTATTATATTAGGGTTATAAAATAATTAAGGTCGAACATGCCAAAACATATGGTTCACGGGTAGACTCTATAGGAGAGATCTAGAATTTAATTATTCCTTGGAGTGGATTGTAATATATAGTATGATAATCACCATGCCAAATCATTCTTTACTATAGAATTGACCAATTGATTGGTTAACTATAACTGTTTTTTTTTTTTATATATATTTCTGTTTAATTAAGTAACATTTTGGTATTTCTGATATTTTTTACGTAAAATTTTATTTAGTCGATCTGCTTCATTAGAGTTCAAAGTACGTAGCTGAGCCTGATTCTAATGTAGGTATAATTTTTTTTTTTTTTTTTGAATCATTTCATTTAACCATAAACGAACTGATACAAAATTAGAGACCCTGCCGGATTACAGCACCGACTCCTCAGATAAACGGGATCTGCTACAGTTAACTACTTCTACAATTAGAACTCACAATGCAATCTAAGATTGAAAGTGAGTAAACCACGTCGTGAGATAAGAAATTGTTGATGGAAAACTACGTTGAGCTCGTGATATCTGACGAAGATCTGAACATATTCGAGTGCAACCTTGCATTTTTCTCTTTCCAAATGACATAAACTGAAGCTTGGTATGCAAGGCCAATAATAAGCGCAACGTTCTTGCATGTTCTTGTTTCTTGGAACTAGATGGGCTTTGGAGGAGAAGAAAAAGCGAATAATAAGCGCAACGTTCTTGCATGTTCTTGTTTCTTGACACTAGATGGGCTTTGGAGGAGAAGAAAGACCATACCTCTCTGCTGAAAGCACAATCAAAGAACAGGTGCTGCCGAGTCTCGTCGTTAGTGTTACAGATGAATGGATGGCTTTTTGATGCGGAATTGATTAACCCTTGATCGGTGTTCGTATATTCATCAATACAATCATCTTTCGGTAATTTACTTGTAGTACTATGGCTTTTTGATGCGCAATCGATTAATTTTTTATTGGTGTTCATATATTCATCAATGCAATCATAAATGCACGTGTGCATGAAACAAATCCAGAGTACTACTCACGGACCACATACAACGAATAATATATTTTCCCCTTTTCTTCCAAAACGAAGCCTTACATATTATGTAATATACCGAGAAATGTTAAGAATTCCACATAATATACATGAAATATTAATTATTACTAGTTAGTTTTCAACTAGAAATCTATAAAATTTAACATGGTATATCAAATCTCGAAATTGACTAATACTAGGTTACTACCTGCACATTCGTGCGGAGTAATATTTATCATAAAAATAATTGTTAAATAGTATGTTTAAGAATATTAATAAAAATTAAATTATTTTTTTAATATATATATATTAATTTTATACTATATATTTGTATTTATTTTGTGCATGCTGCTTTTAATCATTTTGACTTCTATAGCCAAATTTAAATTTTATTTTTAGTCATGGAGAATATTTTGCCATGTATAATTGGTAGTCAAATATAATATCTATAATTAAGTTTCTTGGGAACTTTTTTTTTTTAATATAATTTAGGATCTAAATGTTAATTAGTTGATATTATGGAAATAAATATTTTTGAAATTGTAAGAAAATAAGATTTCAATTAAGTAAATATGTTTATTGTAGTGTATCTAGCGATTTTAATGTTCTATTAATATTCTTTGTCAAAACTTATAATTTTTAAATTTCATTAAGTTTATATTGATATAGATATTTCTTTTTCTTAATATTAGATATTTTTTATTTACTTAATTACAAATTTTTAGTTATTTATTTGGGAATATCCATAACACGGAAATGATATCCTAAACTAAAAATATTCTTAAAGATTTGTCATTAATTTGATTAGTTAAGATGATGTTGTAAAATAGATTTTTACATTTAATATAAAAAATATTATAGGATCCGAGTATTTTTTATGGAAACTATTGATGTAATTTATTTTTAATTTTTATTTAAATAAATAATGCATTTTTAATTAATAGATTAAATAAAGATTAATTATTAGAAAAATTCTAGTGGTAACACCTCAACAAAAATGGCCAGGAATATTTACATTATAGATATGGTAATTTAATTTAACTTATTAAACTTCGTTGCTAATCCAAAATATAGAATTCAATTCGATATGGATAAGAAAAAACAGCATCTTAAAGACGTTCTAGTATTACATGAAACTTAAAAAAAAACATTATTTTATCGTCAAGACAAATGAAATACAACACAAATCCGTTTGGGATCTTTCTCATCCTCATGCACCAATTCAAATAAGGGGAAGATACTAAAAAAAAAAAAAACAAGGAACACAAATTCAAGTTCGAGCACATTTCATGCATAGCCATAAATGAAAGATTCAGCGATTTTTAAACGTTATAACGTTTAAGGAGCTAGTTAAGGGCATTGGAAGCCACGTGGAGCCTTTCTGCTGCAAACGTTGAGGAGCAAGCTAAGGTTGATTGGAAGGTTGATCTTGATGCCGAGAATGCTAGCTTTAAGCGCGGTGCAAAGACAAACCGCAGCTTCAAGATCGACCAAACCGTCAATGAGGCTGCAACAAGGCTTAACCGGAGGATCACCTAATGTCACATTAACCAAGTTAAGCGCGTTAACACAAACACCGAGCTTCAAGGCATCTTTTGGGCATGTCTCGATGGCAGGAGCAGTTGGGGTGGTAGGCTTGGGTTTGTATGGCAATGGTGGACAGCCGGAACGAGCGGCTTCGGTTAGGGCGAAGAAGAGGATGTTCAAGGCAAGGAAGATGGTTAGAGAGTTTCTAAGAGCCATTCTTAGCCTTGAAAGAAAGATTGGAGTGTGTTTAGTTTGAGATTGGTGAAGAAATTGAGAGTGTATAAGTGGGTATTTATAGGGTAAGTGGAGTGGCTTGAGTGAAACAATTAATGAGATAAAGTTCGTATTACTTAGATTATTTAAATACAACTAAGTGTTATAATAATAATGATATGTACGTAAAACCAAAATGATCAAGAATATGTATGTGTACCGACCATGTGGTGAGCCCTCGTCCCTAGGGTATTTTAGCTGGCGATCTGAAGTAAGAGTTTGGAACGAAGTGTGAAGTGTACATTTTCAAATGGGTTTCAGAATTTCTTAAAATGAAATAAATATATTATAAATTCTATGGGAATACATACAATTTATATAAGTTTTAACCGATTACAACTTGTTGAAAAAAAAAAACGATTACAACTTGTTTGGTTAGGAGGCGGATTTAGAAATTATTTTAAAAATCGTAAATAATAAACTGAAATAAAAATAAATTAATTTCAGTTATATTTATTTCTGTATTTGTATTTAACTTTTTTAATAATTTTTTATTACACATAGTAAAATTTGATTAATTATATATTTTAATCATTTTAACTTAGAATCTGATCTCTATATACACTAATTTATAATTAACAACTACATAATCCGTTAAAAGAAAATTGGACAAGAAAAAAATTAAATTATTGTGAATATTAAAAAGTAAGATTGAGAACATGTTTGCAAAAGCACTTATAATAGAACTGATTAAAGAAAATGACTTTCTCCTTCATTAAGTATTTACTTATATATTTTTCACAAATATGATTGAATATAAAAAATAAAAAAAATAGATCACTGTTAACATAAAAAACTCAAATTGAGAACATCTTTTTGCAAACCACTTATAATAGAACTGATTAAAGAAACTAATTTTCTCTTTTATTATATGTTTATTTTATATTTTTCCTGAATATGACTAAACATGAAAAAGTATAAAACAAAATTAGATTACCGTGAACATAAAAAAAAAAAGACTGAGAATATTTTTTGCAAAACTGATTAGAGAAATTGCCTTTCTCCTTCATTCCATATTTTTTTTTTAATATTTTCCAAATATGATTTCTCTCTAACAAACTCTCATTGAGAATCTCATTGGGTAAAATGGCACCAGAGTAAAATTGGCTTTATCCTTCATTCTGCTTCCACAATTTTTGTTTGTTTTTTGTCGCTTCATTAGTTTTTCATCTTATCATATTGATTAATCAATATAGTAAAATTATAAAAGATTTTATGTATTTATAAAGATGTAAATAATACTTTTCCTTTTATTTTATTTTAGGGTTAGTATTTACTTTTATTTTAATTTTCTATTTGTTAATTAAATTATATAATTTTTTTATTTTCCTTTTTATTTATTTATTTTATTATTGTTATTGTTTTTTTTCCAGATAATAGTTATATTTCAAAAAATGTATTTTTAATTCAATCGCAATACATGTCAAAACCGTATCAATTAAATCGTCACATGTTATGATCATGTTAATTAATAACTTTGACGCATCTAAATTTATATAATAAGATATAATAAATTAATAAATAGTATGTGTAATGACATCAAATTTACTAATTTAACAAGCTCAAAAAATTTCATCATGTTTTTATTTGGTCGCCAAAAAAATAATGAGGTTGAATGGTATATAGTTTTTTCACGTTTTCACGTTTTGAAAACGTGATTCCACTAAATACATACCATTCACAATATTGAATGATAAAAAGTGAAAATTAACACGCGATTTTTCAATTTATCCCGTATATTTTAAATTTATAATTAATTTTGAGAAAAATCTATTAATCTATTAGATACTAGCTTTAGTTTTTTGAGTTTATTCAATTTTCAATTTAGACATCCTATTGATTCCGTTAATTTATCATGTTTTTAGTTGGTCGCCAAAAAATAATGTTTTTAATGGTTATTTAAAATATATTAAGTCATTTAGCTTGAGGAGATGTATAAGAGTATCATCTACTTTCTCACAATACCATAATTTTTATTATTTATTATTTATTATTTTATTACTAATTTATTATTTTATTATAAAATTATAAGAATTATTACAACATCATTCTATAACGGATAATTTTACCATCTTATGATGATTAACAACAAAATCCACGACTCATGGTTCTAACTGCACACGCTAAAGATCTTCTGTAATTTTTTTTATTAATCTATATAATTATGAACTATACCAAAGATCTCTCGTAAATTTACCTTCATTAATATACATAATTAATAGTTAATTGTACTTTCTAATATATATATATATATATATATGTAACACATATATTCTGTAGTGTAAAAGTATTACAAACCACTGTAACTCTTTATAATAAGGTTTTTTTAGAGTAAACTTTGAAATACTGACTGTGGTACTCCAGACACTGACATGTGTCACCTACATTTTAAGAAGAAAAAACATAAACACATAAAAAACTAGGAAATGGTCTGTGCGTTGTGCTGATTTGTGATATATTGACTATTTTATATTTACAATCTATTTCATTATATTTATTAGTAAATGCTTGTTAGTAAATATTTTTGTTTTTAAGTTGTAAATACCATTTAAATTTTGTTTTAAAAAGTTGGTGAAATAATAATGTTAGGTTTGATCCTCTAGGGGAGTGAAGCTGTCATCATGGATGATCGAAAAGAAAGTCCTCGAGAGTATAATCCATATTGTGATAGTGGTGGTGGTTTGAGGTTTTATGCAGTAGAGAAGTAGTGAGTCATTAATGTAAACAGATTTTGTGAAAGCAAATAGTGCATAATTTTCTTTTTGATTGGCTACAAAAAAAATATGAAGAAATAAATCTATTTTCAGGACAGAAACAATGACAAAATAAACTCTTAAAAGTAAAAAAATATCTAAAATAATATGAAATACAAGACATAATGAAAGAAAATCTAGTGGGAAAGAGAAAAAAATGAAAACGTTATTTTTAAATTTGTTCGATAAAAAAGAATACAGAACAGATTAGGAAACAAAAAGGTGATAGTAGTTGATGTTACTATATTATATAAGATTTAAACTTCGTTGGATGGTTTAATATTCATTTATTTTTGTTGGGTAGAAAAGAAAGGAAAACAAAAAATCAAAACTTTTGTTTTTGTATTAGCTTGTTGAAAGAGAAGGTTCTAGATAGTAGAATCCAGATTGTAATAGTGGTGACGGTTTGAGATTTGATGGAGTAGGGAAGAAAGGTGTGAGGAATTAATCTTATTTTTTTCATAAAAGCAAATAATGCATAATTTATAGCTTTTAAAGGAAATAACGTGAAGTAAGAGACATAATGTTATGAAGAAAAAAACGAGAAAGAGTGACAAATGATCTTACAATATTATGTAAGATTTCTTTGAGTGATTTGTTTATGTTGTTGGATGAAAAATAATCGTTTGTAGAAGAGAGAAAAAATCTAAATTTGTTTCACGATAGAAAATAATGCATAATTTTCTGTTTAGTTGGCCACAAAGAAAACATAAAGAAATGAATCTATTTTGCAATGAAACAATGTCACAGTTACCTCTTAAAATCTAAAAAAAACTCTTCTTAAATAATATGAAGCTTTAGACATGATCTTACTTTATCATATAAGATTTGTTTGAGTGAAGATATATATAATGAGAAAAATACGAAAACTCTCTCAGGCACAGTTTACGAAGGGAAGTTTACCCGCCGGTCCGAACCTTGCTTCAAATCTCAACAACTTTTTCTTTCCAATTTAGGAAAGTTGACTTCGACAAACCGCTGCTAGTTTTGGCATTTCCGAGGTTCAGCCCCCGGCTGTCATGTCGGAGGGCCCGTCATCCACCACCGGTAAGTTCCCTGCCTTTCAAGACCACCCCCAGTCTCTCAGTAGTTCTCCCCGGAAGTTAAAAGCTCTGCACTAAGCACCCTCTCGGTTGAAAGACCTCAAAATCTTCAAGCACCCTCCCCTCTCTTTCGTCCTGAATCCTCACACTGTTGCCTCCCCTCGCTTTAAACCTACCACGGTTACCCAAACTGCCGCCTGCAGACTGCTCTAAACATCCTTTAAGCTCCGCAAAATGCACGTCTTCGAGACCCAAGCCAGCTCATCCTCGGAAAATGCCTACCTTTGTGTGTGCCACTACCTTCACCATGGCCTGCAGATTCACCTACGCAGAAAAAGGCAAAGCAATTAACAACTCACCAGATGTCTCGCCCCCACGAAAACGAATCAGGATCCCGGATTTTGATACGTCACACCTCATCCTAGAGAATGAGCTTACAGTGGTGAGAAGACTCACCAACCACCATGAGCAAAGGATGAGTGCTGTCATTCCCTTTTTCCCGGCAAAATGGGGACTAAAAGGTCAAGCCTCTGGCTCAGATCTGGGAAACCACTGCTTCCAGATTCGAGTTGAGCATGAAGAAGACCTGGAAAGAGTTCTCGAAAACAGGCCATACCAGTACGCACGTTGGATGGTTATCGTCCAAAAATGGGAACCTATCATCTCACCGTCCTTCCCCTCACAAATCCCCTTCTGGATCAACCTCCAAGGTCTACCACTACACTACTGGGATAAAAACCTCCTAACAAACATCGGAGAAGCCCTGAGAGTTTATGAAGCTCAAGATCTTTCAAAGACAGCAGCAAAGATACGGGTCTCCATCAATGGACTCCAACCTATCATCCTTGAGACGGTCATGGAGTTTGCTAACGGAGAAGAGACAGTGGTGGTGCTGGACTATGAAAATCTGGAAAATTACTGCTGCAAGTGCTTCAAACTCACTCACGACGCTAGACTATGCCCTGAAAGAAGCCACCCTGAGTCCCACGACCTACAGAAAAAAAGATATGATGAGCAAACAGACTACAACGAGTTCTACAAAAGGAGAGATAGACATGGCAGACCTTTTGGAGAAAGACCATCTCAAAAGAGAACCGTAACAGAGAGAAACCAGTTATCCTTACACCCCTCGCCAGAAACCCTGAAACCAGAAGCTGGGATGAGACACGCACTACAAGGGACACAAGAGATACAAGAATCACAAAGTCAAGAGATGTACAACATGACTCTCAACTACGAAGACCTCTACATGGAGGCCCACATACCAGAGACTCACAGAGGAACCACACGCAAGATGACAGAGCCAAACACCATTCCCTACCACCATTCGCACGGCCAAGGGAGCAGGAATGGAGAGTTAAACAAAAGGCTAATCCGCTGTCCCCAAGAAGCATAACCTCGAAAGACAGGATGAGCACTTATACGGGGAAGAATCTGGAGCAAAGTTTTGATGCTGAAGCTAACCCCACCTCCGACGAGGCCATCAATACCCCTTCCCCAAGTGGAGTCGCCGAACGTTTCCTCGAAGAACTACAAAAAGTGACCATCCAATACATCAACTGTGGAGATCCGGTGGAAAGTGCAGCTAGGCGTCAACGAGTACTGGAGAGTGAACTCAATGGAATGGTAGCAGAGACAACCGCTTTCATGGTGGCAGCTACAGAAGCCCAGAATCAAAACCAAATCCAAAGTGAGTCTACCTCACTCCCTAACCTGACTGCAGGAGATAGCTAACAAAACCCCACGAGAGGCAACCAAACCTACATCACAGCTAAACAGAGAGGCAGACCACCGAAAAGACTCATCGCTAGTAACTTTCCTCAAGTGGTTGGAAATAGCTCTGGCAGAAGAATCCTTGAGTCTCTCCACAGGTCATCAAGAATCACCAAACAACATGTAAGACAAAGACAGAAAATGGTGAATCAGGACCCTCACGTACGACACGCACCATGAACCCTCAAGAAAGAAATGTACCTGCAGTGGGGAACTCACATAGCAATACATCGGTCCTGCAAGGTCCCACCATACCGCGATCCCCAAAGAGTAGGAACTCAGATTTTCACAATACAGGAAGTCCTCTTCCTTAAAAATTGTGAGTTGGAACTGTTGTGGTTTTGGGGATACCACCAAAGTTCTAAGGCTACGAGAGATCATGAAGAAGATCTCTCCTGATATTGTCTTCCTAGCTGAGACAAAGAACCCGGACTCAACAGTGCTGGAGAAGTTCAAATGGATGGAGTTCCCATCCTCATTCCTAATGCATAATTTTCTGTTTAGTTGGCCTCAAAAAAATCTAAATTTGTTTCACGATAGAAAATAATGCATAATTTTCTGTTTAGTTGGCCACAAAGAAAACATAAAGAAATGAATCTATTTTGCGATGAAACAATATCACAGTTACCTCTTAAAATTTTTAAAAAAACTCTTAAATAATATGAAGCTTTAGACATGATCTTACTTTATTATATAAGATTTGTTTGAGTGAAGATATATATAATGAGAAAAATACGAAAACTCTCTCAGGCACAGTTTACGAAGGGAAGTTTACCCGCCGGTCCGAACCTTGCTTCAAATCTCAACAACTTTTTCTTTCCAATTTAGGAAAGTTGACTTCGACAAACCGCGGCTAGTTTTGGCATTTTCGAGGTTCAGCCCCCGGCTGTCATGTCGGAGGGCCCGTCATCCACCACCGGTAAGTTCCCTGCCTTTCAAGACCATCCCCAGTCTCTCAGTAGTTCTCCCCGGAAGTTAAAAGCTCTGCACTAAGCACCCTCTCGGTTGAAAGACCTCAAAATCTTCAAGCACCCTCCCCTCCCTTTCGTCCTGAATCCTCACACTGTTGCCTACCCTCGCTTTAAACCTACCACGGTTACCCAAACTGCCGCCTGCAGACTGCTCTAAACATCCTTTAAGCTCCGCAAAACGCACGTCTTCGAGACCTGAGCCAGCTCATCCTCGGAAAATGCCTACCTTTGTGTGTGAGATCCACTACCTTCACCATGGCCTGCAGATTCACCTACGCAGAAAAAGGCAAAGCAATTAACAACTCACCAGATGTCTCGCCCGCACGAAAACGAATCAGGATCCCGGATTTTGATACGTCACACCTCATCCTAGAGAATGAGCTTACAGTGGTGAGAAGACTCACCAACCACCATGAGCAAAAGATGAGTGCTGTCATTCCCTTTTTCCCGGCAAAATGGGGACTAAAAGGTCAAGCCTCTGGCTCAGATCTGGGAAACCACTGCTTCCAGATTCGAGTTGAGCATGAAGAAGACCTGGAAAGAGTTCTCAAAAACAGGCCCTACCAGTACGCATGTTGGATGGTTATCGTCCAAAAATGGGAACCTATCATCTCACCGCCCTCCCCCTCACAAATCCCCTTCTGGATCAACCTCCAAGGTCTACCACTACACTACTGGGATAAAAACCTCCTAACAAACATCGGAGAAGTCCTGAGAGTTTATGAAGCTCAAAATCTTTCAAAGACAGCAGCAAAGATACGGGTCTCCATCAATGGACTCCAACCTATCATCCTTGAGACGGTCATGGAGTTTGCTAACGGAGAAGAGACAGTGGTGGTGCTGGACTATGAAAATCTGGAAAATTACTGCTGCAAGTGCTTCAAACTCACTCACGACGCTAGACTATGCCCTGAAAGAAGCCACCCTGAGTCCCACGACCTACAGAAAAAAAGATATGATGAGCAAACAGACTACAATGAGTTCTACAAAAGAAGAGATAGACATGGCAGACCTTTTAGAGAAAGACCATCTCAAAAGAGAACCGTAACAGAGAGAAACCAGTTATCCTTACACCCCTCGCCAGAAACCCTGAAACCAGAAGCTGGGATGAGACACGCACTACAAGGGACACAAGAGATACAAGAATCACAAAGTCAAGAGATGTACAACATGACTCTCAACTACGAAGACCTCTACATGGAGGCCCACATACCAGAGACTCACAGAGGAACCACACGCAAGATGACAGAACCAAACACCATTCCCTACCACCATTCGCACGGCCAAGGGAGCAGGATCGGAGAGTCAAACAAAAGGCTAATCCGCTGTCCCCAAGAAGCATAACCTCGAAAGACAGGATGAGCACTTATACGGGGAAGAATCTGGAGCAAAGTTTTGATGCTGAAGCTAACCCCACCTCCGACGAGGCCATCAATACCCCTTCCCCAAGTGGAGTCGCCGAACGTTTCCTCGAAGAACTACAAAAAGCGACCATCCAATACATCAACTGTGGAGATCCGGTGGAAAGTGCAGCTAGGCGTCAACGAGTACTGGAGAGTGAACTCAATGGAATGGTAGCAGAGACAACCGCTTTCATGGTGGCAGCTACAGAAGCCCAGAATCAAAACCAAACCCAAAGTGAGTCTACCTCACTCCCTAACCTGACTGCAGGAGATAGCCAACAAAACCCCACGAGAGGCAACCAAACCTACATCACAGCTAAACAGAGAGGCAGACCACCGAAAAGACTCATCGCTAGTAACTCTCCTCAAGTGGTTGGAAATAGCTCTGGCAGAAGAATCCTTGAGTCTCTCCACAGGTCATCAAGAATCACCAAACAACATGTAAGACAAAGACAGAAAATGGTGAATCAGGACCCTCACGTACGACACGCACCATGAACCCTCAAGAAAGAAATGTACCTGCAGTGGGGAACTCACATAGCAATACATCGGTCCTGCAAGGTCCCACCATACCGTGATCCCCAAAGAGTAGGAACTCAGATTTTCACAATACAGGAAGTCCTCTTCCTTAAAAATTGTGAGTTTGAACTGTTGTTGTTTTGGGGATACCACCACAGTTCTAAGGCTACGAGAGATCATGAAGAAGATCTCTCCTGATATTGTCTTCCTAGCTGAGACAAAAAACCCAGACTTAACAGTGCTGGAGAAGTTCAAATGGATGGAGTTCCCATCCTCATTCCTAATGCATAATTTTCTGTTTAGTTGGCCTCAAAAAAATCTAAATTTGTTTCACGATAGAAAATAATGCATAATTTTCTGTTTAGTTGGCCACAAAGAAAACATAAAGAAATGAATCTATTTTGCGATGAAACAATGTCACAGTTACCTCTTAAAATCTAAAAAAAACTCTTCTTAAATAATATGAAGCTTTAGACATGATTTTACTTTATCATATAAGATTTGTTTGAGTGAAGATATATATAATGAGAAAAATACGAAAACTCTCTCAGGCACAGTTTACGAAGGGAAGTTTACCCGCCGGTCCGAACCTTGCTTCAAATCTCAACAACTTTTTTTTTCCAATTTAGGAAAGTTGACTTCGACAAACCGCTGCTAGTTTTGGCATTTCCGAGGTTCAGCCCCCGGCTGTCATGTTGGAGTGCCCGTCATCCACCACCGGTAAGTTCCCTGCCTTTCAAGACCACCCCCAGTCTCTCAGTAGTTCTCCCCGGAAGTTAAAAGCTCTGCACTAAGCACCCTCTCGGTTGAAAGACCTCAAAATCTTCAAGCACCCTCCCCTCTCTTTCGTCCTGAATCCTCACACTGTTGCCTCCCCTCGCTTTAAACCTACCACGGTTACCTAAACTGCCGCCTGCAGACTGCTCTAAACATCCTTTAAGCTCCGCAAAATGCACGTCTTCGAGACCCGAGCCAGCTCATCCTCGGAAAATGCCTACCTTTGTGTGTGAGATCCACTACCTTCACCATGGCCTGCAGATTCACCTACGCAGAAAAAGGCAAAGCAATTAACAACTCACCAGATGTCTCGCCCCCACGAAAACGAATCAGGATCCCGGATTTTGATACGTCACACCTCATCCTAGAGAATGAGCTTACACTGGTGAGAAGACTCACCAACCACCATGAGCAAAGGATGAGTGCTGTCATTCCCTTTTTTCTGGCAAAATGGGGACTAAAAGGTCAAGCCTCTGGCTCAGATCTGGGAAACCACTGCTTCCAGATTCGAGTTGAGCATGAAGAAGACCTGGAAAGAGTTCTCGAAAACAGGCCCTACCAGTACGCACGTTGGATGGTTATCGTCCAAAAATGGGAACCTATCATCTCACCGTCCTTCCCCTCACAAATCCCCTTCTGGATCAACCTCCAAGGTCTACCACTACACTACTGGGATAAAAACCTCCTAACAAACATCGGAGAAGCCCTGGGAGTTTATGAAGCTCAAGATCTTTCAAAGACAGCAGCAAAGATACGTGTCTCCATCAATGGACTCCAACCTATCATCCTTGAGATGGTTATGGAGTTTGCTAACAGAGAAGAGACAGTGGTGGTGCTGGACTATGAAAATCTGGAAAATTACTGCTGCAAGTGCTTCAAACTCACTCACGACACTAGACTATGCCCTGAAAGAAGCCACCCTGATTCCCACGACCTACAGAAAAAAAGATCTGATGAGCAAACAGACTACAACGAGTTCTACAAAAGAAGAGATAGACATGGCAGCCCTTTTGAAGAAAGACCATCTCAAAAGAGAACCGTAACAGAGAGTAACCAGTTATCCTTACACCCCTCACCAGAAACCCTGAAACCAGAAGCTGGGATGAGACACGCACTACAAGGGACACAAGAGATACAAGAATCACAAAGTCAAGAGATGTACAACATGACTCTCAACTACGAAGACCTCTACATGGAGGCCCACATACCAGAGACTCACAGAGGAACCATACGCAAGATGACAGAGCCAAACACCATTCCCCACCACCATTCGCACGGCCAAGGGAGCAGGAATGGAGAGTCAAACAAAAGGCTAATCCGCTGTCCCCAAGAAGCATAACCTCGAAAGACAGGATAAGCACTTATACGGGGAAGAATCTGGAGCAAAGTTTTGATGCTGAAGCTAACCCCACCTCCGACGAGGCCATCAATACCCCTTCCCCAAGTGGAGTCGCCGAACGTTTCCTCGAAGAACTACAAAAAGTGACCATCCAATACATCAACTGTGGAGAACCGGTGGAAAGTGTAGCTAGGCGTCAACGAGTACTGGAGAGTGAACTCAATGGAATGGTAGCAGAGACAACTGTTTTCATGGTGGCAGCTACAGAAGCCCAAAATCAAAACCAAATCCAAAGTGAGTCTACCTCACTCCCTAACCTGACTGCAGGAGATAGCCAACAAAACCCCACGAGAGGCAACCAAACCTACATCACGGCTAAACAGAGAGGCAGACCACCGAAAAGACTCATTGCTAGTAACTCTCCTCAAGTGGTTGGAAATAGCTCTGGCAGAAGAATCCTTGAGTCTCTCCACATGTCATCAAGAATCACCAAACAACATGTAAGACAAAGACAGAAAATGGTGAATCAGGACCCTCACGTACGACATGCACCATGAACCCTCAAGAAAGAAATGTACCTGCAGTGGGGAACTCACAGAGCAATACATCGGTCCTGCAAGGTCCCACCATACCGCAACCCCCAAAGAGTAGGAACTCAGATTTTCACAATACGGGAAGTCCTCTTCCTTAAAAATTGTGAGTTGGAACTGTTGTGGTTTGGAGGATACCACCACAGTTCTAAGGCTACGAGAGATCATGAAGAAGATCTCTCCTGATATTGTCTTCCTAGCTGAGACAAAGAACCCGGACTCAACAGTGCTGGAGAAGTTCAAATGGATGGAGTTCCCATCCTCATTCCTAATCCCCCCCCACATACCCCAAGAGGAGAAGGACTAGCTCTATTCTGGAAGGAGGACACATCTTCACAAAACTTCATTGACACCTACATCAAAGCATAGGGTAAATCTTTCTTCGCTACCTTCGTCTATGGAGAACTAGATAACTCTAAGAGAAAAGCAGTATGTGACCAACTCACCGAGATAGCCGCGGACCGGAGTGAACCCTGGTTCCTCACTGGCGACTTCAATGACATCTTGGACTCCTCAGAAAAGCTTGGAGGCCCAGATAGATAGGAAGGATCTTTCTCAAACTTCAGGACTTTTATGTCAGAGTGCAACCTTTTTCATCTACGGTATTCGGGGGATTTCCTTTCCTGGAGGGGAAACGACATAATCACCTAATCCGCTGCCGCCTAGACCGCGCTATGTTAAACAGCGCTTGGGCTGAGGAGTTCCCATCAAGACGTAGCGAGTTTCTCAGATTCGAGGGCTCTGACCACAGACCCATTGTCACCTGCTTCAACCCCCTGCAGAAAAAGAAAAAAGGGCTTTTCAGATATGACAGGAGACTGAAAACAAATGAGGAAATCACAAAACTGGTATATGAAACTTGGAATCCCCGAGAATCTGAAGCGGTGGAATTCAAGCTGGCTAAATGCAGATCAGCTATAGTTACTTGGACCCGCGATAAACACCTAAATAGCCAGAAGAAAATTGAGGAACTCCGAAGTCATCTAGAAGCAGCTATGACCAACCCCTTTCCGGATGATAGCCTCCTCTCATCCCTCAACAAAGAACTCACTGGCCTATCAAGCTGAGGAAGAATTTCGGAAACAAAGAAGTAGACAGCTATGGTTAGCACTCGGAGACCAAAATACAGGGTTTTTCCATGCATCAACAAAGAATAAGAAAGCAGCAAACAAATTCTCTGTCCTAGAAGATGAAGAAGACCTTGCCTGTCACGAGGAAAGCGAGATTCTCCAAATAATAACGGGTTATTTCCAGAACATCTTCAAATCACAGGAAGGTGATAGAATGACGGCAGTAAGAGAAGCTATTAACCCCAAGATCACAGAGGAGATGAATCAAACCCTCGTAGCTCTCCCATCACCAGAGGAAATAAAGGAAGCTTGCCTCTCTATTCACGCTGACAAAGCCCCGGGGCCGGATGGCTTCTCAGCAAGCTTCTTTCACTCGAATTGGGCAACAATAGGGGAAAGCATTGTGTCAGAGATCCAAGACTTCTTTAAATCGGGTATCCTACCAAAGACCATCAACAGAACTCACGTGAGACTTATCCCAAAGATTCCAAGCCCTACAAAAGTCTCGGAATATGGACCAATAGCTCTGTGTAGTGTATACTACAAGATCATTTCAAAGCTACTCACCATGAGATTACAACCACTGTTACCTCAGGTAATATCAGAAACCAATCAGTTTTAATCCCCAAGAGAGCAATCGCAGACAATGTCCTGATCACCCACGAGTTTCTCAATTACCTGAAGACATCAAAAGCAAAGCAGAGGTGTTATATGGCGGTCAAGACTGATATGAGTAAGTCATATAACCGTATTGAGTGGAACTTCATCGAAACGGTACTCACACGACTAGGTTTTCACAAAAAATGGATCGGGTGGATAATGCAATGCATTAGTACAGTCATGTACACTTACCTAATCAACGGTGCGGCCCAAGGCTCTGTATCCCCACAACGGAGAATACGACAAGGGGATCCGTTATCCCCCTTCATCTTCATCCTTTGCAGTGAAATCCTATCTGGCTTATGCTAAAGGGCGCATGAGGATGGATCTCTTCCGGGAATCAGAGTCTTGAGAAGCCCACGACTAAATCACATCCTCTTTGCTGACGATACGATGTTCTTCTGCAAGTCAGATGAAGAAAGCTGCAAAAAGTTAATGGGAATCATACTCATATATGAGAAAGCTTCGAGCCAATCCATTAACCAGCAAAAGTCAGCCATAAATTTCTCAGCTAAGACCCCAAGAAAAACACGGAAACACATTAAAAAAAGATATGGGGATTCAAAAAGAGGGTGGGCTTGGAAAATACCTAGGCTTGCCGAGCACTTTGAGAGGAAAAACAAAGACCTTTTCAGCTCCATAGTGGACCGTATAAAGTAGAAAGCAATTAGCTGGTCCTCCGGTTCCTATCCCAAGCTGGAAAGATAACTCTCATGAAGTCTGTTTTGAGCTATCTCCCTACATATGCCATGTCATGCTTCAAACTCCCCGTGTCCCTGTGCAAAAGAATCCAGTCAGCCCTCACGAGATTCTGGTGGGATTCAAATAGAGGAGCTCAGAAGATTTGTTGGATGTCATGGAAGAAGCTTACCAAATCCAAAAGAGACGGGGGACTATGATTCAGAGACATCCAAAACTTCAATGATGCCCTCCTTGCAAAGCTCAGCTGGAGGATTCTAACAGCTCCACAAAGCCTGTTGGCCAGAGTTCTATTGGGAAAGTACTGCCAAACGACCCCTTTCCTCGACTGCTCTGTAGCTGCATCCGCTTCCCATGGCTGGAAAGGCATATGTGCGGGAAGAGATCTCCTAACTAAAAGACTGGGGAGAATAATAGGGAATGGTGAGTCCACACACTTGTGGAGTGAACCATGGATATCACTCACTACCCCAACCACACCATTCGGACCTGCACCTGAAGCTCTCAAAGATCTCACCGTCAGCGACATCATATCAAAAGAAAATGGGGATTGGGATTACAACAAAGTAAGAAGCATCTTACCAGACTACGAACATGACATCCTACTACTCAAACCCAGTCTGAAAGGAGTTCGAGACTGCTACGCTTGGCTACCAACGGAATCAGGGGAGTATACGACACGATCAGGCTATTTTGCAGCTATCAAAGAGTCAGTTGAGAATGTCTATCAACCACCGAGAATCAGAGACTTCAAATGGAAAATGAACATCTGGGATCTGAAGTGCTCACGGAAAACCAAAACTTTCTTGTGGAAAGTGATGAACGAAGCAATCCCGCTGGGAGCAAATCTTGTAGCACGAACAGTGAATACACCGAGAACCTGCCCTCAATGTGGGGATATCGAAACATCTACTCACCTCTTCTTTCATTGCCCCTTCGCAGCCCAGGTGTGGCATCAGGCTCCAGTCAGCAACCCCCTAATATCAACCGAAATTGAAGATATTAGACATGGAATCAAAGTAACAAACAAGCTGATCAATCTCCCTCCACCAGGATTGAGTCAAGGCCCTCTATCCCCTTGGGTGATTTGGACCCTCTGGATCAGTAGAAACAAAAAAATGTTTGAGGGAAAAAGCTTTTCACCTGCAGAGTGCATGCACCACGCAATCGTCCTGGCTCGCGAATGGCAGACATCACAACCACAGAGACCAACCACCCAGAAGACTAAAAGACCGGTTAAGATCAACTCAGCGGACATTGATACAACCCGATGTAAGACGGATGCAGCCTGGAAGGAAGGGCGAAACACCGCCAGATTCGGATGGATCTTTACATCAAACTCTACATCCGGGACCCAGAACATATCATCTTCATCGGACGACATCGGATCTCCCCCTATGGCAGAAGCAATGGCCATCTCCCTGGCGCTTCAAGACGTCGGAAACCTGGGCATCCGCAAAATCTCCTTAGCCTCTGACTCACAGAAGGTGATCAGAGCCATCACGTCGGAGACTCGATTCAAGGAGATCCATGGAATCATTCATGATATCCAAACCTTATCTTCTACTTTCAATTGTTGCTCTTTCAATTTCATTTCACGAGAGGCTAATATGTTAGCTGAGTCTTTAGCAAAGAAAGCTCTAGAAGCTCGCTGTACCAACCCGGTTTAACCTTTCTAATGAGATAAACCAAACTTTGAACAAAAAAAAGATTTGTTTGAGTGATTTTGTTTTCGTTTATGTTTGTTGGATGAAAAATAATCATTTGTAGAAGAGGGGAAAAAAAATTGTTTTGTATTTGTTTAATGAAACAGATTTCAATAAAGATAGTTAAAAAAAGGAAAAAGTTATACATGTCAGTTTATAAGATGAGATATTACAGTATATCAGAGTTGTTTATGAAAAAAGACCTTACTATATTTTTAAAAGAGAATGAGGTTTGATCTACGAAAGCAAACAATGCATGATTTTCTTTTCGATTGGCTATAAAAAATATAAAGAAATGAATATGTTTTTACGCAAAGACAATGTCACAGTTAGCTCTTAAAAGTTACAAAACTTTTTAAAATAATGTGAAGTAAGAGACATAATGAAAGATAATCGTGTTGAGAAGAAAAAAACTAAACTGTTGTTTTTGTATTTGTTCGATAAAAGAAAATATAGTTTGAGTGAAAAGAAAAAGAGAGAAAATTATACATCATTCTACTATTTTATATAAGATTTGTTTGAAGGATCTGATTTCGTTTTCGTTTTTTAGATGAAAGAGATTTGTTTGAAGAAAATTAAAAAAACAGAAACTTTGTTTTTGTGTTTGTTTGATGAAAAAGAATCTAATAGAAATAGTTTTTTTTTTATAAAAAGTGATAAATGTTAGTTTCTTAGATACCACGTGGCAGCATATTATAGCGGCTTTCGAAAAAAAAAACCACTTTATTAGAGGAGATAAATAGATTGATATATGTTCTTCATAATTTTAATTAAATACATAAGTATTGAAAAAACAGTTGTGATATTATATTATAATCTACAGTATATATCATTTTATCTTTTGTCTATGTGTCATCTTCTCTTTTCACTCTTTCTCTAAAATAAATTCAACTACACTAAACAAAAATAATTAATATAATTAAATATAATTTACAAAAAATAAACTTTAATAGATATTTTACAACAATATATAAATAACATATTAATATATTTGTAAAGGAGTTTTTATATGTTACCATGTGGCACTTTATAATTTCTCATGTGTCATACTTTTATTCTACATACTAGTGTTTTGCCCACGCTACGCATGGATTGTATAATTATATTGTAGTTTTATAAAAGGTTGTCAATTAATTTTGTGTTTAATATTTTGATAAATTATAGAGTAGTATATTTACATGTGATTCTTATATATAGTCGGGCGAAGTAAATATCAGAAGGATGTATAAATATATGTGAAAAGATGATCGAAACTTTTGTATAATAATTTGAAAGTAGATTAATGTATCTTTTGGCTTAGTTAAACTTTTTTTAAGAGTTAATGCATGTTTTTGCAAATATGAAAGGTAAAATTTGACCTTTTTGTTTAATAATTTGATATGTAATTTTGTTATATTTTTGTTTATGTAAATAGTATCCACATGAGAACTATATATTATATTAGAAATCTATTGTCTATATTTGGACATTTTATGTTATAATGCTATTTCTTTAGTGAACACCATGAGTATTTTTTTAAACTTTCAAAAACTTTTTGCATAAGCTTCCCTTTCGCTTGATGCTTTTAAAAAGAAAAACTCAATCTTCACTCTATTTTTGTTTCATATTGTATCTTAGGATTTTGTTTTTAATTTTCATATAGTATGCATTCCTCTACTTATCATTTGTTTTAAGATTCAGTGTGTACATAGATGTTTTATAATTAGTTCATATATTCAACGAAGAAAACAAATGGCAATTAATAATAAACTTCTTTATTATATGAGTTCTTTATTAATTGATATAATATTTGTTTGATAGTTTAGCTAGCTCAATCATTTGCTAATATTGGTGAAGAGTGTGAAATTTATCGTTATATGTTATTTGAAATTTTTTTTTTCACTTTTATGTTTCATGAAATTTTGCAAATGAAAATTAAGAAACGGGGAGTAACTGTCTTTAATCACCGGTTCTTTAGTTAGGTTTTTACTTCAGTTTTTCCACAATATCGGATTACAACGAACAATATGGAACTCTATATCAGCTTTAGAAACTTGAAATCTGTTATAAGTCAAACAGTTACAATTGTATTAATTAATTTTCTCTAGAAGTAAGGAAACCGAATCGCTCCTTAAGTTTTACTTTTGGCAAGAAATACGCTCTCCAGTTCCAACAATACTATGATCGAGACTCATTCTACTCAATTTACATTATAAATATAGATGCAAAACAGTTGTGAGATTGTATTTTTATGTTGCTTACAACAATCTCAAGCATGAGACACATTAGACTTCATTTGTGATAGAGTTGTGTATTATTTATACTTTATGTGGCTCATCGCTATGTCTTTTTTTTTTAAATCCTCATTGCTATGTCTTTTGAATTTCTTAATGTTTATGCTCCACTTATTTAAGTTTTATTATTTATTACCAGTTTGGTTGTCATTAATTAAAAAGTAAAATTTGTGTTTAGTGACGGTAAATTTCATTTCTGGTGAGTCAGAGGCGAGATGATTGGATACCGAGAAGACGATGACTCCATAAAATGAGCTTTTGTTTAAGCTTTATAACTGAGTTTTAGTGTAATTCGTTTTCAGATTTTTTTTAGCTTTGTTTTCTATTTTATTGAGAATTTAAGAATTATAAAAGTTTTTAAAGTAAAATTTAAGGAAATTTTAATTAATAAATTATTTAATGAAATAATTAGTGACGATACTACTTAGTTTGGTTGTCATTAATTAAAATGCAAAATTTGTGTTTAGTGACGGCAGATTCTATTTCTGGTGAGTTAGAGGCGAGATGATTGGATACCGAGAAGACGATGACTCCATAAAATGAGCTTTTGTTTAAGCTTTATAACTGAGTTTTAGTACAATTCATTTTTAGATTTTTTTGAGTTTTGTTTTTTTATTTTATTTTATTGAGAATTTAAGAATTATAAAAGTTTTTTTTTAGGAAAAATTTAAGAAAATTTAAATTAATAAATTATTTAATGAAATGGCTTTAAATTATTGGTTGAAGAAGATGACATAGCAGTTCTAGAATCTACCATTGGTTAATTATTTTTGCTGATGTGGCAGCCCTTACAAGCCTAGAAATATATTCTTTTTATATAAAGAAAATGAGATGAGTGACATGTTGTCTTATTCTTATTGGTTAGTTTTTTTTATAATTTAACGATGTGGCAATTTCTTATATTCTTATTGGCTGATTATTTTGGTGATTATTTTTGCCTATGTGGCATCTCTCAAAGAGCATGAAATCTATCCCTTTAATATAAATGAGATTTATATTTACAGGAAAATTTGGTCAATAAAGAAGAATAAAAATTTTAACTACACTAATAAAAAATAACAAAGACAATTAAATACAATACACACAAAATTAAAAACAAAAATTGCAATATAAATTATCTATCTATTTTAATATAGTAAGATTTTTTTAGAACAAGTTTGATATGCTGCCATGTGGCATTCCAGAAGTTGACATGTGTCATTTTTTAAATCTTTTTACTATTGATTGAAAAATAGTTTAAGTTTTTCTTAAAAAAAGAATAGTTCTTTCCACTAATTATAAATTTTCTATTAAAAATATAGTTTTACTTGAAAAGATAAGAAATATGATATTATTAAGCAAAAATACGATATCAATAATTTATGATTAAATATATATATATATATGTATATATATATATATATTCTAATATTTTTGTGTTGTTCAAATAAACCAAAAATTTCTCAAATAAACTATTATTGTTCAAATAAACCAAAGATTGTAATTTCTACATAAATCCAACATGTAATGTGATCAATATAAAGAAAAAACCAACAAACAAACAAATTAATTGCATGCCTCTTTTCCTTCAAAATATACTCCTTCAAAAACAGACTAGATAATATAATAGTTACTCAATATTTAATTAGTGGTCAAATATCATTAATCAAAAAATCAACAACAATTAATCATGGGTTAATAATATAGACATTAAAACCAAATTAAAAAACTGATAATTAAAGATATAAAAAAAACTGACACAATTAAACAAAAGACTGTGGAAGCTCCCTTAGCCCAATGGTTTAACATGGGGTTTATTAATGCTTCTACACCATGAGGTCCGGGTTTCAAATCTCAGCGAGCATGATTTATTCTTACAAGAGATCTTCAGCGTGGTGCAAGCAGAATCGTCAGGCGTAGATCTTCATATGATGATAGTAAGCGTAGTGCAGGGTGCAGGTAGAGCCGTTAGTCGTAGATCTTCATAAGACGGTAGAATTGACCGTTGTTTAATCGTTGATGTAACAGTTCTCATAATTTGCAATAGATTAATAAATCAGTGTTAAAAAAAATTAAACAAAAGACTATATTATTTTACTACATTACAGACAACAAAACTACACTTAACCAAAACTAAAAAACACTTAAATACTATATATATATATATATATATATATATAAACAGTAAGCTACAAATAGAAAACACCATAAAGAATTCTATTAACAAATCAATCTTTTAGTTTTACCACAAACATAAACATAAACTACAAAAAAAAAGATGGTAACTGTACTATATATCTTGATAATCTAGAAAGACTAAAAATATCAATATTTTATGTTATGGTCATAAAGTTCACCGCAAATATATTTCTGAATGGTTATATTGCAGAACAACATATTCTTATTATCGAGATGAAATAATATAAAATTTTTAAATCCTTTTAATTAGTGATTAAATTTTTAATATTTTTATGGACTATTATTAACCAAACAGATTACAATATAATTATTATTATTATTATATAACATCAAAATATAATAAATCCACGCAACGCGCGGACCTCTCTTAGTATAACAATATATAAAGGTTTTTTGTTGTGAGCATTGAAATGCTACTATGTGACACTCCATACACTGACATGCGGCACTTACATTTAATTGTGAGCATTGAAATGCTACTATGTGGCACTCCAGACACTGACATGCAGTACTTACAATGAAATATAAAAACACAAACACATAAAAAAGTAATATGTGTCATTCATAATTATAATTAATTATATAACTGTAGAAAAAATTCAGTTGTAATAATATTATATGAAGAATCTACAATATATAACACTAGAGGTTGATCCGCGCATTGCGAAGAATTATTTATAAATCTAATTTTAAATTTTTTAGTACTATATATTTAAATTATTATATTTATGTTTTTCTTTATTTTATCTTGTTTTATATTTATATTTGTTTATTATTTAAATTGAAAAGATTATTTTTATTTTTTTCATTAGAGACTATTGTAAAATTATTTTTCTATATGTTAATTGTTGTAAAAACTTCTTACATGTATATGTCGATGTAAGTATTTACTTTTTTCCACTAAATATTTTTATTCAATTCACTTTTTTTTCTTCTGATTTTTAGCAAGATGTATAATGTGAATTCACTACTAATCTTACTTTCTTTTTATTTATTTTCTAATATGAAATAGTATTATGAATTTGTAGTTCGAAAAGAATTTACAGAGTTATTTGCTAATTATTTTTTTTACTTTATAATTTTATTAATTTATCTTACTATTATGTTTGCATTTTCAATATTTGTTTTGTTATTTTTAAAATTTTAAGTGTTGTTTTAGTTTGTTTATTATCCTTAAATATGTAGACCAATTATGAAATTATTTTTTTACTAAAAAATATTGACGTATTAATTGTTTAAAAAACTTGTTTTTATACTTACATGTTGTCACATGTATCTATATCTTTTTAATGAACATCTTTATTTATTTTGTATTTTTTATTTTATATCGGTTAGTTTTAGCACAAAAACTAAATCCACTATCAATCCCATTTGCTCTTTTTATTTCTTATTCAAATCCTATATTTATATTAATATTAAGTTTAACTTTTTAATTATGTTTTATTAATTTTCTTTTAGTTTATTTAAAATTATAAAATATGTATATTTATTGTAAAGTTATTTTTAAAATAAATTATGATGTACTAATTGTTAAACAAAATCGTCTTATACTTATACATTTTCGTACATATCTATATATTTTCTCTAAATATTTTTATTCTTTTAGTTTTTCTCCTTTTATATCACTTTTTTAATTAGATCAATAAAATAAATTCACCAACAATATCACACATTCTCTTTATTTTTTATTCGAAAGAGCATTGTAAATTTTTTATTTGTAGATAATTTACAGTTTTTTGTACTTTGTACAGTAAGTGTTTTTTTCTTTTTTGTCTTTTTAAATTATGTAATGAGAATTATATATATATATATATATATACCCACTAAAAAATTATAATTAGACAATTTACAGATTTTTATAGTTTGTAATATTTATATATACATAAAGTATGTAAAAGCCCATAGAAAATTAAAAAATTTTAAAGCTCATATAAAAAAATAAAAAATTGCTGATGATGTAAAGTTTTTTTATTGTTAAAAGCCCATAAAAAGTAAAAATTTAAAAGCCCATAAAATTTAAAAAATACTAATGTGGATAGTTTAGATGGAGAGAGATTTGACTAATTATATATATGATTTTATCGTTCTATCACTTTTTTATTTTTCTTCTTTTTGGATAATTAAAAAAAATCTGGTTAACAAAAGAAACAAAAAAAAATTATACTAAACAAAAATAATCAAGATAATTACATACAATATATAATAAATAAAAACTGCAATAGAATATTTACAAAAATATATAAATAACATATATATCTATGTAATCTTTGAGTTTTTGCACACAAAAAAAAAAAGTCTAAATTAAAGTTAAAACAGATCTAGATAACAAAATAAAACTGAAATTTACATATTACGAAAAATTACATCTCTCAGATATGTTGTTAATTAAGTAATTGTCTAAAATTTAATATTTTTTCATCCAGAAATCTGTCTAAAACTTTATTTTCGTTGTTAGTAAATTTTTGTTTCTTCTTATTTTCTATACAAAATTATATTTTAAATTTTAAAGTTTTGGGGAAAAACCAATTGAGAGTACCCGTATATAATAAAGTTATTACTATATAGATAAATTAATAAATATAAAATATCTAAATTTTACGGTTGGCTGAATTAGATAGAGCCATCACAATAATACTTTTAATTATTCAACAATATATATTACATTCACATCTTTTATATTAAATTATATATACTACATCACGACTTATTAATTTCTTTAAGCAATTTCTGATTCTCTGGAGGGTTTTTGCAATATGTAGTCAATGGATGACAAGGATCGATAGAATTCACGTCGACTTTCTGATTCTTTGGAGGGTAGCAATATGCAGTCAGTGGATGACAAGGATCAATAGAAACCACGTCGACTTTAATTGTGGCACCTTGTTCATTAATATCAACTCCACTTGTAGCCACGACTGTATTTGTATCCAATGTCCTACCGTCCACAAGATCTTGTCCTGCAAATGTGATAAACTTATAAGACTAACATCACTAGGTTTCATATAATATTGTAGCATCTCTTCTCTACAAAAATATTCGTCCTATTTATTATGACATCACAGGTAAACAAAATATACGAGATGAGATGCTATATAATGAGATATTTCCCCCCACACTAATGCTATAGCCCTATGTATGATAAAAAAGAATCCATATCACATAAAACTTAGATCTCGGATCTTAGATTATGATTCATCATCCCTGGTAAGGTTTCCCATTTGAAGCAGGAATTCAAATCTTAGTTTGTAATAAAAGGACTATACAAAGATTATTTTCTTGTAATTCTTGTAACCTAACACATGGACTTCAATTGCATAAATTTTCAGTTTCTTAATATATATTTTTTTTTTCAACAGTTTGTTATTTTCTATATGTATACAGAAATGATCATATCGTTCATGTATTAAACTACAAAATGAAGAGTGTTTACAACTACGGATTGGAAAGTAAATCCACATAAAAATATGAGAACAAGAAGAGAAACCAAAAAATAACTACATATTGGAAAGTAAATTTACTTACGAAAGATAAGCACAAGAAGAAAAACCAATAACAAAACTCGACAGGAAACGTTCTTCATTCTGTAAAGAAGAATGTTATATTTTGTTGCTCTTAGTGATGAAGTTAAACTTATCTTTCATCGCTTTTTATAGTGCAGTGGTTAATTATGGTTTGAGCAGAGAATCTTGAAAAAATTAATAATAGATTTGACCATGATTGAAATATGGAAATGTATTGTAATTTTGACAGCAAAATTTAGGAAATAAAATGTAAAGTTGGATCATATCTTGCTAGAAATAAATGATTCTTATCTCCTAAAAATATTTGTAGATTATTCAACTAATGTTTTGACAAAACCGCTTAGAGATGCTGTCACATGAAATTTTTTTATCTGACATGTGCCATCTATAGTAGAATCTCTATAAATTAATACTTGATAAATTAATAATCACTATAAATTAATAATTTTTATCGGTTTCAAGTTGGGCCAGTATAAAAATTGACAAAATTTGATAAAATAATAAGATAATATTTTTTTTAAAGTTCTATGTAAAATTATAGTCCCAATAATAATATAAATTAATAAATACATTTATGCATATATTAATAATATAATATAGTAAACTATGATAATATTGTTGTCTCAAGTTTATAAAATTTGTTTGATTTATCTTCTAAAATTTATTATTATGACATTTTTTGAATGAAATTTACATTGTTGAAAATATTGATTTTATTTTTTTGATGAATATTAAAAATTCAAACTAAAAATATCTCTATAAATTAATAAAAGATTAATTTATCGATAAATTAATAATTATTAATTTATCGATTAATTAATAACTCTATAAATTAATAAAATTTGAGAGTTCCAACATTATTAATTTATAGAGGTTTTACTGTATTATACTAAAAAAGAATCCACTTTAGAAGAATAAACTTAAGTTATTATGTTATTTACCTAATGTGCCATTGGATTTTCATTAGATATATAAAAATTTATTAAATTTATTATTTTCATTAAATCATTAAAGGCCTAATTTTTTTGTTATTCTTTTCATTAAGGGCCCAATTTTTTGTTTTCTTATTTTATTAAAAGGTTTATTTTGTTTAAAAATTTAGAACTATTTTTTTTAATTCGAAATTTATCAAAATATTTTATATAAAATGCCAAAAAATTTAAAAATAATATTTTTAGAGTAAATTCATTTTGCCCAAGGAACCTAAAATATACTAAGTCGGAGCTGTATGTTAATATCTATTATGTTTCTTTTCTGCGATTGGACTTCCTCAATTACTGTTTATATACCCAGAAAATTAAATTCATATACCCTGATCGATTTTTTCCCGTTACAGAGAAGATAAATAGAAAAAAAAAGAAAAAAATCAATAAAAAAAAAGAAAAGAGAAAGAAAGTGTAAAAACTCAAGTTCGACTTATAAGAGAACTAGGGTTTGTAGGTTTAAAGAGAGATCTTTTATTAAAAGAAGCCGGAGCTTGATAGAATACAACGGTGTTTAGATCGTCGGAATCAGAACGCCGACCTAAAATTATATGGAAAGTGAATCAAGACTAAGAACGATCAAGATATGCTTTATCTGCTCTAGGTCTCGAAAGTTGATTTCTGAATGAATATGAAGAGTCAGGGACTTCCTATATTTATAGCTGACCAGGTCGGTCTTCAACGTGTTAAGAATAGGAAAGTCTTCTTGCCGACAAGAAAGAATTTCTTTTTTTTTCCGGGTCGCTCGATAAATGGAAGATTTCCATTTATATCGCCGACCTGAAACTTGTTAGATGGGCCGACCATAATTCATATCGGGCTTGTAGAGATGGTACAAATCTCATCTCTAACAGTAAGTCCCCCCAGTTCGGCAAGTGAGGGAGCGTTACTTGGCGAATTTCATGAGGTGTTGCTTGGTATGCATTCTGGTCGGCTGTAAAAGAGTTAGAATAAAAATTGAAACTTTACCTGGAATTTCTGATCGGCACGATGATGAGGGCCAGATTGTGAATCTAGGCGCGAAAAATTCCAGCCCAAAAGATGATGTAGACTAGGCCTAGGCCCGCGCATGCAGAACTAGGGTTGACACGTGTCAAACCCTAGCAGAGGAAGGTGAAGAGGCTGATTAAAATAAATAAGAAGAAATGTGAAAGGTCGTCGAGCTCATGATGACTCTCGATAACCGTCCAGACTTTTCTATAAATAAGAGGGACTCGACTTCCATTTCTTCACTTCTGCATTTCTAGCGAAACTCTGTCAAAATCAGGTTTGCTCTCTTCTCTCTCTTCTTTGTTCTTCATTTATTTTAGCTAGAAATTTTCCGATCAGACCTCCGCCTCGTTTTGTTCGTTCTCCGCTGTTTGATTTCTCCGATCTGCGAAAGCCACCGTCTGAAGCGATGAGTAGGTGTTTGAGTATCAAAGAGGGACGATCAGGGTCAAAGGGAGTTAGGTCGGCTAAAGAGAAAGCCGATGAGGTCGGCGTCTCTGGAGGAATTCCTCCAAATGGAGAAGGATGACCAGGCCGTGAGAGGCCTATCAAAGGGAAAATAGATAGTGAACGAATCAGCGTCAGATCGGTCCTCTGATGCTAGCAAGCTATCTGCGTTAGATTGGGCTTTCCAGGAGCGAGTCAGGGAGGAAAATCAGAGGTCAGCAGCCGAGCGTTTCCTTGCGGGTCAGGTCGGTGCTGTTTTGAGGAGTGGAGAGGCATCAACGAGGGAACTGTTTCTGATTCCCGAACTGCGAGATGAGTCAGATGAGAGGGGCGGATCGAACGAGATGGATATCTCGGATGAACTGGACACACTTATTGCTGAGGACGAGGCGAATCAGTTCAGAATTATCGATTTGAATCCTCCTATTAAGAAGATCAAAAGGAATAAGGGAGAACCAGCTCCGAAGCCGATCTGCGATAATCTCCTCGGAGTAATGCCGACCAAATCGACTATGGAGTCTTTGGTGACGCTGAAGGAGGAATGCGACATCGGCCCTGAAGTCATCTTTATGATACCGAGCCTATTGGAACGGCCATGAGATGCTCCGAAGGGATGGTTCTGCGTCTACGAATGCTTCTTCAGAGATTTCCATCTCTGGTTCCCTCTTCCAAGGCTGTTGTTGGATTTTGCCGATCACAAAGAGATGCCAATCTCGCAATTCTCCCACTCGACAATCCGTCTGATCGTCAGTATGCTGGTGATGTCGACCAGGCATAATATTCCTCTCAGTCGGGCTGCGTTTGACGAAATGACGAATACCAGGAGGACGAAGGAAAAATTAAGGAACCGAGAGTCATACTATACGAGCATGAAGACCCGGTTCAACATAGTCACAGGTGGCCAAAAATCGAAGGTCAACGATTGGAGGGATCGTTATTTATTCGTGCTGATAAACGAGCATTCCATCATCGACCGAGACATCGAGATTCGAACGAAATGGGCGGATGTCATGGGTAGAGACACGTCTGACCTAAAGAATTGTTTAAGATCACGTTTTAAACTTCTCTGATCGGTATCTTTAATTTTGCAGGCAATAGGCATCTTCCCTTTGTTGACGATCCCCTCGACATTTACGAGATTTCCGAACGGTTTGCGATGACCAGTGCAATCATCTGGCCAGAGATTATGGAAGAGAGGATCGAGAGGACAAGAGGTTGATATAAATTGTTTCACTTATATTTGTGAGTTTCAAGGCATTAGGTCGGCTGACACCCCTTTAATTGCAACTGCTCTTCTTCGACACCAGAACCGAACTGACAAGATGAAATCACGCTTATTCAAAGATTTATCTGCCGACCTGGAGTTGATGTTTGAATCTCCGGGTGCTAAGGAGGCCCAAAATCCTGCATCGGCGGGGCCTTCGGAAGAACACGAGAATTTGGTCGTATCAGAAGGTGGCCCGGAAGATGATCTGGCTAAGGTCAAAGCGGCTGCCGACAAAAGGGAGAAAGATTTGGCCAAGGCAAAGAAGTCGACCGATAAGAGAGCTGCCAGGAAGGCGAAGAAGGCCTGGAAGAAGGCCGATCTGGGAGAGCCCGCAGGCGAAGATGGGCAAGATACGGGTGACACACCTGAGGATTCGCAATGGTCGAAGAGACCTCGGATCAAACGGCAGCTTCATCCGTTCGGGTTTTCCTACGACTATCGAGGAAATAGCCCATTGGTGTCTGATCCGGTCTTGTGCCTGGATTACTTCCTCAGATTGAGGGATCATTCGGCCCTACCTCCAACGGATCCCCGAGGCTTCATTCGGAGCGATGCGATCCCGCAATTTGCTAACGATCAAGCCAAGGTAAGAAAAACCCTAAGCGTTGCGTTATTCGGCTCCTATAATATTTACTATAACTCAGGGATTTTTTTATGTTTACACAGGCTCTCAGCACTGCGCTAACGGTCATGTGCGATTACGACCGGGACGCTAAGAAATGTCAGGTCGATCAGGCCAAGAGGGAAGATGTGAAGGAAGCTCTTGAGGCCGAAAGGAAGAAAAAGGCTGAGCTGGAAGCCGCGCTCCAAGCATCTTCCGAGGAGTTGGCGAAGATTTGTGCCAATAAGTCGGAGAAGAACAAGCTTCTCAACCGAGCCGTGAGACAGATTACGAGGGAAAGGGAAAAAGCCCAGGAGAAGCTGAATGCCGAGCTGAAAGCGGCTGAAGAAGAGAAACTTAATTTTAGCCACAAGATGGCTATTCGGGCAGCTACCAGGGCAAACAACCACTATGCAGGCCTGATTGCAAAAATGAAGGAGTCTTTGTCCCGGAAGGATAAGGCGGAGGAGGTTATCTTGACTACAGCCCAGTGGGCTGGTGCGAAGAAGGCTCTCGCCATTATACGCAGGCAAGGGTATGAGTTCCCGTCTCTGGTTGAGGAGAACGTGGATAAAATGATCGCCGATAGCTAGGTGAATCAAGATGCTTTTGAGGAAGTTAGCTTTACTTCTGGAGAGTTTCAAATCCCAGAGCCGGGGATCTTTTTGGAGGTATCGAGTGGGACTGTGTCCGAGGTGGCCGAGCAAGGAAAGGATCCGGCGGCTGAAGAGCGAGATGGCCAAGACGACGATCAGCTTAACGATCAAGAGTCCGAGCAAGAAGGTCAAGATGACGACAACGCTGGGGGTCAAGAGACCGATAAGGAAGAGGGGGAGATCCAGGAAGAAACTGAAGATTAGTTTCCCCCCCCCCCCCCCCGGCTCACGATTGTTTGTACCACTTCTCTTCTAAGTGTGAATACTCGATGTGCGATTCAGGTCGGCGTCAATTCATCGGTACCACTTAGAAGTATCCGAGTCGAATGCGGATGCAAGACTAACTTAGCTGACAACATCGCATGGCTCAGATATATTGAAACAGGTAACATTGTAAGATGCAAGATGGATTTGGCTTTAAGTTGCCCAGCTAAAGTGGATCAGACTTTAGCTTTAGGCAGATCGAGCATCTGGCCAGGATGCCGATATGATAATGAACACGATATTTTCAGAAAAGTTTCTTTTTATTGAATCGAAAGTAAGGACTTACAAACTGAAGACTTGAAAAAACTAAAAATTAGAAGTTCCTCCCGTTTTGAGGAGGGGAGCAGTTGCGCCATCCGAAGATAGGCTGCCTACGTACCCCTTTCGGGGATCAAACTGCTTCGTAATTCATATGGACTATTCCCTTCTTTTTTTTAAAGATGCCGACCTCAAGGAGGTGCCGATCTAGTAGTAGTATCGTTTGAGGTTGAGAGAGTTCCAAGCCCGCAGAATTGATTCGCCGTCCACTGTTTTGAGCCGATAAACGCCTGGTTTCACTATGTTTGTGATGATATAAAGGCCTTCCCAGTTTGCGCCGAGCTTCTCTGCATTTTCTTCTTTAGTGTTTTCGTAGACTTTCGAAGGACGAAGTCGCCTTTATTGAAGTGTTGATTGGGTATTTTTTTGTCGTAGTAGCGAGCTGCTTGGTTCTAGTAGTTCTGCATTCCGAGTAGAGCTTGGTTGCATGTTTCTTCGAAGGTGTCAATATTATCGACCAGCATCGTTGCGTTTACTCCGTGAATACTCGGGAGTACTTTTCTTCGTAAGCTGCCGACGTTGATCTCCGCAGGAACCATAGCTTTGCATCCGTACGCGAGTAAAAAATGAGTCTTCACGGTTGCAGTTCTCGGAGTTGTGCGATGAGACCAAAGTACGCCATCCAATTCATCCGCCAAAAAACCTTTCTTGGTATTGAGACGTTTCTTAATGCCGTCCAGGATCGTCTTATTGGTGGCTTCGGCTTGTCTGTTGCCTTGCGGATGACGGGGTGTAGACTTGTTAAGGCGGATTTTCCACTTGTCGCAGAATGCTTGAATTTTCTTCGATCTGAACTGGGGGCTGTTATCGGTGACGATCTCGTAAGGAAGACCGTGTCGGCAAATGATATATTTCCAGAGGAAGTTTTATATTTCGGTGTCGGTGATTTTGGCGAACGCCTTAGCTTCGACCCATTTGGTGAAATAGTCCGTCATGATGAGCACATACTTGCATTGACGAGAGGAGATCATCGGTCCGACGATGTCCATTGCCCACCGCATGAAGGGGTAAGGAGGGATCGCCGACGTCAGAAACTCGGTTGGTTGATGGATCATCGGGGCGTGCCGCTGACAGTACTCGCATTTCTGAGCATATTTGATGCAGTCTTCTTGCATGGTTGGCCAGAAAATGCCTTGTCACTTAATCTTCAGAGCCAGAGCTCGTCCGTTGGAATGGTTTCCACCTGCACTATCATGAACGTCCTTGATGCATCGTTGGACTTCATCGCTATGGAGACAAGTAAGAAGGATGCCTGATTTGGTCCATCGACATAAAACACCTTCGATGACTGTGTACTTGGCGCTTCAAGCATGGATCCGCCAAGCTGCCCACTTCTCCGGTGGTAGCTCGCCAGTTTCGAGGAAGCATCGGATCTCGACTCGCCAATCTGCTGCTGGCTGGTCGTCAGTCGTTGCTACAGGAACGGTTTCATCCTCATCGGTTGTTATTTGGAAAACTTCCTGAGTCGGGACTATGCTGGGTTAAGATATTCTTTGAACTAGAATAGTTCTCTGAAGGACTGAATCTCTATTCGATGCTATAGCAGCTAGGGCATCAACGCCGGTGTTGGCAGAGCGGTCGATCTGATGTAGTTCAAAGGTTGTGAACTCTGCTGCTAACTGCTTCACCAGCTTCAGGTAGGCGTCCATTCGATCGTCTTTCGCGTCGTACTCTCCGCTGAACTGCTTGGTGACGAGTTGCGAATCGCTAAATGCTCGAATGTGTTGGATGTTCATCCCCCGAGCTAGCCGAAGGCCTCCGATCAGCGCTTCGTATTCGGCTTCGTTGTTGGATACACTAAAGTCTAAACAGAAGCACTGCTCGAGAAGCTCTCCGATGGGAGATTTCAACAAGATGCTGATGCCAGCTCCTAAGCGCGATGATGCCCCGTCGACGTGTAGTGTCCACATCTCCGATTTTGTCGGGTCGGCGTTCAAGAGCTCTGGTGACAGTTCGATAAAAAAATCTGCCAAAACTTGTGATTTTGCGGAGGTCCGCATTTGATACTCGATATCGAACTCGGAAAGCTCGATGGCCCACTTCGCCATGCGGCCGGATTGTGTCGGGCTGTGCAGGATCGATCGAAGAGGTTGGCTGGTTATGACGGCAATGGAATGAGATTGAAAATAAGGTCGCAGCTTTCTGGAAGCGATGACCACTGCAAGAGCAAGTTTTTCCAAGGTCGGGTAGCGAGTCTCAGCTCCATCCAAGGTTTTGCTGAAGTAGAAGATCGGCTTCTGCTCCCCACGGTCCTCTCGAACCAGGACTCCGCTGATTTCCGCGCTGGAAACCGCTATGTAGAGTAGCAGAGTGTCGCCGTACTCAGGTTTGGCCAGGATCGGCGGTGTTGAGAGGTAGGTTTTGAGCTGCAGGAACGCGTTTTCACACTTTTCGTCCCACTCGAATCGCTTGTTGCCTCGTAGAAGTTGGTAGAAGGGTAGACACTTGTCTGTGGATCGAGATATGAATCTGTTCAGCGTGGCTATCCTTCCTATTAGGCGTTGAACTTCGCGAGTGTTAGTTGGCGAGGGTAGCTCCAGGATCGCGGAGATCTGCTAAGGATTGACTTCGATGTGACGCTGAGTGACCAGGTATCCTAGAAATTCGCCAGAAGTGACTGCAAAGGTGCATTTTGCGGGATTGTGCTTCATGCCATACTCGTTTAGTATAAGAAAGCATTCTCGCAGATGGACAATATGGTAGGCTGCTTTAGCTGATTTGACGAGCATATCGTCTATATACACCTCCATCATCTTCCCAAGCTGGTCGGCGAGCATCTTGTTGACAAAGCGCTGATAGGTGGCTCCAGCATTCTTCAAACCAAACGGCATGACCTTGTAGCAATAGGTTCCTCGATCTGTGATGAATGCAGTCTTCTCACTATCGCCGGGATTCATGAGAATCTGGTTGTATCCCAAGAATGCATCCATAAAGGAGAGTAGTTCATTGCCCGCGGTAGCCTCGACGAGTTGATCAATGCGAGGGAGAGGAAAACTGTCCTTCGGGTAAGCTTTGTTAAGGTCTGTGAAATCCACACAGACTCGCCACTTCCTTTTCTTCTTCATGATTACCACAGGGTTGACAAGCCATTCCGGATACTTGACTTTGGCGATTGATCCGGCCTTCAATAGCTTATCTACTTCATCGTGGACTGCCCGCTCATGTCCTAACTTCCGTCGCTTCTGTTTGATCGGCTTAAAAGTAGGGTCGACGTTCAACTCGTGATTTGTGATTCGAGGGCTAATGTCCTTAATATCAGCTATGGACCACGCGAACATTGCGACATTCTCTCGGAGGAAACAGATCAGCTCATCCTGCATGCTTGGCAAAAACTCCGTGCCGATGGCGACACAACGTTCCGGGTGGGCAGCATCGATGTTGAATTGGACGATAAGGTCACAATTCGGCTTATCGTCATGGTGAATGATCCGTGGATCGAAGTCGTTGCTACTGCCGATCACGAACGTCGATTCCTTGCGGGCGCGTTTATTGTCGATGTAGCAGTGTCGAGATACTGTTTGATCACCGCGGATGGTGATGATTCAGCCCCTGATCGGCATTTTGATGCACTGTTGATAGGGAGACGGGACGGCTTACATGGCGTTTAGCCAGGGTGTTCCGAGGATAGCATTGTAGATCGCAGGTCGGTCGATGACCTTGAACTTTACCGTAATAGACTTCCTGTGTATGGTAACGGGCATCATTATTGTTCCTATCGTGGAGATTGAATCTCCAGCAAACCTGGTGAGTGGTGATGGCGCGACTTTGATATCCCACTCGGGGATACTCATCTTACGTAGAGTATCCATAAAGATGAGGTCGACAGAACTTCCTGTGTCGATCAGCACCTTCGAGACGTCGTCTTCTCCGAGACGCAGCGAGATGACGAGCGGATCGTTATGAGGGCGATCTATATTCTGCGCTTCCTGCTCTGTGAATGTGATCGGTAGGTCTTCTTTGAAAAGCGGTGGGGCATCCTTCGGGGGGTTGGCTGCCTTCTGTTCGTGCCGTTTGATCGAGTTGATCGAGTCGGTGCACGAGAGGAGCCCTCCTATAATCATGTTGATGCGGCGTCGGGGTGAGGAAGGGGGTGTGTGATCGTCTTCACGGTCACGTTTGGTGTGATCGTCTTCACGGTCCCGTTTGGCTTCCTTTCCTTCACGCCTAGATGATGGGTGATCGGCATCGGCTCTTCGATCAGTATCGGCTTTTCTATCTCGATCGCAGTCGGACCGCCTTTCCTAATCGTCATCGGATCATCTTGCAGAATTCCGGGGCTCCGGTATGGTGCACTCACCATCTTCCCACGCCATTCTCAAGAGGGCCGGGAGGGTACAGCAATCATCGGTATGATGGCCGTGTGCCTTGTGGTACTTGAACCACGGTTTCTTATTATTGGGGTCTCTATCACTCGAACGATCCCAAACGTTCCATGGCTTTTTCGGTCGTCCAACGGCGTTGATACTCTTACGATTCTTGTCATCCTTGTCGTAGTGCTGATAAGGCTCTTTGTAATCGTCCTGATTCGACGATCTGGCCCTCTTGTCGCACGAAGATTTCTCGTCGGCCAACTTGGCCTTGGCTTTAGCTGCCCGATCTTCCTTGACCCTGATGTAGCCAGTTGCTTTGTGCAAAGCATCCTCCAGAGTCTTGGTCTTCCCTGTCTTCAACAGCTCGCAGTATGACGAGTCTTCTCTCAGGTTCCTGATAAGGATGTTGAGGGAGAGCTCGTCCGATAAATTTCATCGGGAAACGATTGATCGGAACCGATCGATAAAATTGCGCAATGGCTCTGTGTCGTCCTGGATGCACGTCCATAGATCAAGCACCGTGGACTTCGTGTCTATGTATATCGAGTAATGCTTAAGGAATCGAGCTGTGAGTTCCTTGTAGCTATTGATGGAGTTTTCGGGAAGCTGTGAGAACCAGGTGAGGGCGCTCTCGGAGAGCGTCTCCACAAAGTACTGACAGAGGCACGCTTCCCGCTCCTTATCGGTGAAGGGAGCTCGCCCCATGACTGCGTTGAACGCTGTCAGGTATCGCTTCGAGTCTGTCGTGCCTGTATAACTTGGAGGTAGCTTCATCCGGCCTATGTCTTTCAGGGGAGCCTTGGTGATCGTCGTCGTGAACAGGGTCTGTTGCGTTTGCTGCAGGATTTTGTCCATCTCTGGTGCCGAGGTCATCGCCTTATGGATCTTGCTGTTGATATCGTCAAGGCGTTGATGGAGCAGATCGAGCTCCAAGACCGTCGTCAGGTCGGTACTTGCAGTGTTACGAGATCGTGCGTTAGAGCCTTCCGCTTGTGCTCTATGCAGATCGTCAGTTGGTGTGGTGCCAAACAGATTATTGACCAGTCTGGTTGTATCTGTGTTGCGGATCGGCGGGCGTGGGAGCGTGATCAGATTGGCCGGGTTCTGAGTATGAACCCTAGCACTGAGAAGTTGATCTAAGTCTTCTCGGTAGGCGATCTGTTCGGCGCAGAGAGACTCGAAGCGGACATCCATGCCCTGCTGGAGCTGTTCGGCGACCGATCTGATGATGGTAGCCATATCGATGGGAGGTGGTAATGGCAGGTCGGCGGAGTTTGTTCCACCAGTCCGACCAACCTGTTATGTCGTGTCGTCTTGCTGATCGGTCTGGTTGACCACTGGAAGTCCAGTGACTGGGTCGACGATCGGATCCTGAGTGCTCTTATCTGATCGGAGGCTCCTCCTGTGCGATCGGTGGATCCACCGGTGGGATCGGTGGCTCCTCCTGTGAGGTCGGTAGTGTTGATCGGTGTTTCAACCATCTTCAAACTCCGTTCTAAGTCAAAGGTTGTTCTCTTATTCTCCTCAGACGGCGCCAACTGTAAAAACTCAAGTTTGACTTATAAGAGAACTAGGGTTTGTGGGATTTAAAGAGAAATTTTTTATTAGAAAAAACCGGAGCTTGATAGAATACAACGGTGTTTAGGTCGTCGGAATAAGAACGCTGACCTAAAATTATATGAAAAGTGAATCAAGACTAAGAACGATCAAGATATGCTTTATCTGCTCTAGGTCTCGAAAGTTGATTTCTGAATGAATATTAGGAGTCGGGGACTTCCTATATTTATAGCTGACCAGGTCGGTCTTCAACGTGTTTAGAATAGGAAAGTCTTCTTGCCGACAAGAAAGAATTTCCTTTTTTTCCGGGTCACTCGATAAATGGAAGATTTCCATTTATATCGCCGACCTGAAACTTGTTAGATGGACCGACCAGAATTCATATCGGGCTTGTAGAGATGGTACGAATCTCATCTCTAACAGAAAGGAGAATAATAATGTAGAAGAAAAGCTTAAAAGAAAAATAAGAAGAAGATGAAAAAGAGAAAAATAAGAAGAACAATAATAAAAACTTAGAAAATTAAGAAAAAAAAATAATAATGAAGAAGATAAAGACAAAGAAAAAGCATTAATATATTATCTTCTTATTAAAAATTTAACACACTTTTATTATATATTTTTTTGACTAAAAAATATGAGTACGATTAACAAAAAATATACAATTCACCATTCAAACTTTAAACTCTAATAGTTAAAATCCAAAAATAATATTTAAAACATAAATTTAATCTTACAAATATTTACTCAGCGCAAATGTAAACACATGATTAATATGTAAGAGTGTTGCTTAATATATAGAGTTGTATCAAGCATGTGTTTACGTAAGAATGAATATATTTTTTTATATACATATTTTATAACATCTTATCATTATTTGTAAATTAACTATTTTGAGTAAAATATTGCAGAACCATAAAATCACATTTTAAAATTGTAACAAAACCAATATTTTTTAAAACTAAATTTTTTAAAAAGATTACCTACATGCCTACGCGCAAGTTAGATCCTAGTTTCTATTAAAACTGTAAAATTGAAAGAGTTTGAAACACTGCAAATGGATCCATAAGCCCAAATTCTAATAATTTTCCCTTTTGATAGAATTGGATCTAATGGATCCATAAGCCCAAAGCCTAATCATCTCCCTCTTTGATCTTCCGCCACCTATCTCTCTAACTCTTTCATTTCTCTGCCCCTCGCCGAATAGCCTCCGCTTTCGTCATCCCGTACCCACCACCTAACCTTTAAACTCTTTATAATAAGTTTTTCTTAGAATAAGCTTTGAAATATTGTCATATGGCATTCCATACACTGACATATATCACCTATATTTAAAAAAAATATATAAACACATAAAAAACTAGGAGATGGTTCGTGCGTTGGGCTGATTTGTGATATATTGACTATTTCAATTTTACAATTTTTTCATTATATTTATTAGTTAACATTTGTTGGTAAATATTAGTTTCTAAGTTGTAAATACCATTTAAAGTTTGTTTTAAAAGGTTGGTGAAATAATAATGTTAGGTTTGACCCTTTAGGTGAGTGAAGCTGCCATCAAGGATGATAAAAAAGAAAGTTCTCGAGAATATAATCCATATTGAGATAGTAGTGGTGGTTTGAGGTTCAATGCAGTAGGGAAAAAAGTAGTAAGCCATTAATGTAAATTCTTTTTATGAAAGTAAATAGTGCATAATTTTCTTTTTGATTGGCTACAAAGAAAACATGAAGAAATAAATCTATTTTCTGGACAGAAACAATGGCATAGTAAGCTCTTAAAAATAACAATAATAAATTTATAATAATGTGAAATACAAGACATAATGAAAGAGAATTTAGTGGGAAAGAGAAAAAAATCAAAACGTTATTTTTGTATTTGTTCTATGAAAGAGAATACAGAAGAGATTAGGAAAAAAAAGATGACAGTTGAAGTTACTATATTATATAAGATTTATACTTTAATGGATGGTTTCATTTTCATTTATTTATGTTGGATAAAAAAGAAAGGAAAAAAAAAAACCAAAACTTTTATTTTTGTGTTAGTTCGATGAAAGAGAATCTAGTAGGAATAATAAAAAAGAAAAAAAATGATACATGTCAATTTCTAAAATGACATGTGAGAAAACATTACTATATTTTATAATATTTTTTATTAAAAGGTTAGTGAAATAATAATATCTATAGAGAATGAAGTTTAATCTTCTTGGAGAAGTAAAGCTGCCACTGTTCCGAGGAAGCATGCGGAGATGATCGAAAAGAAGGTCCTAGAGAGTAGAATCCATATTGTGATAGTGGTGATAGTTTGAGGTTCGATGGAGTAGGGAAGAAAGGTGTGAGGAATTAATCTTATTTTTGTTTCACACAAGCAAATAATGCATAATTTTATGTTCGATTAGCCATAAAGAAAACATAAAGAAGTGAATCTATTTTTTGCGATGAAACAATATCACAGTTAGCTCTTAAAGAAAATAACGTAAATAAGACACATAATGAAATAGAATAATGTTAAGAAGAAAAAAAGAGTGATAAATGATCTTACTATATTATGTAAGATTTGTTTGAGTGATTTGTTTATGTTTGTTGAATGAAAAATAATCTCGTTTGTAAAAGAGAAACAAAATCTAATTTTTTCACAATAGCAAATAATGCAAAAGTTTCTGTTTAGTTGGCCACAAAGAAAATATAAAGAAATGAATATATTTTTGCGATGTAACAATATCACAGTCACCTCTTAAAAGTTAAAAAAACTTTTGTTAAATCATGTGAAGTTTTAGACATGATCTTACCATATTATATAAGATTTGTTTGAGTGATTTTATTTACGTTTACGTTTTATTTATGTTTGTTGAATGAAAAATAATCGTTTGTGGAGGAGGAAAAAAAATTTAAGATTTGTTTTTATGTTTTTTTAATGAAAGAGATTTTAATAGAGATATTAAAAAAAAAAGAGAAAAAGTGATACATGTCAGTTTATAAGATGAGACATTACAGCATATCAGAGTTGTTTTTGAAAAAGCCCTTATTATATTTTATAAATTAGAATGAGGTTTGATATACGAAAGCAAAAAATGCATGATTTTCTGTTCGATTGGCTAGAAAAAAACATAAAAAAATGAATATGTTTTTTACGCAAAGACAATGTCACATCCAGCTCTTAAAAGTTACAAAACTTTTTAAATTAATGTGAAGTAAGAGACATAATGAAAGAGAATCGTGTTGAGAAAAAAAAAACTAAAGCATTGTTTTTGTATTTGTTCGTTAAAAGAGAATATAGTTTAAGTGAAAAGAAAAAAGAGAGAAAATGACACATCACTTTACTATATAATATAAGATTTGTTTGAAGGATTTGATTTTCGTTTCTATTTGTTGGATGAAAGAGAATTGTTTTAAAAAAGTAAAAAAAAAATAGAAGTTTTATTTTTGTGTTAGTTTGATGAAAGAGAATTTAATAGAAATAGTTTTTTAATAAAAAATAACAAATATCTGTTTCTTAGATACCACATAGAGGCATATTAGAGCTGCTTTTGGAAAAAAAAACCCAATAATAGATAAAGAGATTGATATGTGTTCTTCATAATTATAATTAACTACATAACTATAGAAAAAATAGATGTGATATTATATATATAATATATAATATATATCATTTTATCTTTTGTCGGTGTGTCATCTTCTCTTCGCTCTTTTTCTAAAATAAATTCAACTACACTAAAAAATAATAATTAATATAATTAAATACTATCTACAAATATAAAATAAAAACTGCAATAGATATTTTACAATAATATATGTTATATAATATATTAATATATTGTTTTGAATGAGCTTTGATATGCTGTCATGTGGTATTTTATAATTTCTCATGTGTCATACTTTCATTCTACATATTTACATTTACAGGAAAGATAGTCAATAAAAAAAGAATAAGAAATTTTAACTATACTAAACAAAAATAATTAATACAATACACACAAAAAACAACAACATAAACTGCAGTATAGATTATATAACAATCTATAAAGATTTTTTTATAGTGAATATTGAAATACTACTACGTGACACTCTATACACTGACATGCGGCACTTACATTTAAAGAAAAAAAACATAAACACATAAAAAATAATATGTAATATTATATGTTTAATCTACAATATATACCATTTTATCTTTTGTTTATATGTCATCCTCTCTTTCACATTTTTTTCTTTTGTGATAATTAAAGAAAACCCGGTAAACAAAAGAAAGAAAAAAAATAAATTACACTAAACAAAAAAAATTAAAATAATTATATACAATCTACAATAAATAAAAACTGCAATAGAATTTTTACAAAAATATATAAATAACATATATATCTATGTATTATCTGATAAGAAATATTTTTTTTTCTACAACAGCTATAATACGCCACCACGTGACACCTTAGTGCATGACATGTGTCACTCTCCCCAAGAAAAACTTCATTTTAGCATCCACAAAATAGTCCGACCAAACCGGACTCGATTCATATGGAAATAGCAACCACCAAAGCGTATGACCAAACCGCTTATCTGAATTTCACTTTCAGTTTCACACAAACCGTCAATTTTATTTTCCATCAACCAATATAATCTCTCCAAAAACCCAATCGATTTGTATCTTCTTTTATCAATCTTCCGCCAACAATCAGCGGAGACACCATCATCAGAAACCCTAGCCTCAAATCTATCTCTCTTCTGATCATGGCTCCTGCAGACGATGTCACTTAATCCACACAGAGAGGTACAAGCCCCAATCACCTGCAACAACAGCTTCTTATAAAAATCTCTTAATCTTTTTTTTTTTCCAAATTCCTACAAAATGCTTCTTTGTTCTCTCTTTCTTTTTTCCTGATGCATCATCTGGAAGATCTACATCATGCTAGACGCATGCTCGCTGATGGAGGTATCTTTTCGCTTCTCCCATCCAAGACCTAAGCTTTCTTTTCTCTCTTTGATCAAAATGTCTAACTTCATAGCTGTTTAGGGCTCTCTTCGCTTCTCCCATCCAAACCCCAAGCTTTCTTCTCTCTCTTTGATCAAAATGTTTAGCTTTGAGCCCAATACCACACAAAGTTACTGGAAAAACTCCATATGAACTTTGGAAAGGAAAGGTACCTTCATATAAATACATAAAAGTTCACTCACGATGCACCATGCAAAGTTCATGGCCACAATGAACACAATAGAGAATTTTAACTTTATAAGAAGACAAAGCTGTGTTATATATGTTGGCTAGTTTTACATAAGAATCCGAGCGGTTCAAGACATCAAGTTTACCACCTGGCTGAGTAATTCCGGCAGATATCAACAATGAATGGTTCAAGGCTGAGAGGCTACTATTTCAGATACAGTTAGGCATAAATATTCTCTAGAAAAGTCTGTCTAGTCTAGTCAAGTCAGCGTCTAATCTAAGTTAAGTCTTTTCTAGTTTATCGAGTCTATGACTTCATATGTTTAGATGCCATTCTATTCATGTCGGGATTACTGGGCTTTATTAATTTGTGTATGTGTGAATAAAGAATGTGTTTTAGCCCATACAATGAAAACATTTCAATCAGATGAACGCCTTAAGGAGATGATGAACGCCTTGTTGCAGGAATTTAGGTTAGCCCAGAACATGTGAGGGTGGGGGGGGGAAGCGTTGATTACCTCGAAATATATCCTGAATAAAATACTACACAAAGTTACTGTAAAAACTTCATATGAACTTTGGAAAGGAAAAGTACCTTCATATAAATACATGAAAATGTGGGGTGTTTGGCAAAAGTTGCAGTACCACTTCCTAAAATGGTCACGATTGGAGCTAAGACAGTAAACTGCAGCTTCAATTGATATGCAAAGAACAGTAGTGCATATCGCTTTCTGGTACATAAGTCAGGTATACCTTATACACATGTGAACACAATCATGGAATCTAGGAATGTTTTGCTCTTTGAAGATGTGTTTCCATGTAAGGATAATGCGAATCATAAATGAACTTGTGAGGAACGAGATGTTAGAAATGAAGCAAGTTCATTAGATACTTCTATAAACGAAGAAGAAGAAGTTGAACCGAGACGAAGCAAACGAGCTCGCAAGGAGAAGACGTTTGGTTCTGAGTTCATCAGAACCTTTCTAGCAGAGAATGAGCCACAAACATTTGTAGAAGCAATGTCTAAACCTGACGCACATTCTTGGAAGGAGGCTGCTAATAGTGAAATTGATTCGATTATGCAACACAATACATACAAATTGGTTGATTTACCACAAGGGAGTAAACCTCTTGGGTATAGATGGATATTTAAGACAAAGATAGATATTGATGGCACTATAGACAAATACAAGACAAGACTAGTAGTGCAAGGATTTCGTCAAAAGGAAGGATTAGACTTCTTTGACACTTATCTCATGTGACGAGAATAAGGATTGGACTTTTTTTAATTATAATGTTTATTACACATAGTAAAATTTAATTAATTGTACATTTTAATCATTTTAACTTAGAATGTGATCTCTATATACACTGATTTATAATTAACTACTACATAACCCGTTAAAACGAAACTGAACAAAAAAAAATAAAAAACTTAAATTAAATAATTGTGAACATTAAAAAGTAATATTGAGAACACGTTGAAAAACACTTATAATAGAACTGATTAAAAAGTGATTTTCTCTTTCATTCCATGTTTATTTTATATTTTTCATAAATATAACTGAACATGAAAAAGTATATAACAAAATTAGAACACTGTGAACATAATAAATTATGATTGAGAACATTGTTTTTGCAAAACCACTTATAATATAAATGATTAAAGAAATTGGCTTTCTCCTTTATTTTGTATTTACTTTTTTTTTTCAAAAATATGATATCTCTCTAACAAACTCTCATTGAGAATCTCATTTGGTAAAATGACATTAGAGTAAAATTGGCTTCCTCCTTCATTCTGCTTCCATAATTTGTTTTTGTTTTTCATCGCTTCATTAGTTTTTCATCTTATCAGATTGATTAATCAATATAGTAAAATTATAAGAGGCTTTATATATTTCTAAAGATGTAAATAATAGTTTCATTTTTAATTTAGGATTAATATTTACTTTTCTTTTAAATTTTTCTTTTTTTAATTAAATTATGTAATTTTTTATTTTCCTTTTTTATTTAATATTTTATTGATATTTTTTTCCAAATAATGGTTATATTTCATTAAATTTATTTTTTATTCAATTGCGATTCATGACAAAATTTTATCGATTAAATCGCTACATGTTACGATCATGTTAATTAATAACTTTTACGCATTCAACTTTATATAGTAAGATATAATAAATTATTAAATAGTATGTGTAGTGACAGAAAATTTAACTAATTTGAAAAAATCAAATACAATTATCATCATGTTTTTGTTTGGTTGCCAAAAAATTTTTTTTTAATGGATATTTAATATATATTACATCTATTAACTTGAGAAGATGTAAAAGAGTATCATCTACTTTCTCATAATACCATAAATTTTATTATTTATTTTTTAACACTAATTTATTATTCTATTATAAATTTATAAGAATTATTACATCATGATTCTAAAACGGATAATTTTACCACCTTATGATGATTCACTACATAATCCACGACTGGCAGTTCTAACTGCACATGCTAAAGATCTTCTCTAAATTTGTTTTTATTAATCTATATAATTGTGCACTATACTAAATATCTTTCATAAATTTCCCTTCATTAATATACATAATTAATTATTAACTAGGTTATTGGCCTGCACCATGTGCATGCTATAAAATATTTTATATGTTCAGTTATGATTAATATAATATTAAAGATATTTTATTTGTATATGATTAATTAAAAAATAACGATAAATTAAATATAAAATATTATATATTTCAATAAAAAATAAAGATAAAAAATATTAACTAAGATTTTAAAATATTTCTTTGGATATATGTAAATATGATCCTCTATCTATTAATTGAGAATGTAGTTTAATGAAAAATAATGATTTGTTTTAA